>OY728142.1:1429930105-1431156131 GCA_963277665.1 Viscum album | reverse complement strand
AAGGTCATAACAGTTCTCCGCTATGATGGGAACCCGGAAGTGCTACGACACTATTCTAAAATATATGTTTTATAGCTGAATGATATCATTTGAGGGACACAAATGGTACAAAATATCAGGAGTGGAGACTCATAGGACCTTTCACTACTACAAAATTGGATTTATCCATCGTTAAAGCTTTAACATCGCTAGCTAAAAGCGCTGTTAAAGACCCCCATATATCAGCACTAGAAAAAAAGTTGTTAAAGGGGGCTATTTAGTAGCGTTTTTTTGCGCTACTAAATGTGGTCTTTAACAATGTTAAAAAATGCTGATAAATTTTCTCCTTTATCATCGATTTTTTACAAGCACTGATACAGGTCTGATAAAGACCCCGTTTTATCAACGCTTGTAAAAAAGTGCTAATAAATGGTATATTTAAAAAAAACTATATTTCATTCAAAATAATATACTAATATATAAATATATAGATATATTTATATTGATATAAATCTAATATATATTTTTTAAATATATTTTAGATAAGGCTAAATAAACATTTACACTTAATATATAAGTTATTTAGTGAAAGTGGCTTATAAAACAAGTTAAAAAATATTTTTAATTAATAATTTCTAATTATTAAATAGTAATAGTCATTTAATAACAATTTGAAAATAAAAAAATAAAAAAATATAAAAGATCTGAAATAAGTTGAAAATATAACTTGAACTTCAAATGACCGTAACTTTTCATCCAGATGCCCGTTTGGGCTCAACCTCATATCAAATCGAAGCTTGTGACTATCTCTAAGCTGTACTATTCCTTCAAGGCCAAAAGAGGCTCAAAGCCTTCCAAAACCGAGTTTTTAATTGGAATACCCCAATTTGTTAACATTCGATGGATTTTCAGCTTCGTTTAAAGGGGTCTTATTGCATTTTTCGGTGGGGATTTAATTTATTCTCAGTGCTTACATTCATATTGATATTATGGTTTTGAAATTTTATCGTTTTTTCATAATATATTTTTATTTATAATTAAATATATGCGTGTTTTCTAATATTTATTTACAATAAATCACTTGTATAAATACATATATCAACATATTTATGTAAAAATGTATTTTTATAAATATAAAATAAATATTTATTATTCATTTTATTTAAAGTAAAAAATTATCCATTTTTTTATGTAAGAACCCGAGTTTTTGGAACGGGTCAAAATTCCGAACCTGTTTGAAATTTTTGACTTGTTTCTGAGGAAAAACTTTTAAAAGTTGGGGAGGTCGTGCAGGTGTGCACGGTTGATGCACGGTCTGAACAAACCGTGCGGGCAAGCCGCGCGAAGTCCTTGGGTGAGACAATATCAATCGCACGGTTGGCGCACGGTCTGAACAAACCGTGCGGACAAGCGGTGTGAAGTCTCTGGGTGAGGCAGTGGAAACCGCACGGTTGGCGTACAGTTTTCCAAACCGTGCGGGGTAACCGTGCGACCACTTAAAGTTAGGGTTTTTAAGTTTTGGGCCACTTGGGATTTCTCATTCTTCTCTCTTTTATTCCTCCCTCTTGTGGCTCGCACGGGGAGAGTCAGCCGGACCTTCAAATCCTCCCCGGATCTTCGTTCGAGCTCTGTTTCGAATGTTGTTTGATCCGTTGGAACCCCCTTGGCAAGGCCTTGATTCCTCTTGAGCCGTTCTTCTTGATTTATGTTCTAGAATGAGTTATAGGAGTTTGAGCGGTTTTGATTCTTTTATAGATCTACCACGTTTTAGACATAATTAGAGGTTGTTATCGGAGGAGTAACATCGTACTAGTATGAGGTAGGTGGTGCATACCTCTTTTTATGTTTTTGTGGTCATTTGGGTAGCGCGACCTTCAGCGCATTTTCAGGTATTTTGAGAGAGACCCTAATTTATCTGCTATTGCCTATTTAAATTGCTTATTAGACCTATGGGATACCTTTGGGTATGCCCTTCGTCCTGTCTTGATTGAGCAGGGTCGGGCGAAAGGTCGTTGCTCACATGTGGCATTTTTGCCGGGGTTGCCAAAATGATAATACTTGAATTGTTTTGGTTTAAACTATTAGGTTTAGTTATTTAAACCTTGATATGAATTGTTGGAGACCTTAGAAACTTCAGTGCTGGTATGGGACACCACTTAGTGAAATTCATCTATTTAGATGGTTTTGCCTGTTTATGTGTTCTGTTTAAATGAGTTATATATGTAATTACTGAATTGCATATATTGGAACCTTCAGGTTGTGCTTGGTACTGTTGAGAAATTCTGATCACAGGTTGGGCTTGGCCCAGGGTTACATTGGGTGGTTTTGACCACGAGATTGGGCGTCATGGACGTCTACTTGAGGCAGTACGGCTGTCAGGTTGGGCATGGCCCGAGTTACTTGAATGACGAGACCATCAAAATTGAGCGGCATGGTCGCAGGGACACGAGGTATCAGATGTGTGGTGGCTTAGGTACTATTTTGGTGATTACCGCTCACCCAGAACTTTGAGTAGTGTGCACACAGAGATACTCTGTGATGGGGTGGTTTTGACCACTCATGTGGGTAGAGGCCCCTGTAGATACGGTTTATGTACTTTGGTTGGAGGTGCTTGTCGTAGGAAGCCATGTGGGAGGTGAGGAGCTTCCAGGGGATAGCTTTGAGGCTATCGGGTTGGGGGCTGAGGCTCGCCGTGATTTGAGGGCGGATATCGCTGTCCCTCCAGTTACTTATTTGAGGGAGGATATCGTCGTCCCTCTGGTTACTTGATTTAAGGGTAGGTATCGCTATCCCTCCGGCTATTTATTTGAGAGCAGACATTGCTGTCCCTCCAGTTATTTAATTGAGGACAGACATCGCTGCTCCTCCGGGTTACTTCTTGGGCGTGCCTTCGGGATGTTGATACTTGAGGCACGAGGTGTGAGGAGGAACAAGGTGCCAGTTTACTATTCTTGGGTGTGCCTTCGGGACGTCGGTACTTGAGACCCGCAGTGTCAGGGGGCACATGGTACCGGGTTACACGAAGGAGATTTCGACGCTAACCAAAGCAGGCGATACTCCATGGTGGCTGCTGAGCACCAGTGGAGTTTGTGTTTATTTGTGCACCGTACAATTTATTGTTTTTCTTATAAATGCATGCCTGTTTAAACACTTATATTAGGTATGCACCGTTGGGTGGTATCCTACTGAGATTCGTCTCACACCCTACACGGGCCCTTCGAGACGCGTGCAGACTTTATGGATTTACGTGCAGTAAAGAGGCCAGCTTCAGGAGTTGGGCTGCATTAGCTGTTGCATGGAGATGGTATGGACCTTGAGGTCTTGCCTAGCTGGAGTTTATCTTGTTTTGTTTCCTTTCCTGTATTAGCATGCTTATTTGTTATGTAGCTACAGGTGGTTAGCCATTTATGCCTTTATATATATAAATACATGTATGACCTGTTTTGGATGCATGTTTGTTGTTCAGTGCTAGTTGTAAGTGGTGTTCATCATGCCGTTGTGTTTACTTTCTGATGTTGTTGTTATATTTATTACTTCCGTTGTTTATCGATATTGAATGTGTTTCCGCTTTGCGGGTCTGGTTCGAGTCTGCTGAGTCATTTATTCTGCTGCATCTTTATTATTATACTTGGACCAGTACCATTATTATTATCCTCCAAGAGGGTATAACCTCCTCACTATACCTATAAGACCCTCACTCCTAGTCGGAAACCTTTGGCGTTCAGGGAGATGCGCCTAAGGTAGTACCACCCGACCCATTTAGCACTGTTCGGGTGGCTGATCGGGTCTGTGTTGTTACAAAGTGGTATCAAATGAGTTCTTGATAGGGATTTAGTAGCAGCGTTTTACTGGCTACTGATGAGATTGAGGCTTCTCTTTTATTTCTGCTAGTTTTACTATTTGGGATAGGGTAGAATGGAGATAGGTTGTTACTGGAACTGGGTTTCTAGCTTATGCTTGGGTGCCTACAGCCCCAGGTACGAGTGATGGACCAAGTTTTCATGGGTGGGAATTGATGTATGCCTTTTGCTCAGATTATAGTTTATATGATTTCTACATCGGTGGCTCAATTGGTGTGCGATGTTATTGATTGTGATATGCATCCCTTGACCCGGTGTGGTAAGGGAGAATTGGACCTTGGCCTGGTATGACAAGGTTTGTTTGTTTGGATTTTGATAGGCACATTTTTAGGTTATTTCAATTTCATAACTGCACGTATGCTTTGTGAAGTGATAATGCCATGTGAATAATATCAATTGCCATGATTTGTATTCTTGAAATGTGAATAGGTTAAATTCTTGATAGAATTTATTGTTGATTGCAATGTGTTATGTCATGCTTTGTATATTTGTATAATTGCATGTGGCAGGGTAATTGGGTCTGGATCTTGTAAGAGCAGGCAAATACTATGGTTGAGGTGATTTTGATCACCAGGATTGGGCGGCTCGGTCATCGGTTTGAGGCAACGTTGGCTTTCGGGACAGGCATGACCTGAGGAACTTTTGATACTTGGCTCTTTTAGGGGTGGGTAAGGAGGCCATGAGGCCGAGATGCCGTGGGGCATGGTTGCAGTGGGGAAGAGTAAGGGTGGTAGTTGTGTGCTGCCTTTTACTGCTTTCTTATCTGTGTTGAATATATATTGTTATATATATATATATATATGGTTTGTATGACCATTTATGGTAGTCAGCAGGTTCCTTTTTGGGCGACTCAGATGGAGCGTCAGATGGGAGATGGTACAGTGCCGCAGGTGCAGGATCAGGCTCAGGATCCGGTGCAGGCAGAGCAGGAGCCACAGGTACAAGCTTAGGGACAGGATTAGGTTTAGGATTCAGTACAGGTAGGACAACAACTAAGTTTAGCAGTGTTTAGACCATGACTCGATGAACAGCTCCGAGCTAGCCTGGTATGTGTCTTGCAGGGGATCGACAGAGGTGCGCAGGGTACAAAGCTATCTATGGCTTATCTGACGCGAGAGTTCCAGTCGCAACACCCATCGCTTTTTTAGGGTGAGGGTGGTCCGCAGGCGGTTGAGAACTGGATAGAGAGCATACAGATGATCTTAGAGCAGCTCGAGATGCCTCCAGGGCGGAGGGTCAAGCTGGCGACATACACGCTGCGAGGACTGGCAAAGCGTTGGTGGGACGTGCAGGTTCAGGCTCGCAGGCACGAGGGACTGGCATTGAAGGACTTCGAGGATAGGTTCTTCGAGCACTTTTACCCGGAGACACTGAGGGCAGAGAGAGCTTGGGATTTCTTGAGTCTTTAGTAGAGAGACATGTCCATCATGGACTATGCATCTACTTTCACTGAGTTGTCTCGCTTTGCAGCCGGTATGGTAAGTGATGATGTGACTAGGGTGAGACACTTCGAGGATGACTTATGACACACCATTCGGATCCAGGTGAATATCTTCAGGCTGGGTTCTTTTTCATAGGCGGTGAATCGGGCGCTTATAGCAGAGGGAAACTAGAGGAATAAGCCCTAGGTTAGCCGAGGAATAGTTTTAGGTGACGGTTCAGACAATAGGAAGCGGGGATGGGATGAGTTCCAGCAGGGCAGTCAGGCCAAAGACTTAGCTAGACGACCTCGTAGCAGTTCTTCAGTCGTTTTCTTTCAGTGTGGGAAGCCAGGACATATTCAGACTTAGTGCGATAGGCCTCCAAAGGAGTGTCGGGAATGTGGACAGGTCGGGCATCTGGAGAGGTTCTACAGGCAACCTTCTCAGACAGCCGGCATGCAGGGACCATGACAGACGATGGCATCTGGAGTTGGTTCAGTTTCAGTACTGGGAGAGGGTAGCCAAGGTTCAGCTGCACGCGGAGAACGTGACAGAGACAGCGGGATCCAGCTGAGGGGTCAGTGACCGGTGACTGGAGCAGCACTGTAGGGAGTTCAGGCATTAGGCAGTCGTGTTTCAGGCCAGGTGCACACTGTGGAGCTTCCAGAGGCTGAGTAGGCTGGTGATCCGACGACGGTTAGAGGTACACCATGGGTGTGGCCATTATTTCCTTGTTCTCTTTTGGAATGACCTGTAGAGGCATGTCTGTTTTGAGTGCACAAGGTGCACATGATTTATTTGGACTGACTAGATTCTGGTCAGTGGGATTGGCGCCATCTCAGGTGCGTGATATATTTATATATATATATGTATGAGGTGACATGGGCATTAGGGAATCAAGGATGTGGGTTACTTGAGGTGCCATGGTCATCGAGACATCGAGGATGTGGGTTACTTGAGGTGCCATGAGCATCGGGGCATCGAGGATGCAGGTTACTTGAGGTGCCATGGGTATCGGGGCATCGAGGATGTGGGTTACTTGAGGTGCCATGGGCATTGGGGCATCGAGGATGCAGGTTACTTGAGGTTCTAGGCACCAGGTTCGTTTTGAGCATCCATGGGATGCAAGACCTCATGGAGGCGGACACCGATGTGGTGCGAGATGTGTTTGGGTGTCGGAAATGACATGGGGGTGCCAATGAGGCGTAGGGGTGATGATGCGTCACAAGAGGACCTTGAGTCCAGAAGCAGGTTAGCAAACCTTTGTTTGTTCTGAGTTTTGTCGGGTTGATACCGAGTTAGGCGATTCTAAAGGTGGGGAGTCTCTTGAGGAATTTAGCTAGGACCTTTGAGACTGGGGAAGTTCAGGTTACTCTGATTGGGGTGGTATGTTCAGTGCCATCTCTGAGTTTCATTTGATAGCTCAGGGATGAGCTATGTTAAGGTGGGGAGTTTGTAAGAACTTGAGTTTTTAGAATGTGTCAAAATCTCGAACCTGTTTGAAAATTTTGACTTGATTCTGGGGAAAAACTTTTAAAAGTTTGGGAGGTCGTGCAGGTGCGCACAGTTGGCGCACGGTCTGAACAAACCGTGCGGGCAAGCCGTGCGAAGTCCTTGGGTGAGACAGTAGAAACTGCACGGTTGGCGCACGGTCTGAACAAACCGTGTGGACAAGTCGTGCGAAGTCTCTGGGTGTGGCGGTGGCAATTGCATGGTTGGTGCACGATTTTCCAAACCGTGCAACCACTTAAAGTTAGGGTTTTTAAGTTTTGGGTCACTCGGGATTTCCCATTCTTCTCTCTTTTCTTCCTCCCTCTTGTGGCTCGCGTGGGGAGAGCCGACCGAACCTTCAAATCCTTCCCAGATCTTCATCCAAACTCCGTTTCGAATGTCGTTTGATCTGTTGGAACCCCCTTAGTAAGGCATTGATTCCTCTCGAGCTGTTCTTCTTGATTTAAGTTCTAAAATGAGTTATAGGGGTTTGATCGGTTTTGATTCTTTTCTATATCTACTAAATTTTAGACCTAATTGGAGGCTGTTATCGGAGGAGTAACATCATACTAGTATGAGGTAGGTGGTGCATACCTCTTTTTGTGTTTTCGTGGTCATTTGAGTAGCGTGGTCTTCGGTGCATTTTCGAGTATTTTGAGAGAGACCCTGATTTATCTGCTATTGCTTATTTAAATTTCTTATTAGACCTATGAGATACCTTTGGGTATGCTCTTTATCCTGTCTTGATTGAGCAGGGTCGGGCGAGAGGTCGTTGCTCACATGTGGCATTTTGGCCGGGGTTTCCAAAATGATAATACTTGAATTGTTTTGGTTTAAATTATTAGGTTTAGTTATTTAAACCTTGTTATGAATTATTGGAGACCTTAGAAACTTCAGTGCTGGTACGGGACAACACCTGCTTAGTGAAATTCATCTATTTAGATGGTTTTGACTATTTCTGTGTTCTGTTTAAATGGGTTATATATTTAATTGCTGAATTGCATATACTGGAAACTTCGGGTTGTGTTTGGTACTGTTGAGTAATTCTGATCGCAGGTTGGGCTTGGCCCGAGGTTACATTGGGTGGTTTTGACCACGGGATTGGGCATCATGGACGTCGACTTGAGGCAGTACGACTATCAGGTTGGGTATGACCCGAGTTACTTGGATGGCGAGGCCATCATACTTGAGCGGCATGGTCGTAGGGACACGAGGTGTCAGATGTGTGGTGGATTAGGTACTATTTTGGTGATTACCGATCACCCAGAACTTTGAGTAGTGTGAACACAGAGAGACTCCGTGATGAGGTGGTTTTGACCACTCACGTGGGTCGAGGCCCCCGTAGATGCGGTTTAGATACTTTGGTTGGGGGTGCTTGCCGTAGGAAGCCACGTGGGAGGTGAGGAGCCTCTAGGGGATAGCTTTGAGGCTATCGGGTTGGGGGCTAAGGCTCACTGTGATTTGAGGGCAGGTATCGCTATCCCTCCGGTTACTTATTTGAGGGAGGATATCATTGTCCCTCTGGTTACTTGATTTGAGGGTAGGTATCGCTGTCCCTATGACTATTTATTTTAGGGTAGACATCGCTGTCCCTCCGGTTATTTAATTGAGGACATGTATCGCTGCTCCTCCGGGTTACTTTTTGGGCGTGCCTTCGGGACATCGGTACTTGAGGCACGAGGTGTCAGGAGGCACAAGGTGCCGGGTTACTATTCTTGGGCGTGCCTTCAGGACATCGGTACTTGAGACCCGTGGTGTCAGGGGGCACATGGTGTCGGGTTACACAACAGATATTCCAGCATTGGCCGAAGCAGGTGACACTCCATGGTGGCCACTGAGCACCAGTGGAGTTTGTGTTTATTTGTGCACCGTACTATTTATTGTTTTCCTTATAAATGCACGCCTTCTTAAACACTTATATTAGGTACGCACCGTTGGGTGGTATGCTACTGAGATTTGTCTCACACCCTATACGGGCCCTTTGGGACACGTGCAAACTTTATGGATTTACGTGCAGGAAAGAGGCAAGCTTCAGGAGTTGGACTGCATTAGCTATTGCATGGAGATGGTATGGACCTTGAGGTCTTGCCTAGCTAGAGTTTATCTTGTTTTGTTTCCTTTCCTATATTACCATGCTTATTTGTTATGTAGCTATAGTTGGTTATCCATTGACGACTTTTTATATATAAATACATGTATGACCTGTTTTGGATGCATGTTTGTTGTTCAGTGCTAGTTACAAGTGGTGTTCATCATGTTGTTGTGTTTACTTTTCGCTGCTGTTGTTATATTTTTTGCTTCCATTGTTTATCGATATTGAATGTGTTTCCGCTCTGCAGGTCTAGTTCGATTCTGCTGAGTCATTTATTACACTACATCTTTATTGTTATACTTGGACCAGTACCATTATTATTATCCTTCGAGAAGGTATATCCTCCCCACTATACCTATAATACCCTCGCTGTTAGTCGGCAACCTTTGGCGTTCAGGGAGGTGCACCTAAAGTAGTAGCACCCGACCCGTTTAGCACTATTCAGGTGGCTGATTGGGTCTGGGTCATTACAGTTTACCTTATGAAAATACAATAATATGTATATATAATTTTTATATATACATGTGTGTGTATTAATAAACACACACACATATATATTCTAATATATATAAAGTAATATTAATATATAATATATTTAAATAAATATAATTTTGTATATTTATATATCACACATTTCAAAATATATACAAATAAAGAGAAAAGTTGTTAAATATACAACAAAACACACATGACATAGTGATAAAGTGCTTCAGTTGTATAAGGGAGGTCTTGGGATCAAATCCAAGTACACATAGGAATTTGGGGTAGCTTTATATCATTAACGAAGGGGGTGGGGTGAGTGACGGCGGTGGGTCGGAGGTGCATAAATGTTTCCCATATTTTTTAACAGTACCTTTTTTAGCACTATTAAAGACCCCCCTTTAACATCGCTTGCACTATTAGTGCTTTTGAAGGGCTGATAAAATCTCTAAACTAGCACTGTTAAAGCCCCGATTTATAGTAGTGTTTGAGGAACCTTATCATGGTGTACGTCCTTGGTAATATCCAGTGTAGAATATTATGAAAATGAGACCCACCAGCATAAAATCTACATTTATATGTGTCATTTGATGTTCCTATCTACGAACATGTGTATTGATTCTTAGACTTTAAGATTATTATTAATAAGTATTATGAGTTGTATGCTTTGATGTATTGACAAAAACAGTGACGACATATGTTCACGGTGACGTAGGATACATTGGGTGTGTCACGAGAATATTGCATTAATGAATAATGTGAGAAATTATTTGCACCCTCTGTTCTTTAACGAAATTTGATATCTCAGACCCTTTGATGAAAATGATATAGTCTAAATAAATCTATGACCATGATATTCTATAAACAAGTTCAATTTACGGGAAGTCAAAGAAAGAGACATCGAGTACATAGGTTGATGACACCAACATGCAACATTCTTGATTAGATATATCATGATAAAGGAATTATATTACATAGTAAGCATCTATATGAGGTATTATGTCATTACAACATTAACTTATTTCTCTATGGGTGCCTTGACATGTTGTTAGACACTAACCTTGGACTTTAGGCTGTTTCACCTAATGTTAGTGAGAAAGATGCCTAGAGGGTCACATAATAAGTGTATCTAGAATCTCACTTAAATAATAATAATAATAATGATTATTTAACAAGTTGAATAAATATTATTCCCACAGGTGGTTTAATAATTATTTATGTTTGCTTGATCACATATATTCCATCACCAGTTATTCAAGAGAATATAATGTGAGAAAAATATTTAATAAATATTTATTTTCTATTTAGTGAATATAATATTTATTTATTTCTTGATGAATAATGTAGCGATATTTATTTAATAAATAAATAGTCATTATTCAAGGCATGATAAATATTGTGGAGGAATGGAGAACCGAGTTTAATGATATGGTGAGAAATAATAAATATTGAATATTATTTAATTAATTAATATTTAATTTAATTTAATTCACAAGTTGAGCGCATGTCAAGAAATAATAATAATTATATTATTTGACATAAGGTTTCATAGAGATTAAATAAATAATAAGTGGGCACTTTTTCAATTATTTATTTCCAACCCTAGCGATATATAAACTCAATTATATTATTTTCTCAATAAGCCAATTCATTTGTTTGGTTGTGCACAACAAATTTGGAGAATTCTCTCAAGCTCTAAAGAAATCCCTTATCTAAGAATACTCCCAAGAATATAGAGCGATCTTCCTCCACCTCCCACTCTCAAGTAAAGAGAGATCAAAGAGAATGCTTTGGAAGCGATTATTGAGATGATCAAAGGCAGACAACACAAGTGATATGATCCATCGTGCTAGCACACAAAGATTCATACGACGACATTCAAAGATTTGTAGGAAACATGTGGATCACTACTAGATGGAATATGCTTTGATTATTACAACTCAATGACCGTACAACATAGATCTATTGTCATATTCATCAACGAAGAAAGAATTCCATCATGATAATTCTTTTATTAATTAAATTAATTATAAATAATATGAGATGATCCACTCTCTAGTTGTGGTGTTATATAACTTGTATATTTTCATTGATTCAATTCTATAAATCACAATGTTTATCATTGTGTAAATCTTAGATTGATCATCGATCATGAAAAAAAGAAAAATTGGGCATGACCCATTGCACGTTTCCGCTGTGCCCGTAACCTACAAGTGGTATCAGAATGGTCACATAATTATTTATAATTATTTAAAGATCACTGATTGATTTACACATTTGTGATTTAGTTTTCAATTCAAGTTTAATCATTCTTTTAATCCGAATTGTGAGATATGATTCTTCTTCCTTTGTTTCTTATAGATCTAATCAATGTGATTAATTTTATGAATGAAATAAAATTGAATATCTCATCCGAAGGTACCAAGGATTCTGGCTGGGTAACACAGGAATACATGTCGTGTAACTGAAGTTACACGCCATGTACTTGTGTTCAATGCATTATGAATTAATTTGAAAATTAAATCAAACTGTGTGCATTGATGACATGTGGGGCAATTATTTCTTACACCATATGTTAAATGGGACATCCTGGTGCATGGTCAGCTGGAGTATACGCCGTGTAGCCCACGTACACGACATGTAGTCCCTTTGAGTCTTAGACGGACTGTGTATTACCATACATGACCAACCTGACTGGTGATTGTGTAACTCGGATACCACACACCATGTAGTAGATTATACATGCTGTGTACTCCAATTTTCTAAGGCATGATTTACACGCTGAGTCCCAAGTCATGTGCTTCAGATAGACGGTGAGAGACACATACACCGTGTAGCTCCATGTACACACTGTGTACTTATACCAAATTATGTAGATTTAAGATTTATTTATTATACTGTGTAAACCTTATTTACATGTGCTTTGATGTGGTCATTAAGTTGATAGGATACACCATGTGATAAGTTTTAATATATATATATATATATATATATAAATATTTAATTAATATCTATGTAATGTTCAGATCTACATATCACGTATGAGTCGTATTACAGTTGTTACTCTACGTGAATTAAGGCATGGAATGTTACAGAAAAATCATATAATTTGTGTAATCATTAAGTTGATACTAAACGTTATGAAAGTACATGATAAGTCATGTATTCTATATGTCACAAAGAATAAACTATTTAGGAGTATAATATATGTTGGGTATATTCGGATGTGTATTCACCGCATTGCCTCCAAGGTACATTTATGTACACAATTAATTTTAAATAAATTTATATAATTTGTTTAAAATTATGATAGATGAGAATCTCAAGGAAATTTAGATGAGAATTAAGATAAAATAATTGATTAATTAAAGAAGAAAATTAATTGATTCAAGCGTGATCTATCTTAAATAAGAACGATTAAGAATTGAATTCTAGTTTTATTAAATGCGTAATTTGTTGCATACGTGTGGATGATCACGAGAATAAACTGGACCATTGGATGTGATTGATTTCATTTCATTTATTATTAAATTAAATTGTTGGCTTGTGTGCCTTCTCTCCACTTATTATGTAAGGGCCTGCGTGCCCATGGTTTCTTTTATATAAACCCCTTGTTTCCCTCACCTGTGTGTGAATAAAATCATATGTAATGGATTGATCTCCCAAGCTAATGGATGCGGTTTAAGTTTGGAGCTGAGGTGAAACCAATCCAATAGAGATAAATAGGTGGATAAACTAACCATTAGTAAATAGTTTGTTTATCAACCACTAGATAAAATAACCATTAGTAAAAGCTCACGATCATACCACTTTATTATTTTATTTCTATAAAGTTTCATGGTTATTTCATTATGGATGTTTTGTTGTGATCATATGAATTAATGAAATTAATGATCATGAAAAAAAAAACTAAAATAAATTGGCTTATGTATAAATATTATCTAAGACATGGTTAACCACTTAAGTAAATCCAGTTAATATTAACAAGCATGTAATAAAGATAATAATTGTAAATTTACACATAAAAGGATAAAATCCCTAAATTATATATATTAAGTCGGTATAGCCATCCACTACTTCAGTTAAAATCAAATCATAGTTCAAAGTATTTAACCAGCCTAAGTTGGGGTGCTTTCAATTATCAAGGAATTCTAACTTAAAGTTTTAGGTTGACTTAACTCAATTCACATCAAGGTTTGACTACCAAATCAAGACTTAGTATAACTTAGAGGTAAGGGTTGAGGAAATATAATTGAAGGATTTTAGGATTGGGGATTCCACTCAACATATCAAGAAGTTGTGAGTTAATTCTGTTGGAATTTGGAATGCCTACCTAAAACCATTCAAGTTTCTTAACCAACCAAAGTTGGGGTAATGAGAAGGGGGATATGGACCCTTTACATAATAATTTACAAGAAATAGAATATTCTGAAGCCAATGGTGAGGGATATTGGGTTTTGATAAAATAGTGGGAGATAGATAAATATAATATTTATTTATTTGTCTAAATTTTTATTAGATAATATACTAAAAGTATGCTCATCTTATTTGTAGAAACAACATTAAAATGAATTCAAACATATTGTTGCAATCCATATTTGAGAAGGATAAACTTCTCACCGACACAAATTTCCAAGAGTGGAAAAGGTGCCTATGAGTTATCCTTCTCCCTGAAAGAAAATTATATGTATTGGAAGAACCTATTCGTAAAGCATTGGTAAAGAGGCTAGTGATGAAGAGTTATCTCTCTATGAAAAACATATAAATGATGCTGTATATGTTCAGTATTTCATGACATCATCCATGACCAATAATATTTTGAAGCAACATGAGGACATGGATGTGTATATCATGATGTCTCACCTTTGGGATCTCTATCAAGAGAATGCAAGACAAGGGAGGTATGCGATCTCTAATGCCTTTTTTATAGCTAAGCTTAGAGAGTTTGTGTCATCTGGGCCTCATGTAGTCAAGATTATTGGCTACATTAAATCCTTATACATCTTAGGGATTAAAATACCTGATGAGTTGTATATAGATCTCATACTTTCATCACTTCCCAAGACCATATATAGTATTATTATTAATTACAACATGAGTAATAATGAGAAGAGTCTTTTGAAAATTATTATTATAATTCTCTAAGTAGATAAGGACACGAGGTATGATAAATCTGTTGTCCTTATGGTGAATAAGAAAAGGAAGAACAAGGAAAAGGGTCCTAAGACTCACAACAAGTCTAAATCTCCTGAGCACTATCCTTCCAAGAAGAAGAAGATCTAAAGGCAGGGTAAGGAAAAGGAGGCAATATGTTTTTCATGTGGAAATCTAGGACACTAGAAGAGGAACTGCACCCAGAAGCAAGGGTAAGCTAAAGCTTCATTCATTATCGAGTATAATCTTTCAATATCTACACACCGGGTATTGAATACAACTTCTAGTGTTCACATCTGTATCTAAATATAGGAACCAAGTAGATTCTGAAATATTGCTATAAGAGAGGTGGATCTGCGGGCTACCAATGGTGTGAGGATGGATTCTATATCCATTAGTGACTACCACATTTAATTTCCAACGATAATGATTTTGGTTTTAAAAGATTATTATTATATACCCATGGCTACCAAGAACATAATTTATGTATCATTCCTAGATGCAGATGAGTTTATTTTCATGTTTGGAAATAAAATTTGTTTATTTTATAAGGAAAACATTTGTTATGGTATGGAACATTTAAAAAATGGTATTTATGTATTAAATTATGAAAACCAATTATTTTCAATTGATAACAAATCCTGTTCACATGACTCATATAACACCCAGCTATGGAATCACTATCTTGTTCATGTAAATGAGAAGAGTTTGAAAAATCTCTATCAAGATGGTTATTTAGACTCTTCTAAGATAAAAATACTTGAAATATGTCATAATTTTTTACAAGGAAAAATGACCAAACCACCATTTGGTCGTCAGGGTGAAAGGGTTACATAGCTTCTAGGATTGGTACACACTGGTGTGTGTGGACCATTTCTAGTAGAATCTAGAGGTGGATATCATTACTTCATAACTTTTATTGATGACTTGAGTATATATGGATATATCTACTTGATGAGGTATAAGTCCAAGTCCTTTGAGAAATTCAAGGAATTCAATGATTAAGTATAGAATCAACATGGAAAGAAGATAAAGAAACTTCAATCAGATAGAGGTGGTGGATATCTTAACCAAGAGTTTATTGACTTCTTATGTGAGTTTGGGATTCTATCTCAACTCACTCCACCCTATAAACCATAGTGGAATGGTGTTAGTGAAAAGAGAAACTATACCTTGTTAGATATAGTAAGTTCGATTATGAGTCATGTAGATATTCCATTATCCTTTTGGGAATATTCATTATAAACTATGACATAAACATTAAATCAAGTACCACGTAAAGCAGAAAATGGAATTCCCTTTGAGTTATGGAGTAGAAAGAAACCTATTTTGTTACATACATGTGTATGAGGTTGTGAGACGTTTGTTAAGGCCTTATTAGAAAAAAAACTAGAACCCTGGGGCACAAAGTTTATCTTTATAGGGTATCCAAAGGAAACAAAAGGATACTACATATATAACCCCTCAGATAAGAAAGTAATTTTTTCTAGACAAACCATGTTTCTTGAGAGGGATCACATCCAAAAAAGGGATAGTGGGAGCAAGATTGACTTTGATGAATTTAATACCGAAGATACACAAGAGTTGGTACACAAACATATTCCACAGATCCCCATGGAAAAAGTAGTTCTTGAAACACAACTACTAAATAGGAGTGTAAGAGTGGTAATAGAACCATAGAGATATGGTTTTATAGTCACTGAAGATGGTGACTCATTATTGGTTGACAATGATGAACCTATCTCCTAAAAAGAGGTAGTATAGAGATAAGAAGATATAAATGGAAAGAAGACATGAATTCTGAAATAGATTCCATGTATCAGAACCAAGTTTAGGTTTTTGTCGACATGTTAGTTGATGTAAATCCTGTTGGTTGAAAATGGGTATTCAAGAGAAAAATGGACATGTAAGGTAAAATAAATAACTATAAAGAAAGGTTAGTGGATAAAGGGTTTAAAAAACATAAATGAATTCACTAATATGAAACCTTTTCACCATTTTCCCTATTTAAATCCATCAGAATTATAATTTCTATAGCAACTTACCATGACTATGATATTTGGAAGATAGATGTAAAAATTGCATCCCTTAATAGTAATATTTAGGAAGATGTCTATATGAAATGACTAGAAGGTTTTGTGACTCCATGTGATTCCAAAAGGATTTTCAAGTTGCATATATCCATTTATGGATTGAAGAAATCATCTAGGTTATGAAACATTTGATTTTATGAAGAAAAAAAAAAGAATTTGGTTTCATTAAGAATGAATGTGAGTCGTGTGTTTACAATAGGTTTAATGGGAATGCAATCATATGTTGACCAGATACTAAAGAGATTCAGTATGGAACAATCCAAGAGGGTATTGGTTCTAGTGTCACATGGTTTACATCTTTATAAGAAAATGTGTCCTCATAAACAACATGAGAAAGAGAGAATGAGTAAGATCCCATATGCTTCAACTATAGGATCAATCATGTAATCCATGATATGTACATGACTTGATGTTTCCTATGCATTGAGCATGGTAGACAGATATCAAGTAGATACAGGAGAACAACATTAGTCTACTCTTAAGGATATCCTTAAGTATCCGAGAAGTACTAAGGATATATTCCTGGTATATAAAGGAGATAAGAAGCTAGTCATCAGGGGTTATATTGATTCTAGTTTTCAGATAGATCGGAATGATTTGAAGTCGTAGTCATGATATGTTTTCTGTCTTAATGGAGGATTTGTGAGCAGGAAGAGTTCAAAGCGGCTAGTTGTTGATGACTATATAGTGGATTCTGAGTATATAGTGTCTTTTGATGTAGCCAAGTAAGTCGGTTGGATATGGAAATTTGTATAGGATCTTGATGTGGTACCTAGAAGTAAAGACCCTATCATATTGTATTGTGATAATACTACAACAGTGGCTCTTTCAAAAAATCCACGGTCACACCAACAGAAAAATCACATACTCTGAAAGTATCACCTCTTGAGGGATTTTTATCATAGGGGTGCAGTTTTAGTAAAAGGAGTAACCAAAAAATAGAACATGGAAAACCCATTGACTAAAGGACTATCTCAGTAGAAGCATGAGTATCATGTGAGAGATAGCGTACTGAAGGTTGTTGGTAGTTGGCTCTAGTTCAAGTGTGAGTCTGTTGGAGTTGGTTCCCTAGAACCAAATTCTGTGTACTTTATGATAACCTATATTCATAGTTTTGGATATTAATAAACTACTTATCACATAATTATTGTTCTTTGGTGTAACATAGTACATGATAATGTTCTAAGAGTAGTTGTCACACTAAAAGGTCATAACAGTTCCTTGTTATGATAAGAACCCGGAAGTGCTACAACACTATTCTAAAATATATGTTCTATAGCTGGATGATATCATTTGAGCGACACAAATGATACATGCTATAAAGGGTGGAGACTCATAGGACTTTGAGGCACCTTCTTAGGGTGTACGCCCTTGGTAATATCTAGTGTAGTATATTATGAGAATGAGACCCACTAGTAGGAAATCCATATTTATATGTGTCATTGGATGTTCCTATCTACGAATATATGTATTGATCCTTAGAATTTAATAATATTATTAATGAGTATTATGAGTTTCTTACTTTGATGTATTGATGAAAACTATGATGACATATTTTCATGGCAAGGTAGGATATGTTGAGTGTGTCACGAGTAATATTGCATTAATGAATAATGTGAGAATTTTTCTCATTTATCTTCTTTAACATAAGTTGGTATATCAATCCCTTTGATGGAAATGATATATCCTAAATAAATTCATGTAAATGGTTTTATATAGGCAAGTTTAATTTTTGCGAAGTCAAAGAAAGATACATCGAGCACATAGGTTGATGGAACAAACATACAACCTGTTTGATTAGAGATATCATGATAAAGAGATTATATTACACAATAAGTGTCCGTGTGAGGTATTATGTCATCGATACATTACCTAATTTCTCTATGGGTTCCTTGGAATGTTTCTAAATGCTAACCTTGGACTTTAGGATGCTTCACCTAATGCCACTGAGAAAGAGGCCTAGAGGGTCACACACTAAGTGTATCCATAATCTCAGTTAAATAATAATATTATTATTTATTATTTAACGAGTTGAATAAATATTATTCTCACATGTGTTTTAATAATAATTCATGTTTTCTTGATCACATATATTCCGTCACCAGTTATTCGAGAGAATATAATGTGAGCAGAATACACTACTAGAAATGAGACCAATAACGATCGCCATTAGCGGTCTCTATTGGTCTCTAGAGACCGCTTTGAGACTACCAATGGTGGTCACATTAGGAATATCTCTATAGAGAAACAACGAATACCAATGGAGGTCTCTATAGGTGACCTAAGGCTCGACTGAATAGCGGTCTCTATTGGGTCGAGCTATAGCGACCACCATTGGCGATCGCTATAGATAAAGTAAAAAACGGCCTACAACGACTGCCAATAGCGGTTGCTAGGTCCTGGGAAAAAATGGACCCATTTGTGACCACCAATGGAAGTTGCTAACTTGGGATTTTGTTTTTAAAAAAATTACAGCGCTGCTTCTCAAACAATAGAAAACAACATAAAAAGAGCGAAAATCAGAAAAAAGAAATCAATTCGAAATAGAAGAAACACCAGGATCCTCAAAAACAATAAATGACAGACATACTCCTTTATATCCAATGATCCAAACAGATCCAATCCATTCCAATATTCTGCTTCAATAAACCTACAATAAGATACAAAAGAAATAACTAAACAAAGAAAATGCAAATTGGAAATATTTATTCAGTTAGAAAAAATATATATAACAATCAAATTGGTCTGTTAGACCATTAGGGCATTTGGGAATTTGTCTAATTGGATAGTCTCCATTTATCCAATTGTCCATTAGACCAATACGCTAATATACCAGTTGGCCATTTGGTCATTAGGCCAATAGGCTAATATGCCATTAGGCCAATAGCCTAATAGGTCATTAGGACAATAAGACATTAGGTAATTAGGACAGTAGTTCATTAGGACGTTCGACCATTGTTAGGCCATTGTTAGACCATTGGGCTGTTGTTATTCCATTGGGCCGTTGTTAGGCCGTTGGGTCTTTGTTAGGCCGTTGGGCCGTTGTTAGGCCATAGGGCCGTTGTTAGGCCGTTGGGCTGTTGTTCAGCCGTTGGGTTGTTGTTCGGCCATTGTTGGGCCATTGGGTCATTGGGATGTTGTTGGGTCATTGGGCTATTGGGCTGTTAGGCAGTTAGGATGTTAGGGAGTTAGGGAGTTAGGGCGTTAGGGTGTTAAGGCGTTAGGGTGTTAGGGCGTTAGGGCATTTGGCCGTTAGGGTGTTATGCCGTTAGGCCGTTAGGCCATTAGGGCATTTGGCCATTTGGGCATTTGTAAATTTGGCCAACTGACCAAGTCTCCATTTAGCCAATTGGACATTAGGTCAATAGTCTAATATGGCATTAGGATATTTGGTCATTAGGACAATAGGCTAATATGCCATTAGGATAATAGGACATTAGGTAATTAGGACATTAGGTAATTAGGACAGTAGTCCATTTGACCAATTGTCCATTCAGTCGTTAGGCCGTTAGGGCATTGGGTTGTTGGGCCGTTAGACCATTAGGGCATTTGGGAATTTGGCCAATTGGCCAAGTCTCCATTTAGGAAATTGTTCATTAGGCCAATTTTGACATTAGGCCAATTTTGACATTAGGCCATTAGACTCAGTACTCTACTCTAGTAGGGATCTACTATGTTACTCATACGCGACGAGGTGGTTTGAAAAGAGGTTTGGACAACCATTCGGCTGCGTTTGCTCGACATTGAACTATATAGAGTAAATTTAAGTACTGAATAGACCCCCAAACCCCCCAGATAGCCCCCTCCCAACCCCCTACATCCCCCACACTCCCCCCAGACAGCCCCCCCCCCCCCCCCCGCCAAAAAAAAAACTCCCCCGGGCAGCCCCCTGGACATCCCCCACCCTGAACAGACCCCTCCACACCCTGCACAGCACCCCAGCCCCCACCCCCCCAAAAAAACTCCCCCCCAGAAAACCCCTCCAAACTCCCCTGGGATAGCCCCCCACCCCCGAACAACCCCTACTCCCCCCAGACAACCCCCACTCCCCCCGGACAGCCCCCCAGCCCCCATCCTCCCTAAAAAAATCCCCATAGAAAGCCCCCCCCATTCACCTCGGATAGCCCCCCATGTGCCCCCCAAAAAAAAACTCCCCCGGACAGCCCCCCCACCCTTGGATAGCTCCCACTCCCCCCAGACAACCCTCCCACTCACCCCGGATAGCCCCCACCCCCGGACAACCCACCCTGAACACCCCCCCGGACAACACCCCCCACACTCACCCTAGATACCCCCCCCACGTGCCCCCTAGACAGTCCCCACCCTGGACAAACCCCCTCTGCACCCTGTACAGCCCCCCAACCCCCACCCCCGGACAACCCCCCCCCCCCAAACAAACTCCCTCGGACAGCCCCCCCCCCCACTCACCCCGAACAGCCCACCCCCCACTCACCCCGAACAACCCCCACCCCCAGATAACCCCCCCGAACAATCCCCCCTAGACACAACCCCCCCCCCCCCCCCCGAACAACACCCCCAATCGCCCCCAGACATCCCCCCCACTCACCCCTAATAGCCCCCACCCCTCAGACAACCCCCCCGAACAACCCCCCCGGATAGCACTGCTCCCCCCCACTCACCCCAGACAGCCCCCCACCCCTGGACAGCCCCCCACCCCCATTAGGCCGTTAGGCCAATAGGCCAGTAGGCCATTTGGACCTTAGGCCAATAGGCCATTGGGCCATTATGCCACTGGGACACCTAGCCTAATTCTTATCCTTAAATGGAGATTCTAAGAAATTATCTATCGCAATAAATTATCCAATTACTGATCATACTCATAAAATTAAAAAACTGTGAAGTTTTTAAAAACATAAATTGTTCTAATCTCAAAAAATTCTACATTTAAAGTCTAAATCAATATATAACATCAATTAAATAATAAATATAAAAGATACACATCTCGTGAATATGATGTGTCATGCATGTTCATGCCTGCTAACTCCATCCAGTGTTCTAGGGGCTTAAAAAAAATAAAAATTATAAAGATTTTATTAAAAAAAATAATAAAAATTAAATAAATAAATTCATTATAAACCTGCGTCGTATGATCCACCACACCATCACTCGAACGCACATATTTCTGCAGTGTTCTAACCTCAGTGATCAATTGTGCATTTACCTCCTCGAAAGCGTGCAATCATGCCTTGAAATCTGATAGCTATTGTGTCATCCAAGAAACAGAAAGAACGAAAACCTCAACACATGATACTATAGAATGAGGAATCCCCATTCCATAGGTCAAACTATATCCATGCCCGTCACAACCAATAATGTGATGCAATATCTCATCCCTTCGCATGGGAAGTTGTCGCTGGTCCTATGGAAACTGTTCTAACTCAGCTTCAAATTGATCCTGTGAAATATTTAAATATATATACATATATATGTTTATATATAGATGCATGTAATTATTGGTAATGAGTATACAAGTACTTACTATAAGAGCTGAAACTTCTGGATCATTTCGATTAAGAGTTCTCATCCACACTGACATTTTATCAGTTGATGCAACTTGCTCCCGTAACCGTATACCAATGAAATATAAAAATATAACACAAAACCATATTAAATAATAAATTAAAAATTTAATAATAAATACATCATGTCGGATCTGAGACACGTGACGAGTCCCGAGCCCGTGAGGTGGTCCCTACAACGCTCAATTCTCGGAATGGCATGTTGAAACCTCCTACATTCAATTAATTCAAATTTCAAAAAATATAATGTCACACATTCTTTAAAATATACATACAAAAATAAATATACTAACCACAATGGCCTCAGTAGACCAATATGCAACTAATTCACACCATTGAGATGGGGGTAACACCTCTCGAGACTTTTTCTAGAATGTCTGGGGTACCCCACGTTTGGTACCCAGTGCTCCCTCTTGATTTTGCATTTAAAATATTTCCCACATCTTATGAAATTTTCCCATACACACCGGCCAAAAATCATTGGGGGTACACTTTTAGATTATTCTATTTAAGAAAAAAAAATCACACATGTTAATATTTTTTAAACATAGGTTAGAAACTAAAATGGTCTTCTTACATGAACTTCCCTCCAAAGCCGATCTAATGTATCATGAGGAATCAAAGCCCAGTCACGTGTGGTCAATGGAAATTGATGTGGGTCGCATATGATATGACCCAATTGATGGATAAATGTAGGGGAAATCATTCCCATAGGATGAAATCTCTTGTCAAATGAAACATCAAGGGTCATGTCGGAATTCCATGATGAAATGCCACGACCAGGGCCTCTCTTGCGAGAGGAAGAAGCGGTCGAGTATGATCCTATTGAAAACAATTTTATACATAATTTGACAGATGTGCATATATATATATATATTTAGAAATTACATAAAAAAAAATAAACATAGTTACATTCAAACATACCTCGACTCTCAGACATAGATGGCTCAGATGGATGATGTGGATGTACTGCTTGTTCCCCCTGACATGCCTGCAGTCGGTAGAAAACATTAGTAAAGAGACCATCCAAAGTGTCAAAAAGATAAATTGGATTGTTTTTTAAAAAATAAAACTTGTTACAGTTGTTATAAAACAAAAAGGGATAGGATTATAAAAAATCAAAAACTTAACAGAACAAAAATAAAATTATGTACAAAAAGGCTTGTATTTAGAGGGTTCTTTTAATGTGAAGTGATTTGGGTGGTGGGATGTCCAAGAGGGGGGGGGGGGTTGGGATTGGGGAGGGGCTGGGGGGGGTGGGGTGGGGCTGTCCAGGGGCTGTCTAGTAGAGTTATGGGGGGTGGGCTGTCCGAGAGGGGGGGGGGTGTTGTCCAAGGGGGGGGTTGGGAGTGGGGGGGGGGTTGTTTAGGCGGAGGGGTTGTGCAGGTAGGGGTGGGGCTGTTCGGGGGGAGTGGGGGGTGGGGCTGTCCAAGGGGGTGGGGGTTAGGGGGGGGTGTCCCAGGTGGAGGGGATGTGTAGGTAGGGCTGGGGCGTCCGAGGGGGAGTGGGGTGGGGGTGGGGGCTATCCGAGGGGAGTGGGGTGGGGCTATCTGGGGGGAGTGGGGTGGGCTGGGTGTAGGGAGGGGGTGAATGGGGCAGGGTGGGGGGGGGGGGGGGTGGTTCAAGGGAAGGGGGAGGGGGAAGGGCTGGATGGTGTAGGGAAAGGGGTGAGGGAGGGGCTGGTGTAATGCGGGGGGGGGGGGGGGGGGTCCAGGAGGGGGGGTCTCTCTAGGGGGATCTTTTGGGGGTGGGTTTTCTGAGAGGGGGGGGGGTGTCCAAGGGGGTGGGGGTGGGGGAGGGGCTGTCCAGGTGGAGGGGGGGTCCAGGAGGGGGGGTCTGTCTAGGGGGACTTTGGGGGGTGGGTTTTCTGGGGGGGGGGGTGTCCAAGGGGGTGGGGGTGGGGGAGGGGCTGTCCAGGTGGAGGAGCTATACAGGTAGGGGTGGGGCTATCCAGGGGGAGTGGGCTAGGCTGGGTGTAGGGAGGGGGTGAAGGGGGCAGGGGTAGTAGGGGGTGAAGGGGGCATGGGGGGGGGCTGGTTCAAGGGAAGGGGGGAGGGAGAAGGGCTAGCAGGTATAGGGTAGGGGGGTAGGGGATGGGCTGGTGTAGTGCAGGGGGGGGCTGTCCAAAGGGGGGGGATGTTCGGGAGGGGTGATGTCTAAAGGGGGAATAAATCTTGTTTCCTAATTTTGTGTGTTATTTTATTTTATTTTCAACAAAAATGTTTCATTTGATAACATGAGTATAATTAAAATGATACCATTGGGTTTTGACTGTTATATGACCATTGGTCAATATGACCGCTGGAAACTGAACGTTTTTATTATTGTCTCTAAATACAAGTAATCTTGGTTAATTAATATAGAAAGAAGATTCGATGGCCTCACCCAGTAGTCTTGGACCGATCGAAGCCCATCTAACAGAACTTGGGAAGGGAGGTAGCACCACTGGGCTTTGCTCTGGACCAAACCCAAGCTGAACTTCATCGTGTGAAGCTAGAACGGGATCGCCTTCACGAGAAGTTCAAACTGATAGAAATTACTACTTGTGCGATGTTGGCTGAGCCTCCCTCAGATTCTCTCACCTTAGCACACCTCACACTTAGGTCCTATGCTGGTGTGATAAGGGGATATGTAAGGAGACCGTAACTGCCTTGTGTAATCCTTTGTTTTAAATAAAAATTGTAATTTCTTCTTATGATGGTGTTTATGAATTTTCAAATGTCCGGATAAATATAGTATGCATATTTTTGGTGAATTTTAGAGAAAGGATATTTTAAAAAATGTTTATGTAAACCTTAAATAATTAAAATTGTGTTATGATTTTCAAAAAATGGTCTTCTACAATTATGTTCAATATGAAATTTAGAGTCTAATAAGATCAACTTAATTTTTGATGAATAGTAAATTATGAATAGTGATTTTATGCTTAGGATTAGTAATGTGACCATATGGATTAGTAATCTCACTTAAATAAAGTATTAATATAATCTAGGTACCTTGATTAAGTAATGTGATTCCATAAAATGGTTAGATAACGGTTTCATAAGTTATTATTCAAGTATTAGTTTTTTTCAGGGGAATAGTGTTTTTTAATTAAAAATTAAATTAAAAATATTTAGAAAATTATTTTTATAAAATGGATTTCATTTTTGAACTCAGAACATCGATATTATGTTAAGGTAAATTTTGGGATTTTTTCTGAAAAAAATGAATTTTCGGTGAATAGTGTATTTATTTAAAAAATAAATTAAAAATATTTAGAAAATTATTTTTATAAAATGGAGTTCATTTTTGTAATTAGAGCATCGATATTTGGTTAAGGTGAAATTTTGGGATTTTTCTGAGAAAGTTGAATTTTCAGTGAATAGTAAAAATACAGTTTTAGGGTTTTGGTATGTTTAATGACATCATAACTATGTCATGATGATGTCATGAGATATTTTAAGGGTTGTCCGACCAAAGGTGATGAATTATTGTATTGGGGGCCCCATGTGGCCTAACTCCATGGGAAATGCCATGGGAGAGCACATGGTTTTGAGAAAAGCACTTATGAGGTGTCCCTTGGCCATTAATGCCTTGTCCCCTCACTTTCCCTATAAATACCAAGCCATTCTCTCATAATTTGGACTCAAAAATCATTCTCAACAAAGTTCTGGTCTCCTTAACTCCCAAGGAGTCCTCCCAAGGTGCCCCAAGCCCTCAATGTCCAAACCGTTGAGTTTTAAGAGTTACGTTTTAAGGTAAGGGATCCTACCTCTCTCTTTCTTTTCAAGTACTATCGTTTATGTCATTTCTCCTAAGATCCATGTTATTATGTTGGGGATGTTATTTTATATTCATCCTACTGCCATTTTTAAGTTCATATGATGAGAGATGCTCTCTTAATCTCATCATTTTGTTTTATGAATGTATAAGTGGCGCCGTTAGGCTGCCAAATTTTTGTAAAGGATTCTTTCACCCTTCTCATTTTCAAATTCTATTTTCTTGAAAAGTCTTTCAAGTTTTTTTTTAATTTTGGTGGGGTATGATCTCTAAATCTATCATAATGATATTTTATGATCATATGATGAGAGACCCTATTTGATCTCTTCAATTCAGTATTTTGAAGTTTTAAGTGGCGCCGTTAGGCTGCCGAATTTTTAAGGATTCGTTCACCTTTCTCATTTTTCAAAGTTCTACTTTCACGTCAAGTATTTCAAGTTCCTTTTTATTTTTTTGGGGTATGATATCTAAATCTATCATACTGATATTTTATGTTCATATGAAGAGAGAACCTATTTGATCTTATCAATTCATTTTTTGAAGTTTAGTGACGCCGTTAGGCTGCTGAATTTTCATAAGAGAAATCTTATTTTTATCTCCCTTTCATGTTCTTCATTTCATATGGTATATCCTTCAAATTTAATTACCATGTTCATATATCCTTCTTATTCTGTCCCTCTACTGTTTTATGGGTCATTTATGAATGTTTGACCCATGCCCCCTCTCGTTTCAATGTTTTCTAAAAACCCGAAACATAGCCGTTATGCTGCAGAATTTTCGTCTCAAAATGTCTCCCTATTTTCTCAAAATTATTTTATGTTATAAAGTAAATACTCAAAGCTCTTATTTCTACAGGGGTATTCACATATATATCAAAATGTTTCATTTTAAATTCTGGGATTTACATACATGAGACCCGCTCTCCCCTTCCGTGGGTTTAAAGTGACGTAAAGATCATGTCTTTAAAGCGTTTTTTTAAAACGTTATGATTATGAAATGAAACCCATTTATTTTATGCTATATGGGTTATTTATGAAATGTTTGATGATGATATATGTGACTCACATGATAATAAAGGAAAATTTAAGGGTGCGCCCTGATAGCTCTCCAATGCATTGGGTAATGATGTAACCACTAGAGATTATAATTTTCACGATATCTTGGTGAATAACCTTGGTAATTTTCAAATGACACCTTGGGGATGGACCTTGGTGATATGTTCATGATTGTATATGTTAAATGATGTATCCACATCTTAAAGTTATGAAAAATGTTATTTTTATTATGACATGCCACATGATTTCTTTCTCATGCCTTAAAGTTCTTTTTCATGACATAGTTGATGTATCTCAAGTTCACATGTTAAATGTTTCTCTTGTTACCTTACAGGGCTTTCTGCTCAACCTTTCTTTTGATGTATGTCCCCAGGTTATGAGATGCAGTAATAAACCTAGTATGAACTTAAGGAGAAGCCTTTCAAGTGTTTAAGAAGAATGTTTTATGTTGTTTTAATGTATTATGTTCCTGGTTTCCAAGACACTAAACCTTAAAGATCCTTAGTTTTGTGTAATGCATTGAAAGTTTATATTATAAAAAGTCAGGATGCTATAGTTGGCATCAAAGGATGGTTTAGTTATTTGTGGAAATTAGGATATGAAAACTCTAGGAATAACCCTATAGAAAAGTTTAAATATAGGAAATCTTCCTGGTATTTTGGTGAGTATTGAGTAAGGGGTTTCCAAGCAAATACATCCCTGTCTAGATATGAGCAGGTAGAGGTGGCTCTGGCACAGATGTACATAGGGGTGAAACCCAAAAACACCGCTTTGAGCTAGACTCGAATGGGAACTGGTACACGACAACGGGCCTTGCTGCACTCTTGGTTACGACACTCCCGGAGGATATGCTTTGGTAAATTCATAAGCTTAGTATGAACCATTATTAAAGGAACAAAGATAAAATAAAATAAAGATTCACATAAGAATATATTATCACGGATAACCAAGTTTGAAACCTAGGGGATCACAAGTTAGGGTATACTTTTCTTCTACAAGTTATCCTTATATGTTTTAAGTTCCTTTTCATGATTATTGGTTAAGTATTTAAGCCCCTAATTAGACTTTCTCTTCTTAGTTAATGGTGAGAAATGGAAGAACATGTCCCAACAACCAATGTGATAGGAAATGTGACGATTGTCATATTAATATGACATAGATGTTTAGGGGATTAAAATATGATTATTATTTTAGAAGACGTTCACTATTTTGGGGACCCTATATGATCAAGGTAAATAGATTACTACGGTATTTTCATTGAGGGGTAAGGTTGACTTATATTTTGAAGAATCGATGAATTTAAGGTGGACTTATAGTAATTTAAGTTAATTATGGAAATGATTAACCTATCTTGGGTAAAATATGTTTAGGTTAACTACTTTTGTTATAAGATGTTATGAGTGGTTGATGTTGTTTGGAGATGAACAATGAAGTTTATTTTGGAAGACTATGTTATCAAATCCTTCTTGTATTTGGGTTTCAATCTTAGTTTTGTTTATTTTGAGGAATTTTAAGGACCGTTATTTATGGAATGGTCTATGATGAACTTTGAGTAGTACCATGGAACTTTGAAAATTTAAAAGTAGTTTCAATTCCTATGGGATTCTTTCTTTTTGAAGAGTTGTTTTACCTTAACCTTTCTGTTTTTGGGATAATGTTTAAAGATAGAAGAAATAGATAATTAATCTTTTGTGGATTATGTGATTCTCTAAAAGACGATTCTTGTGTTTTGATGAGACCAAGTAGTTTTGAATGCTCATCGTTTGGAGAAAAGATTAGTTTTGGTAGAAACTTATTAAAGGATGAAACTCTACTTGAAGGTAGGTATATTTCCTTATGTTTTTGTTCTATGTTGTAAATGAATTCCCCAAAATTATGAAAAGGAATGTAAAACAAAAATGTTGTTGGTTTACATTTCCTACTAGGTAATCAAAGACCGTTTACACACATCATAAGTTTTGGATTTTCTCGTGGTCAACTTTCTCCTAATCATGTTTTCTATCACTCTCCTTTAGAAAGTGACCCTTTGTTTTCTCCTCCCTGTCCATGTTTTCCTACATGGAATCCTAGTATGGGTAAACTCGGGTGGCCTTTGTACTTCATTTTCTTTCTTTTAATATAATAGTGTTACTGACTCTTTTTCCGATGTGGGACTTTCAATGAAATTTCAAAACCCGATTTTTTTTTTTAAAAAAAATTGCGAGGATGCAATTTCTTAAGGGGGGAAGATTGTAATGACCCAAAATTTTGAATAAATCTTGTTTCCTAATTTTGTGTGTTATTTTATTTTATTTTCCACAAAAATGTTTCATTTGATAACATGAGTATAATTAAAATGAGATCGTTGGGTTTTGACTGTTATATGACCATTGGTCAATATGACTGATGGAAACTAAATGTTTTGATTATTGTCTCTAAATACAAGTAATCTTGGTTAATTAATATAGAAAGAAGATTCGATGGCCTCACCCAGAAGTCTTGGACCAATCGAAGCCCATCTAACATAACTTGGGAAGGAGGTAGCACCACTGGGCTTTGCTCTGGACCAAACCCAAGCTGAACTTCATCGTGTGAAGCTAGAACGGGATCGCCTTCGCAAGAAGTTCAAACTGATAGAAATTACTACTCGTGCGATGTTGGCCGAGCCTCCATCTGATTCTCTCATCTTACCACACCTTACACTTAGGTCCTATGCTGGTGTGATAAGGGGCTATGTAAGGAGACCGTAACTGCCTTGTGTAATCCTTTGTTTTAAATAAAAATTGGGATTTATTCTTATGATGATGTTTATGAATTTTCAAATGTCCGGATAAATATAGTATGCATATTTTTGGTGAATTTTAGTGAAAGGATATTTTAAAAAATGTTTATTTAAACCTTAAATAATTAAAAATGTGTTATGATTTTCAAAAAATGGTCTTCTACAATTATGTTCAGTACGAAATTTAGAGTCTAATAAGATGAACTTAATTTTTGATGAATAGTAAATTATGAATAGTGATTTTATGCTTAGGATTAGTAATGTGACCATATGGATTAGTAATCTCACTTAAAGAAAGTATTAATATAATCTAGTCACCTTGATTAAGTAATGTGATTCGATAAAATGGTTAAATAATGGTTTCATAAATTATTATTCAAGTATTAGTTTATTCAGGTGAATAGTGTTTTTTAATTAAAAATTTAATTAAAAATATTTAGAAAATTATTTTTATAAAATGGATTTCATTTTTGAACTCAGAGCATCGATATTATGTTAAGGTAAATTTTGGGGTTTTTTTCTGAAAAAAATGAATTTTTGGTGAATAGTGTATTTATTTAAAAAATAAATTAAAATTATTTAGAAAATTATTTTTATAAAATGGAGTTCATTTTTGTAATTAGAGCATCGATATTTGGTTAAGGTGAAATTTTGGGATTTTTCTGAGAAAGTTGAATTTTCAGTGAATAGTAAAAATACAGTTTTAGGGTTTCGGTATGTTGAATGACATCATAACTGTGTCATGATGATGTCATGAGATATTTTAAGGGTTGGCCGACCAAAGGTGATGAATTATTGTATTGGGGGCCCCATGTGGCCTAACTCCATGGGAAATTCCATGGGAGATCACATGGTTTTGAGAAAAGCACTTATGAGGTATCCCTTGGCCATTAATGCCTTGTCCCCCCACTTTCCCTATAAATACCAAGACATTCTCTCATACTTTGGACTCCAAAATCATTCTCAACGAAGTTCTGGTCTCCTTACCTCCCAAGGAGTCCTCCCAAGGTGCCCCAAATCCCTCAAGGTCCAAACCTCTGAGTTTTAAGAGTTACGTTTTAAGGTAAGGGATCCTACCTCTCTCTTTCTTTTCAAGTACTCTCGTTTATGTCATTTCTTCTAAGCTCCACGTTCTTATGTTGGGGATGTTATTTTATATTCATCCTAATTACCTTTTTAAGTTCATATGATGATATATTCTCTCTTACTCTCATCATTTTGTTTTATGAATGTTTAAGTGGCGCCGTTAGGCTGTCGAATTTTTGTAAAGGATTCTTTCACCCTTCTCATTTTCAAGTTCTATTTTCTTGACAAGTCTTTCAAGTTTTTTTTTATTTTGGTGGGGTATGATCTCTAAATCTATAATACTGATCTTTTATGATCATATGATGAGAGACCTTATTTTATCTCTTTAATTCAGTATTTTGAATTTTTAAGTGGCGCTGTTAGGCTGCCGAATTTTTAAGGGATTCGTTCACCTTTCTCATTTTTCAAAGTTCTACTTTCATGTCAAGTATTTAAAGTTCCTTTTTATTTTGTTAGGGTATGATATCTAAATCTATCATACTGATATTTTATATTCATATGAAGAGAGACCCTATTTGATGTTGTCAATTCATTTTTTAAAGTTTAAGTGACGCCGTCAGACTGCCGAATTTTCATAAGAGAAATCTTATTTTTATCTTCCTTTCATATTCTTCATTTCATATGGTATATCCTTAAAATTTAATTACCATGTTCATATATCCTTCTTATTCTGTCCCTATACTATTTTATGGGTCATTTATGAATGTTTGACCCATGCCCCCTCTCTTTTCAATGTTTTCTAAAAACCCGAAACATAGCCGTTATGCTGCAGAATTTTCATCTCAAAATGTCTCCCTCTTTTCTCAAAATTATTTTATGTTATAAAGTGAATACTCAAAGCTCTTATTTCTATAGGGGTATTCACATATATATCAAAATGTTCTATTTTAAATTCTGGGATTTACATACATGAGACCCGCTCTCCCCTTCCGTGGGTTTAAAGTGACGTAAAGATCATGTCTTTAAAGAAGTTTTTTTAAAACGTTATGATTATGAAATGAAACCCATTTATTTTATGCTATATGGGTTATTTATGAAATGTTTGATGATGATATATTTGGCTCACATGATAATAAAGGCAAATTTAAGGGTGCGCCCTGTTAGCGCTCCAATGCATTGGGTAATGATGTAACCACTAGAGATTACAATTTTCACGATATCTTGGTGAATAACCTTAGTAATTTTCAAATGACACCTTGGGGATGGACCTTGGTGATATGTTCATGATTTTCTATGTTAAATGATGTAGCCACATCTTAAGGTTATGAAAAATGTTATTTTTATTATGACATGCCACATGATTTCTTTCTCATGCCTTAAAGTTCTTTTTCATGACATAGTTGATGTATCTCAAGTTCACATGTTAAATATTTCTCTTATTCCCTTACTGGGCCTTCTGCTCACCCTTTCTTTTGATGTATGTCCCCAGGTTATGAGATGCAGTAATAAACCTAGGAAGAACTTAAGGAGAAGCCTTTCAAGTGTTTAAGAAGAATGTTTTATGTTGTTTTCATGTATTATGTTCCTGGTTTCCAAGACACTAAACCTTAAAGATCCTCAGTTTTGTATAATGTAATGAAAGTTTATGTTATAAAAAGGCGGGATGCTATAGTTGGAATCAAAGGATGGTTTAGTTATTTGTGGAAATTAGGATATGAAAACTCTAGGAAGAAGCCTATAGAAAATTTCAAATATAGGAAATCTTCCTGGTATTTTGGTGAGTATTAAGTAAGGGGTTTCCAAGAAAATACATCCCTGTCTGGATACGAGCAGGTAGAGGTGGCTCTGGCACAGATGTACATAGGGGTGAAACTTGAAAACACCGCTTTGAGCTAGACTCGAATGGGAACTGGTACACAACAACGGGCCTTGCTGCACTCTTGGTTATGACACTCCCGGGGGATATGATTTGGTAAATTCATAAGCTTAGTATGAACCATTATTAAAGGAACAAAGATAAAATAAAATAAAGATTCACATAAGAATATATGATCATGGATAACCAAGTTTGAAACCTAGGGGATCACAAGTTAGGGTATACTTTTCTTCTACAAGTTATCCTTATATGCTTTAAGTTCCTTTTCATGATTATTGGTTAAGTATTTAATCCCCTAATTAGAATTTCTCTTCTTATTTAATGGTGGGAAATGGAAGAACATGTCCCAACAACCAATGTGATAGGAAATGTGACGATTGTCATATTAATATGACAAAGATGTTTAGGGGATTAAAATATGATTATTATTTTGGAAGACGTTCACTATTTTGGGGACCCTATATGATCGATGTATATAGATTACTACGGTATTTTCATTGAGGGGTAAGGTTGACTTATATTTTGAAGAATCGATGAATTTAAGGTGGACTTATAGTAATTTAAGTTACTTATGGAAATAATTAACCTATCTTGGGTAAAATATGTTTAGGTTAGCTACTTTTGTTATAAGATGTTAGGAGTGGTTGATGTTGTTTAGAGATGAACAATGAAGTTTATTTTGGAAGACTATGTTATCAAATCCTTCTTGTATTTGGGTTTCAATCTTAGTTTTGTTTATTTTGAGGAATTTTAAGGACCGTTATTTATGGAATGGTCTATGATGAACTTTGAGTAGTACCATGGAACTTTGAAGATTTAAAAGTAGTTTCCATTCCTATGGGATTATTTCTTTTTGAAGAGTTGTTTTAGCTTAACATTTCTGTCTTTGGGATAATGTTTAAAGATAGAATAAATAGATAGTTAATCTTTTGTGGATTATGTGATTCTCTAGAAGATGATTCTTGTGTTTTGACGAGACCAAGTAGTTTTGAATGCTCATCATTTGGAGAAAAGATTAGTTTTGGTAGAAACTTATTAAAGGATGAAACTCTACTTAAAGGTAGGTATATTTCCTTATGTTTTTGTTCTATGTTGTAAATGAATTCCTCAAAATTATGAAAAGGAATGTAAAACAAAAACATTGTTGGTTTAAATTTCCTACTAGGTAATCAAAGACCGTTTACACACATCATATGTTTGGGATTTTCTTGTGGTCAACTTTATCCTAATCATGTTTTCTATCACTCTCCTTTAGAACGTCACCCTTTGTTTTCTCCTCCATGTCCATGTTTTCCTACATGGAATCCTAGTATGGGTAAACTCGGGTGGCCTTTGTACTTCATTTTCTTTCTTTTAATGTAATAGAGTTACTGACTCTTTTTTTGATGTGGGACTTTCAATGAAATTTCAAAACCCGATTTTTTTTAAAAAAAAATTGTGAGGACACAATTTCTTAAGGTGGGAAGATTGTAACGACCCGGAATTTTGAATAAATCTTGTTTCCTAATTTTGTGTGTTATTTTATTTTATTTTCAACAAAAATGTTTCATTTGATAACATGAGTATAATTAAAATGAGATTGTTGGGTTTTGACTGTTATATGACCATTGGTCAATATGACCGCTGGAAACTAAACGTTTTGATTATTGTCTCTAAATACAAGTAATCTTGGTTAATTAATATAGAAAGAAGATTCGATGGCCTCACCCAGTAGTCTTGGACCGACCGAAGCCCATCTAATAGAACTTGGGAAGGAGGTAGCACCACTGGGCTTTGCTCTGGACCAAACCCAAGATGAACTTCATCGTGTGAAGTTAGAACGGGATCGCCTTTGCGAGAAGTTCAAACTGATAGAAATGACTACTCGTGCGATGTTGGCCGAGACTCCCTCAGATTCTCTCACCTTAGCACACCTTACACTTAGGTCCTATGCTGGTGTGATAAGGGGCTATGTAAGGAGACCGTAACTGCCTTGTGTAATCCTTTGTTTTAAATAAAATTTGGGATTTCTTCTTATGATGATGTTTATGACTTTTCAAATGTCCGGATAAATATAGTATGCATATTTTTGATGAATTTTAGAGAAAGGATATTTTAAAAAATGTTTATGTAAACCTTAAATAATTAAAAATTTGTTATGATTTTCGAAAAATGGTCTTCTACAATTATGTTCAGTACGAAATTTAGAGTCTAATAAGATCAACTTAATTTTTGATGAATAGTAAATTATGAATAGTGATTTTATGCTTAGGATTAGTAATTTGACCAAATTGATTAGTAATCTCACTTAAAGAAAGTATTAATATAATCTAGTCACCTTGATTAAGTAATGTGATTCAATAAAATGGTTAAATAACGGTTTCATAAATTATTATTCAAGTATTAGTTTTTTCGGGTGAATAATGTTTTTTAATTAAAAATTAAATTAAAAATATTTAGAAAATTATTTTTATAAAATGGATTTTATTTTTGAACTCAGAGCATTGATATTATGTTAAGGTAAATTTTGGGGTTTTTTCTGAAAAAAATGAATTTTCGGTGAATAGTGTATTTATTTAAAAAATAAATTAAAAATATTTAGAAAATTATTTTTATAAAATGGAGTTCATTTTTTTAATTAGAGCATCGATATTTGGTTAAGGTGAAATTTTGGGATTTTTCTGAGAAAGTTGAATTTTCAGTGAATAGTAAAAATACAGTTTTAGGGTTTCAGTATGTTTAATGACATCATAACTGTGTCATGATGATGTCATGAGATATTTTAAGGGTTGGCTGACCAAAGGTGATGAATTATTTTATTGGGGGCCCCATTTGGCCTAACTCCATGGGAAATTCCATGGGAGAGCACATGGTTTTGAGAAAAGCACTTATGAGGTGTCCCTTGGCCATTAATGCATTGTCCCCTCACTTTCCCTATAAATACCAAGCCATTCTCTCATCCTTTGGACTCCAAAATCATTCTCAACTAAGTTATGGTCTCCTTACATCCCAAGGAGTCCTTCCAAGGTTCCCCCAAGCCCTCAAGGTCCAAACCTTTGAGTTTTAAGAGTTACGTTTTAAGGTAAGGGATCCTACCTCTCTCTTTCTTTTCAAGTACTCTCGTTTATGTAATTTCTTCTAAGATCCATGTTCTTATGCTGGGGATGTTATTTTATATTCATCCTACTTCCCTTTTTATGTTCATATGATGAGAGATGCTCTCTTACTCTCATCATTTTGTTTTATGAATGTTTAAGTAGCGCTGTTAGGTTGCCGAATGTTTGTAAAGGATTCTTTCACCGTTCTCATTTTCAAGTTCTATTTTCTTGACAAGTCTTTCAAGTTTTTTTTTTATTTTGGTGGGGTATGATATCTAAATCTATCATACTTATCTTTTATGATCATATTATGAGATACCCTATTTGATCTCTTCAATTCAGTATTTTGAAGTTTTAAGTGGCGCCGTTAGGCTGCCAAATTTTTGAGGGATTCATTCACCTTTCTCATTTTTCAAAGTTCTACTTTCATGTCAAGTATTTCAAGTTCCTTTTTTATTTTTTTGGGGTATGATCTCTAAATCTATCATACTGATCTTTTATGTTCATATTAAGAGAGACCCTATTTGATCTTGTCAATTCATTTTTTGAAGTTTAAGTGACGCCGTTAAGCTGCCGAATTTTCATAAGAGAAATCTTATTTTTATCTTCCTTTCATGTTCTTCATTTCATATGGTATATCCTTCAAATTTAATTACCATGTTCATATATCCTTCTTATTATGTCCCTCTACTGTTTTATGGGTCATTTATGAATGTTTGACCCATGCCCCCTCTCTTTTCAATGTTTTCTAAAAACCCAAAACATAGCCGTTATGCTGCAGAATTTTCATCTCAAAATGTCTTCCTCTTTTCTCAAAATTATTTTATGTTATAAAGTGAATACTCAAAGCTCTTATTTCTACAGGGGTATTTACATATATATCAAAATGTTCTATTTTAAATTCTGAGATTTACATACATGAGACCCGCTCTCCCCTTCCGTGGGTTTAAAGTGACGTAAAGATCATGTCTTTAAAGCAGTTTTTTTTAAAACGTTATGATTATGAAATGAGACCCATTTATTTTATGCTATATGGGTTATTTATGAAATGTTTTATGATGATATATGTGGCTCACATGATAATAAAGGCAAATTTAAGGGTGCACCTTGATAGCGCACCAATGCATTGGGTAATGATGTAACCACTAGAGATTACAATTTTCATGATATCTTGGTGAATAACCTTGGTAATTTTCAAATGACACCTTGGGGATGGACCTTGGTGATATGTTCATGATTGTCTATGTTAAATGATGTATCCACATCTTAAAGTTATGAAAAATTTTATTTTTATTATGACATGCCACATGATTTCTTTCTCATGCCTTAAAGTTCTTTTTCATGACATAGTTGATGTATCTCATGTTCACATGTTAAATGTTTCTCTTGTTCCCTTACTGGGCCTTCTGCTCACCCTTTCTTTTGATGTATGTCCCCAGGTTATGAGATGCAGTAATGAACCTAAGATGAACTTAAGGAGAAGCCTTTCAAGTGTTTAAGAAGAATGTTTTATGTTGTTTTCATGTATTATGTTCCTGGTTTCCAAGACACTAAACCTTAAAGATCCTCAGTTTTGTGTAATGTAATGAAAGTTTATGTTATAAAAAGGTGGGATGCTATAGGGGGGCTGTCCGGGGGGATTTTTGGGGGGTGGATTGTCTGGAAGGGGGGATGTCCAGGGGGGTTCTGGTGCAGTGTGGGGGGGGGGGGGTTCAAAGGGGGGGGGGGTGGACTGTTTGGGAGGGGGGGGGGGGTGTCCGGGTGGGGGTGGGGGCTGTTCGGGGGAAGTTTTGGGGGGTGGGTGTGGGGGTGGGGTTGTTTGGGGGGAGTGGGGTGGGGCTGTCTGGGGGGAGTGGGGTGGGGCTGTCCAGGGGAGTGGGGGACCTTAAAATCGAATCCATAAGGTCAAAAAACATTTCAATACTTTGAAAATACCATTTTTTTCCTTTACCCATAACTAGGGTGAAATCAATTTATTTAAAAAATACTTTTTCTCAAAGTAATCAACCTTTTGAATTTCACTTAGAAAACAATTTATAAAACCAAAGAAATATAGTTCATCCAACGAATTCTAGAGACAGAACTAGATACCAGAATTTTGGTTCACACATGCCTGCAAGGGAAGCCATAAAAAAGGATCGAACATAAGGTTAACAATAATGTCCCCGATATTTATCCTCATTTATTAGAATTACATCCCATAATGAAAATGAATTTAGGAAAGGGTATCTCATGAAAAAAATCAATGAAAACACACTAGAAACACCATATCCATTCAAAGGATCATCCCTTGAAAGAATATCAAAAAGTGGATCTATAAGGAACAAAAACACAAGATCATTGGATATGAAAACATAGAAAAAATGTGATGTTATGATTAATTGAAAAAAAGATAAAAAAGGATCCCTTACTCAATGTAAGGGTGGGGGGGGGGGGCGCTGTCCAAGGGGGGTTGGGAGTGGGGGTTGTCCGGTGCTGGGGGGTGGGGGGCTGTCCAGGTGGAGGGGGAGGGGGTGGGGTGTGGGGGGATGTTTAGGTGGAGGGGTTGATTCTGACTAATAATAAGTAAAAATTATGATGTACTAAATTATTTTTGGGTTGTTTTAAACAATTTTAAAAAAAGGATTTAAACTGAAGAGCGGGAAAAAAATTATACCTTTCATTAAACATGAAAATCGACCGTTTCTCCTTCAACAGCTGCTCTAACCCAATAAATATCTTATTTATGTTGAATTATGGTATGTTGATCAAGATGTTGGTCAACAAAGGAAACAGTCTTGGGTTCATCTTGTTCAAATAAAAACATTCCTTGCTGGGAAATTTTCACAATAACTTGCCAACTAAGATTCAAAGGAAAAGTAACAAAGAATACTTGTTCCACTTGTGATGTCAAAATGAAAGGTTCATGATTAACTTGTTCATTTCTATATAACATATTGTTAAAATTTACTAATGTAAACTGACATTGATTGACTTTACTTCCACGCACTGGATCAACCCAATTACACTTTAACAATATGTACTTCAACCCATGTGCATATACAACTTCAATGATGTCTGTCAATTGACCATAGTAATAACTAGAATCAACAAATAAACAATCGATGCCACTATTTTGGGTTGCTCATTTTTCGTCAACATCTTTAATGTGAAATCAAAATCTATTAGCATTTATAGATTTATAACGATGAGCTGTTAAAGATGGACCCTCAACTAGTTGGATAAATTCTTTAGTTAGTGTGGGGTCATCTAACTCCCTCAAGTTATGAACCTACATAATTCATAGAATTCAATAATGATTTTTGTAGAAAGAAATTAGTATAATACTTAACTCATAATGAAAATTAATTTATACATACAAAATCCTTGAACCAATTAGGAAATGATGCATAATGAGATTGTTGAATTTGATACTCAGTTTCATGAGACATCTCTTCTTTTAGCTCATTAACGCATTTCCTACAAATGATAACATGATGTTTAAATGATAAACTTATACAGACAAAACATGTAAAAGTTAAACAATAAAAGTGATAAGACACTTACTGTATTAATGGTGCAACTGATGGAGTATTGAACAAGATATATCGATGCGCTTGTATCCACTCGATGTTGTCCATATCAAATACGGTTCCTTCTCCAACTGGACCATCATGAATCTGAGATGGCTTATCTAATTTTGTTTCAACATCCATAATATATTCTGCAAAAAAATTAGTACACTCATCCATTAAATAACCATTGGCTATTGATGCCTCCAGATGAGATCTATTGCATACAAATCATTTCAATGTATTCAGATACTGCTTAATAGGATACATCCACCTGAATTACACCAGACTAGCAACCATTATTTCATCAGTTAGGTGCACTGCCAAGTGAACCATAACATTGAAAAATGTTGGGGGAAACAATTTCTCAAAGTGACAAAGTGTAAGCACAATTCAGTCCTGAAATTTTTTTAAATCACTCATTTGTTGATTTATTAAACAAATATTTCTAAAAAATTATTCATCTCAATCAACGGTTGAACAACATTGGGGGATAAACAATCACAAATTGCGATTAGAATCAACTGCTAAAGTAGTATGCAATTTTCATGACTTTTCAACCCTTGCAATGTCCTGCTCGTAAGATTCACACACTTTGAAATATTAGAAGAGTAACCATCAGGCACCTTGATCATCTTAAAAATGGAAAGAAATGTCTTTTTCTCCTTTGTAGTCATTGTATACTTTGCAACATGAATATATGCCTTGTTTCTATAAGCTAACTATAAATACAAATGTTTCCTTAAAACCATTTCTTCCAAATCATGACTTGCATTAACACGGTCCTTTGATTTTACACTGACACCTAAAATGGTCCACAATATATTATCAAAAACATTTTTTCAATGTATATGACATCCAAATTATTCCTTAGAATGTTAGTTTTCCAATAGGGGAGATTGTAAAAAATACTTTTCTTTTTCCAATTGTGACTATGATGTCTACCCGTACCACGAATATTAGGTAATGGATGAGCCACCAAATCCTGAAATTCACATACCATGAAAATGTTTTCTTCCTCAATCTGCGATAACATTTCAACTCCTATCATGATCTTTAGTGCTGGGCTAAACTCTCTAGAACTATAAAATGTCACTCTGTTATTTCTAAACCTGTGCTGATGGGGGAGAAAACATATGCGATCCATGTATTCCCATTTTATGGAATGTTTAAGCCATATAGATTTTTTACTTTTATTGCAATAAGGGCAAGAAAATTCCCCCTTCGTACTCCAGCCTGGTAAATTTGCATAAGCCGAGAATTCATTAATTGTCCACAATAAAGTAGCTTGCAGTTTGAACATTTTATTAATTTCACAATCATAAGTCATTACACCATCACCCCAAAATTCATTCAACTCATCAATAAATGGCTGAAGGTAAACATCAATCTTATCCCTCAGACTTCTAGGTCCATCAATAAGAGTGGAAAGTAATATAAATTGTTGCTTCATACAAAGCCACGGAGGAAGATTATATGGAACCAAAACTATGGGACATGTGCTATGAGTTGCACTAACCATAGAATTGAATGGATTGAAACCATCTACTGACAACCCCAATCATACATTATGAACATCTTTAGCAAATTCATGGTGTCTCTTATCAAAATCATTCCATGCACGAGAGTCTGCCGGGTGGGTTAACATATCACTTTCCTGATTTCTTTCCACATGCCATCTCATTAAATTAGAAACTTTAGATGGCATAAAAAATATTTTCAACCTTGGATTTAGGGGAAAGTAACACATTTGATTTATAGCAATCGGTTTTCCTTATTTCGCAGTCTGACTTTGATGAGTCTGATTTCCCCTGTTCTCTTTTCACCTGGAAGCGCCATATACCGTAAAAATATCCAAATGGGAAGTTTCTTTTCTAAAAAATATACAGTTGTTTTCACATGAATCTATGGTCTCATATATAAAACCTAAGTTCTCTATGAACTTACGAGCATGGTAATACGACTGAGGAATCTTAGCATCAATAGGAAGAACCTTTTTCAATAACACCAACAACATGTCGAATGATGTGTCGGACCACTAATTCAAAGTCTTCAAATGCAACAACTCCATGATAAATGAAAATTTATTATAAGAAGTACATATAGGATATAATTATGTTTTTTCATCATCAAGTACTTCATAAAACCTTTTTGAATCACAATCTGCACCAGAGCACAAATTTATCTCACCGGTCTCAATATTCTAGATGTCAATGCCTTCAGGAGCCAACCCACGTACCATTTTAGTAAGCATTTCATGCATTGGATCATTCATCCTCACATCAACATCCATCTGAATTGCATATTTATTTTGACAACAAATATATTCTTCCCCATGATGAGTCCAACTCTTATAATTTTTTAGAAATCTATTCAAGAATAGGTGCTCCCTCACAGTATCCCGTGTGAATTGATATCTATTTTTTTATACATGGAAAACTAATAAAGTCACTTTGAAATCCTCTAGTGAACTCAATAAACTGCATAATTCCCTTGAAATATTCTCTAGACATTTGATTTAGAAGATCAATCCAACTCTTATCCAAACTAATATCTGTATAACAAACATTTACACAAGACTTCATATTACATGCATTTTTCATATCAAATATATTTAAAATAAAGACTGTCAAATTGCATGTGGACCATTGATAAAATAAAAAATTTATATCTCTGAATAATAAACAAGAAAATAGATAATGGAATGGAAGTGAAAGCCCATGTCATCACCACCATGTTGGTATGGTAAATCTAATGATGATTCTATATTCAAGAAACTATATTGAGAATGAATTTGGTCTATAATTCCATAGAGTAAACATTTTTCAAGAAAGGAATATTATAAACTGCATGCATATGTGGTACATGAAAAAATTCATCAAATACCAATCTTGAACTATCAACCTTAGTGACTAAGTTAATACCTACCAATAAATCAACAAATATAATTTGTGAGGAAAGTGCCCAAAATTAATTAGTGATGAGTAGTCTTCTCAAACTCAGAGAAACTATATCTTTGTACAAATAATTTCTCAATGCCTCTTGGATTCAAACTACCTTTGTGCCATCAGATGTAGTAAAGATTAACCATAAAATATAGCAATCAATCTATAATTTATGGGAAACTAACTAATCTATATCAAGGATAACATCAAATATATACAATTCTAGAACAAAAAAATACCAATCTATCTTCACTTATGATATTAATAGAGAATATGTGGGATAATGAATGTGATTCCCCATGCTAGATCATAGGGTCCAATACAGTGTTCCTCATGGCCTCAAGCAGGTATCCTTTTATGCAAGATGTTTGTTACTAGTAGTAAGGGTCTGAATATCATTAGTGCAAAAAATATACCCTTGGTATCAATAAAGAAAAGGATAAAAAATAACATAATAGAGTCAAAAAACAATAAAAAATCATAATCCATGGTAGGCATCTCAAGTCATATAGTAAAAACCCAAATACCCCCAAAGTTTCAGGTCAATAAAAGTGTGGGAAATAACAAGAATGTGAAAAAATATTGATACATCACTCAAAATTCCATCCCAATTCTACCTCTAAAATATACACTGTTAGTCACATTGAAACATGGAATATCATATAATATTAATAATAACCTATAGTATCGAAACACATGTGATCAAACTCAAACATGGGTCTCATGAGCTATGCAAGCACACACATGTGGTCAAACCTCAAACATTTTCTCATGGGACACACACACACAGACATGTGATAAACTCAGGAATGTTATAAATCAAATAACAAAACAACTTATAATATCAATCTAACATATACACTGCATTGTATGCAACTTACAACTTCAAGTAAAGTGTGAAGTCTTCTCATACACACATTGTCAACACGCATTGTTTCATAATTCTTCATGCACACAAACCTGTATACACATGAAATTCCATTTCCACACTTTTTATTCACACACAATATTCATATAATATTCATGCATGTCAAATTTATGCTGTAAATTTCCCAAAATTAAAACCTTAAAATATAAATTAGGGCTTACCTGATAGCATGAAAAACTCGAAACCGAGGGGAGCCGGAGGTGGAGCTGTGAGGGATAGGAGGGGAAGTAGAGGGGAGCTGGAGTAAGAGGCTATGTGGTGAGGGAGGGAACAGGCACCGATGGCGGCGGGGAGCTAGAGGAGGATATGGTGAGGTGGCACCAGTGCAGCGAGGTAGGGGACGGGTGGTGCGGCAAGGGAGGGGATGGGCGACGACGTCGGTAGGAACCGGAGGCGGAGCCGGTGTGGCGTCAGTGGTGCAGTTTCGTGGGTGTAGAGAGGGAGGGGAGGTGGTGCGGGGGAGCCAGAGGCGGTGTGGAAAGGGAGGAGATGGGCGACTACGGGGGTAGGGTTCGGGTTCAGGATCAGGGGGAGGGGGGGGGGGATTTTTTTTGAGAAGTCTTGCGACCGCCGTTGGCAGTCGCTATAGGGCACCAATAGCGACTTCCAAGGGTGGTCACCCATGTAAGGGCCTGCCAAAACCCCATTTTCTAGAAGTGATATATTTAATAAATATTTATTTATTTATTAGTTAATAATGCAGTGATATTTATTTAATAAATAAATAGTCATTATTAAAGGCCTGATAAATATTATAGAGGAATGAAAGACCAATTTTAATGGTCATGTGAGAAATAATAAATAATGATTATTATTTAATTAAATAATATTTAATTTCATTTAATTTTCAAGTTAAGCACATTTCGATAAATAATAATAATAATATTATTTGATATGAAGTTCCGAAGGTATTAACTAAATAATAAGGGTTCAATTGTACAATTATTTATTTCTAACCCTAATGATATATAAATCCAATTATATTATTTTCCCAATAATCCAATTCATTTGTTTGGTTGTGCACAACAGATTTAGAGAATTCTATCAAGCCCTAGAGAGATCCCTTCTCCAAGAATGCTCCCAAGATCTAAGAGTGATCTTCCTCTACCTCCCACTCTCAAGTCAAGAGTGATCAAGGAGAATATTTTGGAAGCGGTTCTCGATACTATCAAAGGTGGATGACACAAGTGATAGGATATGCCGTTGTTTCTTCTGGAAATGGGGAAGACCTCGTTTGTTTAAGGTTCAAACATTCTAATCAGTTTCTAATGGGTTTATTTGTAGAACCAGAAACATCCAATGATTCTATATCCATTTGGACCTACTTTCCAAAGGTAGGTGCTCATTAGTTGTTTCTGGTTCTACAAATAAACCCGTTAGAAACTGATTGGAATGTTTGAACCTTAAACAAACAAGGTCTTCCCCATTTTCAGAAGAAACAAAAATGGTGAACCCGATATGAATCCTTAACCAAGTTAAATGATGTTTTACTTATTTGTTAGGCCCCTATTTAACTCAATATGAGGGCCAACAAAGCAATCAATAACATATGTGCTCATCCAAAATATGTAGTGGCCAAACTTATCTTGATTATGTCTGTTATATCAAACATGCACTCTTTTCCAAGATCTCTCTGCATTACATAAATGGATTCTCTAAAGTTCACACCTGTGAATGCCTCTGCTGCTACTCCTGTTGGATCCTCGTCCGCTCTGAGGACGACATCACCTACTTAGTGTTTAAAATGCTAGGTTTCAAATGCACTGGTTAAGGAATACCATCAACACGGTACCATTCCAACTCTAGAGGCTGATTGACAAGCCCTCCAAGTTAATAATTCACCCTGGTTGTCCGGACAGCGACGACCAGTGACCAAGAAGCAGGTGGTGCTAACCATCATCTCTAACTGTTTTGGGTCGTTATCCCCAGAACGCAACAACTATTCTCTCCCATATTATAGGGAGGTGAATGAAGAGGTCACTCAAGACCTTAATTCAAAAAGACAGGAGTCCTTCCCGAGGGATCCCATCAACAATCGTCACCAGACTCATGTGGTAGTGCGCCCTCAACATGATGAGGGTATCACCTTTAGGGGTTTAGCTCAGGTTCCTCAGACCCGAGCATGCAAGACGAACCGCCAGAGGCGAAATCTGGGTAACAGGGAACAGGTTCTTACTTCTTCCCCCTCCGTAGAAGTCGATCAAGCCAACTTGATGATAAACAACGAGCGGGCATATACACCCGTCCGTCCTGATATTGCTATCCAGCAGAATCGTATGGTAGTAACCCACTAATCCCACCAGGCAATTCTGGCAGAGTATTATAGCCAGACATATACACCTGTTTATAATTCATCAACCAGTCAGCAGGCTCGTCTGACTGCACCCAAAGAATCTCTCTAATTTAATATGGTGGAAAATGATAAGTAGGCACATACACCTGTTTACAATCAAAAATTCTATCAGCAGTATCGTCTGCCAGTATTGAAGGAAAATTGTCAACCATACTTGAAAAAGAATACACATTAGGCACATACACCTGCCAATATTCATCAGGCTAACCAACAATCTCATTTGGTAGTACCCAGAGAAGTCAGTCGGAAAGCTCCGACGACAAATTTGGAGTAGACTCAACTCTCTGCCCCCACACATGAGTACTGTCAGAATTCATTGACAGGAAAAGGAGGACAATAGTAGGCACATACACCTACTACATACATGGAATGGACATATATTCCTATTCCGGAAGCTGAAGTCACCAAGAACATTCTGACAATGGTGAAAGAGCAGAAGCAAATCCCTGCTCATATTCCGGATGCCTGTTAGAGTATTATAACAACTTCAACAACATCACAGGGGAAGAAACATAAATCTATCCCTATCAGTGGAGTGACTCATAAACATGTCACTTCGGAGTAGATACACACTTTTGTTCCAGTCCAGGAGGGTCGTGGGGCATACTCCCCCATGTCATGCGGATAATCAAGTCAGACACATACACCTGATTTGAATGGAGATCATCAACCTAACCTGACCATTTCTACCGAGTAGACACATATACCTACCCATAATAACCACTTTCGTCAACAAGTGGTTTCCAAAGTGAGTAATAAGGTGTCTAAGAAAAAGACCCGTTCAGGACAGTTGAGAAATCAAGAGCCAATTTGCAATAAGGCCTTGCTCGATGCTGGAGTTCTTGATGCATTCAAACAATTATCTATTGAAACTCAAGATTCTACTCTCTCATTTCCCAATAGTGGGAACATTAATTCCGAAGGTCTTCATCAGACACTTCCTCATAAAGGTTTTCTTCATGACAGTTCGGTCGATCTTGAAGTATCATCTTCAGATGAGAGCCACAAAAACCCTCTGCATGGCCAGAAGATCAAGGAGCAAGATGTTTAATCTTTTACTGTAACCCACCATGGTGGTCCTCCCCATGATGATAAATTTAGCTGCAAAAGTCCTCTCTGCAGTAGTAATTTGCATTGCCTAGAAAACTCTTCAAAGGACAATGCATTAATGAGAACACCCTCTTATCTTGAGGCACTTGCAAATGTGAAGCTAGCCATGTATGATGCTTTACCGCTAGCAGGTGAAATAATTTCTCAACCAGAAGATAGCCCGGGGTGTAGGTCATTCTCCAAACCACCCCTAGATCATGCATCTTCTAATTTGATAAATGAATTCTCTACCAATATTGTTGAATCTGATAAAGCAACAAAGAAGCACCATCTTTGGTCTAATTAGGTAGAATAATCTTCATCAAATGATAAGGAGGAAGTACTGAATATGAGAAAACAATTGGAGAAAGGTGAAGTACTAGTCATGTTTTGGCCTTTGGCTGACTCTCAGTATGATATTACAGAAATGTTGACGGAAGATTGTATTCACGATATTCATCTCAACATGTGGAAAACTCTTTTTCAATTAAAGAATAAAATATTATATTATGATGAATATGAAAACCATGTCAAGATAATAGAAGGGTTAAAATGCCAAATTGGTTTGGAATCTCTCTTAGTTTCCTGATATCCAAAGGTTGAAAAGCAGCAGAGAGCCCTTCAACGTTCATGCCTTGGCACACTAAAAAGATTGCACCAGTTAATTTCCAATTCTCCATCTAGTATTCATATCAGGGGATGGAGTGTTCATGGAGAACTACATTTCACTGTGCTCTCCATTCAACAAAGCCCACCAAAAGTGGTCTCATGCAATGTCATTGCCCATGGACGGCCATAGCCAACTGGTTTTGTGTGTAATCAGATGCTTTCTCAAGAACATGCCTCAACTAGTTTTCCCCAAAGTCAGGCATACAAAGAATAAGTTATCGAACTACTCTTGCATCAATCAAATGATAATATCAAACAAGCTTCTCGTTTAGAGAAAACACAACATCAAGTGACAGAAGTGTCAGAAATTATCCAACGGCCATTTGAGCCAGGTGATTTGAGTGGATGTAGGTTGATGCATCCGGCCAATTTCCGGACTAAAGTATGCAAAATCAGGAGAGATTTTAAGAAAGTCTCAGATGTAGCAGCTCAAGATCCACCCCGACTTGACAGACTGGGGACTCTTTTAACCCACCCTCAGAATCAACAAATAGGATTCGAGGAGTTGAGCAGGAACAACAGGAACAACCCCAGTCCACCGGACTGGGGAATTTTTCAAATCCTCAATCTCTTCCTCAAAGAAAGTCAGTCTTCTCTCAATTAGGGAGGAATCCACAAGAGGAACGCAGAGCCAAATTATCAAGAGATTCCCACCAAATTACGGTTCATCAGGAAGTTCCTGAGGGGTCAAATCAACAAAAGGAAATGTCTCATAAAGGACATGGAAGAAGAAAATATCATAGAAATGCCGATAGAAGGGATGCAATGCATTATGCATCGATAAATGTCATCAATGACATTGTCACTGATCCCCCAAAACGTGAGGCTCGCTCAGAGAAATCAGATGAATAAGTTCCTATTCAAGAGGCTGTACACACAGAGGCAAATGAGGAAGGTGTGCGTACCTAGAATCAAAGGCTTACCCAGAATCTAGGTATTCCTTCAAACAACCAACTCCACCCTTTCCGAAAGGCGTCCAACAAGGGGAAAGGAAAAAAGTCAAGTTGCGTCCCACCCTACCTCTGGAGAAGGCCAATCACTCTCATTAGAGGAAAGGTTCGCACAACAAGAGGTGGAAATGAAGGAGTTAAGGAGGTTAAATGCAGAACTACTTCAAATTAGTCTTCCTCCTAAGCGTGCTGGAGTCAGTCAGTCAAGGGAATTCATTGCAGCTACTGGGATGGATCAAGAATATCCTCCTTTACTAGTACACCCTCACAGGTCCAATCCTATGGGTTATACGCAACAAAAACCGGTAATACTACCATCAGTGGTAGTCCCGGTCACCACACCTGTCCAAACTCCAGTTCTTGCACCTGTATAGGTCCAAGCTCAACCAGATGTTTCTCAAAAATTAACGACTACCATTGAGTCATTAACAGATCGGTTGGAAGCTATGGAAGGAAATCTTGCACCAGTTCAATCAGAGATGAGAGATTACCCTGAATGGGTGGATGCAATTCCTCCCCCATCAAATCTTTCAAGTACCACATTCCCAATTTTTAATGGTTCAGGAGATCCATAACAACACTTAATCCATTTTGTTTCTCGTTGTGATCCCATGATGGGAACTCCTCAACAACAAGAAGCAGTTAAGCTCAGGTGTTTTTTACAGTCATTACAAGGGCCTACTTTTGTCTGGTATACAAGCTTGAAATCCCAGTCAATTACCAGGTGGAAAGATCTCTGTCAACAATTCCTTCTTCAATTCAGCTCAACATTGCCAAAGAAAATAGTTTTTGATCTTACAAATTGTAATCAAAGGGAGAATGAAAGAGTTTCATATTTCATTGCTCACTGGAAGGGATTAACATATTCCTTAATCTTAGCACTCCCTCAAGAAGAACTGTTGCCAATCTGTGTGGAAAATTTGTGTGATGAATTACGCACACCGCTGATCCCTATGAAATACATAGGAGGGTTTCGAGACCTTACTTAAATCGCTCAGAAGATTTAAGATTCTATTATGAAGACTAAGGCTAAAACTCGTGTAATTCCACCAATTCCAGGAAGGAGAATGGGGAAAGCAGAGACTATTACACTTATGCTTAAACAAGCACCTGTACCTGCTTTAACTTCAAAACCTTCATCATATCGAAGGGCTCTGCCTCCTGAGCATAAAAAACAATGGCCGCCTCGTCAAGATGATCAAAGAGATCAAAGACAGAAACAACTTGAAGATTTTAAGAATAAAGTTTATTCTTTATAGAATGAGAAAGTTCCAGGCTACTTCATCTCGACTCTGGAAAATAATTTGGTTCAATTTCCAAGGCCCAAAAGGCTGAACAAAGAAGGAGATGAAGACCTTCCCAACTATTCCCCATTTCATCAGATGTTGGGGCATCTCATTCAGGAGTGTTTTGTCTTCAAAGACCTCCTACAAAAGATGGTGGACTCTAGATAGGTAAAACTGAAAGGCTCTTCAGCCCAGGTAGCATGTGTTACTGCTACAGATCAAGAGGAAGAAGGCGAGTGGCATGAAGTCAAAAGTAAAAATGCGCAGAAATATGATGATTGGATGGTCAGGAAAATGATCAACCGAACTCATGCCATTTTACGAACACAATTGAATAAACCAATTGTGTCTTCTTCTATGAATGCCACAACAAAATACCCTTCTTCAGAAGGAAAATCTTCAAATAGGCGACATAATTTGTAGAAAAAGGAACAATCAGAAGAAGATGAGTTCGTGTCGAAGCCTAAATTGTCTTTGAATCTGGCAGATTTTATGCCATCTACTTCAGAAGTACGGGCACCACCCCACAAAACAGCGCAGCCTGAACTGGCCAATCAGGCAGAATCTTCATCAGATGAAGAGTTGATATTTGGTTATGTTAACATGATTCATTTAACATATCCTTATGCCAGTCACAGTTTCGATCTTGATGAACCTAAGTTCCCTATATCAAACAGAGGAATTAGAGGGAGTTCCAGAGGTCTAGGATATAGGGGAAGACGCAGATATTCCAGAAGCCACTATTTCAATTATACCCCTGCTAGAACTGTATATGCGGCAGAAACTCATGGCAAAGCCCTTCAGCGGGCTCAATAAGAACAAGAAAGTTCTTCCACGCATAACAGATTCAGTCCTGGTATAGTTATTTTGGAGGATCGGTTAGAAGTTACACCTTCTTCTTCTCAGCAAGTAGATAGACCTAGTCGGTCTAATCTGCTGAAGCTAGGAGTATTTCTAACTCTTACCCCGATACAAGATGCATCTACTTCCAAAGCATCAACTTCTAAGGTACCTGCGAAACCACATGTTCCTGTTGGGAAATGCAGACCTTTGGACCAAAAGTATGATGTCTTGAAACATTTGGCCTAAGTACCAGCCAAGTTATCAATTATGGATGCCTTGAATCTATTAAAGGATCTTCGAGAGGCACTCATTGAGGCTTTGTCAAGTACTTAGGAGTTCAAAACTGAAATTACTGTGGCTGAAGTCTACCATGTAGAGAATGGTCCTACAGAATTCCATGTAATGATATCTTTTATAGATGAGGATGAAGATGATGTTGTACATGGACATATTAGACCTTTGTATTTATCTGGCAAGGTCAATGATACAAACATCCAATGAGATTTCATTGATAATGGTTCATGAGTCAACCTCATCCCCATTCGTAAACTTCGTCGATTGGGCCTCATCGAATCTGATTTATCTCCTTCTATTTTGATGTTACAAGGATATGATAAAAATGAACAAGAACCTCTGGGCGAGATTACACTCAGAACTCAGTTTGGAGACCTTGTATCCAATTCATATTTCATGGCTGTTCATCATAATACAGCCTTCAACATTTTTCTTGGAAGACCTTGGCTACATCAACATGCGGCCATACCTTCATCATACCATCAATGTCTCAAATATTGTTTCAATGGTCAAATTGGGACATTGTATGGTGATAAATCCCCATTTAAAACATGTGAGTCTCAATACATTGAGGCATAATTCTATCACATGGAATGGAAGGAGAAATCCATGACAAAGGAGGTCACCAAAATTAATGCTCCATATGGTTTGGAAAATATTCCAGTAAACCCATTCATACATGTGAGTACAGATTATGTATTTCCTATCAGTCAAATTGACAGGATAGACCCAAATCCAAATACTCTTATGGAAACTTCCATAATATCAATTATGGCAACCAAGCCAGACAACATGGGAGAAATTGGTGATTCACCAAGAAATGATGAAAGCTCAAAGGAGATGTATTCATTTCATCCGCTGAAATCCAGAAATTATATACTTCATCAACCAGGCTAGAAGAAGTTATAGAAATGCCAGATATGAAAGATTATGTCGATTCTCAATCCATAATCTCCTCTCTATCACCTCAGAAGGACCCTTCATCATTATTAGGGTCAGAAATGGTAGTCTCTTGTTTAAGATGTTCAAATTTTAACTTCTATCCTGATCATGGAAATTCTGCTTCATCATCTACTATGCAAGTAGAAAAAAAGAAGTGACACATATTGAAGAAGAAGAGGATGATCTCAGGGATTATCCTCCAACATTTGAAGAGGGTATCTCTAACACTGTGGATGAACCCAGAGAAATAAATCTGGGTACAAAAGAAGATCCACGCTCCACTTTAATTAGTACAGCCTTGACTCTTGAAGAGAAAGAAATTTATACTTCCTTTCTAAAGCAAAATCGAGATGTATTTTCTTGGAATTATATATAAATTCCCGGTCTTGATCCTGATGTTTCCAATCATCATTTGGGTTTTCCAGAAGAACATCGAGGATTCAAGCAAGCCGCAAGAAGAACACACTCAACTTATGCTTCCAAAATTTAAGTTGAAGTGGATAAGATTATCAAAGCTAACTTCATCAAAGAAGTTCAATATCCAAAATGGATAGATAATATTATCCCTATAAAAAGGAAGAATGGACAAATTAGATTTTGAATTGATTTTAGATATCTCAATCGGCATTGTTTTGGGGATGATTTTCCAGTTCCGATCACAGAACTCTTAATTGATGCAGCAACTGGATATGAAGCACTTTCCTTCATGGATGGATATTTTGGGTATAATCAAATCTGAATGGCTCCAAAAGATGAAGAATCTACAGCCTTCAGAGCCCCTCAGGGTGTGTTTCTCTATCGGGTAATGCCCTTTGGCCTGAAGAATGAAGGTGAAACGTATCAACGTGCCATGAACAGTATATTCAAACCCTTTTTAGGGAAATTTGTTGAATGTTATGTGCATGATTTGGTGGTTAAATCCAAACAATGTTCGTATCACTTGGCTGATCTGGAAATCATATTCCACAAACTTCGACAACATAATTTGAAGATGAACCCCTTAAAATGTGCTTTTGGGGTAACCTCAGGAAAATTTATCGGCTTTTTTGTATGCCATCGTGGTATCGAAGTTGATCCTGAGAAGAAAAAATCAATCCTTGGTATGTCACCTTCTCTAAATTTTAAATAATTGAGAGTACTTCAAGGACACTTGGCCTATATTCGGCATTTCATCGCCAATCTAGCAGGAAAATGTTTACCCTTCACCAAATTAATGAAGAAGGGAGTCACCTACCAGTAGACTGAAGAATGTCAAGAAACATTTAATATCCTCAAGAAATATCTCTTGAGTCCACCGGTATTAATGCCACCTATTGAAGGAAGACCACTTATCCTCTATGTTACAGCTTTAGAGTGGTCATTGGGTGCCTTCCTTGCCCAAAAGAATGATGCTGAGAATAAAAACATCCATTACTATCTAAATAAAACTATGCTTGAGGCAAAAACTTGATATTCAAGTATTGAAAAGTGCTGCCTGGTGTTAATCTTTGCAGTTCAGAAACTGAGACACTACCTGTAACATCATGAGGTCCAATTGGTATCTCGCAATAACCCACTCAAATTCATCCTTAGCCGTCCAATGCTTACAGGACGTTTGGAAAGGTGGGAAGTTATTTTGCAGCAATTTGATATCCAGTATGTATCTCAAAAGGCAATAAAGGGCCAATATCTAGCTGATTTCCTTACTAAACACACTTCAATAGAAGATATATCTTCATATATTGAACTTACTGATGATGAAGTCTTTTCTATTCAAGATAATCTTCAAACATGGGAAATGTACATTGATGGTGCTTCCATAAGTCCAATAGGGAAGAAAATGGAAGATCCTAAATTCAACAAGGTTGGGTTAGGAATTGTGCTTATTTCCCTAGAAAATACAGTGCTACCTTATTCCTTCTTATTATTGGAAGGCAGTACAAACAATGAAGTAGAATATCAAGCTCTCATCGCAGGCTTGGAATTGGCGCTTTAGGCACAAGTGAATCACTTAAAGGTGAAAGGTGATTCAGAACTGGTAATCAAAAAAGTCAATGGGGATTATGCTATAAAAAAAGAAGAGTTAATCCCTTTGTATGATTACGTCAGATATTTAATGGTAAAATTTTCTTTGGAACCAACATTTTTTTATGTCCTACGATCACAAAATTCTCAAGCTGATGCACTGGATAATGTAGCCACAGCTCTGGAAGATCCAAATCAGGATGAAACAATCATTAGTATTTCCCACTGTCGTACAGTTTCACCTTATGTTCAAATCATAATAGAGGAAATCAACGAAATTAGTCCCATCTCTGAACCATATGGTCATACTACAGGATAGATGACACCTATCAGGGAATACCTTCAAAATGGAACACTCCCACCTGATATAGATGGGAAATAACAAATCCAGCGACGTGTGGTCAATTTTACTCTTTATGATAGCCCAGATCACCAAAAAATTCTCTACAAGCGAGGTTTTGTTCGAATTATCTTCAGATGTATTGATGGTGAAGAGAAAATGACTGTCATGAAAGAAGTACATGTAGGAGTCTGTGGTGCCCACCAGTATGGACATAGACTATCTGATCAAGTTCGAAGGCTTGGATACTTTTGGCCTTCAATGATACAAGATTGTGTTGATTTCACTAAGAAGTGTCATTCTTGCCAAGTATATACCAATTTCATTCATCAACCCCCAGAGTTGCTTAATACAGCTAAATACTCATGGCCATTTTCCACATGAGGAATGGATGTAGTAGGACCTTACCCTTTGGCCACATCCAAGCATTTTAAGTATATTATTACTGTTACTGATTTCTTTTCCAAATGGGAAGAGGCAATACATCTCAAAGAAGTTAGTTCTAAAATCATTGTTAGCTTCATCAAGTCTAACATCATTACCATATTTGGTGTCCCTCATACCATATTGACAGAAAATGGCACCAAATTCTGTTCATCCAAGGTAAGGAAGTTGTATCAAGAATTCAACATCAAATCCAACCATTCATCTTGGTATCATGCAGCGACCAATGGTAAAATAGAGGCCTTCAACAAGACTCTTTCAAACATACTGAAAAAGATGGTGGATAAAGATAAGAAATCATGGCCTGATAAACTTTTTCATGCTTTATGGGATTATCGGACCACCACCCGCACTACTACGTGGTCAACTCCATATTCATTGGTATATGGAACAGAAGCAGTTTTTCCCATTGAGGTTCAATTACCTTCGCTCAGAGTAGCCATTTGTGATCAGTCATCTATAGATGAACAATCTCAAAAGTGATTGGATGAATTAGAACGATTAGATGAAAAAAGATTGTGCACCCTGCACCACTTGGAAGTCTATCAGAATCGAATAGCACGAGCTTTCAACAAAAAAGTTCATCTTCGTTCATTCATTCAACGATAATTGGTATTGGTCCTCAGAACTCCAATGATACCAGGAAAGAAGCCTCCAAATCTTGAGCCAAAATGGGAAGGAACTTACTCAATACATAAGGTCTACTCCAATGGAGCTTATTCTTTAATCTCAATGGATGGAGAACTCATTACAACTCCAACCAATGCTAGATTCTTGAAAAATTATTTTGTGTAACACAAATACTTACGTCCTGCAAGACGTTAAACTGCATAACCATTTGTCCAACATGACGTTAAACTATGTCCCCCTTTTACGTCCAGTAAGATGTTAAACTGCATAACCATCATCTTGGATACACGACGTTAAACTGTACAACCCAACGTCCTATATGACGTAAAACTGTATTGTCCTACATGACATTAAAATGTTCACATGTTCATCCTATATGACGTAAAATTGAAAAACGTCCCTTAATACATCCTACATGATGTTAAACTGTATTTTGTCCCTACTACATGACACTAAACTGTGCAACAACAATAGTCCTCACTACAAGACTTTAAATTGCATAGTCCCCTCATTTGTCCATCATGACGTTAAACTGTGTCCCCTTTTTCATCCAACATGACGTTAAACTGTGAAAAAGTCCCTAGATTCATCCTACATGATGTTAAACTATGCATTGTTAGGGTTTTTGTTACCTCTTGTTTCTCACACCGAGTATGACTCACGTGATCTTAGAGTAAGCTTCAACCATAAAACCCTCTCTGGGCTGCTAACCATGCATAATTCCCAACATCATCTTCGGATTGTCCTCAAGTACAACTTGATCACCAATTCATTCTTCAATTGAACTATGCAGACTTTGATCCTTGCCTTCTAGGCTGGGTACTTAGGCAACCTCCCGAGGTTCAATCCCAAAACCAATCTCTTCACATTGGTTCACCTTCGTCTCACATGATGTTAAAATATGTACATCCCTTTTTTCCCTACTACATGACACTAAACTGTGCAGTATCATCATCCTTTCTATACGATGTTAAACTATACAGTCCCCCATTTTCCCTCACCTTATAGGGAATCATCATTGACATTGATCTCCAATTATGTCATATTCCAAATACTACGTGCATACATGGCCATGCCTGAACCTTTAATATTGGGTCAAACCATCATTACACTAAAGTCCCCTTTCACCCTTTACTTGTACGAACCAAATATGTACATAAGGTATGTTAAGAACTATGTGCGGATTGATTCCCATCCTTATGGGATACGTAGGAATGTTTGAGCATCCCTCAAATCCAGGCCCAAGTCTTGGGCCTAACCCAAAATTCCACTTTCAGTCCCTTGACTGAAAAGTCCCCCTGTGAAAACATGAATGTGGTATGAAAACCTTTGTTTTCATTCACATCCGGTTTATAAAACACACAATGTGTATTCCTTCATTATGGTCCAAAATCTACGACCTTAAACTAATATCTCCTAAATTCTCATCCCACATGACGTTAAACTGTATTTCAAGAACTACGTATGGCTTGATTCCTATACTTATGGGATACATACTGAAGTCCAACATCTCAATTCAGGACCCATCCACAACATGATTATGTTTAGAATTGGTCTGTGTATCTCCTTTATGCATTGGTCAATACCCATTTTGATGTATCATATTCCTAACCTTAAATACTTCCAGATCTCCATAACCCTTTTCTTGAATTCTGGTCACAAAATGTCTGATACTTGGGAATTCTTTTGCCAGACTATGCAGCATGTGCCCTTAGGCGGCCTTGCATAAGTAGTCTACATAACGGACCTGTCAGCCAAAGGATGCAATTATTTGACTATGTAGCCAATGCCCTTAGGTGTCCCTGCATAATTCAACCCCTAACGGTTTTTTTCAAATAGTGGTAACTTCATTCTTGGGATAAAAACCACTTTTGTCCTTATTGGTCTTAATGAAAATATAGGGATCCGCAAAAATAGACATCCTTAACATATTTGTCCCATATTAATTTTCATGATCTGAAAGTATTCAAGTCTATGGTTTATATTTCCCTTCCCTACGTTTGGATCAGACCTTCGTAGGAGTGACATTCATCCAATTCTTTGAAAATATTTATTGAGAATATCCTCTCCATATTCAAGTACCTCTATACATACAACAAACTCTATGCTTTGGAAAATTTTAATCTCCATAAACTTCCACTGGCTTTTAAGCAGTAGAAAAGTAAAATTTCTGAGAGTTATTTTTCCTAACTATGCAGCACGTGCCCCTAGGTAGCCTTGTAAAAGTAGTCTACACAATGGACCTGTCATCCAAAAGATGCTATTATTTGACTATGCATCCAATGCCCTTAAGCAGCCCTGCATAATTCAACCCCTTAACGGGTTTGTTAAATAATGGTAACTTTACTCTTAGGAAATACTTCTTCTAATGTTTTTTATCCCTTTTTTCATATCATTCCTCAGATTAAAAATTTCCTATGTCATAATTTACATGTTTTCCTCCATACTTGAATGTGGTAGTATGTTTTCAGATAAATTATCAAGGAATTGAGTCAATTTTAATTCATTCGTTCAAAGCTATTCGACCTTAAACTTTCGACTTTTTATGTCCTATGTGCATGACTTTAAACTTCCCACAAAAGACAAGGGAACTCTGAACAAAAGTCAATTCCCAACTCACTAAACATACATTTAGTATGATTTATGTAATATTGAGTAATTAAAAGATGTAAAGTTTGTAGGGTTATTTTTATAATCCTAGCAACAATCAAACTATGCTTACTAGGCCCATTGGCTTAGGTAAATTTAATTAAAGCAAGTAGCAAAATAATGCAGGCACAAATGATTAAAGATGAAATTGTTTTTCATTGATGCACAAGAGATAGAAGGACATCCACAAACTGGAGTCTCTTCTCTTTTTCAAGAATTACAAGAGGGTTTCAACATAACTCTTAATTTGATTCAACGCATTCCAAGCTTCATCAGCAACCACCTGGAATTCATTTATTCAACTGGATAAAATAAGAGACGCAGTGATACCAGATCTTCTTGGAACAATTGTAAAATAATGTTCTTGAGTGCGGTTTGAGAAAATTTTCTACTAATCAAAACAGTGACTCTGTTTCTGTCCAAGAGACTTGGAAGATGGATACATGTATTTGAGAATGGATCATTGGAAGTAAAGATCCATTTGGATAGAGTACTCTTTTAAGATATTTCTCTAATGTCATGATAGTCTTCTCTCCACCAACCGGCAGTGGAAAACATATCATCCCATGGGTTTTCTATTTTCATATCTGCAAGGAAATGACATGGAGGAAAAATTTGAAAGTTCACACCATTGTTTCTACTCTTAATGCACAACATAACCGAAATAGAGGGATAACAGTACGACTGCATCTCGAGTGTATGAGGTTTCAGATCTGGAGCACATGGGCTATGATGCATTATAAATGCTTTCTCCACTGTTCCAACATTTACAAATGTTCCTCCAACTAAGACATTTGCTGAAGAAAAGTTGGTGTAAGTCTGAAACCAAGAATGCGGGAGATAGTTCTTTGGCTCTGGAATGTTGACCTCTTGTAGATGACCATGGCCATACAGAGGCAGGTAGATACTTTGTGGGAAATCAAGATGATACTTCTTCAAGTACTTGGCCAAATCTGGGAGAGTGCTGTCGCATATATTATAATAGTCATGGCCAACAATGCTCATCATGTCATCAATCTGCTTGGTAGCCAGCTCATTAGCTGTTCCAATTCTTCTAGGAGCCATTGAATCTGCACAAAGGTCTAATGATTAACTCTTAATTAAGTTGATTTTTCATAAAATTTGTGAAGAAATTTGAAAAAAATGGCTAAGGCATTAAGGCGCGCAAGTCCCATGTTGGCGCGCAAGTCTAATCCGCTCGTGCAAGTATGGGCGCGCAGGTATCACCGCGCAAGTCCAAATACCTGTACAGAAGCACGACACAAAGAAGCAATGAACCGCGGACAGCAGAACCTGCGTGAATGATAGCTCACTTGTGCGACAAGAGAGAAGTGATTTGAAAGCCAGGTGCTTTACGCAAGAGTGGCACCCATATTTATAGGCATGACCACACCTCTACGCGCCGAACCCTACGCATCTTGCAGCTGTGCGCTGCTACCTATGTGCTCAACACCTGTGCACCCAAATTTCCTAGGTTTTCTCCTTTACCTCAGAGTCAAGTCCTATTTCCTTTTTTGGATCCAACTCTGAGGGGGGACTTTTGTTGATTCTCCTTTCCGTCACAAAGTTTAATGAATGAAAAAGGGGAATACCTTAAGCACAAATAGATTCATCCTTTTAAGAAACATAAAAATTTAACAAAGTCATGAACAAGGATTTCTCTAAGCATGGGTCGCGCAAGTTTCACCATGGTCGCGCAAGTATACTTGTGCGCCACATATTGGTCGCGCAGGTGACTTGCGCGACCTATTTTATTTTCACCTAAGGTACTCAATAGCCTATAAATACCCCTTGTGGGCCCCCCATTTTGGGGACAGAAAAATCCAAAAGTCATATTTAAGCTCTCGGCACCCTAGTCATTGCTTGAAGTCTTCCGAACACTTATAAGGTAATTTATTACCTAGAATGGAAGATCTAAAGAGGGGGAACAAGGACTAAGTGTTGAAATTCATCAACACTTGCATGCCTAAGTGTCTAACCCTTAAGGGAAATGGCCACACTTGTGCACCACCTTATCCCTTCAACAGAACTTGCGTGCCACCCTTTTGGAATACTTTAGGGATAATACTAAGGGATTGAGCCAAGTATCTCCCAAGTATTACCCTATTGGTTAATCGTCGCCCAAGTACACCCATGTCGCGCAAGTATACTTGCGCGACCAGGACTTGCGCGCCCAAACAGGACTTGCGCGTCTGCCTTTTTTTGGGCGGACCTCCTACCTATTCAACTCTTTTCCTCAAATTCACCTCTCCTCTTAAAGATTTAGCCTTCAAAACCTTCTTCAAAGCTACTTATGGCATGGTTCCTTTGTTGGATTCCTTATCTGAAAGGAATTATGTGGAACATCTCTCAAAACCTTGTGATTTATATAACTTTATATCACTATGGTTAGAGGTTCCCTTCATTCAACCACATCCCTTAAGATGATAGAATCTTTAATCCGGGCATCCTCCTCAGGAGTAAGCCCCAAATTAAGAATCTAAATCTCTATAAAGCACAAATAACTTTATGGACCCTGTTAATGGGCATCCTCCTTAGGAGTAATCCCCAAGTCCCCTTTAACCTTAGGCCTCATTCTCAGAAATAAGCCCCAAGTTACAAGTCTTCTTAAATTGGGCATCTTTCTCAGGAATAAGCCCCAATCATAAGTCATAATTCCCCCCTAATTTGGGAATCCTCCTCAGGAGTAATCCCCAAGTTAGAGTATCCAAATCTCCATAAAGAACAGATATCTTTATGGACCTTGTCCCTAGTTTTCTTCCATAAGTAAATCCTAGTCTTCATCTACTTGGTCAGTCACACATACATAAGCCCCATATCACTCCTTGTGACCACATCTTTCTTGGCACAAATCGTCAAGTTTTACTAATACCTCTTGTTTCTCACACCGAGCATGACTCACATGATCTTAGAGTGTAAAAGTAATTATGACACCTCTCTTTGGTCCATTAATAATATGTAACCCCCACACTTCTTAATTGAATTGCGTGGACTTTGATCTATGCCTTAAAAGTAGAGTACGTAGGAAACCTTTCTAAGGTTCAATCCCATCACCCATTAATTCTCATCCGTCCCATATGATGTTAAACTATATCTTAATTCCCGAACTACGTGGGTTCTGATTCCTTTTCTAATAAAGATACATAGGTAGCCCATTTGCGGGTACGATCCCAACTCTAAAATAATCTATGTCCTTCTGAATGACAATAAACTTCAAGTGCCCCACTGAGTGGCTTTAAAACCAGTATGGTCATCATAATGACCAAGATATTTCAATATAATGTATTAAAGGATACCATTGACTAAGAATCTCCAATAGATACGGATGATTCTCTATCGATGAAGAACCTCAAATACATATAGAAGATTCTCTAAATCTCATACATATCAATCATTTATTTCCACATCTAAAGGAAAACTCATTTTTATGCTTAGTAAATTAATAAGGATTCACGAACATTGTAACACCCCAAGATTTTATGAAAAATATTCTTTTTAATTTTATTAATGTCTTGTGTTGTACGCTACACTAAAAGGAGCTTGCACAACACATATCCATGAATTGGCTTGCATTACACGCAAGCGCGACCTTCCACGATAGCGTGTGTTGTACGCAATACCGAGTTTCGCTAAACAACGATATGCTATTAAAATATTATTAAAACTAGCCGTTATGAATAGTAATAACCACTTTTTGAAATTTTATAAATTTTATTTTTGAAAATGGACTTCATTTTTGGATTCGGAATATTGAAATTAGCCTAGGGTGAAATTTTGGTATTTTTCTGAAAACTTTAAATTTTTGATGAATAGTGAAAACACTGGGTTACTATTTAAAAACCGACTTTTTATTAAAATAATTATTTATTTTATTTAAATTTATTTTAGGTCAAAATTGATACATAATACCTATATAAGTTCAATGTAATTCATTGGAGTCATTTTATAATAATTTTAGATATATAAAAAATTTATTGAACTTTTGACCGTCTTTTATCCACCTCCTAGGAGAATTTGAAAATTTACATAAAACTTAATTTTACCACTTTTGTGAATGGAATTTCAAAAATCCGAGAGACACGGTTGATATCAGTAAGTAAAATGTGGTTCAATGAGATGAAAATAATTTTTGGTGAATAGTAACTGTTTACTTTTTTTACCACAGTTAAAAGTAAATAGGGTAATTAAGGGTAAAAATGATATTATTATTACCCTAAAACATGTCATAATTCTATTGGATAAGTGTAATTCTACAAAAAACAACATTAGGGATAAAATATTACCCTTTAGGCCCACTTGGATTAGATTAGGACATTTATTATTAATTTATTTAAAGAAGGGTTAAAATAGTTAAAATCAAAGTTTGATAACTAAATCCTTTTAATATAGAGTTATACATAAGATAAATTAGACTATAAATATTCATTATAAATCTAAAAATATTTCCTACATAATGGTATTTTATTTTTAATTTTTATACATTAAATAATTTAATTTATTTATGACACAATGATGATGCAATAATTATCTTATTAATGAAATATTAACATAATTGATGTTATAAATACCAAAATAAATGTAATTTGAGACTTTTTATGAATTAAAAAAATTTTCTATGTTAATATGACATGTTAGTATTGATTTAATTAACTTTTTTAGAACTAATCATTCTGTTATGATTTTAAAAAAAATCAATTACCAAATAGTGTCAAAATTGACATAAAATAGGTTTTTAAAAAAATATTATATTATTAATTGTTATTTTATTCCTAAAAATCTAAGGTTCGGAAAAATGACTTAGATAAGGTTATATATGTTAATAATAAACAACTTGGGGTTCGTTTTTCTTGTTATAGTAAGTTTATTAACCTTATAGTGTAAGAAAACAAGAAGACACGGTAAAAGAAAAATTATTTAACTTAAAGTTAAATCTAAATGATAAGGTTAAAATAGAAACCTAAACTTGTCTAAATTCTATTGGATGAGAGGATTTAGACCCATACCCACCTTAGCTTCGAAATAAATCAATTTGGATCTATTAAAAACCGAATATGACTTTATAATAAAATAATATTTTTAGTTATTCCAAAGGTGCCCCTCTCCTCCCTTATAAAAGGGCACCTCCTCTCTCTCTTCCTCACACCACTTTGAGCCTTCAAGATCGACCAACCCCTGAAAATTTCTATTATCCACTTCCCTAGAAACATTCTAGAGGTTCTGGTCTTCTTCAAAGACCAATCTTAGTTCCCTAAGAGGAGGTTTCAAAAAGGCGTGTCGAAAGAAGAGGTAATATCCGTTACCGATTCTTTCAACTTTATTTCTTCTTCTACTTCTTCTTCTTTAGTTGTTTCATTATGAAGTAATAAAATAAGTATCAATAATATACTTATATGTTATTATAAGTATGAAACAACCCTATTTCACCATCTATCCATCCTACGGAAAACGAAATCACCGTGCGTGCATACGTACGGAATACCGTCTCCACACCGTGGTGTAATCTGTTTTCGACCACCACCCTTACTTGGATGGGTATAATGGTGTAAATAAATAACTATATATGATTATTTCAAAGTGATATTGATTTTTAAATATTATACATACACTTTAATGCAATTCCATGATCATGTGAATGATATCATCGCTCGTGCGTACGTACGGACTACCGTCTCCACGACGCGATGAGATTCATTCTCCATGTTAACCATTAATGAATGATTATAAAGTATATACAATAAGTAATCATGAAATATATGAAATAATAATGATACTGGATTTATGTGTATATATATTTATGCCATCTACTTAATTTCATTCAATTCAATAAGGAAACGAAAACAGCGTTCATGCGTACATACAGCCTACCGTCTCCATGAACGGTGTATTTCATGCCTGTTATCGATCTATAATATATATGTATATATATATATTATTTATAAATAATGTTTTACATTATGTAATTATTTAAATCAGGATATAAGTAATAATATCAAGAACTAAAAGTCGAAACACATACGATAATTGAAACGATTTTACCCAAAACGCTCTTTAACATGGAATTTACAAAAGAACAGGTAATATAAAGTCATAAGTGAACCATATATGATATCATAACAATGAATATGATTCTATAATAAGTCAATGACATTATTTAAATCATTATAAAGGAGGTTTGGATACATATGAAGCATATCAGACATAAGGTAAGGGATAATTTTTCAAATCTCATTTTTATCCGAGATTGCTTATTCGTAATTATTTTACTGGGGTTATTTCTATCATCCATTTCCATGTTTTATAAAAGTGTTTTAATGTATGTTTAAAGTAATTTTTAACCATTTTTGACTTTTACTACATGGTATGTAAGGAATCTTTCTTTTTTTTACGTTACGAGGTACTTTTTGACTTTTCTGGAAAAAGTACGAGAAGAATGTTTTTTTAACTTATACATCATGAAAGGATTTTTTACGGTTTTATAAAGCCTTATTTTCATGAAACTTCCTCCAAAAGATTTCATGAATATTTTCAACAAAATCCTTTTCTTTTAAAATTGCATGGAATTTTGTGAAAAGAAAATGATTTTGAAGAAGAAAGGATATTTTCCTCAAGAATTAATTTCAAGTGTTTAATCAAAACCATTTTCCATCTAAGATGACATTATTTCATATGTGTATGTTTCAAGTATAATGTCTTTATGATTTACATGGTTTCACTTTTCTTATTATGAAATGATATCCATTTATTTTATATGTATTATGTGATGATGGGATTATGTTTATGAAACCCATTTTATTCGTTGGGTTATTATGAATGATGTATGTTTATTTTGTGGCACAAGTAAGAATGATTTAATTATGAGATGGGTGGGAACTATATATACCTCCAATTAATTGGGTAAAGATTTATATCTCATGAGATAGACATGGCTGGAATGGTAAGTTAATCCGGTTCAGTGTTACAGTACTGAAACAAGGAGTGAACTCGATTCAGAAAGGGACTTTGTCCACTAAGATGGTCTTGGAAGCAATACCTTGGCTACTATGGAAATCATAACATGTGCTTAATGGTTTCCACAATTACATGTTTTATTCCCATTATATTTTATCATTATTTATGTTCCCTTATGATATATGCCTTACGTACTTCCAAGATTCATGTCTTTGCTTAAGATTTTGATGTTTAGATTTTATGTTCAAGTTTTTGCATTCAAATGTTTATGGATTGTTTTATATTCTCTATGTTTACCCTTACTGGGAATTTGAGCTCACCCCTTTTATGTTTTCTTTTCCCCAGTATATAAAGAAAGGTTTTAGGTAAGAAAAAAAGGGGAAGATCTTTATGAGAGATGTTGAAGATCTTTCACCACGATTAGAAGATTATATTCTGAGTTTCCAAAGACACTAAACTATTAAGGTCCTTATGTGCCTGTTTTTTTATGTAATAAGTACTCTGCAAAAGTAATGTAATTTCCATGTACGTCAAGATTTGGGTGTCTACAAACATAACTCAAATCTATAAGAGAGTCCCGGAGTAGACAATAATTCCCCCCAAAAAGGTGTGATGAGTCCAACCTCCCATCCTCTCGACCAATGAAAATTCATAATCCTCATGGGTCCACAACTAATGAGCACCTACCTTTGGAAAGTAGGTCCAAATGGATATAGAATCATTGGATGTTTCTGGTTCTATGAATAAACCCATTAGAAACTGATTGGAATGTTTGAAACTTAAACAAACGAGGTCTTCCCCATTTCCAGAAGAAACAACCGTGCTATTACTCGAAGATTCCTATGATGATGTTCGGAGATTTTTGGAACATGTTTGGATCACCGCTAAAGGGAATCTACTTTGATTCCTACAACACAATGACCGCTCAATGCAGATATGTTGTCGGATTCATCAAGGAAGAAATAATTCTATCAAAGTAATTATTTAATAAATTAAATTAATTATTAATATCCCCCTCTTGTTCTAATGTTATATCCCATGTCTGTTTTATTTGATTAAATTGTGTAGATCACACCATTTATAATTGTGTAAATCTTGGATTTATCATTGATCATGACAAAAATAAAAGTTGGGAATGACCCCTCACATGCTTCCGCTGCTCCCAGAACCTACAATAAAATCATTACTATCATGTTGCATCCAGTATACCAGTATATGGTCGTCATGTATAATAATCTCGTGCATGTTATATTGCATATAGTATTGTTATTCTTTATTTGTGTCAGCTTAACTTGTGTCCTCATATCAGCATCTAGTAACACAATACCTATTGGGTTTTTAATAATACAAAAAATGGATTGTGGTGGTGGTAACACAAAACCTATTAAGTTGTTTGGTTGAACTATGTCTATTTGATATACATGGTAATTCATGTCTAAAAGTATATTTATGAGATGCATCACTCTACTCATATTTGATATGTAACATCCCGTTACTTTTTTTAATTGTTTTGAACCATTTATTTGAGTATCCTTTGATCGTATCTCTTCGTGGGTTGTTTTTGGAGTTTTTTGAAGGTTTCTAGGCATGTGAACAGTTTGATCACAGTTTGAACATGGTTTGAGCACGGTTAAACTAACTTTTCAACTTAGATAGAAGGGGGTTGAATAGTTTGAGCACGGTTAAACAAAGTGTGTAGCCTAAGTGTGCAGCCTGTACAGCTCTTGATAGTGGGGAATTTCATAGTTTGTGCATGGTTTGTTTAATCGTGTGAGATAACCATTAAACCCACCCAAGTAGGGGTATTTTTGTCTCTTTTTCTTCCTTTTAAGTGGGTTTTCTTTTCCTTTGTAATTCCTAATCAATTTCTTCTAACTTGGATGCCTTCCATGGAGGGTTTTTTCTCTCCAATTTCATGGTGGTTTCTTTGTGATTCTTCACCCGGTTTAAAAGTTTAGGGATTAATTCTCATTACTCCTTGGTTTTAATCCATTTCACCCTCCACCTCTAACCCCAGTGGCTATATTTGGATGATTTGGATACCTAGGGTGGTGTGAAATTGGGTTTTTTTTCTTTCTTAGGGCTGTGAACCATGGTAAGAGTGTCTTTCTGGTGGATTTAGTTGAAGGCGACATAGTTATTCCACTTGAGGTAGGTGTTTCCATTATTTTCTTTTAGGAACATACAATTGTTTCTTAATATTTCCTAAATTTCTCCTTAAATGTATTAATAATGCTTGTGGTGTGTTATTTTGAATTGCAATAGTGTTTTCATAGTGACAATTTGAAGAAAATGGGTCTTTAATGTGTTTTCTTAACTATACCTATATATATATATATATATATATATATATATATATATGAATGAAAGGTGTTAGATGAAATTCCATTTATCATTTTTAGTAAAAATTAGATGATTTGGGTCATGTTTAGCCTTGGTTAAGCATTAGTATTTGGTTTATTTGGAATTTTAGCTTGATGTGTGGGTTTTGGTGTATTTTCTTGGTTTTGTGCTTATGTGGTGACTTGTTGTAATTGGGTGTAACGTAAGTAGTGAATCTATAAATTAGTTTTCTATGTGTTTTATGTGGTTTAACAAAGAAGTACCATTGGATGTGGCACATCCATGTGGGAATGAGGTGCACACATGAATGGGCACACAAATGATGTTGGATTTCTAAAATGATGTCCACCTTAAACCTAGAATTTCAAAACACATTTCCTTATTCTTTCTCCCTTTTACTAAACCTCCTCATTTAAAATGGTTTATTCTAAATTACAATGTCTTCAAAATAGTTTCTTGGTTTCTAAATGGTCACTTGGTTTTCAAATGAATTCAAGGGTGGTTTCAAATGTATTTCCTAAGGCTTGGCCCATTTAGAACTTTAGACTATGGTTTGGTAACTAAATGATATAAAGGACCATTTGGAAAATTTTGAGCACGTCATATTTTTTCTACTTGAATTTGGAAATGATTGAGAAAATGAATTTGGTTCTAAAAAAAGGTAAAGGCATAGTTGATACTTTCTGGTGTTTTGGAAATTGGTTTCGAAACTCATGTAATGTGAAGGCCTGGTTGGAACTTGTGAATGATTTGATGTATGATGAGAACCTCTGTGGTGGAACTTCTGAGTATAGGGTCATTTCATAGGTGGTGTTAGTGTTTGGTCTAGTCAAGAATAGCGACATCTGTGGGTTATTGGTTTATTCCACATATGTAAGTACTTCCTCATTCACCACATACTATTATTATGGGATTCCTAGGTCTCATATAGAGGGTCGAGTGATGGTTTCTTATCTACCCTGATTAGATGGGTTGGTAACCCATGGATACGTGGGAGGCCAGATGTGATGTTCTATTTGTGAGGCTAGTTTATAGCAGCCAGGTTGGTTATTGACTATGTAGCTGTACCATACGCCAATAGGTGAGTCTGGTCTAAGTACGTCCATAGATTTCTTCTCTAGATGTTTAGAAATTCCCATGATTATTATCCATATGGTCTACCTTATTTTCTTATACACTTTGGTTACTTAACTTGTTTTTATTTTCATGCCTGTACCATTTCCCTTATTTTTAGGATAGTCTCTTTTATCACTTGGTTTGGTTTATTATTTGGGTATTAATTCATGAACTAGATTTTAAAATGGAAAAATTGTTTTGAAAAGTAAAGATGTGTTTTTTTTGAAAGTGAATTTATGTAAAGACTTGTTTGGTTATTAAAAATGAATAAAACCAATAATTTCTATATGTATTACAAACTAGTTTTTTTGATTGTTTTGAGAAACAAAATGTATGGACTCTATAGTTCTTACCTACTGAGTTTTTTTCCTCACACCCTAATTGTGCCACTCTATGTCGGTAGACCCGAGTTATTTTATAGGTTTAGGTTTCTAGTTCTAGTTTTCATTTGGATTGGGCTGGTCTTGATAAATGGTGGTTACCAAGAGGTAACATGGAGATCGTGACATTATGGTTTGGTTTATCTTTTTTTTAGTTTAAGTTTTTTATCTATTGTTGTATCTAGATTTAGTTGTATTTATTGATGTTCAGTAATTGTTGGTTTATACTAAATGTTCTATTTGGGCTATTCAATACTATTTTTTATTGGGTGAAATCATTCCCACTTGGTTTATCCTTGATTCATGGTGCTAGTCTAAAGCCCAGGAGGATCAGGAATGCCTCTCGGGCCCTGTCTTAGACTAGATTGGGTGTTGGGTTGGATGGAAACCCAAACTAATTCGTGACATGATAGATCCATTTAAAAGGATTTTCTTAGAATCTAATAACAATTATTAGATAAATCAAAAGTGATAAAACAACCCATTTCCAAAGATCTCAATGAAAGATAATATGAAACTATATATAAAATAATGAAATGAAGAGAAATTATACTGGCGTACCTTACATCGAAGAAGCTACCACAATCCTTGATCTTCATTTTATGCATTTGATAAAGGCCAAAAAATAGAAAACAAAAGATTACCAACTCCATAGTGTATCCACAAGATAATAAGAATCAACTGAAATTTAGATGATATTATTATTCCATTCACGATGTGCTAGAATCTCGTATGAAAATAAGGAATAAGAAGACAATTTTGGGTCTTAAGGAGTTTCTTCCAAGAAACATAGAAGCGCCACCTCACACTACCATCACATGGAAATCATTAATATATGAAATCAAGTATAATTATTAATTAAAACTACATTTATTCATATGTTTAAAGGAATGCATAAATTCCATGGCCAATTCATGAATATATGAATGCATTACATGCATTTACTCCCTAGAATTATATCTCATATGACACCTTAATACATGATATCCACGTGGTATGATTGAATTGCCTGAAAAAAATTACTATCATAGGTAATGTAAAATGATATACCTATTTTTCATACAAATCACAATTTGAATGAAACACACACACACACATGGATTTAGGGTATATCTCATTCAATCTCCCACTTTCACTAAATCCTAAAGACTTTATGCCATTTCACCTTATATTATATCATATACAATAACTTGTGAAACCATATCCAAAAATCCTTTTAGATATCTTCCAAAATACTTTTTTAAATCTATCATTAACATAACCTTATATCACATCATATGTGATGCCTTGTGAAGATGTATCCAAAGCATTTTTGGATTAACTTTAAAATAATTTTAAAGTATCTCTCTGAGTAAAACTCAATCCCCATTCAGTTAACCCCAAATGTGACCCCACAGATGATTCTATATTGAAAACCAATATGAATATCTAGATCCATATATGTAATAAAGGGTGGACTATAACAAAGAGTCAATGCTAGTAAAGAAATAAATGGATCTAGTGTGATCTCCATCAAACACATGTATCTCTATAACTGTTTCCACCAGCCTGCATCATATGGAAACATGAATTCTCATATTTTCCTTTTTTCCAAGACATCAAGTGAACATGGGACACAGATCATGTAAATACCATATATCCAAATCATATTTTATTGATTCATAGAGTGTATAATGATATTATTTATGGATACATCACATACCATTCATCCTTATGGATAATCACATCACATGTGTAGGTTCTAGGTGTAGTGGAAGCGGTGAATGGGGCATGCCCAAATCATATTTTTTCATGATTGATGATTAATCTTAGGTCTACATGATGATAAACATTACAATCAATGACATTGAATCAAATAATATAGACAATAGATAAATTCTTGAACCAAAGCGCAAGATCATCACATATTATTTATAATTAATTTAATCAATTAAAGAATTACCTTATGAGAAATTATTTATTCGTTTATGGATATGGAAACATCTCTAAATTTTACCATCATTTAATTATAGGAATCAAGAATATATTCCCTCTAGTGGTGATCCACATGTGTTCCACGAAGCCCCAAAAGTCATCATAGGAATCTCTGGGTGCTAGCACGATATATCCTAATGCTTGCATTGTTCACCGTTGATTGTCTCGAGAATCACTTCAAGGAATGGTTTTATTGGACCTCTATATACTTGAGAGTGGTTTTAAAGGATGATTGATCTCTATTCTTGAGAGTTTTCTTAGAAAGGGAGCTCTATAGGGACTTTATAGGATTCTCTCTAGATCTCATTGTGCACAACAAAATGAAATTGGATCTCTAGAAAAATAATATAATTAGGTTTATATACCGCTAGGGTTAGTAAATAATAATTGCACATGCACCCTTATTATTTCTGCAATTCCTAAGGAACCCTAGGTCTATAATAATAATAATAATAATAGTTTTATTTACATACACTAAACTCATGAATTAAATTAAATATTATATTTTCAAATAATATTCAATAAATATTATTTCTCACTAGACCATTAAACTTGGTCCATCATTCAATCCACAATATTTATATGGTCTTAAAAAATGACAATTTATTTAAAAAATAAATATAATTGCATTATTCTTCAATATATAAATAAATATTATATCCACTAAATATAAAAATAATATTTATTAAATATTTTCTCACATAATATTCTCTTGAACAACAGGTGACATAATATATGTGATCTGTAATGACCCAGAACTCTATCAATGAAATTTACCTTCTTATGTTTATTTTATATAGTATAGATCACATAAAATCACTTACAGATCATAATAAAAACATCATAAATTAATAATGAATGAAATAAGAGGTATTTCTAGATGTTAAGAAACATATACTGATGAAATGGTAACTTGACCATAGGAATAGGAATATAACCATTATAAATAGTAAATTGGACTAATTAATAGTAACATCAACCATTAAAGTATAAATAAAATTTACACATATTATAAATGAAAGTATGATATAATTATATCATAGTATTAGTAAGTGAATATTTTAAAAATTAATAATTAAGTGTTGGTATTTTTATAAGTAAAAAATATTTAATTACAATTTTATAATTAATAAAATGATTTAAACAAAAATTTATTTTCATAAAATTTATTCATAAATCAATAATTTATTGTCTTATGATTTTAGTATAATTTTATGAGACCTTAATAAATTTTTGAAAGTGTTTATAAAATCAGTTATAAATTTAAAATCTATATTTTTCAAGTAAATGATGGTTTTAATTTAAAATTAAAATTATCATAATTAGAAAATTATTTTAATAAATTGGATTTAATTTTTTAATTCTAAATATTGAAAAAAATTTAGGGTGAATTTTTGGGATTTTCCTAAAATACTTGAATTTTTGGTGAATAGTAAAATACGATAATTGACGGTATAAATATATTATAAGCTAAACAAACTATTAATTGATTCATAACTGATGTAAGAACCATAATCTAAAAATTCCCTTCGTTATTTTAATATATTTGATGATAATTCTCAAACTATTCATAGTATTGAGCTAAAATAATAAATAAATGAATTAAATATTTAAAAATCACCCCTCTCCTCCACTATAAATACCACCCCTCACCACCCCTTCTCCTCACACCTTACAAGCTTTGAGACTTGTAAAATTTATACCCAAAAATCTTACCATGTCTCCCCAATGTCTAGGAACTCTTTTTCTTAAAAAAATACCAAAACTAATCCCCTTAATAAGGTTCTCAAGGAGAAGTATTCAAGAGGTAAAACCCTCTTCCTTTTCCTTTTAGTTTCTTTTCCTGTTCTTTTATTTTATTATTCTCTATTAAACCCTCTATAAAATGATAATTATAACTCCAATATCATCTATATATTGTAATTATATCATTTTAATGAAATATCCTTTCTCAAAATTCTTTCTCCCTCTCTTTTATTTTAAAAATGAAATCATCGTCTGAGAGGTGCCGATTTACAACCTTCATGGATGACGGATTTTGGTTCCTCAATTTCTCCTTAAATGATAGTAATGAAACCATTTTTATGGTTAAAACAGACTATAATAAATGTATTACAAACTTTATTACGTTTTTTAAGTAACATATTTATATAATACTAAAAGATAAAACAAAATGAGTTCGTTATAATCAATAACTGCCGTAATAATGCAAACAATTATCACTAAATGTCTTATATAATGGTTCATCCTCATAGAATATATAAAATGATATATATAACCATATACAATTATTTATGTTCATTAATATCATATAAATTCAATTCTGGAGAATTATACCCATTCCACATGAGCTTCCATACTAATATACAAGTATACCGATCGTAAAAACCAAGGAAACAAACGCTCCCGAGCAATAAAATTGTATCTTATAACTCATCAAAAAGGCCATAAATGAACTTAATAAAATTATAATAAATAAAATACATTTATATAAGGTTATTAATTAATTAATTAATGGATTTAATTTCATTATCAAGGACGTTAAGGTCAAGTGAAGAACACATTCAAGCATAAGGTAAGGGTTTCTACCCGAACCTCCATTTTCTTTCGGGTTACTCTTTTTCTATCTTTACCCCAATGAAATTATTAGTTATTATTATGTACTTCTCATAAATTATGTGTGAATTATATATATATATATATATATTTACCAATCACAATCCTTCTATATTTTTGGTTAGTTACATGCTTTAAAAATATCTTTCTCAAATTCTTCTCGATAAACAAGCCTGATTAAAGGGAAATTCTCGAATTCTTACTTATTTTCAAGTGCAATCTGTAATATATTTTAATCCACCATTATTTTTTCTAAAATTACTCATTTTACTATGAAAAATCTATCTTAGTTCACTACTAGTTTTATACAAATATTTTTCCAAAATAGCTATTCTTTGCAAAGTAAAAGAGTATTTCTCTCAATAATTACTTGATGATTTTATAAGAGTATTTTCATATATTTAAACAATCTTGTTGATTATTATGTTTAATTGGGATTAATATTTTATTATATCATCTACCATATTTTATTGAATTTTTTATGATCAGTTTAACTATGGGTGTGTTATCTTGATACCATTCACCATATTACTCTGAATGGTTAGTGTTTATATTTACTGATTAGGGAAAGTTATTTACATTTCATATGTTAGTTTCAATATGAATTTATATGTTGATTATGTTTCTACCCTTTCACACGAGGAATTAATTTGACTCAGTAAGTTTCGGGTGGGGCCCACTATAGCCCCTCGGTGTAACGGTATGTCTCATGAGATAAACTAGTCTGGGTTTTTACCCATTTATGTATAGTATTGGCATGAGGACTTATAGTATGGTTATGAAATCCCACATTATGCATTACCTCATTATAAAAATAGTAATTAATAGTCCATGTGATTATTTGACTAGTAGAATATCCATGGTTATGTTTTATTATGACATTATTTAATCAGCTTTTATTCTTGCCATTTTATACTCAAGATTATGTTTTAATGGAATGTGTAGTTTTATTTATTCACCACTTCATATTATTTATGATTATGCTATATTGCATACCATTACTGAGCATTTGAGCTCACCCCTTTCTTATGTTTTATTTTCCCACAAGATGCGAATAAGTATATTATGAATGACTTGTAGGGATAATATAGGAGTTGTAGATGTTTCTAAAAGAATTCATGTATTGTATTTACTTTCAAGTTATAATGTAAAACTTATGTATGTATCTGGTTTTCCAAAACTACTAAACTATTTTTTCCTTCAGGATACGACTTCCTTTTAATCATACCAATGTAATAAAGTAAGGCTCTGACTCCAGGATACTGGGGTTGGGGTACTTACAGTTTGCACCATAGGAAGTTTAGTAGAAACCTTGGAAAATATATTTAGAAAATGAAGATTAGTGAACAAAACCCTAAGATAAGATAATCATATAATAACATCCTAGAATTTTGGTAAGGTGGAGATTATGTGGATATTCCTAGAAATATATCCCTATATAGATACTACAAGTGTATGTGGTTTTGGCACAAATATACCTAGGGGTAACAACTCTGACAAGGTGTCCCAGGTCTGACTCAGGGTAACCTGGTATACGACAACGAGCCTTACTGTGCACCTGGTTTGACACTATTGGGGGATATGCTTAGGATAATTCAAATTTTCTTTACAATCAATTATGAAGGATTTAAAAGTAAATATGTCCGCAAAGAAACCATGTTTATGATTATGAGAATAACTATGCATATAATTTCAATTCATGTTAAGTATTTTTCTAGTATTGAGATTATAAATTCTGATTCGTAACCTAATATAGTGTATTTCGTTATTTAGAAATGGTGTCTAGTGGAAGGAATATAAACAGGATGAATGAACATATACCATATAGGGATTTTTATCAAATTCAAGATAATGATGTTGGTTTTGGAACTGCGACTGGTGCTGAGAAACTTATCACTATACTGAGACAACTGACTCAGGGTATGAATAGTAACCTTACCCGTATGGAGCATCCTAATCCACAATGTAGAGGATTAATGTTAGACTGCTTTATGTGACAACAACATCCATCATTTAATGGGACTATAAACCCATTTGTAGCGAAACTGTGGATAAGTTCTTTAGAGAAGATATTTCTCACTTTGGGAAGTAATGAAAAGGAGAAGGTTTTTATGACAATTTATTGTCTTTTGAGAGATGCAGATCAATGGTGGTTGTTGATTCAAAACATGAAGGAGTAGAAAGAAATATAAAACATGTAATAGAGATAATTTAAAGAAATTTTCTTAGAAAAATACTATCTTCATGAATAACGAGAAGATATGAAAAGATAGTTTTGAGTATGAGGCAAAAGGAGGATGAGAATGTTAAAAATTAAGAATCTAACTTCACAAGGTTATCAAGGCATGTTGTGGAATGCATACATAACCCAAGGAGTAAGATTGACCAGTTCTAGATGGTTTAAAACTATTCCTATGATGGTCACTAGTCTTCCAAACTTTCTCATCATACGAAGATATAGTCTCATGTTCTATCAAAATAGAAAAATAATTCTCTAAGTCTTATGAATTTAAAGTAATTAAAGAGAAGAAGAGGGCTACTGAACACTCTAGAAAAGGAAATAAGAAAATGGGGAATAAGGGAAGAGTTGAATTTCCACCCTGTAGTAATTATGGGAAAAAACACCCTAGTACTTACCTGAAGGGAATAAGAGTCTATTACAAGTGTGAATAAAAAGGCCACCAAGCCCATGATTGAAAGGGAAAGAAATAATCTACCAATGTTCAATGATATAATTGGTAAGACATGGGAAATTATACACATGAAAATCCTATACATCAAAGAAACATTCCCTAGAGAAGGACAAGGGAGAAAGGCCAAGATTATGTGATCACAACTACTGAGGTTGAAGTTACTAATGCTATTGTGATAGGTACTTTAATCAGTTCCTCAAATTTATTCAATTATTTATTTGATTATGGATCATCACATTCTTTTATACCTTCCCAGTTTTCTAAGAAAATTAGACACTTCCAATTTAATTTTATAAAGTAGTTTTCTGTCAAAACTCCTAAGGGAAGTATCATTGCAATAAAGATGTGTTGATCAATCCCCTTAATGAAACATAAATGTGATTTAGTTGTTGATCTTATCATCATACCTATGATTTATTTTGATATAATAATCAGTATGAATTGGATTTAAAATTATGATGTTAAAATATATTGCAAGAATAATAAAGTTACAATTTTTGAGAATGATATAGAGTCCCTTATCTTTAGAGCAGAAACCTTGCCATATGATTTTTATCTAGATCCACTCTCATTTTCTCTACTAAATGTAATTATTGGGGAGGAATAGAATGAAATATCTATTGTTGAGGAAATAAATCTTAAAATTGAGTATGTACCTATTTTTAATGAATATGTTGATGTATTTCTAGAGGATTTACCTGGACATCCTTCAGAGCGAGAAATTGAGTTTTATATTGATTTAATTATAAGTGCAAGGCCTATTTCAAAGACTCATTATAGAATGGCCATAGTGGAATTAAGAATAAATATGGATCTATGAGGCTATGAATTGACTACAGGGAGATCAATGCTATTATGATAAAGAACAAGTATACTCTTCCTCACATTGATTATTTTTTGATCAGATTCCTAGAGCCTAATATTTTTTAAAGATTGATCTTCGATCTGGATATCTCAATTGCGTGTGAGGAAGGAAGATATTCCAAAGACAACATTTTGAACCAGGTATGGGAATTATGAGTTTATAGTAATGTCTTTTGGACTAACTAATTAACCCTCTATTTTTATGGATCTAATGAATAAAGTTTTCAAGAAACATATTAATGTATTTTTTATAGTATTTATTGATGATATCTTGGTATACTCCAAAAGATACGAAGATCATAAGAATCACTTGTGCATTGTTCTGAAGACTATTAGAAGAAACAAGTTATATTTGAATTTTAACAAGTGTGAATTATGGATTCAAACAATTTCTTTTCTTGGCTATATTATCTCCAAGGATGGAATCTTAGTTGATCCTGTGAAGACAAAGGTAGTTTAGGAATGGCCTACGCCAATAAATATAACTGAGGTACATAGTTTTATTGGTTTAGTAGGTTTCTATCAGCATTTCATTCAAAATTTTATCTAGTTATATAACCCATTAACCAAGATTATATGTAAATAGGTTAAGTTAATATGGAAAAAAGAATGTGAAGAATGTTTTTAAGAATTGAAGTGGATATTATTGATTGCTCTGATCTTGACTCTACTATTGGAGAATGGTAGATTTGTGATTTATAGTGATCCATCAAAGAAAGGAATTAGCTGTGTCCTTATGTAGAATGATAGAGTTATTGCCTATTCATTAAGGTAGTTAAATCTCATGAACATAACTATCCAACTCATGATCTTGAGTTAGTAGCTATAATATTTTCTCTGAAGATATGAATAAACTATCTCTTTGGTGAATGATGTGAGATATATATAGATCACAAGAGTTTGAAATATATATTCTCATAGAAAGAACCAAACATGAGGCAAATTTGATGGATCGAGCTACTTAAGGATTATGATTGTTCAATACACTACCACCCAGGTAAGGTGAATAAGTTAGAAGATGAATTAATCAGGAAGGATCATGGGGTTTTGAACAAAATAAGGATTGATAAGGATCCTGTATACATGGATCTAGAAAAGATGGGTATGGAAATTATCAAGGAAGATGAAATATCACTAACTTTTCAATTAGTTCTCCAACCATTATTATTAGAAAGGATTAAAAGTTCTTAGCCTGATGATGAGAATATTCAAAAGAAAATTAAAGTTGTGAATGATGGGAAGTTGGAAGAATTCGTGTATGAAGATGCAATTATGAAATTCGGGCGAAGGCTATGTATTACCTCTATAAATGAGCTAAAACGAGAGTTATTGGATAATTCCAATAGCTCAAATTTCTCTATACACCCTGGTATCAATAAGATGCATAGAGATTTGAAGGAACATTTCTAGTGGGATAATATGAAGCGCGAAATTGCTGATTATGTATCAAGATGTTTAGTCTGTCAACTAGTGAAGGATAAAAGAGAACATCCTAGGGGATTCATGCAACCTATTCCTATTATTACATGGAAATGGGATGAAATTAATATAATTTTTTTCATTGGATTACCCAAAACTCTAATAAAGAATGATGAAATATAGGTAATTGTGGATCAACTTACCAAATCTACACATTTCCTTGCTACAAGTGAGGATTTTCCAGTGGAGATCCTTAAACGACTCTATTAATAAAGTTTTAAGACTTCAAGGAGCACCAATTTCTATTGTGTATGATTGTGATCCACAATTTACATCAAAAATTTGAAAAATTATTTAGAAAGATTTGGATACTGAGCTTCGTTTGAGTACTACTTATCACCCTCAAACTAAAGGGTAGTCTGAAAGGACCATTCAAACACTAGAAGACATGTAGAGATCACACTCCCTTGAATTTCAAGGTATGTGGGATTAGTATTTTTATTTAGTAGAGTTTTCCAATAATAATATATTCTATTCAAGTATTCAAATGGCACTATATGAAGCATTTTATGGAAAGAGATCTCGTACACCAACATGTAGGAATGATGTTGGTGAAAGGAAGCTTGTAGACCTAGATATTGTGAAGGAAACAACAATAAAGCTAAATTCTATTCAAACCCACATCAAATCAGCTCAAAGTAGGAAAAAGAGTTATGCTGATAATCAAATAAAGGACTTAGAATTTCAAGTGGGAGATCACATTTTCTTGAAAGTATCTCCATGGAAGGGTGTTATAAGATTTCGGAGGAAAGGGAAACTGATCTCGAGGTACATTATCCCTTTTAAAATTATAGAGAGAATTGGATATGTGGCCTATCATTTAAAAATGACACCTATACTTTCTAAGGTACACAATGTGTTCCACATATCCTTGTTAAGGAAGTACATTCCAGACCCAACACATGTACTCACTTTTCAAGGAATAGAATTGGAACCTGAATTATCTTAATGTGAAGAGCCTATTTGGATTATGGACACTAAAGAAAAAGTGTTAAGGAATAGGATGAATCAGATAGTAAGGGTACTTTGGAAAAATCATAAAATTGAAGAGGTAATGTGGGAGCCTGAGGATCTTATGATGAAGAACTACCCAAATCTTTTTATGGGGTGACAAACTGGAAATTTCAAGGATGATTTTTTTTTGTAGGAGGGGAGAATGTAATGAACCAGAACCCTATCAATGAAATTTACCTTCTTATGATTATTTCATACAGTATATATCACATAAAATCATTTATATAACAAAATACAAACATCATAAATGAATAATGAATGAAATAAGAGGTATTTCTAGATGTTAAGTAACCTATACTGATGAAATTCTAACTTGACCTTAGGAATATGAATATACACATTATGAATATTAAATCAGACTAATGAATAGTAACATCACCCATGAAAGTATAAATAAATTTTAGGCATCTTATAAATGAATGTATGTTATAATTATATCATAGTATAAGTAAGTGAGTATTTTAAAAATTAATGATTAAGTGTTGGTATTTTTTTTAAGTCATAAATATTTAATTACAATTTTATAATTAATAAAATGATTTAAAAGAAAATTTATTTTCAAAAAATGTATTAATAAATCAATATTTTTTGTCTTATTATTTTAGGATAATTTTATGAGACCATAGTAAATTTTTGAAAGTGTTATAAAATCAGTTATAAATTTAAAATCTGTATTTTTCGAGTAAATAATGGTTTTAATTTAAAATTAAAATTCTCATATTTAGAAAATTATTTTAATAAATTTGATTTTATTTTTTAATTCTACATATTGAAAAATTATTAGGCTGAATTTTTGGATTTTTTCTAAAATACTTGAATTTTTGGTGAATAGTAAAATACGATAATTTACGGTATAAATACTTTATAAGTTAAACAAACTATTCCTTGAGTCATTAATGATGTAAGAACCCTAATATATAACTTACATTAATTATTTTAATATATCTAATGATAATTCTCAAACTATTCATATTTTTGAGCCAAAATAATAAACAAATGAATTAAATATTCAAAAACTACCCCTCTCCTCCACTATAAATACCACACCTCACCACCCTTCCTCCTCACAACTTAAAAGCTTTTATATTTGTAAAATTTCTACCAAAAACTCTTCCCAATAATCTATACCATTTATAGTATCTCTTGGTCTTAACAAAATACCAAAACCAATCCCCTTAAGGAGGTTCTCAGGGAGGAGTATTCAAGAGGTAAAATCCTCTTCCTTTTCCTTTTAGTTTATTTTTCAGTTATTTTATTTTATTATTATCTGCTAACATATTATGTCCAATGAGCATGATAACTCCAATATAATCTATATACTAGAATTATATCATGTTAATATAATATACTTACTCAAACTTCTTTCTCTATCTCTTTTATTTTAAAAACGAAATCATCGTCCGAGAGGTGCCGATTTAGAACCTTCGTGGATGACGAATTTTCATTCCTCAATTTATCATTAAGGATGGTAATGAAAACATTTTATGGTTAAAACAACTATAATAAATATATTACAACCTTTCTTATGATCTGGAAGTAACATATTTACATAATACTAAATTATAAAACAAAATGAGTTCATTATAATCAATAACAGCCATAATAATGAAAATGATTATCATTAAATATATTATCTAATGTTTAATAATCATAACATATAAAAAAATGATTTATATAACCATTTACAATTATTTATTTTCATTAATATCATATAAATTTAATTATAGAGAATTATTCCAATTCCACATGAACTTCCATACTCATATACAAGTGTACCGATCGTAAAAACCATGGAAACAAACTCTCCCGAGCAATAAAATTGTATCTTATAAATCATCAAAAAGACCATAAATGAAATTAATAATATTATAATAAATAAAATACATTTAGATAAGGTTATGAATTAATTAATTAATGGATTTAATTTAATTATCCAGGATGTCAATTTCAAGTGCAGAACACATTCAGGCATAAGGTAAGAGTTTCTACCCGAACCTCCATTTTCTTTTGGGTTAATATTTTTCTCTCTTTACCTCAATTAAATTATTAATTATTCTTATTTACTTTCCATAAATTCTTTGTAAATTATATATATATATGTACCAATCATAATCCTTCTTTATTTTTGGGGAGTTAAATGCTTTAAAAGGATATTTCTCAAATTCTTCCTGATAAATAAGCCCAATTCAAGGGAACTTCTCGAATTCTTACCTATTTTCAAGTGAAATATATATTATGTTTTAAGATGACATTATTTTTTCTAAAATAAATCATTTTATTATGAAAAAACTATCTTAGTTCACTTCTATTTTTATACAAATATTTTTCCAAAATAAATCTTCTTTGTAAAGTAAAAGAGTATTTCTAATAAGAATTATTCGATGATTTTGTAAGATTATTTTCATCGATTTCAACACTCTTGATGATTATTTTTAATTGAGATTAATATTTTATGATATCATATACTATATTTTATTGAAATTTTTATGATTAGTTTTGCTGTGGATGTGTTATCTTGATACCAGTCACCATATTACTCTAAATTGTTAGTGTTTATGTTTAATGATTGGGGAAAGTTATTTAAATTTCATATGTTAGTTTCAATATGATTGTATTTGTTGATTATATTTTACCTCTTTCATACAAGGAATGTGTTGGAATTAGTAAGTGTTGGTTGGGGCCCTCTATAGCCCCTCAGTGCATCGGTAGGTTTCATGAGACAAACTAGTTTGGGTTTTAACCCGTTTATGTATGGTATTTGCATGAGGCATTAACAGTATGGTTATGATGCCATGCATTATGAATTACCTCATTATGAAACTAGTATTTTATAGTCCATGTGATAATTTGACTACTAGAATATCCATGGTTATGTTTTATTATCAAATTATTTAATCATCTTTCATTCCTGTCATTTTATACTCAATATTATGTTTCAATGGAATTTGTGATTTTAGTTATTCACCATGCCATATTATTTATGTTTCCGCTATATTGCTTACCCTTACTGATTATTTGATCTCATTATTATGTTTTATTTTTCCCTAGGATGCAAAGAAGTATATTATGAATGACTTGTAGGGATAATCTAGGAGTAGTGAATGTTTCTAAAGGAATTTCTATATTATATTTCCTTTAAAGTTATAATGTAAAAATTACATATGTATTTAGTTTTTCAAAACTACTAAACTATCTGATCCTTTAGGATACGACTTCCATATAATCATACCAATGTAATAAAGTAAGGCACTAACTCTAGGCTACTAGGGTCGGGGTACATACATGATCAGATAAACATGAATAATTATTAAACCATATGAGAGAATAATATTTATTTAACTTGTTAAATAATAAATAATAATATATTATTTAACTGAGATTATGGATACACTTAGTGTGTGACCCTCTAGGCCTCTTTCTTAGTGATATTAGGTGAAGCAGCCTAATTTCCAATGTTAGTGTTTAGCAACACACCAAGGAACCCATAAAGAAAAAAAAGTTAATGTTACAAAAACATAATAACTCATACATACATTTACTAGGTAATATAATCCATTTATCATGAAATCTCTAATAAAAAAAGTTGTATGTTGATGCCATCAACCTATGTCCTCGATGTATCTTTATTTGACTTTCTAAAAATTTGACTTGCCTGTAGAAAATCATGGCTATGGATTTATTTAGGATATATAATTTCCATCAAAGAGCCTAAGATATCAAATTATGTTAAATAACATAAGAAAAAAAAAAAAAATCCTTTCTCACATTCTTCATAAATGAAATATTACTTGTGACATACCCAAGGTATGCCACCTCAACACAAAGATATGTCATCACATTTTTTGTCAATACATCAAAGTATGCAAATTATAATACTCATTAATAATAATATTAAATTCTAAGGATAAATAAAAATTTATAAAGATATGAACATCCAATGAAACATATAAATGTGTATTTCCTACCACCAGGTCTCATTCTCATAATATCCTACACTAAATATTACTAAGGGAATACACCATGAGAAGGCGCCTCAAAGTCCCATGAGTATCTTCCCCTGATAGCTTGTATCATTTGTGTCCCTAAAATAATTTTATATAGGTATAGAACATATATTTAAGAATATTTTCATGGAAATTATGGGTTCTCATCATAGTGGAGAACTTCTATGACCTTTCAGTGCAACAAATACTCTTTGAACATTATCACATACTATATCACATTGAATAAAAATCACAATGTTGTAATGAGTTTATTAAATATTTTTTAAAAATAAATATAGGTTATCATAAAGTATATAGAAGTTTTTTATAGGGAATAAACTCCAAAAAACTCCCAATTTCACTAGATCCAACTGATAACTGTTTTCAATCTTCTATTAATCACATGATACTCATGATTGTATAGAGATAGGCCTTTCGTCAAGGGATCCAACATGTTTTATTCTATAGGAACTATGCATACTAAAAATTCACCCCTATAAGAAAAATCCATCAAGAGGCGATACTTACAGATTATTTTATTTGTCTTTTGTTGTGACCTTGGCTCTTTTGCAAGAGACTCTACTATAGTATTATCATAATACAATGTGATAGGGTATTTACCGATAAATACAACATAAATTTTCTAGACAAAGTTTCTTATCCAAATGGATTCCTTGGATACATCAGAAGCTACTATATACTCAAAATACACTGTATAATTAGCAAAAACTAGCTTCTTTGAACTCTTCTAGCTCACAGCTCCTCCGTTGATACAAAAAACATATCTCAAATGTGAATTTAAATCATCCTAATCTATTTGAAAAATAGAATCAGTATAACCACTGATGACTTACTCCTCATCTTATCCATACACCTGGAACATATCCTTAGTTCTTATTAGATACTTAAGGATATCCTTAATAGTATACCAATTCTATTCTCTTAGATCAGCTTGATATTTTCCTACTATGCTCAATGCATAGGAAACATAAAGTATAGTACACAATATGTCATACATGATTGATCCTATCACCTAATATTATGAGATCTTACTCATTCTATCTTTCTATGGTTTTGTCTAAGGATACATTTTCTTAGAAATATATTTCCAATGTGACACTAGAACCAATAACCTCTTATATTTTTCCATACCAAATCTCTTTAGTATATGGTGAATGCATGTACTTTGACTTATTCCAAGAATCCTCTTGGATATATCACCAATAATATTAATCCCTAGAATATAAACTACTTTACTTAAGTCCTTCATTAAGAAAAACTTATTTAACTAGTACTTAATAGACTGTAAGACCATTATTTCATTTTCAATAAGTAATATTTTATCAACATATACTAATAGGATAATGACCACATTACCTCTAAAACTATTGTAAACACATGATTAAAATTCATTCTTAATGAAACAAAATTCTTTTATAGCTTCATCAAATCAAAATTTCAATGAACCAGATGCTTTATTCAATCTATAAATGGATCTATACAACTTTAAAATCTTTTTAGAATCACTTTGAGTCACAAACCCTTATAGTTATATCATATAGACATGTTCTTTAAGGTTCCCATTAAGGAAAGATTTTTTGTTATCCATATTCTAAATTTCATAGTCATGGTAAAATTCTATAACAAGTAGAATTATGATGGATTTAAACCTAGAAATCGGTGAAAAGGTTTCATCATAGTCAATTGCTTGTTTTTGTTTAAACTCTTTAGCCACTAACCCTGCTTTATAGGTATTTACTTTAACTTCTATGTCCATTTTTTTCTTGAATATCCATTTTCACCATACAGGCTTTACATCAACTGGAACATTGACCAAAACCCAAAATTGGTTATAATACATGGAATCCATTTCAGAATTCTTGGATTCTTTCCATCAAGAAGCTTATGATCTCTCTACCTCCTCATTGTAGGAGAGAGGTTCATAATTTTCAACTAATAATGAGCCACCATCTTTGGTGACTAGATTACCATGTCTTTCTGGTTCTCTTACCTCACTAGTGCTCCTTCGCAGTACTTGTATTTTAGGAACTACTTCTTCCACATGGCCATATGGAATCTATTCTTTTACCAACTCTTATGCATCTTGAGCTTCAACTTCATCAAAGTAATTTTTTATCCCACTAACCTTTTCGAGGATATGATCCCTCTCAAGAAAGATGGATTTTCTAGAGATATTCACTTTTGTATCTGAGGGGTTGTATAGGTAGTACCCCTTTGTTTCCTTAAGATACCCTATACAGATAAACCATATGACTTGAAGTGCTAGTTTTTTTCCTGATAAGGCCTTAAAAAATTCCTTGCAACCCCACACATGTGTATGTGAAAAAAAGTTTCTTTCCACTCCATAAATCAAAGGGAATTCCATTTTCCACTTTAGTTGGTACTTGGTTTAGGGTGTATGCTGTAGTTTGTAATACATATCCCCAAAATGATAATTGAATATCTACATGAATCATCATCAACCTTACCATGTCTAACAATGTAAAGTTCCTACTTCCACTAACACCATTCCATAGTCACATGTAAGTTGAAGTGATTTGATATAGAATCCCAAAATCTTGAATGAATTTGATAAAATCTTGGTTAAGATATTTACCACCTTGATCATATTGAAGCTTATTTATATTATTTCCAAGTTGATTCTCAACTTCATTCTTGAATTATTTGAATTTATAAAAGGACTTGAACTTATACTTAATCAAGTATACATATCCATATCCACTCAAGTCATCAGTAAAAGTTATAAAGTAAGAATAACCACCTCTAACTTCTACTAGAAATGGTCCATACACATTAGTGTGTACCAATCCTAAAATATCTATGACCCTTTCACCCTATCCACAAAATAGTGGTTTAGTTATTTTTCCTTATAAACAAGAATGAAATATTTTAAGTGGTTTTATCCCAAAAGATTCCAAATAACCATCTTGATAGATCTTTATCAAATTCTTCTTGTTTACATGACCAAGATGGTGATTCCATAGCTGGGAGTTATATAAGTCATGTGAACATGATTCATTATTTATTTACAATAATTTTTTTCATAATTTAATACATAAAGACCATCATTTAAATGTGTTATACCATAACATATGTTGTATTTATAAAAGAAACAACTTTTATTTCCAAATTTAAAAATAAAACCGTCTGCATTTAGGTATGATATAGAAATTATGTTCTTGGTAATAATTGGTACATAATAAAAATCTATTAAAAACAATATCATTCCTATTAAAAATGAAAGGTGGTAGTCACCAATGGATAGAGTAGCCAGCCTCACACCATTGAAAACTGTCAAATCCATCTATCCTTTAGAAATCTTTCAGATTCTACTAGGTTCCTACATTCGAATATAGATGTGAGAACCATAAGATGTATATATTACCCAATGTTTAGATATTAACATATTATACTCGATAATGAACACACCGTTAACTTACCATTTTTTGGGTGCATTTCCTCTTCTAGTGGCCTTGATTGCCACATGAAAAACATACTACTTCCTTTTCATTACCCTGCATATAGATCTTCCTCTTCTTAAAAGTATGGTTCTTAGGAGATTTATACCTATTACGGATCTTGTTCCCCATCACCTTGTTCTTCATTTTCTTATTTACCATAAAGACCATTGGTTTTTCACACCCCATATCCTTGTACACTTGGAGAATCATAGCAAGAAGATCTGAAAGAATCTTATCACTATTGATCATGTTATAATTAACAATAAAACTGGATAAGGACTTGGGTAGTGAGGAAGGTATGAGATGTAATGTCCCCATCCCAGAGGCCCACTAAATCGGCACCTTGAGATGGGTCATCACATGACCTCAAGAACGCATCCCCATATTATAGAGGTTGCTAACTAGCAACGATGGTCTAATAAGTCACATAGGAAGACTATACCCTCTTTACCAGAGTAACCCATAATAGATAACAATATAATTAGTGTAACAAGATGCAATAACCAAAGATCATGCATAATCAACATCTCCCATAATTGGGTACAAACCACAACTAAAAAAAATCATTCCATGTCATACTAGTAGTGTCATAAGTATAAGAAACCCAAAAATAAAGATAGTAGGTAAACTTTCAAAAATGGTCCTGACTCCAAGTCTGGAACCCCATCCATTTACATCCCAAGCCCTAATAAACTCCCCAACATGAGACCTTTTACATTATCCTAACTTGCAAGCATTAAATCTTCTTGGGTACCTGACAACACCCAAGAAGGGAATGATTACAACTCATTAGGCCACCACCAACAATGTCTACAAAATATCCACTCTAAGTAGATAGTGCATTAAATAAATAAATAAATGATACAGTAACAAAAAGATAACTTGATTTCCATTAGTTAAATCTATACACTTAAACCATTTTTATCTTTATAGACATTTCATGAATTATGATATCTTCATTACTAAACTCACCTTCTTCATGCGTCCCATGGTTTATGCCTTTACATCATTCAAAAAAGTTTTAATTCATTCATCATTATGCATAAATGAATTAAGTCAGGTCCCTACCTCACTAGGGATAAACATTTAAAAATCAATAAATCTCACTTACCTTAGAGCCTTATTCCTGGTAGTTTCATCAAATGCAACCATTAAGGGTATAAAGGATCAGTTTGAATCCCTAACTTCTTCATTCCTAGGTGTGGTTAGAGCATCAGTACAACCCAACCCATGGGAGGAGCCTCAATCCTTTATCCCACCACCAAGCCATGTGAACATTCTTATTTATCGATTCACCACACACATACCACATCACAACCAACCATAGCCAATACTAATTCAATATCACAATACATAACAATCAATATGGGAATTGACATTATGCCACAATCCATTAACACATTTACTATTTATATCACATAACCATTTAGCCTAATTCCCATTTCCTTATGCCCATCTCACTAATTATATTTACTAGTTCCCCTAAATTAACCCATTTAACATATTTATGTTAAGTCAATAAGCTATCTTATGACTTTTCCATTCCTTTATATTTTGAAAATCACAAACACTTTTTCCTTAAGTATTATTTTATTTCTCTAAGGAAATTTATTTTCTTAACCCTTAACATGATTTTCTATGTTATGATTAATGATCCTTATTTAAGCTTAACCATAATTTTCTTAAGACCAAATTTCCTTAAGAATAATCATATCCTTATCTAAAATCTCAGAACCATACTTTTCTTTAATACCGATTCCATATATTTTGAGAATCTGAGTCTAAATATTTTTAGACTCCAATTCTATCTGTTTTTAGACTCTATTTCATCCTGGATTTTGACTCTGAGTTTTACAGAAATAAGACTCCGTTTCTTGCAGAAATCACACTCCATTTTCTCAAAATTCTAGACTCTATTTTCTTACAATTTTTTACTCCAAACTCTAATTTTTCTAGACTCCAAATTCCTAATTTTCCAGTCTCCTAATTCTATTTTTTTCAGAATCCGAATTCTGAATTTTCTAGACTCCAAATTCTCATTTTTATAGACTCTGAATTCTATTTAATCTAGACTCTATTTGTATAAATATTTAGAATCTATTTTCCATTATAATTAGAATTAAATTATTTATATTTGTTAATGTTACATCCCTTTCTTAAGATATTGTTCCAACTTTATCGGATCCTAGTATGCTTAAGTTTCTCAAACTTAATTTTTTTTCTTATATATTATTGTTTCTTACACATGAAAATATTTCCCATATTTTCTTACATGAAATGATGTCATATGATCTGTTACTAACTAACTATTAGCTGAGTGACACCTATCTAGGTCCATCTGAAATTTAAGGAGAAATATGACTGTTGGAGGAAGAACCGACCGTTGAGTTTTTCACCTATAAATACGTAACCATTTGAAAGAGATGACACAAAGTTGGAAATGAGTTTTGTACTATGATATGATATTCAATAAGTGGGTTCTTTGAGCTTTGTGTTGAAGCTATACTCTACAAAATATTTGTTCAACCCTCTTTGTGCGAACTGTGAACATTTGTTTAGCAGTGAACAACTTTTTCAGCCTGCTTAGTGTGAATCCGATTGTTGTTGATCAATCGGGGGATTCCGGGGATAGAAAGATAGAGGAACCGATCACCTTAGATATCAAGGTATTGTGGGGATAGAAAGACATATTCTAATTGTCGTATTGAGATCTTACCCTAGTGTGGGTAAGACAGACCATCTTGAAAGTATAAATCAAGGGACCTTTATCCAAGGTTGTTGGATACCCTTATCTTTGGGTTAAAAGATTCATTGTTACTTGTTCCTTTTAAAAGTTTGTTATATTTCCATTATTTTAAGTTACATTTATAAATTATAACTTTATTATACTTTCTTATACTTGTACTTAATCTTATATATTTGATTCTATACACTTTAAGGTATAATCTTTCTTTAAGATAAACTTGATTAAGTTTCTTTAAGATAAAATTGTTTAAGTTTAGGTTCTTTATAATTAGACCCGAGCCCTTACAATTATCCCTTTGTTCAAGAACCAAATAGGGTTTTTGGATTCATTTTGTTTAACTTTGTTAAACATATATTTTCTTAGGGTTAAAAATGAAATTTTTTAATCCTACAATTCACCCCTTCTTGTAATTAAAAAATCTATATATACATTTTGATCCTATAATTGGAATCAGAGGAGGTCTTTGAAATACTTATACTTACATATAAGTTTTCTTGATCAACTCACCTTTCTTAACTTTACTTGTTAAATTTTTTCTTAATATTTTATTTATAAACTCTTTGTTTATAAACTTTTTCTACTAATACTTTTTGTAGAAAAGATATTTTGTATTTTATTATAGAATGGATGAAATAAATGTTGGTTTAATAGACAACTTAAATTCTACCAGACCCCCAATATTTTATGTAAATGATTATGAATACTGGAGAGATAGGATGAAGACTTTTATTATCAATACCAATTTTGATAAATTTGTTATGCTAACTGGATACTACAATATTCCAGACAAGGAAATTAGATAATTCACAAATCAATAAAAACAAGAGTATCAACTTAACTTTAAGGTATGAAATACTCTATTATGTTCTATGATTAGGAATATCTATAGCCAAATTTCATCTTGTGAATCTAATAATAGAATCTGGAAGAAATTAGAAGTTACACATTTTGGCACATCCAAGGTTATTGAAACAAGAAGAGATATGCTTAGAGATGAATATCATGGTTTTATATTTCATTATGGATAACCTGTATTCAAAGTTTAACAAAGGTTTATAACTATTTTCAATAGCCTTTAGTCTATGGGTGAGAAAGGACTTGATGATGAGGTTCTTTTGGATAAGATAATATATATTATGCCCAATGAGTGGGAATCCAAAAGAACTACAATTGATGAGAATATGAAAGTTTCAAACATCAATATTGATGAGTTATTTGGGACTCTTTTGTAGCATGAAACTAGATTGAAGAGAGATGCAAAGATTAATAATAAAAATAATGGTTATGGTAGTGTTACTTTTACTACTATATCAAATCATATGAAAGCCGAGACTCTAGAAATAGTTACTAGATAAAAATCTAAGAAAGTTACTGTTATATCTGAATCAAGTGATAGTGATCATTCTGATAATGAACTTTACAACATTTCTCAAAGGATGAAAAAGATATTGGGAAATAAAGATTTCCAATATAGATAAAAGAAGAAAGAAAAAAAGGATAAGAAAGATTCAGATTTGACTTGTTATGAATGTAAGAGGGTAGGTCATATCAGATGAGACTGTCCTATACTCAAAATGAAAGAAAGAAAGGATAGAAATTCATAAAGAAACAAGAAGAAGTACTAAAAGTCTAAGTCAAATAAAGTACTGAAATACAATGACACTTGAAGTGATAGTGTTGGTGATTCTTTAGATTAATCTTTAGATATTTAATCTTCGAGATAGAAGAATATTAGTCTTATAGCTAGAATTCCTACTAAAAATCAATATCTCATGGATAAGGTAAATACTACCAAATATTTAACCAATATTTATTTAAAGGCTAACTATCCAAATAAAGAATATTATGAATCTTTAGATGAAGAATATTCCTCATCAGAATATAATACTTTACCTTATTTGGAATAAGTATTTAGGTTTTCCAATTTACTTGAGAATGAAAATAGTAATATCAATAATAAACTTAACAAGGAAAATTTAAGAATATCTATTTTAAAAAAAGAAATATTAGATATTTCAAAAGATATTGATTAGAAAATCCTTGATTTTGAATATATTTCAAAAACCTTAAGAAAGTTAATTTTGAAAAGGATAAACTTTCTAAGGATCTTGAAAAAGTTATTTTCAAGAAAAATGTTTTAGAAACAAACTCAAATTATATGATTAATGACTATGAGGATAAGAATTTATTCGTAAAAAAATTGAAATATTTTCCTTAAAGAATATTTTTCCAAACTATACTCATAGAAATAAAGGTTTTGATAAAATGTATTCACAACTTTGTCCTCTTAAGAATAGTTCTAGATTTGGTTATTCTCATTCAAAACCTATTTTTAGTCATAACTATTTTGTTCCCCAAAGTGATTTCTTTTTTCACTAAGTGTCAATATGGTGGAAAATGGGAGACAAATTGTTCTTTAAACAAAATCAAATCCTTAGATTTTCATAAATCTTACTTTTCTAAGAAAATATGGATACCTAAGATTTTACATTCTAATAATTCTGGACCCAAGAAAGTTTGTATTCCAAAAGTATAACTATTTTATTTTTAGGAAAAAAAAGTAAGTTCCAACAAAAATACATGGTACATGGATAGTGGATGTTCTCAGAACACGACTAATAAAAAAAATTCTTTGAAAATATTATCAAGATGAAAGGTGGAAAAGTAACTTTCAGAGATAATACTCAGGGATGAATTGTTGGTGTATGTAATATTTTTATTCTTAGAAAAGCTTTAATTTAAAATGTTTTATTTGTTAAAGGTATTAAGCACAACATTATAAGAATAATCCAATTATGTGATGAAGGTTACCTTGTGAATTTTAGAAATGATAAATTCTTAGTACATAATTCCAAGGAAGAGTTTATTATCTTTGCCTATAGGCATGATAATATTTATACACTTAACTTAGAAGACTTTAGGATCCAAGACCTAAATTTCCTTAGTGAAATGGAAGATCAATCTTGGTTATGGAATAGAATACTAGGACACTGTAACCTTAGGAACTTATGAAAACCCTCAAAGAAAATACTTGTTAAGAATCTACCGAATCTTAGATTTGATTCTTAAAAAGTTTGCGATCCTTGTCAATATAGAAAGCAACATAAGTCAAGATTTAAATCAATTAGTAAAGTCTTAACTTCTGATGCATTATAGCTAGTGCATATAGATCTTTTTGATCCAACACAAACTGGAAGTATTGGAGGAAATTACTATGTATTTTTTTGTTTATGATTACACTAGATTTACACGAGTCTATTTTCTAGCAAATAAATATGAATCCTTTTATTATTTTAACTCTTTTTTAGATAAAGTTAAAAATGAGAAAAACCTTCCATTGATAACTATTCATAGTGATCATGAGGGAGAATTTGAAAATTCAGATTTTGAAACTTATTTTAGTAAGAAATACATTAATCACAACTTCTCATCTCCAAGAAATCCTCAACAAAATGTTGCTATTGAAAGAAGAAACTGAATTCTTCAAGTAATAACTAGCACCATGTTGAGAGAATATTCTATTACTAAACATTTTTGGTATGAAGTTTTAAGTACTACTTGATATACTAAAAATTGAGTTTTAATTATATATTTTCTTAATAAAACACCTTATAAGTTATGGACTGGTCGAAAACCTAGAGTTTCTTACTTCAAAGTATTTGGATGCAAAGTATTCATCTTGAATACTAAAGATAACTTACATAAATTCGCACCCAAATATGATGAAGGAATTTTCTTAGTCTATTCCACAACTTCTAAGGCTTATAGAGTTTCTATCAAAAATTCTTGCATTGTTGAAGAAATAGTACATGTTAAATTTGATGAAACTAATCCTTTTGTTTTTAAACAACCCCAACCTACATCCTCAGATGTGTTTTCAAAAACTGATTATCAACCTTTTATGAAATATTCTTCTATTAATAAAAATACTCAAGAAAACATTTCTTAAGTTTTTACCACAGAAGATTTTTTAGCTTATATTGATGAATAAGTTATAAGAAACCCAAATCAGTTGTTTCTTAAGAATCATCCTAGTGATAATATCATTGGTGATGTAAATCAGCGTATAAGGACTAGAAGTTCTCTAAGAAATTAAGTAGATCATCTATAATTTATTTCTCAATTAGAACCTAAAAGAACTAATGGAGCTTTAGCTGATGATGATTGGATTAAATCTATACAAGATGAACTAAATGAATTCGAAAGGAACAAAGTCTGGACCTTAGTTTAAAGACCTAAAGAAACTTTTTTAATTGGAGTAAAACAGGTCTTTAGAAATAAGTGTGATGAAAATGGAATCATAGTAAGAAATAAAGAAATATTAGTTGCTAAAAGATATAATCAACAAGAAGGAATAGAATATGAATAAACCTATTCTCCAAGAGCTAAACTTGAATCTATTCATATTCTACTAGATTTTACAAATTTCTTTAATTTAAAACTTTTTTAAATGGACGTGAAGTGTGTTTTCCTTAACAAATTTGTTCAAGAGGAAGTTTATGTTGAACAAAATCTTAGTTTTGAAGACACAAAACATCCTGAACATATTTTCAAACTTACCAAAGATTTATATGGACTTAAACAAGCCCCTAGAGCCTGGTATAACAAATTTAAATGATTTTTGTTACAAAACAATTATGTTAAGGGAACTGTTGATACAACCCTTTTTATAAATAAAGATAATAAAATATTTTTATTGATCAAATTTATGTTAATTACATTATATTCAGATCAACTTGGAAATCATTAACTGATTATTTTGTGAATCTAATGAAATATGAGTTTGAAATGAGTATGATAGGTGAGTTAAAATTTTTATTTGGTTTTTAAATTTCTCAAAAACCAGAATGAACTTATATTTCACAACATAAGTATATTAAATATCTTCTTAAGAAGTATGGATATGAAAACACTAAAAGTATAAGTACTCTAATTAGTACCTCAAACACTTTTTATCTTGATGAAGCTGGGAAACTAGTATATCATACATCTTTTAGAGGAACGATAGGAAGTTTATTATACTTTACAGCTTGTCATCTAGACTTAACATTTTCAGTATGCTTATGTGAAAGATATCAATATAATACAAAAGAATCCAATTTTAAAGTAGTGAAAAGAATTTTTTTCTATTTAAAGGGAACCATGGATTTAAGACTTTTATATTCTTCTGGAAATTATTTTGTTTTTAAAAAGATTTTCAGATGTTGACTTTGGTGGATGTAGAATTGATAGAAAAAGTACATCCATAACTTTTTATTTATTAAGAGATTCATTAGTTTCTTATTCATGTAGGAAACAACACTCAATAGCATTTTGTACTATTGAAGCTGAATATGTAGTAGTTGGAAGTTGTTGTGACGAAGTGTTGTGGATGCAACATACACTCACAGACTATGAAATGAGTTTTACCAAAACACAAATAATGTGTGATAATACTAATGCCATTTCCCTAAGAAAAAACCCTGCACATTAATTTCATTCAAATAAATTATATATTAGGCATCACTTTCTTAGGGATCCCACACTCAAAGGAGATATTATTCTTTAATTTATCAGAATAAAAGATAAATTTGCTGACATATTTACAAAACCTTTACCCTTTGATAGATTTGAATACATTAAAAAAAGTTAGGAATGATAACTATATGGTAATAATCCATATTAAATTCTTATTCAAACCAATCTTCTAATATTAAGTTACTCCTTTTTATAGGAGAAGTACATATCTTTATATTTCCCGAGTAAATTTTTTCATAACCTAAAAAAAGTTTCTTTCCCTAATAAAATTTTTCTGAACCTAAAAAGTTTTTTTCCCTAATAAAAGTTCTCAGAACCTAAAAGTTTTTTAAATCTAGTTTTTTTATCATAACCTAACTAAGTTTCCTTTACCTTTCAAAAATTCTGAAATTCAAGTTTTACTAAAACTAACTGTATCAATACTAACAAATCTTTCTGAAAACTCTGGAAGGTATGTTTCCTTTCCAATATCATATTAATTTCATTTTTGCTTGTTGGTATTTTTTTTCTATTTTTAATAAAACCTTATCAGATTCACTTTACTTAAACCTAATTGTTTCTTAAAACCTCAAAATATTAGAATCTATAACAACTTTCTTTGGCATCTATATCAACCATCAGACCAGATTACACTTATCTCAACCATAATATCTAACCAAGAATTTGAACCATCACCCACAAAGTCTGTATAAAGGACCCCCTCCTCGCATCCCACATCGGTTATCTCTGATATTTTGCATCAAAGATCTACCACTCTACAAGTCTTCCATTCTATTTTACTCATTCCCTTAACTTCCAAATGTCGCTTGAAGTTTCCACTCAGACTCTAATGCAGTCTCAATCAAGTAAGGAACCTAAGGACTGGATCATGTTTATGGAAAGGTTAGTAGATAAAAATTTCTTCACTAAGTATGATTATTTGATTTCAAATATCATCAAGATAAATGGATGGGAAAGCTTATGTGTTTCTAAGGAGAAGAATCAATACCCAGTTTATGCTGATCTTATTATCGAATTTTATGATTCCAGTCATTTCTATGAGCAAGGTGAAAAAGAAATATTCAAGTTTAGAAGTTATGGGAAGTCTTATTTCTTATCATTTGACAAGGATGAAAGCATGTTATACATTCCTTATGAAGGAGTGGAAATTCTTTTCTACCATAGATTTCCCAACAAGGAAGGTTCTTTTGGAAAAGTTAAGGCTATAGAATTTTTTGGAATTAAAGGAGTCAAGAAACCCAAGATATCCCATATTTCTTCTAACCACACGCTAGTTTCATTATGGATGCAAGGATTCCTTATTTGAAGGAAGGTAGATAATGATTCCCTCAAAATTTGTGATATATTTTTGTTAGAATTTCTTTTGAATGTAAGGAAGATCAACTCAGTGAAGTAAATTCTATTGAAATCCAGCAACATCAAGAATGGTAATATTAAGTCTCAAATTCTGATGTATCCAACTATCTTATCAAAGATCATTGTAATATGTTTAGATTCTTTCAAAATCCCTTGCACCTCAAAGGCCAAGAATTTTAAGATAATGTTGCTCAACGATGATACTTTGAGAAGAATGAAGATAAGTTTCAGTGTTAAATTAGGTGATTTTTTTGATCTTCTAGATAAATATGATCAAGCTGTAAGTAAGAAAGTTGAATCTGGTGAACCCTTAAAGAAGAGAAAATCAAAAGAACCAGAAACTCATCCAACCAGAACCATTATGAAATCACAATCATCACCCCCAAATCCTAAGAAATAGAAAACTTATTCTGATGAATTTGTAGGAAAGTTGAGAGAACGGAAGAAGAAAAATAAGAAATGTGATTCAGTGTTTGGAATTGACCCTATAGAGGCTAAGGCCTTGAAGATATTTGAAGCCTAAAATCTCGAGAAACAAGAAAAGGAGAAGAAGAAAAAAGAGAAAGAATCAAAAGCTCAAGTTGTTCATTCTTTGTTAAAATATGTTGAGAAATATTCAGAACAGGTTCAGGTACCAGAAGCCTTCTTGAAGGATGATTCACTTCCAGAATAGATAGTTGAAGAAGAAGAAGTTCACCAGGAAGAAAAAGATGAAAAAGAAACAAAGAAAGTGATGATGTGATCATAATGGTTGAAGAATATCAAGAGAAAGAGAGTCTTTTTTGACAAAATTTCAATAATAACTTCTCAAGCACCGTCCACCAAAATAGCTTCAGAAAATAAAAAAAGGAAATTCTAGAGAACAAGAAGTTAACAAAATCCATTACTTTGAAGAGAGAAAGGATAATGATGACATTGTTCAAGATGATGATGATAAAGTGAATGTTAGAGAACAAGAAGTTGAAGAAGAAATTGTTATTATTGATAAAGTTGATAATAAAGGAAAGTCTGTACTTTCTAACACACCTCATAAAGGTGATGTTATCAAATCATCCAAAGAAAGGGATGATAAGCAAGATGAAGTTACTTGTACAACAAAAAATGCTTCAGATTCCAAATTGTCATCGTCCATGGGACATGAATTTGTGGTGAAGTATTTGAAGAAACTTTTTGATTCAATATAATTATTCACAAATATTGAATCTTGGTGTTAGTATATTCAGTAGTCAGTCAACATGAAGTTAGATTATACAAATATTTTGATGGAAAAGTTAATCAAGAAAGAAACAGATTTCAAAACCTTCATGATTAACTATGAAGCTCATAGAAAATCTTGCAAGAAGATTACAAGCCAGTCAAAGTGTAACGGCCCAAAATTTTGAATAAATCTTGTTTCCTAATTTCATGTGTTATTTTATTTTATTTTATTTTTATACTCAAAAAAAATGTTTTATTTGATAAACATGATTATAATTAAAATGAGACCATTGGGTTTTGACTGTTATATGACCATCGTTCAATATGACTGTTGTGAACAAAATGTTTTGATTATTGTCTCTAAATACAAGTAATCTTGGTTAATTAATATAGAAAGAAGATTCGATGGCCTCACCCAGTAGTCTTGGACCGATCGAAGCCCATCTCACAGAACTTGGGAAGGAGGTAGCACCACTGAGCTTTGCTCTAGACCAAACCCAAGCTGAACTTCATCGTGTGAAGCAAGAACGGGATCGCCTTCGCGAGAAGTTCAAACTGATAGAAATTACTACTCGTGCAATGTTGGCCGAGCCTCCCTCGGATTCTCTCACCTTAGCACACCTTACACTTAGGTCCTATGCTGGTGTGATAAGGGGCTATGTAAGGAGACCGTAACTGCCTTGTGTAATCCTTTGTTTTAAATAAAAATTGGGATTTCTTCTTATGATGAAGTTTAGGAATTTTCAAATGACCGGATAAATATAGTATGTATATTTTTGATGAATTTTAGAAAAATTATATTTTGTTTTTGTAAACCTTAAATAATTAAAAATGTGTAATGATTTGCAAAAAATGGTCTTCTACAATTATGTTCAGTACGAAATTTAGAGTCTAATAAGATCAACTTGATTTTTGATGAATAGTAAAATATGAATAGTGATTTTATGATTAGGATTAGTAATGAGTCCAAATGGATTAGTAATCTCACTTAAATAAAGTATTAGTATAATCTAGGCACCTTGATTTAAGTAATGTGATTCAATAAAATGGTTAAATAATGGTTTCTTAAATTATTAGTCAAGTATTAGTTTTTTCAGGTGAATAGTGTTTTTTTATTTAAAAATTTAATTAAAAATAATTATAAAATTATTTTTATAAAATGGACTTTATTTTGAACTCAGAGCATCGATATTATGTTATGGTAATTTTTGGGGATTTTTCTAAAAAAATGAATTTTCGGTGAATAGTGTATTTATTTAAAAATAAAATTAAAAATATTTAAAAAATTATTTTTATAAAATGGAGTTCATTTTTGAAATCAGAGCATTGATATTTGGTTAGTGTGAAATTTTGGGATTTTTCTGAGAAAGTTGAATTTTTAGTGAATAGTAAAAATGCAGTTTTAGGGTTTCGGTATGTTTAGTGACATCATAGCTGTGTCATGATGATTTCATGAGATATTTTGAGGGTTGGCCGGACAAGGGTGATGAATTATTGTTGTGGGGGCCCCATGTGACCTAACTCCATGGTAAATGCCAAGGGAGAGCACATGGGTTTGAGAAAAGCACATGTGGGGTGTCCCTTGGCCATTAATGCATTGTCCCCTCACTTTCCCTATAAATACCAAGCCCTCCTCTCATACATTCGACTCCCCACTCTTCCCCAACGAAGTTCTGGTCTCATTACCTCCCAAGGAGTCCTCCCAAGGTTCCCCCAATCCCTCAAGGTCCCAACCTTTGAGGTTTAAGAGTTACATTTTAAGGTAAGGGATCCGACCTCTCTCTTTAATTTCAAGTAATCTCTTTTATGTCATTCCTTTTATGCTCCATGTTCATATGTTGGAGGATGTTATTTTATACTCCTTTTACTTCCCTTTTCATGTTCATATAATGAGAGATCCCCTCTTACTCTCATTATTTCGTTTTATGAAGTTTTAAGTGGCGCCGTTAGGCTGCCGAAATTTTTGTAACGGATTCTTTCTCCCTTCTCATTTTCAAGATCTATTTTCATGTAAAGTCTTTCAAGTTCCTTTTTATTATGTTGGGGTATGATCTCTAAATTTATAATACTGATATTTTATGATCATATGATGAGATACCCCATTTTATCTCTTCAATTCAGTATTTTGAAGTTTTAAGTGGCGCCGTTAGGCTGCCGAATTTTTAAGTGGTTCTTTACCCTTCTCATTTTGAAGTTCTACTTTCATGTCAATTCTTTCAAGTTACTTTTTATTATGTTGGGGTATGATCTCTAAATTTATCATACTGATATTTTATGATCATATGATGAGAGACCCCATTTGATCTCTTCAATTCAGTATTTTGAAGTTTTAAGTGGTGCCATTAGGCTGTCGAATTTTTAAGTGGTTCTTCACCCTTCTCGTTTTGAAGTTCTACTTTCATGTCAATTCTTTCAAGTTCCTTTTTGTTATGTTGGGGTATGATCTCTATATCTATCATACTGAACTTTTATGGTCATATGATGAGAGAACCTATTTGATCTCTTCAATTCAGTATTTTGATGTTTTAAGTGGCGCCGTTAGGCTGCCAAATTTTTAAGTGGTTCTTCACCCTTCTCGTTTTGAAGCTCTACTTTCATGTCAATTCTTTCAAGTTCCTTTTTTGTTATGTTGGGTTATGATCTCTATATCTATCATACTGGACTCTTATGTTCATATGATGAGAGACCCTATTTGATCTCATCAATTCATTTTTGGTTGAAGTTTATGTGACGCTGTTAGGCTGCAGAATGTTCATAAGAGAAATCTTATTTTGTCTTCCTTTCATGTTCTTCATTTCATATGGTATATTGTAAAATTTCATTATCATGTTCTTAAATAACTTATATTTTGTCCCTATACTGTTTTATGGGTCATTTATGAATGTTTGACCCATGTCCCCTCTCTTTTCAATGTTTTCTAAAACCCCGAAATATAGCCGTTATGCTGCAGAATTTTCGTCTCAAAATGCCTCTCTCTTTTCTCAAAATTATTTTATGTTATAAAGTGAATACTCAAAGAACTTATTTCTACAGGTGTATTCACATATATATCAAAATGTTCTATTTTAAATTCTGGTATTTACATACATGAAACCCACTTTCCCTTTCCGTGGGTTTAAAGTGACATAAAGATCACGTCTTTAAAGCAGTTTTTAAAACTTTATCATTATGAAATGATACCCATTTCTTTTATGCTATAGGGTTGTTTATGAAATGATTGATGATGATATATGTGGCTCACATGATAATAAATGCAAATTTAAGGGTGCACCCTGATAGCGCTCCAATGCATTGGGTAAAGACTTAATCTCTAGAGATGACCATTTTTAACGACGCCTTGGTGAACAACCTTGGTAATTTTAACGACACCTTGGGGATGGACCTTGGTGAAACGAAACGATTGTCAATATTAAATGTTGTAGCCACATCTTCAAGTTATGAAAAATGTTATCTTTATTATGATATGATTCATGGTCTCATTTTCATGCCTTAAAGTTCTTTTCATGTCCTTATTGAAGTATCTCAAGTTCACATGTAAAATGTTTCTCTTGTTTCCCTTACTGGGCTTTCTGCTCACCCTTTCTTTTGATGTATGTCCCCAGGTTATGATATGCAGTAATGACCCTAGGATGAACTTAAGTAGAATCCTTTCAAGTGTTTAAGAAGAGTGTTTTTTGTTCTTTTGATGTATTATGTTCCTTGTTTACAAGACACTAAACCTTAAAGATCTTCAGTTCCGTGTAATGAAATGAAAGTTATGTGATAAAAAGGCGGGATGCTATAGTTGGTATCAAAGGATGGTTTAGTTATTTGTGGAAATTAGGATATGAAAACTCTAGGAAGAACCCTATAGAAAAGTTTAAATATAGGAAATCTTCCTGGTATTTTGGTGAGTATTGAGTAAGGGGTTTCCAAGCAAATACATCCCTGTCTGGATACGAGCAGGTAGAGGTGGCTCTGGCACAGATGTACATAGGGGTAAAACCCGAAAACACCACTTTGAGCTAGACTCGAACGGGAACTGGTACACGACAACGGGCCTTGCTGTACTCTTGGTTACGACACTCCCAGGGGATATGCTTTGGTAAATTCATAAGCTTAATATGAACCATTGTTAAAGGAACAAAGATAAAATAAAATAAAGGTTCACATAAGAATATATGATCATGGATAACCTATATGGGAACCTAGGGGATCACAAGTTAGGGTATACTTTTCTTCTACAAGTTATCCTTATATGATTTAAGTTTCTTTTCATGATTATTGGCTAAGTATTTAAGCCCCTAATTATAGCTTCTTTTCTTAGTTAATGACGAGAAATGGAAGAACATGTCCTAATAACCAATGTGATAGGAAATGCGATGATTTCCGTATTAATACGACAGAGATGATTAGGGGATTAAAAGTTGATTATTATTTTGGAAGACGTTCACTATTTTGAGGACACTATATGATCAAGGTAAATAGATTACTATGGTATTTTCATTGAGGAGTAAGGTCGACTTATATTTTTAAGAATCAATGAATTTAAGGTGGACTTATAGTAATCTAGGTTACTTATGGGAATGATTAACCTATATTGGGTAAAATATGTTTAGGTTAGCTACTTTTTTTATAAGATGTTAGGAGTGGTTGATGTTGTTAGGAGATGAACAATGAAGTTTATTTTGGAAGACTATGTTATCAAATCTTTCTTGTATTTGGGTCTCAATCTTAGTTTGGTTTACTTTGAGGAATTTTAAGGACTGTTATTTATAGAATGGTCTATGATGAACTTTGGGTAGTACCATGGAAATTTGAAGATTTAAAAGTAGTTTCCACTCCTATGGGATTATTTTTGAAGAGTTGTTTTACCTTACCCTTTCTAATTTTGGGATAATGTTTAATGATAGAAGAAATAGATAGTTGATCTTTTGTGGATTATGTGATTCTCTAGAAGATGATTATTGTGTTTTGATGAGACCAAGTAGTTTTGAATGCTCATCATTTGGAGAAAAGATTAGTTTTGGTAGAAACTTATTAAAGTATGAAACTCTACATAAAGGTATGTATATTTTCTTATGTTTTTTTTCTATGTAGTAAATGAATTCCTCAAAATTATAAAAAGAAAGTAAAACAAAAACGTTGTTGGTTTATGTTTCCTACTAGGTAATCAATGACTGTTTACACACATCATAAGTTTGGGATTTTCTGGTGGTTAACTTCCCCCTAATCATGTTTTCTATCACTCTCCTTTAGAATGTGACCCTTTGTTTTCTCCTCCATGTCCATGTTTCCTACATGGAATCCTAGTATGAGTAAACTCGGGTGGCCTTTGTACTTCCTCTTATTTCTTTTAAAGTAATGGTGTTACTGACTCTTTTTCCGATGTGGGACTTTCAACAAAATTTCAAAAACCAATTTTAAAAATTGTGAGGGCGCAATTTCTTAAGGGGGGAAGATTGTAACGGCCCGAAATTTTGAATAAATCTTGTTTCCTAATTTCATGTGTTATTTTATTTTATTTTATTTTTATACTAAAAAAAAATGTTTTATTTGATAAACATGATTATAATTAAAATGAGACCATTGGGTTTTGACTGTTATATGACCATCGGTCAATATGACTGCTGTGAACAAAATGTTTTGATTATTGTCTCTAAATACAATTAATCTTGGTTAATTAATATAGAAAGAAGATTCGATGGCCTCACCCAGTAGTCTTGGACCGATCGAAGCCCATCTCACAGAACTTGGGAAGGAGGTAGCACCACTGAGCTTTGCTTTAGACCAAACCCAAGCTGAACTTCATTGTGTGAAGCCAGAACGGGATCGCCTTCGCGAGAAGTTCAAACTGATAGAAATTACTACTCATGCAATGTTGGCCGAGCCTCCCTCAGATTCTCTCACCTTAGCACACCTTACACTTAGGTCCTATGCTGGTGTGATAAGGGGCTATGTAAGGAGACCGTAACTGCCTTGTGTAATCCTTTGTTTTAAATAAAAATTGGGATTTATTCTTATGATGAAGTTTATGAATTTTCAAATGACCGGATAAATATAGTATGTATATTTTTGATGAATTTTAGAAAAATTATATTTTGTTTTTGTAAACCTTAAATAATTAAAAATGTGTAATGATTTTCAAAAAATGGTCTTCTACAATTATGTTCAGTACGAAATTTAGAGTCTAATAAGATCAACTTGATTTTTGATGAATAGTAAAATATGAATAGTGATTTTATGATTAGGATTAGTAATGAGTCCAAATGGATTAGTAATCTCACTTAAATAAAGTATTAGTATAATCTAGGCACCTTCCTTTAAGTAATGTGATTCAATAAAATTGTTAAATAATGGTTTCATAAATTATTAGTCAAGTATTAGTTTTTTTAGGTGAATAGTGTTTTTTTTATTTAAAAATTTAATTAAAAATAATTAGAAAATTATTTTTATAAAATGGACTTTATTTTGAACTCAGAGCATCGATATTATGTTATGGTAATTTTTGGGGATTTTTCTAAAAAAATGAATTTTCGGTGAATAGTGTATTTATTTAAAAATAAAATTAAAAATATTTAAAAAATTATTTTTATAAAATGGAGTTCATTTTTGAAATCAGAGAATTGATATTTGGTTAGTGTGAAATTTTGGGATTTTTCTGAGAAAGTTGAATTTTCAGTGAATAGTAAAAATGCAGTTTTAGGGTTTCAGTATGTTTAGTGACATCATAGCTGTGTCATGATGATTTCATGAGATATTTTGAGGGTTGAACGGCCAAGGGTGATGAATTATTGTTGTGGGGGCCCCATGTGACCTAACTCCATGGTAAATGCCAAGGGAGAGCACATGGGTTTGAGAAAAGCACATGTGAGGTGTCCCTTGGCCATTAATGCATTGTCCCCTCACTTTCCCTATAAATACCAAGCCCTCATCTCATACATTCGACTCCCCACTCTTCACCAACGAAGTTCTGGTCTCATTACCTCCCAAGGAGTCCTCCCAAGGTTCCCCCAAGCCCTCAAGGTCCCAACCTTTGAGGTTTAAGAGTTACATTTTAAGGTAAGGGATCCAACCTCTCTCTTTAATTTCAAGTAATCTCTTTTATGTCATTCCTTTTATGCTCCATGTTCATATGTTGGAGGATGTTATTTTATACTCCTCTTAATTCCCTTTTCATGTTCATATAATGAGAGATCCCCTCTTACTCTCATTATTTCGTTTTATGAAGTTTTAAGTGGCGCCGTTAGGCTGCCGAAATTTTTGTAACAGATTCTTTCTCCCTTCTCATTTTTCAAGATCTATTTTCATGTAAAGTCTTTCAAGTTCCTTTTTATTATGTTGGGGTATGATCTCTAAATTTATCATACTGATCTTTTATGATCATATGATGAGATACCCCATTTGATCTCTTCAATTCAGTATTTTGAAGTTTTAAGTGGTGCCGTTAGGCTGCCGAATTTTTAAGTGGTTCTTCACCCTTCTCGTTTTGAAGTTCTACTTTCATGTCAATTCTTTCAAGTTCCTTTTTATTATGTTGGGGTATGATCTCTAAATTTATCATACTGATCCTTTATGATCATATGTTGAGAGAACCCATTTGATCTCTTCAATTCAGTATTTTGAAGTTTTAAGTGGTGCCATAAGACTGCCGAATTTTTAAGTGGTTCTTCACCCTTCTCGTTTTGAAGTTCTACTTTCATGTCAATTCTTTCAAGTTCCTTTTTGTTATGTTGGGGTATGATCTCTATATCTATCATACTGAACTTTTATGGTCATATGATGAGAGACCCTATTTGATCTCTTCAATTCAGTATTTTTATGTTTTAAGTGGCGCCGTTAGGCTGCCGAATTTTTAAGTGGTTGTTCACCCTTCTCGTTTTGAAGCTCTACTTTCATGTCAATTCTTTCAAGTTCCTTTTTTGTTATGTTGGGGTATGATCTCTATATCTATCATACTGGACTCTTATTTTCATATGATGAGATACCCTATTTGATCTCATCAATTCATTTTTGGTTGAAGTTTATGTGACGCCGTTAGGCTGCAGAATTTTCATAAGAGAAATCTTATTTTGTCTTCCTTTCATGTTCTTCATTTCATATGGTATATTGTCAAATTTCATTATCATGTTCTTAAATACCTTATATTTTGTCCCTATACTGTTTTATGGGTCATTTATTAATGTTCTACCCATGTCCCCTCTCTTTTCAATGTTTTCTAAAACCCCGAAATATAGCCGTTATGCTGCAGAATTTTCGTCTCAAAATGCCTTTCTCTTTTCTCAAAATTATTTTATGTTATAAAGTGAATACTCAAAGAACTTATTTCTACAGGTGTATTCACATATATATCAAAATTTTCTATTTTAAATTCTGGTATTTACATACATGAAACCCGCTTTCCCTTTCCGTGGGTTTAAAGTGACATAAAGATCATGTCTTTAAAGCAGTTTTTAAAACTTTATCATTATAAAATGAAACCCATTTATTTTATGCTATATGGGTTGTTTATGAAATGATTGATGATGATATATGTGGCTCACATGATAATAAAGGCAAATTTAAGGGTGCGCCCTGATAGCGCTCCAATGCATTGGGTAAAGACTTAATCTCTAGAGATGACCATTTTTAACGACGCCTTGGTGAATAACCTTGGTAATTTTAATGACACCTTGGGGATGGACCTTGGTGAAACGAAACGATTGTCAATATTAAATGTTGTATCCACATATTAAAGTTATGAAAAATGTTATCTTTATTATGATATGCTTCATGGTCTCATTTTCATGCCTTAAAGTTCTTTTCATGTCCTTATTGAAGTATCTCAAGTTCACATGTAAAATGTTTCTCTTGTTTCCCTTACTGGGCTTTCTGCTCACCCTTTCTTTTGATGTATGTCCCCAGGTTATGAGATGCAGTAATGACCCTAGGATGAACTTAAGGAGAAGCCTTTCAAGTGTTTAAGAAGAGTGTTTTTTGTTCTTTTGATGTATTATGTTCCTTGTTTCCAAGACACTAAACCTTAAAGATCCTGAGTTCCGTGTAATGAAATGAAAGTTATGTGATAAAAAGGCGGGATGCTATACAAAGTCAGTAGTTGATGATATTAATCTTGTTGGTGATTATATAGATTTAGTAAAATAATCCTTTAACAAGTCTAATGAGAAGTTCAAAAATCTTTTAGAAAATATGAACAAAGAGAAAGTTGCCCAAATCCAAGAAGATAAAGATCTCTATGACAAGCTTAATTCTGTTACCATCAACCAAAAGAAATAAAGGGATACCACAAAACCATTAGCAGAGAAAGTTAAATCATAAGAATAAGTTATCAAGTCACAAGAAGAAAGGATCCAGACTCTCGAGAAGAAGAACCAAGAGAAATAAGACTTACTCAAGAAGTACCAAGAAGATCATAAGGAGATAAAGAAGATGAAGTCCATCCTTAAGAAGTTTCTTCCAGATAATAAGAAGAAAGATTTATTATCTTAAAACTTTGATCTTTTGTTGTACTAAAACCTTTAATTTAAAGTTAATGAAATCTCTTTATTATACTTTGTTTCATATGCATCTTTTTATAACCTTTTAGGTACCAAGTTTTTCCCCCTCTATTCCTTTTTAAAAATAAAAAAATGGGAGAAAAGTTTAAAAATAATATCATATTAAGGGGGAGATTAACCAAAGAATAAATTTATTAAGAAAGGGGGAGCCTAATCTTAAAGAAAACTTTATTAAGAAAAGAAAAGTCATTTTAAGACAATTTCTTAAGCAAAAGAATACGATCCTTAAGGTGACAAAACCTAAGGGGGAGTTAGTCGTATTCACTAAGCCAGAAATATAAGAGAGATAAGTTTTTATTTCAAGATTTCCAAACTTAATTTTTTTTGAAAAGTGGTTTGTGCTTTCCAAAAATGGGGATATTGTTAAGTTAATAAGCTATCTTATGAATTTTCTATTTCTTTATGTTTTGAAATTAAAAAAAATTTTTTACTTAAAGATTATTTTATTTCTCTAAGAAAATTTATTTTCTTAACCCTTAACATGATTTTCTATGTTATGCTTAATGATACTTATTTAAGATTAACCATATTTTTCTTAAGACTAAATTTCATTAAGAATAATCAAATCCTTATCTAAAATCTCAGAACCATACTTTTATTAAATACCGATTCCATCTATTTTTAGAATTTGAGTCTCACTATTTTTAGAATCCAATTATATATATATTTAGACTCCATTTCATCTTGGATTTTGACTATGAGATTCATAGAAATCAAACTCCATTTCTCATAGAAATTAGCCTCCATTTTCTTAGAATTCTAGACTCCATTTTCTTAGAATTATGGACTTCAAATTATCATTTTTCCAGACTCAGAATCCTCAATTTTCTAGACTCCGAATTATCATTATTCCATACTTCAAATTCTCAATTTTCCAGACTCCAAATTCTCATTTTTCCAGACTCCAAATTCTCATTAATCCAGACTCTATTTCCCATTATACTTAGAATCTGTTTATTTATATTTTTTAATGTTACATCCCTTCCTTAATATATTGTTCCAATTTTATTAGATACTAGTATGCTTAAGTTTCTCAAACTAAACATTATTTTTCTTACATATCACTATTTCGTACACATGAAAATATTTACCATATTTTCTTACATGAAAGGATGTCATACAATCTATTACTAACTAACCGTTGGCTGAGTGACACTTTCCTAGGTCCCTCTAAAATTTAAGGATAAATATGGATGTTGGAGGAGGGAATGACCGTTGATTTTTTCACCTATAAATACCTAACCATTTGAAAGAGACGACACGAATTTGGTGCTGATTTTTTTACTGTGAGATAATATTCAAGAAGTGGTTTCTTGGAGTTCCATATTGAAGCTATACTCTATTAAAGCTTTGTTCAACCTTCTTTGTGCAAAATGTGAACATCTTGTTCAGCTATGAACAACTTTTTCAGCCTCCCTAGTCTGAATCTGATTGTTTCTGATCAATCGAGGGATTCTATGGATAGAAAGATAGAGGTACTGATCACCTTATAGATTGAGGTCTTATGGGTATATCAAGACAGATTCTGATTGTTGTATCAAGAGCTTACCCTGGCGTGGGTAAGACAAACTTTCTTGAAAGTACAAATCAAAGGAACTTTATCCAAGGTTGTTGGATACCCTTCTATTTTGGTAAAAAATTCATTATTACTTGTTCCTTTTACAAGTTTGTTATATTTCTGATGTTTTAAGTTATAGTTAGAAAGTATAACTTTCTTATACTTTCTTATAGTTGTACTTACTCTAATATATTTGATTCTATACGCTTTGAGGTAGAATATTTTTTAATACAAACTTGTTTAAGTTTCTTTAAGATAAACTTTTTTAAAGTTTATGTTCTTTATAATTAGACCCAAGCCCTTCCAATTATCCCTTTGTTTAATAACCAAAGAGGGTTTGTGAATTCATCTTGTTTAACTTTGTTAAACATACATTTTATTAGGGTTAAAAATGAAAGTTTTTAAACCTACAATTTACCCCTATTGTAATTGAGAAATATACATATATATTTTGATACTAAAATTTAACCATCCCATTTGTTAATTCACTTAACACATTTATAATTTCCCATGTATTAACCCATTTATGCTTTTCATATACAATTTAAAATTCATTAGGTACAACCCCTTAATCCCATTAAACTAATTTCCATGCCAAGCCTAAAAATCCCTTAACTATATCCACATATAGAAATAACTATCCAAATTTCCTTCTTAATCATCACATTAACTGATTAACATGTTCATCATGGGATCTACTTAATCACAAGTTAATTTCACACTTAACTTTTCCGTTAACCATGTTCGGGAAGGTCAATGCTCCCCATGGGTGGCCCTAAACTGGTCAAGTCATCCTATATGCATCCCATAGAGATCATGAGGGGTTTAATTTTTCATTTTGACACCCATTATATAAAATCTCACTAATGAAAGTAAGAACACAATAAGAGTAAAACAAGAACACAACCTCATATGCAAAAACCCATATAAAAACTATAGGATATAACTTGTAGACCACCTACCTCGAATCCATTGACGAACACACTCTTAATCATTGCCTTAGATTGGATTCAAACACCCCTTGAAGCCTTAACCTAGAAACCAATAGATGAAGAATGTTTTAGGAATTTGAAAGAGGATCAACCAAGATACAAACCCTAATTCAGAAAAGAGAAGCAAGAGGGAGACTAGACTTATTCAAATATTTGATCCGCAACAAACGATGCTCCAAAAGGACAAGGAATGATGGAGATCGATCCTTGGAAGATATTGAGGGATATATTTCATAACTAGGATTGAAAGGGTGGAAATGGGGGAGAAAATTGGGTGAGGTTATTAAAATCTTGAAATGAAAAAATGGGATTTTTTCCAACTTTTATAGGGGCATACGGTTTACCCGCACAGTTTTCAAAACCATGCGTAAGACACTGTCTAAGGGGATTTGGGTTGTATGGTTACCTGGGAATCCCTGCATGGTTTTGAAACTTTGATAAAACTATGTGAGATGCCACTATCTAAAATTTCATTGCTTGTCCTCCCACCTTGCACAGTTTACTTAATCATGCACCAGCCGTGCGCCAACTGTGCGCCTTGCACAGGTTGGCCCAGTTTCCCCTATTTCATATCCTGAACCATCAGAACACCCCCAAAACCCCAAAAACACCTGGGAAAAACTTTATTAACAAAAAAAGAGATTTAAAACAAAATTTAAATGAGTACATACCTCCAAAAAGTATGGTATCTTACATGAGATCTATGCAAAACCCATTTAGGAATTTAATCCCCAAGATGTATAGGTATTCAATGTAGCCAATAAACTTGACTACATGAGGTTTAGCTGGTTTCAAATCTCCAAGAATAGATTTAAATAGTGTATTTGAGATCTTGTATCACTCTTGTCTCACCTTCTATTGATATATACCTAATATGAGACATCATTCTATACACATTCATGTCCTGATGTTACTTTAGAAGATCATTTTTCATGGATTATAGCATGAAACACTGAACATACATGGAATCATTTAACTATTTCCCATATAGAGATAACTCTTATCACTATCCTCTTTACTAGGTGCTTCAATAATAGGTTCTTCCCACACATATAAATTTCTTTCATGGCATAGGATAATGTGTAATCTCCTTTGATGCTCTTGGAAATTTATATTGGTGAGAAGGTTATCCTTCTTAATTATGGATCATAGTGATATGTTTGAAGTAATTTTTATTTATATTTTAACTAATAATATTATCAGAGTTTTAGTACTTTATCTGATAAAATTTTGACAAACAAATAAATATTATATTTATTAATCACCCACTAATTTATCGAAACCCAATAGTCCTTACCATTGGTTTCATAATATCCCATTTCTTGGACATTCGAGTGGTAGGGATAAATATTCCCATTATAATCACCCAATTTGGTTAGTCAACAAATTTAAAGGGTTTTAGGTAAGTATTACAAATTCCAACTACATTAACTCATAGTTCCTTGATATGTTGAGTGGACTCCCCAATCTTGAAATCCTTAAATTGAATTTCCTCAACCTTTTACTCTCAGTCACACAAAGTCCTGATTTGGAAGTCAAACCTTTATATGAACTAAGTTAAGTCAACCCAAAACTTCAAGTTAGAATTCCATGATAATTAAAATCACCCCAAATTTGGCTAGTCAAGCACTTTAAACTTTGGTTCTATTTTTATTGAAGTAGTGGAAGACTATACCAACTTAATATATATAATTGATATATTCTATCTTTTATGCATAAATTTCCAATTATTATCTTTATTACATGATTTTTAATATTAAGTGGATTTAATTAAGTGATTAACCATGTATTAGATAATTTTTAAGCATAAGTCAGTGTATTTTAGTTCTATCTTACATGCTTGTTAATTCATTAATTTATGTGATTATAAAAAAACATTGATAATGAAATAGGCATGAAACTTGAAAGAAATAAAATAATAAAGTGGTATGATCATGAGTTTTTACTAATGTTTAGTTTATCTAGTGGATGATAAACTAACCATTTACCTAGGGGGAAAACACCTTAAATAATTTATGGTTAGTGTTGCATCTTTGCACCTATACACCTATGCATCTCTCTTGGATTTGTTTTTACTTGGATCCAAACATGAACCACCTCCACTAGCTTGATATTTCCATCGAATAAATATTATTTTACTCACATATAGGCGAGGAAAACCAAAGGATTGGTCAAAGGGTTTATATAAAAGAAACCATGAGCATGCAGACCCTTACATAATGAGAGGAGAGAAGACACACATGCCAAAATTTAATTTAATAATAAATTAAAAAAAACAAATCACATAAAAAGGTTTGGTATAAGGTCATTATCATCCACATTCATGTAACAAATTTCACATTTAATAAAATTATCATTCAATTCTAATAGTTCATTTTTAGGATAAATCATGCTGAAAAAATAATTATCTTATTTAATTAATCAATTATTTTATCTAAATTATAATATAAATTTTATTGATATTCTCATCCATCATAATTTTAAAAAAATTAAAAAAATTTATTTAAAATTAACCATGTATAAAAAATTGAACCTTAGAGGCAGCATGGTGAGTATCCATCCAAACTACCCAACATGTATTATACTCATATACTGTTTACTCTTGAGACATGTGTCATACAAGATTTATCATATAATTTTATAGAGTGTACTATAAAATTAATGACCACATGAAACACATTGTATTTACATAGCATGTTATGATTCAATGCACGTAGAGTGATAACTGTAATACAACTTATACACAATATGAAGATCCAAAAATTATATAGAAATTAATTAAAAATTTATATATATAAAACCCATAACATGGAATGTAATATCAACTTAATGACCACAAAAAACACATGTTAATAAGTTTTTAATAGTATAATAAATTAATTTTTAATTATGTGTAATTTGGTAAAAGTGAAAGACATGTACATTGGAGCTACATGTCGTGCATTATTATCACCGTCTATCCGCGACACGTGCATAGGGACTTGGTGTGTAACAATGCCATGGAAAATATTGGAGTACACGATGTGTACATGGGTTACATGGTCTATGGTCTTTGAGTTACACAGTCACTAGTCATGTAGATTGTGTAAGAAGATACATGGAATATCTATGAATGAAGGGATACACATCTTGTAAAGAAGTTACACAACATATGCTTGAGATGACTGTGCACTAGGTTGACTCGGTCAACACATGATGTGTAATTAAATTCACCTCATGTAATAAATGGACATGAATTGAATTAATTCAAGGTACATTAGACACTAGTATATAGAATGTACCTCTAGGTTATATGACATGTACTCTTGAGTTATCCGACCATACTTCTTGACACCTTTAGATGAGATCTTTGAGTTTATTTCATTCATAAAATTAATTTATTTGATAATATTTTTGAGAAATGAAGAGGAAGAAAAAAGATCTCACAATTTAGATTATAGAATGATTAAACTAGAATTAAAAACTAATAAAAAATGTGTATATTAATCAATTATCATTAAATAATTATAAATAATTATGCAACCACTTTTATACCACTTATAGTTTTCGTGCTTAGCGAAAGTGGAAGATGGGGGCATACCCAATTTTTCTTTTTTTCACGATCAATGATTAATCTGAGATTTACATGATGGTAAATGTCATGTTCAATGAAATTGAATAAAATAATATAGAAAATAGAAAAATGTTTGAACCAAAACACAAAAGCATCACATATTATTTATAATTAATTTAAGAAATTAAAGAATTACCTTATGAGAAATTATTTATTATTTAATGGATCTGACTAAGTCTCTATGCCGTACCATCATTGTGTTTTAGGAATCAAGAATATGTTTCCTTTAACAGTGATCCACACATGTTCAAAAAACCTCTGAACATCACTATAGGAATATTTGTGTGCTAGCATGACAGATCCTAATGCTTTCCTCGTTCTCCTTTGATCGCTCTAGGAATCACTTCAAGGAAGGGTTCTCATTAATGTCTCTAGACTTGAGAGTGGTAGTGGAGGAGGATCACTCTTCATTCTTGAGAGCATTTTTAGAGAGAGATCTCTCTAGGGCTTTGAGAGGATTCTCTCTAGATCTATTTTTGAAAAAAAAAATGAAATTGGCTCTCTATAAAAATAATATAATTGGGTTTACATATCGCTAGGGTTAGAAAATAATAATTGCACATGTGACCTTATTATTTTTGTAATCCTTGAGAAACCCCATGTCTATAATAATAATAATAATAATAATAATAATAATATTTTTCTTGATATGCTCTAAACTCACAAATTTAATTATATATTATTTATTTAAATAATATTTAATATATATTATTTCTCATCGGACCATTATACTCAGTCTACCATTCCTCAGAAATATTTATTGGGACTTGAATAATGACTATTTATTTAATAAATAAATATCACTAAATTATATGCTAATAAATAGATAAATATTATATTCACTAAATAGAAAACAAATATTTATTAAATATTCTGCTAACATAATATTCTCTCAAATAACCAATGATAAAATATATAAAATTAGAAAAACATGAATAATTATTAAACCACATTTGGGAACAATATGTATTCAGCTTGTTAAATAATAAATACAAATATATTATTTAACTAATATTCATGATACACTTAGTGTGTGACCCTATAGGCCTCTTTGTTAGTGGCATTAGGTGAATCAGCCTAGAGTCCAAGGTTAGTATCTAGCAACAAACCAAGACACCCATAGAGAAAGAAGTTTATGTCACGATGACATAATAACTCATACAAATTCTTACTGTGTAATATAATCCCTATATTTTGATATCTCTAATCAAGTAGGTTGAATGATGGTGCCATCAACCAATGTACTTGATGTCTCTTTCCTTTACTTTTACGGAAATTAAACTTTCGTATAGAACACCATGTCCATTTATTTATTTAGGCTATATAATTTCAATTAAAGGGCCTATGATATAAACTTACATTAAATTAAATAAGGTAAAAATCCTTTCTTTCATTATTCATCAATGGAATATTTCTCGTGACACACCCAATGTATCCTACCTCACCGCAAAAAATATTCCCTCATAGTTTTCATCAATACATCCAAGTACATGACTTATAATACTCATTAAAAATAATATTAAAGTCTAAGGATAAATAAACATGTCTATATATTGGAACATCCAATGACACATATAAATGTGGATTTCTAACCAGCGAGTCTTGTTATCATAATACCTCACACTTGATATTACCAAGGGCGTACACCATAAGAAGATGCTTCAAAGTGCTGTGAGTATCCTCCATTAATAGAATATATCATTTTTGTCCCTTAACTGATTTTATCAAGCTATAGAACATATATTTAATAATACTGTCATGGCACTTTTTGGTTCTCATCATAGCAGGGAACTATCATGACCTTTCAGTGTGACAACTACTCTTAAGACATTATCACATACTATGTTACATAGAATAATAATCATGATGTGATAAGAATTTTATTAAAATTTAAAAAATGAATATAGGTTATCATAAAGTACACAAATGTTGGTTTTAGGTCACCAAATTCAACAATACGTCCCTTATACAAATATATATATAATATCTAGGTTTGATTTCACACTCCCACAGTCTATCTTAATAGAGGGACCAAATGCAATACTCATCATACGAGAGGAAAAATCCCAACTTGGTTAATATCTAACCAATGACACGATCATCAACACACCCAAAAAACCCCATATTAGTCAAGTAAATATATATACTTTTGTATGTAGGGTATCAAAGTATGATGGTTATCATGATAGGTATCTTTACAAACTCAAGTAACGAGGACTTAAATATGATCCATGTACCACTGGTATACCAAAGACATATGTCCAACACTCCATGCAGTGTACTTAGTAGGTAATCTAATGCACAAAAAGAATCATATTCTCTATTTTATTCCTCATGATAATTTTCTATATCTCTATACTAGAATCCTAATCACACTAAACTTAACATCATATCATAACCTATAATACCCCATGACAGACATCAGTTAGGGATAAATATAAATTTTTTAATTTGAGAAGATAATTTTCATTGTATTTCACTAAATATATATCTATGTATATATTTATATATACAACATGAAAGAATAATAAAATATAGGTTGCCTCTAATATGATACATTTTAATATTCTTAAACTCTTTAGGAGTATTTAACAAATCTAACACAAGCATAAATTTATCATATCATATATGATAAAATATCAAATCAACCTTAATTTTGGTACACTTTTTGGGTTTTACTAACACATTACATCATATGTAATCCATGTCACATCTCTATGTGACCATCTAATAAAACACTCCCATTAAATTTTTTAGTGAGAAACATCTATGAAGAAAGCTAGTTTGAATAATGGTGAGGCTTAGGAATCATATTCCTAATTGTTAAACTTATTGAACATATTCAAACTTCTTAAATTCACAACATTAAATTTTATGATGAAAACTTATGTTTTATACTTTAGAACACCTTCTAAGTTCATCATCATTATCCTTTGAACCCAATTCTATCAAATTTTTTCCTTAAATTAATATAACTATTTACATTATTTTTTTACTAGCCCTCTTAAAAACTTTTTGCATAAAATTTTAATTATATTAATATGGAAACTAAAGTAACTATTTAAATTTATCTTTAGATCCATACTATAATCTATTTTAGGATATAAAGTGTAGTTAAATTTTTATTTTGAATTGTATAATACTTTAAGAAATAGTGTCTTTCACTTTTCTTGATAACTAAATATAAATATTTATATTTTTATTTATCATCATATATCCTAAACTATTTTAGGATATTAAGTGTAAATCACTTTAACTTAGGATTGGTGTAATCTTTTTAAACTTCTTTAAGTCCAATCATACTTCCACTAGCCTCTTAGAAACTATATTTGTTTCAGAATATTTTTATAAGATTCAATACAAACTACTATGTGTTTATGAAATAACACTTATTTCCTTTTAGTAGGAACATTTAACAAATAAAATATTATTTCCATATCATATATGGTATTCAATGTGTTTGGAAAATTTTCATTTTAAAAGAATTATTTATTAAGATATACCATGGATGGGAGGCGAGGGCACATTCTATCATATTTTTAACAAAAATATAGATAAATGTTTTTATCCATATCATCTTCTATGAACATTTAATAGAACCTGATGAATCACAAACCATGTGTATAGAATTAATAATATCATTTCGTTTATAATAATTCTTTGATATCAAACATATTCTCTTATCACATAAGATAAATGATATAGATATAAAAATATTTTAATTAGATTAATTTGAGGTCGATAAAATAATTTAAATTCAAATCCTCAATATAATAACTATTTAATTCATCTCATGAATATAAACTACAATATTAATCAATTATTCCTTTTATTTTGAACTCCTGTATAGTTACAACACTTTGTAAAATATACATTCAGTATCACATACCCTTAAAAACTAAAAAATTAATTTCTACAACATTCATACCTCACATGGAAATTCCGTAGAGCTTCAAAAACTCTTTCAGGAATATCTTGGATAATAAATCATAGATTCTTGAAGAAACATTGTTAAACTTTTCAACCAACTTTTATTCTTATGGTTTTTACTTTTGCCCATTAACATTATCAACACAACACTAATATTTAGACATTATATGTCTAGTTCAGTTATCCCCAACTCTTTGAGAATATTAGGTAAAGTTTTCTTTGATTCATTCACATTGTTGAAAAAATTCCATAAATGACAATAGGATATATTACTTAACCAGAAAAAATCATTCTTAGTCTCTTTAAATCATTATATAAAATTAAACCCAATGCATGCATTGGGTATATTATTCTATGTGTATTAAAAAACATCCATCCCATTTCATTTAAGAAACTATTGTTTACATGATATTCTCAAGAGATAAATGAGATAAAAATACACATATTATGACAAGTTTATCCAATCTTGAATTATCTAAGTTATCAATGCAACAACTCATTTTCTATATTACTTGAAATCCAAATTCACGATCTAATCTTTAATTTTTCCTAATCTTCTGACCTTTCTGTTTATTTACAATATTTTTAAAACATAAATGTGATACTATATATATGTCATAAAAATATAATTGATTTCTATATCTAATAATGTTTTAAGGAATCATTTAGTCTTTTAAAGTCATCAACATATTCAATCATATTGAATATTATTTGACATAACCAATCATATTGAGTAAATTTGACTAAAATTAATTAAATAATTTTCATATAATGCCTTTAAAACCTTAAATGAATCACACTATTCTTACATAGGTATCTAGATTCACTTGTTGAACAATTTCAACACTTGGTTACTTAGGAAGGAGCCATTCTGACACATAGAATTTTACTTAAGAAATTTTCTTAAATCACCAATCATTATTAAGAAATTTTATTAAGTTATAATTATTAGGAGATAATTACATTAAGATTCTCCTAATAAAGGATTAATCACAAAATTTATCTTGATGATGATGATGATATTATCTACAATATAATATTTTATTCGGTGAGTATCATGTTTTATATCCTTTCAATAAGTAATTTTATAAAATATGATCCCATTAAAATGATAACCCCATTTTAAAATCCATAAAATTCATTAGTGGTACAAGATCCATATTTAACTAAGCTACATGTTTCTTTACCAATTCTCCCATAACTTAGCTATTTAGGTAGGGAATCATCTCAATAACTATAGTTGTGACTCTTGGATATTTGATTGGAAAACTCTTTTTACAATCCATAATATAGATAAACTCAACTCTCTTCCCATAGTAACCTAATACCATTTGGGTCCATCGACTAATGTAACCCAAATAGAACATCGAAAACGAGCTAATAAGAGACAATCTAGGGGAACCTAGATTTATCATAACCTACCCAATATGACAATCTAGAGTCACTTATCACTTTCTTTCCTTACACAAGATAATTTATGGGTACCCATCTTTATCATGAACTACCTGTTTGGATAATTAAGGTCTCAACAAGTGCCTATTTTGAAGGAATATCACACTTAGTATTTGAATGAGATTTTAATCTCACCATATTATCTCATATTATTCCATTTTATGTATGCATGATTCTAGTGATTTTATTCTAGAATCATATTCCCTCCACCTAATCAATATGTCCAAACCATATTGATGTGTAACTCTTTACACAATCCAAAAATTTCTATTACTCACCAAAAAATAGAAGTAAATTATATTATTAAATATATGAATGCATCATATGAATAAGATACATAAAAACTTCATGTAAATTCATAGAATTATATGAGATTAAAAATCTCCACATGAGTAAGCCCAAAGCGAAAAATAACCAACCCCATTCATAATACTGGAAAAGGAATAAGCCTCCAGATAGGTTGGTAGTCAAACCCAAATTCCCTCTACATGGGGATACTTTACTCAAGATTGAATTCAATTCATCATAACTTTAACACCTGATATGCACGAACTATATTAAAAAACTAAATTTAAGTTGAAAACCTATATTTGAAACTGAGGTCAAGGTAGATATAAAACTAAATTCATTATCATACCTAGAATAGAATGAAAGTCTCTATTCTATAATCAATTTAAAATTTTAAACTAAATCATACATAATATTCAAATTTATTAATTTTCTTTAATAAACATGAATATAGTAGAGAATTAACTTTTTAAAAATAATAATTCAAATATTTAAACATGAGATAACTATTCATGAACAATTCATAAATAAAAGCTAACTATAAAACCTTTTATAATTTCTGCTTTAACATACCTTCCATAATTTTGAATATAAAAATTTTATAATTACTCCAACATGAAATCTTTTATATTTATCATTTCATGTAATTTATATTCTAAATATATGATATTATATGAATAATAAACTATTTACAATTTAATTTATAATATGTAATTTTTTTACATAATCTAAATATCATATACATAATCATTATTTAAACCTTGATCATATCAATCATAAAAAAACCTTTTGATGTGGCTTAAATAACATCTAAATAAGGACCCTTTTTATTTTGAACAATTAAAAATAATTATTTATGCACAATTTATAATTTAAATATAAAAATTCTATATTTTGTAATTATTTCATAATTTATAACCCTTTTTGAATTATCACTTATGATTTCTAAATAAAAACTTTTATTTCTTTATCATAAGTCATGCCATATAATTTTTTTAAAATGTATTTAAATATTATCATTTAATATTTAGGAATAAAATGTTTTATAAGAATTTATTTCATAAATTATAAACCATTTATAATTCATTAATTAATTTATAAATTCCTTATAAATTAAATATTCCAAAAATAAATTTTATAATGATTTATAAAAATTTTATAAACCATTAAAACCATTTAGGATTTAATTTTTTTTAAAAATTTTCTATTTAACCTTACACAGAATCAATATTCTTCTTAAGGGTATACACCCTCTACCCTTACATAGACATTCTATGCAAGGGTTATATGATTTTGGAGCCCTCTCATATAGGTAACCTATTGGTTACCTTTACACAACCCATCAATATAAAGGTAATGCCTCAGTTACCTTTATGTATCAGCGCATCATGTAAGGGTAAGCGGCCTATTACTTCATGTTACCCATTAAAAATCATAACCAACTTTAGGAAGCCCTTAGTTTGTGTAAAGTTAAGTTGTGATGACCCTCATGTAGACTAATATATATAAGGGTATGACAAGATGACCCTTATACATACCACTCTACCTAAGGGTAATGCCTTGGTGACCCTTATGCATATCAGTTGTGTAGGGGTAAGGACTTGGTTACCTTTACACAACCCAACTACATAAAGGTAAACCATTTATGAAACTAAATTTATAGAAACATGAAACAATTATCTATTTTTCATTTATTCCTCATTTCAACACAAGATCTCATCAAAAATAATCATGGATTCCCTCTGATACCATTGAAGGGTTTTTTAGAGTCTAATAATAATTATCATATGAAGTGGGAGAAATAAAAAAACCCTTTTCCAAGGATCACCATGAAAGATAATATGAAAATTCATATAAAACACTAAAATGAAGAGATATTTTATTGATGTACCTTACACTAAAGAATCTACCACAACCCTTGATATTTATTTTATTCATTTGATAAAGATAATAAAGAGGAAAAAAAATCTTCCCACCTCCATAGTGTATCCATGAGATACATTTAATCATCCAATGTTTAGATGGGGTTATTATTCTATTCAAAAATTTATATTATCTCTAATGAAAATAAGGAAGAATAAGAGAGTTTTGAGTCTTAAAGAGTTTCAACCAAGAAACATGGAATCAATACCTCACTCTGCCATCACATGGAAATCATTTATATAGGCAATCAAGGATGTTCCTTAATTTTAACTGCATTTATTCATCTGGTTAAACACATGTATAAATGACATGGATGGTTCATGAATGTATGGATACATCATATGAATTTACTCCCTAGCATTATATCTCATATAACGCCTTAATAAATGATAGACATTTGGTATGATCGAACTTACCAACAAAAAAACTACTATTTTAGGCTATGTCAAATGATATACCTCTTTTGCATAAAAATAATAATTTTCATTAAACAAACAAACACACACACACACACACTGACATATTTATTTAGGGAATTTCTCATTCACCTTTTACACCACATTAAATAAACCCTTACTCACTACATAGTGATAGTCCAACTTTCCATAGCATTTGGTAGATTAAATTTTATTATATCGAGTAGACTTACTCATGTTATATTTCAACTAAAATAATATTTTTTCTTTTATACCTGTTAAATATATTTTTCACTATGTATCATAATCTACGTTTTCACTAGATTTAGAATACCAATTTTTCCTTGTATATGATATAATTTAAATCTATTTTACTTATATTATATTTTTGTATTATTTAACAACTTATTATGGATAATATTCTAGATCAATTTAGACCAACACTAACAAAAAATTTATTCCTCAATATCTAGGGCTTGGAAAATATCATTAAGAGGATTAGTTTGTTATTTGGGAATAATTTACCCTATTGGAATAATAAATTGGATGAATTCTAGATTCTACTGAAAATTCAGCATGACCCATCCATACATTAAATGTTTTATGAAATAAATAAATACCTGTACATTGGGCGTAACAAAATGACCTAGGTTGAATTGAACCGTCACCATACCCCACCCACCATAAGGCTTGAAGCATGTTCCCAATAATTATGTACTGGTGGAAAGCACCATGGTACACCATATAAACTTTGGGAATGGTTTCACCCTAAGAATACAAATATAAAACCCATGGATCCCTCTCAAAATTATTGCATGAACCATCTAATGATTTGATGCCCACACTAACAATTAAAAAATTTTCAAATATAAAGACAAAAAAAAGTATAAGCAATGATGGTAATAACCCAATAGATCACAAGCACAACACTATAAGCATAATCAGAATAATAACCAATATCCTATTCAATTATAACAAAAGAGGTCAAGTTTTGAGGGGTTGATACAATAAAAACAGAAAACACTTAGGATCTTGAAGCACCCCACATGAGCCCAGATCCTTGTGTCCCATGGTCACTAACACCAAAATTAGCGTAGGAAGAATGATGAACATAACGAGGAGCCACCATACTGCATGATATTATTCCATTTACCCATGTATTGCAATGCTAAGTGTTTATATGCCCAATGAAATATGAAAGTTTTTAGGAAAATCCCAATATGATACCATAAAAAATATACATAACACTTTTTATAATGAAAACCTTTGATTCTAGTTTAAAAAACCATTTTACAATAAATTTCCATTTTAAAAAAATTTCTATAATCCATTTTATTTTATAAACAAAATAAATTTCAACATGTATAAGAATAAGAAAAACATATAGAATGAAATAGGGTAATAAACCATAATCATGTCATTATAACCAATAAGAGAGTGTATATAAGAAACAAACATGGACTCAATAATAACTTGAAATCATATTCTCTTTCAAGAACCCCCTTTTTAAAATTTTCTTTGAAAAACAAGGAATACTTTTAGGCATTTTGACAAACACATCAAAGGAAAAAAACTGATTTTCAATGGAAAATGATGATAAATCATCAATTTTAAAAAATAAGTGATAAGAACATACATAAAAACCCTAAATAAATAAATTTAATCATGTATATTCATGAAACCAAAGGAAAATATCAAGAACAAAGGTGTTCTAAAAGAAAGGTTTGGGTATATGGAGATACCTAACTTATATTCAATGAAAACTCAACACCTTTGAAAAATAGCACTATGGATGAAGAGAAGAGATCCTCACAAACCTAAAACCTAATAAATTTCATAAAAACAACACAATAAAACCTAGTTTTGGACCTCCATGTCCATTAGGGTTAGAAGAGTGGAAAGAAGTGGGAAGAACATGGGAAAGGATAAGAAAAATAGAAAGAATCTCAAGGAAAAGAAGGAATACCTCAAGAAAAACTAATAAAGTTTAAGGAAAGATACACCAAAAGAGAAATGGGATATGAGATCCAAAACTAGGAGAGGCTGAGGCATGTTAATGGTTGAAATCAAAGAGAAAATGGGTTAAATCTTAATATAGGTATTTTGGAAATTTTCTATTTTTATGTGACCCAGGAAGACTACACAGGTTTCCACACCATGCACCAACCATGTAGGCCATATCCCCCCATACGGTGTTATTAGGGACTTTGCATAGTTATAAAAACTAGTTGGAGATTGTGTAAATGGTTCTAGAATCTCCAAAACCCTTCTTAAATGATTAGGAACACAATTACTCTTAACTATGCCCCAATTGTACTAACTGCCCTATTTTACAAAAAATCCATATTTTTAATCCCTAACTCCTGAAAATGGGAAAAAATGAAATGGTAATAAAACACACAATAAAACATACCAGTGACCTGATGAGTGTTATAATTCTACTCACCATGCTAATTTCTACCCCCATAAAGTCCTCAAGGTTCTTAATATTTGAAGAGGTGATAACACCACTCCCTTACTAATGTTCATGTTCCAACATCTCATGGATATCCCAACTATAATACAATATAACATGGACTAAGGGAATCATATAACCCCACAACACTTTATTTTTTATATCAACCATACAAATTGGATGCTCAACAACAAAGGTATCATGATCTACATCTAAATCCTCCCATCCTATCACATGGGATGAGTCCAGATGGTATTTCTTTAGTTGGGTGACATGAAACAAATTGTTAATGGATTTAAACTATAATAGTAAATCCAACTATAATTCTACCTTCCTAGGATGTAGTAGGATCTCAAACAACCCCACATAGAGTGACAATATCTTTACCTATATCCCCAATTTATGGTGCCCCAACCTGGGGGAAATCTTCAAAAATGATGAAAACCTACCAAAAACTCTAATTGATATAATTGACCATTGAAATATGATTTGTGGTGGCTCTAAGCTATCTCCAACCACTTCTGAATCAACTATACCCTCTCTATCATCTCTTAAGTGATGCTCAACCCCAACAAGGAGTGCTCACCAAATTACATCCAACAGAGAGGAGATCGACATAGTCATCCATATAGAGCCTTTAAGGGAGCCATATGGATTGAATCTAGGTAACTTTTATTATAGTAAAATTAGACCAATGGAAGATTATTCTCCCAACAATCACCAAAATTAAGCATACACACCGAAAGCATATCCTCAAGAATATAGACGACCCACTCAGTCTAACCATCCATTAGAGGACAATACTTCTTGATCAAATTTAGTTGATAACCCATACACTCTTTAAGACTACTCCAAAATTGAGAAGTGAAGTGAGGGTATTGATTAGAAAAAATGTTTGAAGGCACGTCATTAAGTATTAAAATATCCCAGACATAGTGGTGTTCAATCTCCTCCACCTTTTCTGACTCTTTTATAAGAAGGAATTGGGATAACTTAGTCAATCAATCAATAAATACCTATATGTAATCCTTCCTACTCAAAGTCTAAGGAAAACCAATTAAAAAGACCATAGATATATCATACTACTTCCATATTATAATAAGAACGAAATATAATAACCTAGTTTTTATCTGATATTCAACATTGATTATCTAAAAGGAAAGACACTAAGATATAAAATTAGAAACTAGCCATCTCATTATGGGCCACCAATACTAATGCCTCAAATCATACAACATCTTGGTAGACTTGGGGTAAACAAACTAACTCAACTGGTTCCCACCCTATATTATCTCCCCCTCAAAGACATGAGTACAAAAAGAGTCTTTTGAAACAGAATGACACTATCAAGATATCATGATTAATTACCCAAGGTATCCCCACCATTTAAATCTTTTTTAATATACTATAATTTAGAATCCACTAATAGCTCAAGCTAAATTCTTTCAGCAATGGAAGATGTGACTTTCACACAATTCAAGAACACTAGTTTGTATTCCTCCTTTATATCCAAATTCGTCTTAGAAAATAAAATCATTATGAACCATTCATCATTTGATTCCCTCAACATTAGGACTGGTAGTTTCCTACTCAAGGCATTGACTACCACATTCCCATATTCAAGGGTATAATCTATATGAAAGTTTAAATTATGGAGATAATCCACCCAAAATATTTTCCAAATATTCAAGTCCCTATGTGTGAAAATATACTTGAGACTCTTATAGTATGAATACCCTATAAACTACTCCTCAAAAATATAGTTGTAGCATGTCTTTAAGGCATGCATCACTACTATTAACTTCAAGTCACGAGTGGGGTAATTCTTCTCATTAAGGAGTAACTAGAGAGAGACATACATCACAACATGACCAAGATACATCACTATGTACACCAATAAAAAAATCCAAATCACCATAATGCATGGAACAACCCTAACCAAGTTTAGGGAGAATCAAAACTAGGGATGAATTCAACCGCAATTTTATCTCCTCAAAAGACCTCTAAAACTTCATAGCCCACATGAAATTCATCCCCTTTTGGGTTAAATCTATGAAGTGTGAAAGCATCCTTGAGAAATCTTGAACTAAATGCCTATAATATTTGACTTAACCCAGGATTATCCTGATCTCAAACGCATTCTTGGACTGCTCCCAAGAAACCATGTCTTGGATCTTCTTAGGATCTACTTATATTCCCTTCTTATATATCACATAACATAAAAATATTACCTCTTGAATATATAATTGGAATTTATATAATTTATAATATAGGAATTACTCTCTTAAGGTTTCAAAAAATAACAATTAGATTCTCCTCATATTACCCTGTTGATAAGGAGTACACCATGATGTCATACATGAACACCACCATAGGGGAATCTAGACTGCGATGAAATATTTGGTTCATCAAACCCAGAAAAACTATAATAGTTTTAGTAATGGAAAATGGAATAACAAAATACTCATAGTTCCCATACCTTCATTTGAAAGCTATCTTAGGAACATTGGATTTCTAGAACCTCAAATGATGAAATCCCAATCTAAAATTATTATTTGAAAACCACTAGGATCCCCTGATTTGGTCAAAGAGATCATAAATTTAGGAAAATAGGTATTTATTCTTTATGGTCACCTAGTTTATATTATGTTAATTGATGCAATGTCAAAGGCTTATATCCACCTTCTTCTCAAAGAGAACTTGTGATACTCAAGGTGACATACCCAGTTGAATAAATTCATTGAAATTGATATCCTCTAACCATAATTTTGACTCTTTTATCTTAGAGGGATCTATATGGTAAGATGATGAATAAATTAGGCTTATCTCATGAAGTATATTTATTAATAACTAAACCTTCTGTTGAGGTGACAAGCCTGAGAAATAATTTAAAAATACCCTGGGATACCTATCCACCACTACTGGAAGATGACCGACTGAAATTTCGTTTGATCAAGTTGAAGAGAAAACTAGATAGCTATAACGAGATCCACCAGACATTTGGAACAATAGATCCTACTCTCCCTAACCTAGTATCACACTCACCTTGAAAATATTGAAATTACCATCAGGAGAGAGGAATTGAACCTAATGATGATAATATTCGATCTAGGCCTTGCAATTAATCATCCATTCTATGTCAATAATGAGATTGAAAATGTCCAGGTCTAGAAATATAAAATCCCACACAATCTTAATATTGACAATCACAATGTGACACTATATAAAATTAAATCATTACTCCTTATTCTTTCCCAATGAAGTGAGAATATCCAAAATTAATGAAATCAACTTCGATATAAATAACAAAGAATCAATTAAATTTGATGATATAAAATAATGGGGCATGCCTATATCAAACAATACTAAAATTATAGAAGAAACGATAAAAACCATACCTCTAACAGTAGCTAGATCATTATCTGTATCCTATGAAACATGATAAACTATATATAAACATCTGGACATAGATCCTCCATGCATATTCTTAGTTAAATAAGAGTCTCCATTTAATATAGGGTGAGAACCCACTCCCTTCGATGTGTCTAACTAAAAATGGGAATCCCATGTATGAGAAGAACCTACCCTACTTCCTCGATGATAGAATCTACAGTAATGATGGAGATGATCTAGGTGTCCACACTTATGGAAAGTCCTTGGATCCTCCAGGTATTCTTATTTTATATTCCCAAGCCTCCCATACTATAAAATACCGTTGTCTTCAATCTTAAATATTCCCTTGAAGCTTCTGCACACCTCCACTACTACCCTGACGAGTCTCCTTATATTTCCTCTTCTGACCTAAGGAAGAACTCTAACTACCCCTTATAGAAATAAAAGTATCACTCATACCTATCAAACTGACTATCTATACTTCAGAAAATTTCACATTGTCCACCATGTTTTTATAGGTCGATAGACAAAGAAGAATGATCCTCAATCTGATCTCCAGATTTAAACCCATTTCAAAATGACAAGCCTTTAGAAAGTAATTTATGATAAGACCCAGGTGAAAGATGAAAAAACTTAGCAAATTGAGTGGTGTATTCCATAATAGAATGATATTTATACTTGAGTGTCATGAACTCCTTGGATTTAGACACTGTTAAAGTATTGGGATAAAACTATTGCTTGAACATATTATTGAGCTTAGTCCAAGAAAGATCTTCACGAATTTTAGCCAACACAATCGAGTCCCACTACCTTTGACTAGACCCTTATAGCATATAGGTGAAAAAACCAACCTTTTACATCTAAGGAGTTTTGAAGAATAGGAAGACGTTTTTGATAGTTTCTAACCATTATTTAGGTTCCTTTTTCCCTCGATCACCTCATAATGATGGTGGATTATGCTTTGTAAACTCCTAGGAATGATCCACCATTCGTGCTTGAACGATTTCACCACCTTACCTAAGATAATGAATGATCAAGATAACTAATTGAATGAAATGGTATTCAATAAGGGTATTAGACTATGGTTTATTCTCCATAACATCCTATATTATATTTCTATAGTCCATTCTTAGAGCCATGGTATATAAAACATAAGATACGAAGCACAATAAATTCCAAATTTAAATTATGAAAGCATAAATTTAATCATAAGAACTAATTTTATTACTCTTAAACAATAAATAACCACAATCTCAGCGATCAAAAATACCAAAGGGGTAAAATAATTAAAAATTTAAGCCTTTTCTCCTTACACATATGTAAGGACCCAATCTTAAACATTACATATTATGTATTATTTAGACTAGAATTCCATTTATTTTCACAAATATAATTTAGGTTTAAAGTTTTAGAGTGTTATGACATAAATCTTACTTAACAACCCATATATATACAAAGTGTTCACTTCTAATCAGTATCCATTTTTCACAACTTAAAACTTTTAAAACAAACATGATTTATTTTCATGATTTTTTTGACAACTTTGAACTTGACTTATTCTTTTTTCTTTCCCATATTTAAACCCTTTTATTTTTTTAAATGTGTGATGAGCACAAAAATACTAGTAAGGAACATAAAAATAATAAATCCATTAGTCCAGTGAAAAACACAAAAACCCATGAAATATTTACCTTTATCTCAATGTTCTTTGAGAAAATGAAATAAACCAATTCCACATGAAACACACATAAAATTTTTGCTTAAATAAAATCATTAAAACTCATAGAAATAAATTAAAACCCTTTTTTTGTAATCTTAGAGCATCCCATTCATAAACCATTTTAAACCTGTGTCATAAATAACTAGAGTCTAGTTAAATCCACAAAAGAAACCCTATGGTAACTCCCTCATTTTTTCCTATTAATACAAGGAATATTACCTGATACATTGAATCCCTCTATAGGCACACCCATCATATAAGCTATATTGGGCTAACCCAACACTATCTAGGTGAACCCATCATATAAGATATATCAGACTCATCCGTGAGCTATAATGGGAATCAACCCTTCATATAAGTAGTATTAGGATACCCATTTATCATGTATAATGATAAATTACCATTTAAAGAATAAAAAATTTTATGATTTCATTTTTTTCATCATAAAACTATTGAAAAACACTTTTAAAATCATTTTAAAATCAATTTTGGATATCAAAATACCCTTTGATTTTAAAAATAAATTTCAATACCAAATTCCCTAGAAATATGGGTTTTATTTGAATAAAACATGAAATATTGTAAATGAATCCATACTTTAAATAATGGTTATAGTGGTGAGAAAAGTTGTTGTCACCTTATACATTAAAATTGAAAATTACTTTTATCTTTTTTTCAAAACATTTCATATAAAACATGTAAAAATATTCCCTTTAAAAACCTTTGAAAGAAATTAAAAATTAATATAAAATTCCCTTTATAAATCTTTTAAATCCATATAAAAACATCCACATTTTTTTAAAAATATGTATATTGGAGAAAAAGTGTTAAAAAATAAACCTTTAAAAGAATATTTTTTTAAAAAAGTCACTTACCTTGAGTCTGAATCACTACGTACATTCTTTATCTTCCTTTTATTAGAGAAACCACCCTTGTATCTCATCTTAAGGACACTGGGGCTGGTATTTTTAGAATACTATAATATCTATAATGTGACTAAGGGTGATGGGGATAGATTTTTACAGGGGTTGGTTGAGCTAGATGGCTTGAGAGGTGTCAAGAAGTGAGGGGAGGGAGTTCCCTTTTATAATTGAGGAGTTATATATTTTTTTAAATTCCCAAAACTATTCAATAATGGTAAGTCACTCATACCTTTAAGTGACTCAAAAATTTAAAAATAATGGAGTTGAGGGAATTTATGGTCGATCCACACCTCCACCACACACAAAAAAAAAATGTCTTAAACTTGCTGTTCCTTAAATTCTAAGTTACCTTACTTTTACCATTTTAGTTTTCACTATGGTAACTAGCCTTTTTATCTAGATAATTAATCAATTAAGTCTATAAATAAAATGGGACTTATTAGATAATTTGTATCCAATGGTACTAAATATGAAATATAATTTATAAAATAAAAATCCTATATGTGTGTAAAATTAATTTTATCATAAGTGTATGAAACATGCAAAACCCTGTTTTACCCTTTACCATGGTAATATAGTTTTTTTACTATTTAGAAAACATTATAATTATTATAAAAGGACCATTGGTCCATGAATGAACCATTATTGATATTTCTAAATATATACCAATAACTTGTCATAGGATATATTTTTTAGTAATTTTAAGTCATTTAATAAAATATTATTTATTATAATATAACATTAATATTAATTTTTACAATATTCAATTAATTTGACTTAAAAAAATATCAAGAAAAAGGTCGAATTCAAATATAATATTTTAAAACTTATATATAATGTTATTTTTATTTAAAAAATTAATGTAATACAATAATTCATTCAATTTATTTTAGTTTTAATATTTTTAGTATCATTTATTTTATTTTTCTATTAATTAAATTATTATTGAGTTAGCGTTACTTAAGAATTTATTTTAATTATATAATTACTAAAAATTAAAAAAATTTACCTCATGAAATTAATTTCATTGTTATAAAAAATACCATCAATATTCATTCACATCTTTCTTTCTTTCCTATGTAAACTTATAATTGAAATTTAAAATTAAGAGTGTGAAATTATATCATTTTCTTTACTTATATTATTATATTGGTCAATTTCATGCAATGATATCCCAAAATCATATAAAAAAAATTTATATGATAATAAGAGTTTAAATATATTCATATAATAATAATTGGATAAGTGATTAGGTCATTTTAACTATTATATTTTTAATTTAACCACTCAGTAAACTCATTTTAACCTTAACCATGGTAAAATGTTTTAACAGTTTTCACTATTCATTATGAAAAAAATTAAGTTGACCATATTATATAATAAAAATTATTATTATTAAAAATATTGAATCAATTTTATGAAATTAAATTCACAAAAGTGTTAGAATTTAATTTAAAACAAAACCTTTAGATGTGATGAAAAAGTTGTTTTTCAAGAAGTGTATTTTTCAAGAAAAAGATAATTTTATATTAAATATATGAATAGTAATAATAATTATATTAATTTCAATTATTATTTATAGATATATAATTTATAAATTTATTTTAAATCATTCATCATTTGGGATTATTTTAATTAATTAAAATGGTGAAATATATTCACTTTAAAACAATTTTCTAGAAAAAACGTGTCTTTAAACACAAAAATAAAAATATACTAAAATCCAATATAAATATGATTCAAATGAAATTAAGTGGATTAAATATAAATAAACAATACTTATGTTACTTTAAATTATATTCAAATCATAATGATACTTTTAAATTACTTAACTTATTGAAAAGGAATGACATTTTTACAAAAATTTGAATTTTTCACTATTCACTGAAAAATCAATATTTTCTGAAAAATATAAAAATTATAACCTAATTTAATTTTGATATTATGATTTCAAAAATTAATTTAATTTTTTGAATACATTTTTTAAAATTTCTAAAAATTAATTATAATATTTTCTTGCAAAAAGAAATAAAACCATTTTTGGAGAAAACATATTTTTTGATGAATAAAATTACTTTAGTAAAAATTTATTGCTTATTTTATAAGAATTTATCAATAAATTTATATTTAGTAGAGAATTTATACATATATTTCATAAATTAGTTAATACTATTCATACCTTTTAATTTAATAGCTAATTTATAATGGTTATATTTAATATATTATTATTTCATGGTTCATTTAATCTCAATGTTATGTGTCTTATATGCTATCGAGCATATCTTTCCTTATTAAAATATCTATGTGTAACATTATACCACATTTAATAAATTCCATTTTCAAAATTTAAACTTTATCTCATTAATCAAAGGTTTGAAATTTAAAAATACCTTTGTTGGAAACACACATCATCAAAAGGGTTAATAAAACATCCTTATAGAGTCCCATGTTTTGGGACCAGATAGAATTCTAAGGGAATTTGAACTTTTGTATTTAATGAATGAGATATTTTTAAAACTAAGCTTTAGAATGAAATTATGAGAGTTGGAACACTTCAACATGTTGTCTTTGGACTTGGGTAAAGGCTCGAGAGGTCTCTTGAAGGTATCACTAAGTTTCAGGGAGCATCAGGACTAGAAATTACAAAGTTTGGAGGGTCTACTAGGGTAAAAAGATTTTCTAAAATCATGAATACCACAGTAGAAAACCATGCGGCCTGTTTTAGGAAAAAAATATGAATCACACAGGCTGTGCACGGTTTGTCCAAACCGTGCGCTTAACCCGTACAGGTAGTGCCATTTAGGCAATACCTCGACACTATTCACCACATGGTTTGTGCATGTTCACACTAACCATGTGGAAAAAATCGTGTGAGGTGATTTCTAAAGTAGGGTATGCGACACAGTTGGCGCATAGTTTAGCTAACTGTGCAGCTCAAACCATACACTATAATAATTATAAATAAATTAAATTATTTAAAATTTAAATAAAAGAAAATAAAAAACTATCTATCTCCTCCCACCCCTCCTGTTATGCGCGATGCACACCATCCTTCTCTCTCTCTTGGCGTGTGACTCCCCTCCTCTAGCTCCCCTTCATTCATTAATTTTTGACTGGATTTATGAGGATTTCTTGTTCGATTCTTCGAGGTAATCTCTTTATCCCTTCCTTCTTTCCTTGGTTGGCCGATTTCCCTCTCTCCATTGCCCAGTGTAGCTTGACCGAACCCTAGGGTTTGGGTTAATCAGATTTATGATTCTTCTTCTTATGTTAGGGTGTGCTGTGAATCTCTTGGGGCTTCTTTATACACGTTTCAGTGTTCGCCACCGAAGGTGAGGCATTTTGGATCCTTTTTTGTTTTTCACCACCGTTTGAGGTAGGATTTACATACACTGTTTGGTCTCACCAATTTATTTGGGGTCTTTATATGGTTTTGAGGTTCTAGTATTTGTTTATAGTGCATTTGGTCATCCTTGAGGCGTGTTTGAGTCTCCAGATCCAAAAGTGACTTACCGTGTATGCATAGGCATAAATATTTATATGTAAGTTCCCCCGATATATATATATATTCACCCATGGTAGTGAATATATATATGGGGATAGGTGTGATTATGTATAATATGAAAATTCATACGTTTGTTATTGAAAATGGGTGTATGCATATAATATATACTTAAGAATCCCCTTATACATGTTCATGGCCATGAAAATATGTATATAGGGGCTAGGTGTCCTTATGTATATGCGAAGGTGAATATTCTTAGAGGCGAGAAGGATCTGCTTCGAGTGGTTACTAATAAAAATGTAAAGTGTCAAGTATTCAACTTGGTCTACTTCTTGAGGTAGGATGCCTTTCCATTCCCTTTAAATTTAAGAATGAATTAGTTACCTTCTTAATGCTTCTTTGATAAATTTAATTGTGATTCTTGAATGAAATTATTAGTTATGATAAATGATTTGTTTGATAAAAAAATTAATGTTTTTATAATAAAACCCATCCAACAAAGGTGTGATGTATTCTAATATAAAGAGAATTTATTAAGTATTTAATACATGATTGGATTAATGCTTATAGTTTTCCCTATGCTTAGATTACATTGTGAGATATAAGGCATGTTTAGGAAATGTACTCTAATGGAATTAGAAAATAGATTTTTCCTTTATAAATGTTTATGGAACCATTGTACATTCTAAGCGACATCTTGTACATTTTCTTTTGTATTTCCTTACTTTAACCACACAAGAGGTGTGCTCCTATGCTTTCCAAGTTATAGGAAGCTCAAATATAACTAAAGGGGATTGGTTTAATTATTTAGAATATGTATTTCCACTCTTTCATGTTGATTCTCTTGGGTTAAATGGTTATATTGAACTTGAATTGCATAATGGTTTATTTGGAAAATGTGGAAATGAGTAGGTAAACTCATGTGTTATGTTTAAATATTAATTGTGAACAAATAGAGGGTATGATCATTGGTTTTATTTAAATTTGAATTGTTATAAATGAGTGGGTATAATCATGAGATGTAATTGAATGTGAAATGGTTATATGAGCATGTAGATTAATATTGTATGAAATTATAAATCATATGAAATGATAAATGCATTAATAGATTCCTTAGACATGTTATTTGGATCTGTAACATGGTAGTGGATGTCATGGATAGTTATTCTCCTTGGGTATTAATTTTGTGGGATTCCCTGGGCCTTGCTAACCCTTGGATCTAGCTTACTTGGACTCACACTTGACATGTTTGGTATGACATGATCCTAGGATTCCAACCAGTGACTAACCAAGCTTCCATCAAGATACTTCTAGGAATAAATATGGATTCCTTGGTCTTCAACACCTTGGATCTGAAACTTCATGGTTTGACACTTTGACATATGGAATGTTTGTGAAGAATATGGTACTTGGGTTTATACAGCTCAACTGTGGATGTTTTTACTCTTCTGGTTGTATGAAAAGGCCATGATTGATTTGGTACTTGGGACATATGGAAGGGCCATGGAGGTATGAAATTATTGGATGAATGGTAAGGATGTGTTATTTATTTGTGAATTATTGGTAGCCACCTTGTTATAGGAGCTTGATCATCTTGTGCAGGGAGCCTTGAGGGGATATTTTAGTATCACTGGTTTATAAGTTTACATTCCATGGAAATAATTACTTTCATTTAATACCAAAATATTTACCTACACAATGCCTTAATTTATATTTGTAACACCTCAAGATTTCATAGTACGTTATCTCTTTAAAGTAATTCAATAGCTTACGCTAAACGCAACACCGAGTTCGAGTGCAACATGACTTACCAAACTAACCATTAAAAAAGCGGTTATGAATAATATTAACTGAATTTTGAATTTTACATACTCCATATAATTTTAGAATCCATATTATGTGTTTCTTATACATAATATAAGAATAAATTCATTTTTTTCAGATAAAAGAAGTATTTTTCAAAAAATGCAATTTTACCGCCTTTTAATGGAGAACCCTTTTTAAAACCAATATTTGAAACTTTTATATATTAAATTTAATGAAATTAAATTATTTTTTAGAATAAGGACATAAAAATTTAGTTTGTATATTTTTTTGGTAATTTTTTGATAACTTTCATATTTTGATGAATAGTGAAAAATACTAAATTTTTAATTGAAAACAACTTTTTAATCAAAATAATTTAGAGTGTTAAATTATGAATTTGAGTGGTTCTAAAGTATAATTAAATCATATTTTTATCATTAAATATAATTTAGGTCATTGGTTGCAATTTCACATTTAAATTGTACATAAACACATGACAATCTTTTGATGGTTTTTACTTCTTAAAAACCAGCTTTCTGGTTTTGACAATAGGAATTAATTTTAAATTAATTAATGAAACTCATATTTTTTTAATTTGGTAAAATAGGAATTATTTTTGGATTCTTAATATCAAAATTAGATTAGGGTGAATGTTTGCTATTTTTCTGAAAACTTTCAATTTTTGACGAATAGTGAAAAACACCGCGTTTTTGTTAAAAAACCGACTTTTTATTTAAATAATTATTTATATTATTTAAATTTATTTTAAGTAAAACTAGATACATAATACATACATTATTACAATATAATTCATTAAATTCATTTTATAATAAGATTAGATATATAAAATTTTATTGAACTTTTTAACATATTTTACCCATCTTCTAGGCACATTTACAAATTTGCATAAAACGTAATATTACTGCTTCTGTGAATTTAATTTCGAAAATCTGGGAGACACGGTTGATATCAGTAAGTAAAATTTGGTTTAATAAGATGAAAATAATTTATGTCAAATAGTAACTTTTGACTTTTATTTACCATGGTTAAAAGTAAATAGGGTAATTAAAGGTAAAAATGATGTTATAATTACCCTAACACATGTCCTAATTCTATTGTATAAGTGTTTTTAGACCAAAACCAACCTTAGGAATAAAATATAAACCTCTTTTATCCACTTGTATTAGATAAGGACATTTATTATTATTTTATTTAAAGAAGAGTTAAAAGTGTAAAATTCAAAATTTAATAACTAAACCATTTTTAATATAGGGTTATACACAGTATAAATTTGACTATAAATATTCATTATAAATATAACATGAATCATGTATGATATAAATGGTGTACAAGTTAAAACATGTACGATAAAGAAAGAGATTATTACCTGAAATGTTAATTTAACATGGAAATCATTATTAAATTGATAGTACAAAGTCATAAATGAATCATGTATAATATAATAAATATGAATATGGTTGTTGTATAATTTAATAACATACTATGGTCATTATACAGGAGGTTAAACATACCCTCGATCAAAGGAAAGTGCAAGGTAAGGGTTAATTCCTCAATCTCATTATTATTCGAGATTGTTTATGTGTAAGTATTTTCTGGGACATATTTACTATCCATGTCCACATTTCATAAAATACATTTCAAAATGATTTTTTAAGTTACTCTTTAACTAAAACATCATTTTAAATGTTTTAAATATTTATTCTTCTAAATATTTCTCATTAATGTACATGTTTTCAAAATGGGTTTAAGGATTTATTTATATGAACATGATTATTTTAAAATGTTAATTACTTTCAAAAGTTTAAAAGTGGTATGGGAAACTTTGATTCTAAAATCTATTTTAAATTAATTTCTTTATAAATGTGTGAATTTTAAATGATTTCAAAAAAGGGATATTTCTCTCAAAAAGTTTGACTCATCATTTTCAACTATGTCAACATACTTTACTGGATATTATTCTTGATTAAGGTTGATTTATTATAATAAAATCTTCCATATTTTATTGAATGATTTATGATATTTTTGACTGTGGATGTGCTATTTTTATACCCTTCATGGTTTACGGTTGAAGTATTGACATTTCGTATGCTAGTTTTAATACAAATGTTTATGTTATGTTTCAAAATTTTCATATGAGGAATGTAGTGGACTTAGTAAGTGATAGGTGGGGCCCTCTATAGCCCCTCGATGTATAATTAGGTCTCATGAGACAAATTAGTGTCTTGGCACAAGGCCTTGACAAAAATTTTATTTGTAGTCTTGGAACGAGGCCTTGACTACGTGATAATGATGTCCTACGTTAGGCATTCCCTCATTATGAAATTAATTATTACATGTGATTATTCGAAAAGTAGAATATACATGTGCATGTTTATATAGTAATGTTTGATTTATTTTCTCCATATTATGTTCAAGTTTATGTTTAAAAGGCTGTTGTTTTTATTACACATCTTGCCTTAAAAGTTTATAGCTTCTGATAAATTATTTACCCTTACTGAGAATCTAAGCTCACCCCTTTATTATGTTTTGTTTTCCCAAGATTACAAGAAGTGTATTATGTTTGATATATAGGCTTAATCTTGGAGAATATTTTCATTCTCAATATATTATTTATGTTTTGTTTTATGTTTGAATGTTTAATGTAATGTTCATGTATGTAATCTATTTTCTAAGACTACTAAACTGATCGGTCCTTCAGAACTTGATTCCTTGTAATCCTGACAATGTATTAAAATAATGCACCGGATCTTGGCTTATGGGGTAGGGCATTATAGTTGGTATCAGATGAAGTTTAGTACAAATCTTGGAAACTAGATTTAGAAGAACTCTGATTAGAGAACATTACCCTAAGATAGACTTTGAGGATTAGTATAGAAGAAATTCCTAGAATTTTTTTAATGTATATATTTTGTGTATTTTCCAAGAAATAAATCCTTGTATGGATATGATCAGGTAGAGACGGCTTTGAAAAATATGTACCTAGGAGTGAAAAATTCAACAAGGAGTTTCGGGCTTGACCCAGGGTATCCTGGTACATGCCAATGGGCCTTGCTACACTCTTGGTTACGACATTCCTAGGGGATATGCTTAAGATAATTCACATTTTATTTACAAGCCATTGTGAAGGATTTAACAGTAAATAATTACTTAAAGAAAACATTTTTTATGATTAAAGATTATATGTATAATCTTTTCAATTTACGTTAGTTTTTTTTACATGTTTGGAATTATGCATTGTGATTCATAAACTAACCTAGTGTATGCCACTGTTTAGAAATGGCACCCAGTAGAAGGAATGAGAACTCCAACAATATGCATGATCCAAAGAGTAAAAAGGATCATATATTTCATAGTATTAATCCAACATTTAGAAGGGAAATAGTCTCCCATGTATTCTCATCATATGAATAAATAATATCATGTGTTAATAAGATAAGTAAAGAATTCTCCAATTCTTATGGATTTGAAGGGAAGGAAGAGAAGAAAAGGATGGTAGAGAGAAATATGGATTAAGGGAAGATGGGAAAGAAGGATTTTCCCATATGTGATAGTTGTGGAAAGAATAACCTTGGTAAATGCTTGAAGGGAATGAGAGTTTGTTATAAGTGTGGAGAAAAAGGACACCAAGTATGTTACTGCAAGGGTAAGAAAAATGTTTCAAATGTTCAATGCTTTATCTTCAATGAGTTGGGACACTATGTGAATCTATGTCCAAATCATCAGAGTATGCCCCAAATGATGCTATTGGATAATAATCAAGTTATGATACTACCATATATGAAGAGGAATGACTAGTGTTATTATGTTGTTATTAAATAATTATTTCATTTGATTGTTGTATCAACGATGTACTGGTTATATGAATTATGGAAATAAATAAGAAATGTACTGCAATACTATTTCATTGAGGATTTGAGATTATATGGTTATAAGAAAAGTGACTCAATAACAAGTTAAACATTTTAAAAAATACATGGTTGAAGGAAAGATAAAACTTAATATGGTTCTAATATCGAGGTAGTGATTTTGGAATAAGATATGATTGATTTGGATAAATTATATTCGATATTCTTGACTACTTTGAAACTAATTAATTGTTTGTTTATTCCATTATTGTTGGAGTTTACAACTTATTTTGGATATAAGGACTATATCCAGTATTCTATAAGGAATAAGGGAGCATGAATGTAATCAATAAGGTTTTATGGTAATTCAGGGTGTTACTGTGTTTTAAAAGAATACACGATGAAGGTATTCACATGTTATTATGTGAAAAAAGAGATCTTCAATGTGTTTATCTTTCTTATAAATTTTGGACTGTGAGTTTGGACAGAACTATTTTGGATAAGTATAAAGGTTGGAATGGATTAATTTTGATAGTGGATACTATTGTTAAGGTTAAATCATTTCTTAAGATTATTTTTGTATTGTTATAAAAAGGACAACCTGAAGTTCAGGTGACAACCCGTCGCGTCCAGCTAGGCCACGAGACTTGAACCCACAACAGAAGGGCAACAAGGGTGCATCACCCACCACTGGCCTACGTGATGTCCTGGTTTGTATAATGTAGTTTTTTTAAATTTCCTGGAAAATGAATTATAAATTCATTATTTTTGGAACCCTATAAGATTAGGATAAATAGATTTTTTTTGAATTCTATTATCTTTTGGAGTAAAAGATGAGTTTGTGGTAAGAATTAGTTAAAGGATGAAAATCTACTTGTCAAGTATATATATTTTTTCTCTTATTATATGAATAAATTAATTCTTAAACTTTAGGGAAGGAATCTTAAAACCAAAAATGTGTTATTCTAATACCTTATGTTTTGTTGAACCAATGATATTTTAAATCATCTTAGATTGATGGATTTGAGGCCCTCAATTTTACACTTGTTTGTGATTGATGACCTCAATAAATCCCTATAAATATTTACGTTTTCCCTCCAATTATGTGTCTATAATTTCCACCAATTTTCTCCTATTCGAAACCCTAATTTGGTGGTGACCTCATTTCCCTTTCCCTCTTATTAAGACTAAATTTTATTAACCCTATTTTCGATATAGGTTTTCCACACAGATATTTTCTATTTTAAACCTTTTATTTTCAAAGAACAATTTCAAATTGCGAGGAAGAAATTTATTTAAGGAGGGGAGAATTTAACACCCCAATATTTCATAGTATGTTATCTCTTTAAAGTAATTCAATAGCTTACACTACACACAACACCGAGTTCGAGCGCACCATGACTTACCAAACTAGCCGTTCAAAAAGCATTTACGAATAATATTAACAGAATTTTGAATTTTATAGACTCCATATAATTTTAGAATCCATATTATGTGTTTATTAGACATAATATAAGAACAAATTAATTTTTTTCAGGTAAAAGAAGTATTTTTCAAAAAATGAAATTTTACCACCTTTTAATGGAGAACCATTTTTAAAACCAATATTTGAAACTTTTATATATTAAATTTAATGAAATTAAATTCTTATTTAGAAGTGGGACATAAAAATTTTGTTTGGATAAATTTTTGGTACTTTTCTGATAACTTTCATATTTTGATGAATAGTGAAAAATACTAAATTTTAATTGAAAAAAACTTTTTAATAAAAATAATTTATAGTGTTAAATTATGAATTTGAGTGGTTTTAAAGTATAATTATATTATATTTTTATCATTAAATATAATTTAGGTCATTGGATGCAATTTCACATTTAAATTATACATAAACACATGATAATCTTTTGATGGTTTTAACTTCTTAAAATCCCGCTTTCTGGTTTAGACAACAGGAATTAATTTTAAATTAATTAATGCAACCCATATTTTTTTTAATTTGGTAAAATAGAAATCATTTTTTGATTCATAATATAAAAATTATCTTAGGGTGAATTTTTGGTATTTTTCTGAAAACTTTCAATTTTTGATGAATAGTGAAAAACACTGTGTTTTTGTTTAAAACTGACTTTTTATTTAAATAATTATTTATTTTATTTAAATTTATTTTAAGTCAAAATAGATACATAATACCTATATTATTCCAATGTAATTCATTAAATTCATTTTATAATAATACTAAATATATAAAATTTTATTGAACCTTTTAAAGTCTTTTACCCATCTTCTAGGCACATTTAAAAATTTACATAAAACGTAATTTTACCACTTATATGAATTGAATTTCAAAACTCCAAGAGACATAGTTGACATCTGCAAGTAAATGTGGTTCAGTAAGATGAAAATAATTTTTGGTGAATAGTGACTTTTGACTTTTATTTACCACAGTTAAAAGTAAATAGGGTAATTAAAGGTAAAAATGATGTTATAATTACCCTAACACATGTCATAATTCTATTGGATAATTATTTTTAGACCAAAATAAACCTTATTAATAAAATATGAACCTCTTTGATTCACTTGTATTAGATTAGAACATTTATTATTATTTTATTTGAAGAAGTGTTAAAAGTGTAAAATTCAAAGTTTAATAACTAAACCATATTTAATATAGGGTTATACATAATATAAATTTGACTATAAATATTAATTAGAAATATAAAAATATTTCCTACTTCATGGTATTTTATTTATAATTTTTATATATTAAATAATTAAAATTATTTATGACACAATGATGATGTAGTAATTACTTTATTAATGAACGATTAAAATAATTGATGTTATAAATATCAAAATAGATGTAAACTGAGACTTTTGATGCATTCCATGAATTTTCTAGGTTAATATGACATGTTAGGGTCGATTAAATTATTTTTTTATATTAATAATGTTGTTATGACTTTCACAAAAACCTAATACTAAATAGTGTCAAAGTTGACATAAATGTGTTTTTTAAACAAATACCATTTTATTAAATGATAAAATACTCCTAAAGATATAAGGTTCATCCAAAGGAATTATATAATATTATATATGTTAATAATGAACCACTTTGGGTTCTTTTGGCTTTTTATAGTAAGTTTATTAACCATTTATTATAATAATACAAGAGGACATGGTAAAAGTTAAACTATTTAACTAAGAGTTAAATCTAAAAGATAGGGTTAATATGGAGACATAAAATTGTATAAAACCTATTGGTTGAGAATATTTAGACCCATACCAACATTATATTCCAAAAAAATTAATTTGGAGACATTAGAAACTGAAAATTATTTTATAATAAAATAATATTTCAAACTTTTCCTAAAGTGACCCTCACCTCTCTTATAAACGGGTACTTCCACTTCTCTTAAAATCACACCTCCAAATCCATTTTTATTGACCAAACCCTACCCAAATATCCTCCAAACTTCCCAAAATTCAACCTATAGGCCTTACATTGAGCATAAAGCCAACCTAAAAAGCCCTTTTGTACAAATCAAAAGGAAACACCCAAATAAGAGGTAATTATTTTATCACCTCTTTCAAAGTTCTTTTCTTCTTCCACTTTCTCTTTATTTGCTATTTCTATAGAAAAATAATAACACTAGTACCTTATACATACTGTGATGTTATTATAAATATGGTTTAACCATACTCATTATTCTATCCATCCTATGAATTATAATGTCACCACGCGTGCGTACGTACGACTTACCGTCTCCACGCCGTGGTGTAATTTGTTATTCAATACTATATTATTTGGATGGATCTAATGATGAGTAATATATATATAAATAATGAAAATAACATGATAATTTATATTTATAATTAATATACCATCCAATTTCACAACTTTTAATCATCAAGGAAATGATATCGTCACTCGTGTGTACGTACGGCTTACCATCTCCACGACGTGATGAGATGCATTTCCAGGTTCACCATTCAACAATGATTATAAAAATATATTTTATTAATAAGTATGTAATATATAAAATAATAATTCTACTTGATATATATATATATATATATATTTATATATGTATGTGCTTATATATAACTTATTCACTTACTTCCGTTCAACACGATATGAAAACGAAACATTGTTTATGCGTACGTATGGCCTACCGTCTCCATAAACAGTGTTTTCCATTTCATATATATATCTATTATACATATTTATATTCTAAATATATATTCTATATAAATAATTTTTTTATATTATATAAGTATTTAAATCATGATCTAAATGATACGATCAAGAATAACAAGTTAAAACACGTATGATAAAGAAAGCGATTATTACCTGAAATGTTAATTTAACATGGAAATAATTATTAAATGGGTAGTATAAAGTCATAAATGAATTATGTATGATATAATAAATATGAATATGGTTCTAGTTTAATTTAATAACATACTATGGTCATTATACAAGAGTTTAAACGTACCCTTGACCAAAGGAAAGTGCAAGGTAAGGGTTAATTCCTCAATCTCTTTATTATATGAGATTATTTATGTGTAAGTATTTTCTAGGAAATATTTATTATCCATGTCCATGTTTCATAAAAGTAATTTCAAAATGATTTTTTTAAGTTACTCTTTAACTAAAACATCATTTTAAATGTTTTAAACATTTATTCTTCTAAATTTTTCTCATTAATGTCCATGTTTTCAAAATGGTTTTAAGGATTTATTTATATGGACATGATTATTTTAAAATGTTAATTCCTTTCAAAAGTTTCAAAGTGGTATAAGAAAATTTGATTAAAAAATCTCTTTTAAATGACTTCTTTTATAAATTTGTGACTTTTAAATTATTTCACAAAAGTGATATTTCTCTAAAAAAGTTTTACTCATCATTTTCAACTATGTCAACATCATTTACTGGATATTATTCTTGATTAAGGATGATTTATTATAACAAAATCTTCCATATTGCATTGAATGTGTTATGATATGTTTGACTGTGGATGTACTATTTTTATACCCTTCATGGTTTATGGTTGAAGTATTTAAATTTCATATTCTAGTTTTAATATGAATGTTTATGTTATGTTTCAACATTTTCATATGAGGAATGCAGTGGATTTAGTAAGTGACGGGTGGGGCCCGATATAGCCCCTCGATGCATCGGTAGGTCTCATGAGACAAATTAGTGTCTTGGCACAAGTCCTTGACAAAAATTTTATTTGTAGTCTTGGCACGAAGCCTTGACTATGTGGTAATGATGTCTGACATTAGGAATTCCCTCATTATGAAATTAATTATTACATGTGATTATTCAACTTGTAGAATATCCATGTGCATGTTTATATGGTAATGTTTGATTTATTTTCTCCATATTATGTTCAATTTTATGTTTAAAAGTCTGTTGTTTTTATTACACATCTAGCCTTAAAAGTTTATAGCTTCTACTAAATTATCTACCCTTAATGAGCATCTGAGGTCTCCCCTTTATTATGTTTTGTTTTCTGAGGATTCCAAGAAGTGTATTATGTTTGATATGTAGGGTTAATCTAGGGGAATAATGGAATTCTAAATAGATTATTTATGTCGTGTTTTATGTTTTAATGTGTAATGTAATGTTCATGTATGTAATATATTTTCCAAGACTACTAAACTGATCGGTCCTTTGGGACTTGATTCCTTGTAATCATGCTAATGATTAAAATAATGCACTGGATCCAGGATTCTGGGGTCAGGGCGTTACGATATTGCACGAAATGTATTGGTCTAGACACTGTGGGTACCGACCTACTAAGATTTTATCTGACACTCTTCTCAGGTACCATTGGTACCCGAGTAGACCTTCTTGTTTGTAGGGATATGGATATTTTCTTGTGCTATTTTTCTTGTACCCAGGAGTTAGGAGAACAAGATATAGCTGGATCTTTGGATTCTCATGGATCTAGTTGTTGGGATTTTATTTCTTTTGTTTATTTACATACTTCCTTGTATCTTTTATAATGATTTATGTTTAGTATTTTAATTATGTATCATCACTAGACATGCATACTTTGTATAAACTGGAATTGTCTATATTTCAATTTAGTTGATGTTATATTTATCTTCCACTACTTTATCATTGCCTTTTACTGCATATGCTATTGCATGCTATTTAATATTTGATAAACTACTACGAGACTTTGACATGAGGGTATAGTCTCCCCACTATCACCTCTTTAGACCCTTGCTGCTAGTAAAAACATATATCATATGGGGATACATACTTGAGGCTATGTGGCCAATTGGGCTCAGGGCACCATTGAGTGAAATCTAGGCTCCAGACATTACAAAGTGGTATCAAAGATTATTTTTAATTTTCCTTACTATTTTGGACTAGTATACAGGATAATATGAATCTTTAAGATCTTGGTAAATAGCCATGTACGGGATTGATCACCCCACCCATAGGGAAATGAAAAAGTGGTCAGGGTTGGGAATTGTTTTTCATGATGTCAGATTTTACAGCTGATATGATTTCACCTTGGGTGAATGGTGTATTTTTCACTACTGATGATTTTTGTAATTTTATATAATTTTACCCTTGTCCTAATATGTAAAGGATTAAGCATTTCATGCATCACTATAGAAACACAGGGATTAACATGTCATTCATGTTTTATTCATGTAGTTTCATTTTATTTTTCCTATTGATATGATTCTTTACCTTGAGTGCTAAGCCATGATTTTGGATTTATTTAGCATGAATTATAAGGCCCCAGCCTTAAACCTTACTTAATCTTGAGTTATTACAAGATTACACATTGAGGATCTTTTCGGGTTTAGAGTTTTAGAGAATTAGATTATAAAACTTGCATTACATTCCACATATAAACAATGTGGTTACATAAAGATAGTATTCTTCATTCCCATAAATGGAAACATATTTAAAATAAAACATGGATTATTTCTTGACACTTCCTTGACACTATCATCATATCATGTAACTTTCCCTTGACCTGTGAAAAACATTTCAAAAAAACTTGGGATGAGCATAAAAAGCTCAGTATGGGTTATAAAAACATGGAAACGAAACATGAGTTCATATATACATAAGAATGAAATCATACTTTACCCATAAAACATAAGCACTGTAACATACCTCATAAAATCATGAATAAATCATAGAAATCATAAGACATAAATGTAACTTGAGGCATTCATAACATTCTTACGTAGGGAGTAACCCTCTTGGTTACGTTTGGAATACCCATCACAGTATATTCCCTAAAATCTCTTCGGAGAAACCATAACGTTTCACTCCTTCGCGTTACCCAATGCATTGGAGAGCTATATCGGGCTCACCCACCCTTAGTTTATCACGAAGCCACGGAAAACGTATGTTCTTTAACCATTTGATGTAGTTGTGTGAGAGTGTATCTCAAATAAATCTTATAAAAACATCCTAGTATATTCAAGATACTGGTGTTGTTACAAAAGAAGTAAATAAAAAGAGTTTAGGGGGTTGGAGAAGCAAAATAAAACAAATGAACATGAGAGAATGAATTACCTTTAAAAGTGCAACTCCTTTTGATTTGAGCCTAAAGGCTTCCTTTGAAAGGATTATGCCCAAAGGGAATCCTCTAGGATTAGGATAGGGATGTGGAGAGATTAAATGGGCAGGGGTTGGCCGAGTCAAAGGCTTGAGGAGTGTGTGAAATGAGGTAGAGGTGGGGGCCTTTTATAAGAGGAGAGGAGGGGCACTTTTGGAAAGTAAAGAAATATTACTTTATTTGAAAATTTGTTTCGATTTTAAAAGGTCCCACATTGATATAATTAGTGGATAAGGTGATAAGGGTTTGAAATACACTCATCCAACTGGTTTTGGACATGTGTAGTTCATAGATTTTACATTATCTTTCCATTTTATTTAAATCGTCAAATAATGATGTCATCACTGCATCATTATTATGTCATAAATAATTTAATTTATTTAATGTCTAAAAATTATAAAAAAATACTATGATGTAGGAAATCTTGTTATCTTTCCAATGACTATTTATAATAAAAACTCTGATCTTTATAACCCCATGTAAATTTTTTTTTCGTAAAACATATTATGTTTGTGTCATTTTTACTTTTACATTAAATAAAAAGTTATTTATGTCATTTCCCAACCAAAGTGTCTCCATGGGGTCCCCAAGTTGACCCATGGCTTGTCTTGGTCGGCCATGACACAACCAATAAGGTTGGGACATGTGTCTAGGTCATTTCATATTATTAAAGCATTATTTATACCTTAAACTACCCTAATTACCACTAATCACGATTAAGAACTTAATAAGTTACTATTCACCAATAAATTATTATAATCTCATTGAACCACATTTTACTTCTTAATGACAACCATGTATATCGGATTTTTGAAATTCAAAACACAATTATGGCAAAATTTCATTTAAACGGAAAATCAGTCTTTATAAGTACCACTTAGTGGTTTCACTATTCATCAAAAATTGAAGTTTTTCAGAAAATTACCAAAAATTCACCCTAATCTATATTTGATATTACGAATTCAAAAATGAAGTCTATTTTACAAAATTCAAAACATATAAGTCACATTAATTAATTTAATAATTAATTCCCGCTGTCAGAGCAAATAGCGTGTTTTTATGAAACAATAAGTATCAAAAGATTGACACTAGTTTAAGTCCAATTTCAAAGTGAAATTGATTCCAATGACCACCATTTAATTAAATGGTAAAAATATATTCATATTACACATTAATACCAATTCAAAAGATAATCTAATCATATAAATAAATTAGATTAAAAAGCAGTTTTGATGTAAAATGCAGTATTTTTCACTATTCATTAAAAAATGAACATTGTCAGAAAAATACAAAAAATTCACAAAAAGTAAATTTTGATGTCCCTATCATAAAGAATAAGTTTATTTTGACAAAAATAGTTTATAAAATTTTCAAAAGATAGATTTAAAAAGGGTTTTCCATCATAAGGCAGTAAAACAATCTTTTAAGAATATTAGTGTATTCCATGCTTAAGATTGGATTTATTTTCATTTTAAGCCTCCAAAACACTATCTTAATCATTAATAGACATAGATAAAAATATCTATTATTCATTACTTACTTGGGATGTTACATGCATGATAATGTAAAATTATTGGGTAATTTATTTAGCATGTTAGTTTCTTCCATTCTTAGGTGTTTTTTGCTTATGAAGACATGATGACCTTATTTTTGATATATGTAAAATGGTTTCGTGGGAAAAATTTTATTAGTTGTGATTTAAACAGGATCCATTTTTTAGTTGTAAGGTGCATGAGAACCTTATAAGTGGAAAAGGGTAACCCATATACTCAAGAAATCCTTTTGGATTTATATGAATATTTTTAGATCCTTATTGAAAATTAAACACTGTTAATGTTTAAATGTTAAAGTGGAATGTTTTTGATTCAATGGGAGACAACTGCTGACCTGTAAAGTGTATGAGTGCTTTATGGAATGGTAGATGTACACCCATAGAAATGAACCATTATATAACCATTTTATATTTGGATATGGTTATAAATATGAAATCTATTATGTTTTGAACTCAAATGGATTGTTTAAATTTTAAAATGATCAACTGGACCCAAGTAGATCAGTTGGGGAATGTTTTTATGAGATGAACTGTTATCAGTGTTTATGATTTCTATAGTTAAACAAATTCTATTGGGTTTCTTTTTGAAGAACCTAGGATGGTTTAATGGGACCCTTATGGGCCACCTTATTTGTTAAAATTAATTTATATGATAAATTTCCTAATGATGACAGGATTTAAAAAAGTGTTTAATGTTTCAAAAGGAAGTTTGATATAACTTACCTGTTTTTTCCCTCACGGTGTTGGTTAAAATCAAGTGCCTAGTGTTTTGTTTTAAAATGGTAATTTATGTTTTGAATTAAATATTTTATATGTTTAAATATTTTAATTTAAATCAATTTAATGACCTTGAAAATGGAACCTATAGTGGTGTACTTTGTTTAAACTTTCATGTAAGGGAAATTTAAAAGTTTCTATGGTATTCCTTAGAACGGAGATGTGAGGATTTATTCGTAGGCTGATTATTTTTAATTAATGGATTAAATGAAAGGATCTTGATCCTAGTGAAATATATTTTTCATGACCTAGTGATAGGGTTGGTGTGTATGCTTAATAAGAGGATAGCTCATGGAAGGTATCACCCTTAGAGATTAAATGACTTGCTAATGTCACAATATTTCTTCCATGTGGTGCTGTTTAGGTGTCATTGTCCCTTGTAGGATGCTTACCTCTTGAACAAAACCCTTGTTTGGATGGGTGGTCATTGTATGTTTGACCCTTGTATGGGCATGATCCTTGAGTGATGCTTTGTTTTAGTAGGTTAGATATGCCTTGGTCTTGGTCAGCCGCTTAGTAGGTCCCGTAACCTTGTTTCTTTCCTTGGGAGACTCAGGAGGTCATCAGTTGTTTTATAGTCATATGATGATTCTACATGAGCCAATTTCCTATGTGAACCACCTGATACTTGGATTCATAGGGATAAAAGCTTATGAATATTATCAAGGGTGTGTCACCTTGCTTCTAAATCTCAGGGTAGTATGCGTCGATATATGCAGCACCCATCGAGTTGCTAAATGATGAAAAAACTATTTTAGTTCGGTGAAATCGTTGAGATTTGTATTGTTTAGGGTGATCTTAGGTCATCATTTGAGTAGAGTGGTCTGGAATTTAAAGGAATCAAGTTCATACCAATGTTCGGGAGGAATTTCTAAAGACTCGGGTGTTTTGACATGCCAGTCAGATTGGTTTTGGTTTCCATGCCAAATGATTAGACATTGTGATTGGGGCTTGGAGTAGCATCACATGTTTGTTTGAGGTGTTCATGAACTAGTAAGCTTGTGAGTGGTTGGTATCTTATTCTTTTCTAGGACTAGGACACTCCTAAGGTGGGGAGAATCATGCCAGTTCTATTAATCGTGTCCTTCTGGGTAGAAGGGACATAGTTAAGGAATAACATTAAAATGGTTACTTCTGTTTTTGAATGTCTTTGAGTCTTGAAAGTTTTGAATCATTTGAGTGCTTTCTTGGTAGAATTATGTTTATGTGGTTGTCTATGTATGCAACCTTTTATAAACACCATTGGTCTTGTATTAGTTTCAGTGATAAAGTTTAGAATATTGTGAATGACTTGGGGTGTATAGGCATCGTGGTTTGGTTAATGACGTGTCAACAGGTGAATCCGAGATTCTTATAAAGAAGATGAATAGTAGTGGTTTGAATGATCTTATTTGTGATATTTGGTATCCTCTTAGTGTAATATTTCTTAAGATATGAGCATGCCCTATATCTTGTTATTTTTGTAGATCCACTAAGAGAGCATCGGTCTTATGCCGCACAAATGTTTTAAAGGCTATGGGGATATTTTGAGATCTCTATCTATGTTATATGCTGGGCGTGTGGTTCTTTTCAAGCTTGGTTAGTTCAAAGTGATACTTGGGTTCCTGTGTAAGAACACCTTAGACGGGCTCTTGGACACCAACCATTTTCTTCTGACGTGACTGCTAGCCAAATACCACTCTAGGATCATTCAATGATCTTATGTGAACATTTTAGCCTTGTACTAATGTCTCACTTGTAAATATAGAGTATAAGATACGTTGGTTTAGTTCTATAGACTCCGACTTAATGAATATGAGGTTATACTATTCTAGTTTTTGGGCCTTAGAGGTGATGTTTAAAGGGTAAAAAATTCCAGTGGGATGGATATGGGATACACCTTTATTCATGTTGAGGCACAAAAGTTTAAATAACCATGAGATTTTGTGAGAGGTGAGTAAAACTGAAAGTCAAGGATGGAATTTAGTGGATGTTTTCATTCAAAATATAGGATTTCTTGGAATAATACATTACAGTTTTTTTGAAATACACCATCCATCTAAGCTGAGCATTTGAGAATAGTCCGTTTGAGTGGGTATACTTGTTTCCTTCTTATTCAATGTATGAAGTCAGGTAGGACCTATTTTAAAGAATGCTGTCGAGTTAAGTTGGGTGTGGTTTTTGGGTTGATAGTGTCTTATTAGAAATCTTATATGACCAGTTTCAATTTGGTTGATCGATATTTGACCGTTCCTCTAAAGTGAGGTCCCCAATATAGACTCATTTGTTTTTGGGTTTTCTCAGTTGGGGAAAAACAAAAATTGAGAGCGTCATTAGAATGCTTAGGGGCATTCTTTGTAAGGATATCCCAACTGTGGGAAAAACTATTATTATGAATTGTCCATTTATAATGTTAAAGCCTAAGGTGGGGATCAGCATCAACCAATGTTTAAGGAGACAATGGTGTGATCATGTATCTAGATTAGTGGGCTCAGGTAAGTACCATTTTGATGTTTCACTTAGAAATCGAGGGTTGGCTTGAGTTTTGATGGCTTAAGTGCCATGTTCTTAAGGAATTATTTAAGGTGCATTTGTCATTGAGAATGAAACACAACCATTTAAATGAAACTTCCTGACCCTTGTAGGTTAGGTGATGTTTGTGTTGTCCCTGAAGGATTCTCAGGGATAAGAAGTTCTAAGGTGGGAAGATTATAGATTCATGTGTTTTTGAACTAGATGGAATTACAAGGTAATTAGAAATTTTTCATTTAATGAACAATTTTTTTTAAAATGGTGATTTAGAATGAAATTATGAGAGTTGGAACACTTCAAAATTTTGTTTTTGTACTTGGGTGAAGACCCGAGAGGTCTCTTGGATATATCACTGAGTTTTGAGTGTCAAGACTAGAAATTTCAAAGTTTTGAGGGTATTTTAGGGTGAAATTTTTTTCTTAAACCATGCGGCTCCTAACAAGAAACCATACAACCTATTTTAGGAGAAAAATGTGAATCACACAGGTTGGGCACAATTTTTCCAAACTGTGCTCTTATCCCACATAGGTAGTTCCATTTAGGTAGTACCTCGACACTATTCACTACATGGTTTGTGCATAGTTAATCTAACCATGCAGGAAATACTGTGTGAGGTAATTTATAAGGTAGGGTATGCCGTATGGTTGGCACACGATTTGGCTAAACATGTGGCCCAGACCATGCACTATATTAAATTTAATGAAATTAAATTGTTTAAAATTTAAATAAAATAAAATAAAACCTATCTATCCCCTCCCACCCCCTCCTGTTATGCATGAAACACACTAGATTCCTCTCCCTCTTGATGTATGACTCCCCTCCTCTAGCTCCCCTTCATTCGTAGATTTCTAACCATATTTGTTTGGGTTTCTTGTCTGATTCTTCAAGGTAAGATCCCTCTCCCTTCCTTCTTCCCTTGGTTGACCGATTTTCCCTCTCCCTATCACCTGGTGTAGCTTGAATAAACCATAGGTTTTGGGATAACCATATTTATGATTATTATTGCAGTGTTAGGGAATGTGGTACATCTACCAGGGCCTCTTCATATGTGTTTCCGTGCTCGCCACAAAAGACAAGGTGTTTCATATCCTTTTTAGTTTTCCGCCACCATTAGAGGTAATATTTACATCCATTTTTTGGTCGCACCTAATTTATTTTGGGTCTTTATATGGTTTTGAGGTTCTAGTATTTGTTTGTAGTGCGTTTGATCTTCATTGAGGTGGGTTTGAGTCACCAAATCCAAAGGCAACTTACTGCATATGCATAGGTAGACATATTTATATGTAAGTTCCCTCATTATATGTATATTCACCCATGAAAGTGAATATATACATGGGGATAGGTGTTCTTACGTATAATATGAAAAATACATATGTGTGTGAGTGAAAACATGTGTATGAATATAATCTATACATAAGGATGCCCTTGTACATATTCATGCCCATGAGAATATGTACATAGGGTATAGGTGTCCTTATTTATATGCAAAGGTGCATATTCTCTAAGGTGGGACGAAGAAGCTTTGAGTGGAGAATGATAAAAATGTCAAGTTTCGAGTGTTCGACTTAGTCTAATTCTTGAGGTAGGATCGTTTTATTTGACCTTTAAATTTAAGAATGCATTAGTTTCCTACTTAATGAATATTTGATATATTTAATTTTTATTCTTGAATGAAATTATTAGTTTTGATAAATGATTTTTTTGATAAATAAAGTCATGTTTTTATAATAAATCTCATCTAATATAGGTGCGCTTTCTTCTAATCTAAAGAGTATTGATTAGTTGTTTAATACATGCTTGTATTAATGCTTGTAGTTTTACCTATGCTTAGATTACATAGTGAGATATAAGTCATGTTTAGGAAATGACATCTAATGGAATTAGAAAATGGATTTTCCTTTAATAAATTTTTATGGAACCAATGTACCTTTAAAGTGCCATCTTGTCCCTTTTCTTTTGTTTTTTCTTACTTGAACCTCCCAAGGGGTGTGTTCCTATTATTGCCTAGTTAGTGGAAGATTAATTATAACTAAATGGAATTGGTTCACTTAGTCATGAGATGTATTTAATCCCTTTTCATGTTGATGCTATTGGGTTAAATGGTCATATTGAACTTTAATTTCATAATGGTTTATTTGGAAAATGTGAAAATGAGTGGTTAAACTCATGTGTTATGTTTAAATATGAATTGTGACCAATGAGAGGGTTTGATCATTGGTTGTATTTAAATTTGAATTGTGATACATCAGTGGGTATGCTCATGATATGGAATTGAATGTGAAATGGTTATATGAGTGGATAAACTCATATTATATGAAATGATAAATTATATGAAATGATAAATGTATGAATAGATGCCTTGTACATGTTTTCTAGATCTGGAACAAGGTAGTGAATGCCTTGGATAGATATTCTCCTTGGGTCTTGATTCTATGGGATTACTTAGGCCTTTATAACCCTTGGACCAGCCTTTCTTGCAATCGTGTAGGTCATGTCTGGAATGACATGCTCCTAGGACTCTAACTAGTAACTAACTGAGTTTCCATCGATATGCTCCTGGGAATCGATTGAGGATGCCATGATCTTCGACACCTTGGATCTGTCCCTTTGTGGTCTGATACTTTGACATATGGAATGACGATGAGAAATACGGTAATTTGGTTTATATGGCTCGATCGTGGATATTTTGAATCATTTGGTTGTACAATAAGGTCATGATTGATCGAGTAATTGGGACATACAACAAGGCCATGTTGGCATGACATGCTTGGATGAATGAAAAATCCATGTTATTTATTTGTGCATTATTGGTAGCCTCCTTGTTATAGTATATTGTCCATCTTGTACAAGGATCATTTAGGGGATATTTCAATGTCATTGGTTTAGCAGTTTACTTGCCATGGGCATCTTTACTTTCATATATTTCTTAATTGTTTACCTACACACTACCTTAATTTATATTGTATAGAAGGGATTGGGATATACATCATGGGTGCTAGATTATTGATATTTTATCTCACACCCTGCACATGTATCATTGGTACCCAAGTAAACCTTTTTGTTTACAAGGATATGAATCTTTTCTTGTGAGATTTTTCTTATACCTGGGAGTTAGAAGCACATGATCGAGATGGATCTTAGGATTCTTGTGGATCTACTTATTGGGATTTTATTTCTTTTATTTATTTATTCATTGACCTACATATTATAGAATGTTTTATGTTTATTTATTTAATTATGTGTCATCACTGTACATGCATTCTTTGTATAAACTATCATTGGAAACCTTTCAATTCAGTTGATCTTACATTTATCTTTCACTTCTTTATCATTTATTTATACTTCATTTGTTGTTGCTTGATATTTATTATCTGATAAACCACTGTTCTACTCTGACATGAGGGTACAGTCTCCTCACTACCAAATCTTTAGACCCTCACTATTAGTCGGTAGCCTCTAGAATACAAGGAGACATTCTTGAGGCCATGTGGCCAACTGATCTCAGGGCACTGTTGACTGGCATCTGGGTCCAGGACATTAAAATCCTCTTGATAAGCAAGAAAAGGAAGTATGAAGGTTATCCAAAATAACACATATTAGGTTTCCAAATAGGATAACATTGGTGGTAAGTGATAATTTAGACATGGAAGAAAAGCATAATACTCAAATAATGATGGTGAGTGATATAGATCATTGATCACAAGAAAGTGAATGATCATGAGAAAGTAAACATCCAAAAAATCATAAACCAAATAGGTGTGTAAAATACCATCATTTCATCAGAAATAAACGTAATGGGGTAAAATTTTAATTTTAAAGATCCTTTTACTAGGGTTGAGTAATTCCTTATTATCTTGACTAATAACATGTGAAAATATACTTACTTGATAAGTTCAATTTCATCCTTTAATAAATTACCACCACAATATCACCCTTTTCTTCAAACGATGAGTATTAAAGATGAATTTTTCATTCCTAAAGCACTAAAATAAACTTTTAAAGGATCACATAACCATAAAAGGATAAGAATACATTCCTTCTATTTTTAAAATATTAGCCAAAAATAAAATGGTTAGCACATGGTAAGATAATTACCAAAATGAATAAAACTTCATATGAAGAAATACAAATTTAATCTCCAAGGCCTCAAAAATAACTCCCAAAATTTACATTAGATCATTTGATAAATAAATATCTTTAAAATTCTCCAAAATATTTCTGACTAATATTGAAACTGAAAAATCAGAATGGTTTGATCACCTATTCTTCTGAGATTGATTTAACATTTATCTTCAAATAACACAAATCAATTTTAATGTATCATACCAAAAATATATATTCCTTAATCATATAATCTCTAAGATATACTAATAATTTAAATAAATAACATGAATTATCCCAAATACATAGTAAAAAAGAAAATTCAACCTCGATTCCTTAAATAAAATCCCACAATGTTTTGTTTACCTTAATTATATAAGGTTTCTAAAATCATGAACTTCTTCCAAAACAACCTTAATCAACTAATCAAAAAATTAATTTTCAATCCCATGGTTATATATATGATAAAAATATGATCCCAAAATAAAATTAATCTTTATCTATCAAACCATTTTAGTGAAAAAATGATGTGATACTAACCAGGACATCACATAGGCTAGTGGTTTGAGTTTCACCCTTTTTCACCCTTCGATTATGGGTTTAAGCCTCACAACCTTACTGAATGGGAAATGTTTTCCTTTTTCTAAAAATATACTAATATAATTATTATATTATTCCCAAAAACATGGTGAAAAACCTAAAAAATAATCTTAATCATCAAATATCATATAAACTCTAATGGTATCAATACCTTTAAACTTATTTACACAAAATGAAAAGAGAATTATATTGGAACCAAGAATGTTATTTGCTGGAAATGGAGAATGGTTTGTGTTTTTTTCAATCCTCTAATGGATGATTAGGGATATTGAATGGAAAAATATTATATAGTTCAATTCATAAGCAGTATTGAAGGTGATGTCATTTCCTAGTGTTTGTTAAATTTTTGGGGTCCAAAATTTGGAGAATAGAAAGCATTGTGAAAAGTGTTTTTTTGAAGATCCCATGAAAATATGGAAAAGGCATGAGTTTTTTATAGATGAGATTCATGAAGTGTGTTTTGTAAAGACATGAATATTTTGATGGTGTGCTCTACAATTATAAGAATTTGTGCATTGCGACAACAAAATGGTTTGACGGAAGGATTTGTGAGTGAAGCATTATGGCAGCATGAAAAGATTTGACAGAGAGGTCTACGGTTATGATGAGATTTGTGAATGGGTAATATTCTTGGATCTTTGTTATGGGAGATATTCCATGAAGAAAATTTTGACCGATCCTGAAATCGCACCGGAAGAAGCGGAGCCCCACATTTGACTACGCCTATAAATAAGAGGCCACCCCTATAAGGCCCCAACCTTAAACCTTACTTAATATTGAATTAAATGAATAATTCACATTGAGGATCTTTTCAGGTTTAGATTTTTAGAGAATTATATCATAAATCATGAATTACATTCCACATTTAAACAAAGTGGTTATATAAAAGATAGTATTCATTTTTCCCCATCAACGGAAACATATTTTAATTAAAACATGGATTATTTCTTGACACTTCCTTGACACTATCATCATAACATGCACCATTACCTTGGCCTGTGAAAAACATTTCAAAAACTTGGGATGAGCATAAAAATCTCAGTAAGGGATATAAAAGTACGAAAATAAAACATTAGTCCATGTATGAAATCATACTTTACTCATAAAACATAAGCATTTTAACATACCTCATCAAATCATGAATAAATCATAGAAATCATAAGGCATAAAGGTAACTTGAGGCATTCATAACATTCTTACGTAGGGAGTAAGCCTCTTGGTTACATTTGGAATACCCATCACAGTATATTCCCTAAATCTCTTCGGAGAAACCTTAATGTTTAACTCCTTCACGTTACCCAATGCATTGGAGAGCTATATCGGGATCACCCGCCATTAGTTTATCACGGAACCACCCGTCTTCATAATAAATGCCCAAGAACCATAACATAATCATAGCACATTACTTAATCATAAAGGAAATATAAAATTCCCACATATAACTTTTTAAGATATTGAAATAATGAATCCATTCTAAAAACCATTTTCAAAACCATTTAAAACATTTAATAAAGACATCTTTGAATCAAAGTGTCCCATACCACTTTGAAGCTTTTAACATTTTAAACCATTAATATCCATATAAAAGAATCCTTAAAACCATTTTGAAAACATGGATATTAATGAGAAATATTTATAAGAATAAATCATTAAAACATTTAAAACAATATTTTAGTTAAAGGGTTTTTAACAAAATGAGAGACACTTGAATACAATAATTGAGGAATAACATTTAATCAGAACTTTATAATATCATGAGAATAAAGGAATTCATGATATAATATTCCAAAGGACAGTATATACACCATATAAGAGTTAATTGGTGCATAACAACAATGAAGTCTCAATAGAAATGTAAAATGAGATGAAATCCCCTGTAAAGAAGGTACCCTTAAATTAAGGATAAATCAATCTCATAATTATGTGTGACAAATATAAATACACCCAATATAAGTGGATATTAAGTGTAAAACAATCAAATATAATTCAAAAATATTCAAAGGAGTACATATTCAATAACTACATTTTGAACCCAAAGAAATCGAAATTGGGTTAAGAAGTTCCCTTGGTAAAATTTGACAGCCTAACGACGTCACTTTAAAATTCAGAAAATGAGTTGATGAGAGATAAAAAAAGGGTATCTCATCACTTGGACATAAAATTTACATCAATAAGGATATATAAGAACATATCCCAACAATAAAATATTTAAATTAAAAGACCCAACAAAATAAGTCTTTTAAAAAGAGGAGGGTGAAAAGTTCCCTTACCGACTTGGGTATCTTTCGAAGCATACACCCCATGAAAGAAGGACAATACAACATTGATGTAAATAATCATAAACGAAAGTATATTACACAAAGAGTAGAATAACGGGAAGTACATATACCAATCAAAGGAAATTGTGGTAAAAGTATCATAAATCTCACGAGAATAAGAGTGAGATGAAAAATCCCTTACAAAAACTCGGCAGCCGAATGACGCCACTTAAAACTTCCAAAAATGGATTGATGAGATCAAATAGGGTCTCTCATAATATTAACATAAAATTTACAGCAAGAGGAATATAAAATAACATCTCAATCATAATAAATATGAGCTTAAAAGTAATGACATAAAAGAGTGTACTTAAAAAGAAAGAGAGGGGTAGGTTCCCTTACCTTGGGTCCGACTTGACTCAATCGTTCTTTAACCTCCTTAAAATCGGGTATCTCTCTTTTATTTGAGCTCAAAGGATTCCTTGGGAAGACTTCTACCCAAAGTGAGGCTTCTAGGAGTAAGAGAGGGATGTGGAGAGACAAAATGAGCAGGGGTTGGCCGAGCCAAAGGCTTGAGAGGTGTGGGTATGGTGGTAGAGGCGGGGGCCTTTTATAAGAGGAGAGGAGGGGCACTCTTGGAAAGTTACAAAATGTTACTTTATTTTCAAATGAGTTTCGGATTTTAAAGGTCCCACATTGATTTATTTAGAGGATAAGGTGGTAAGGGTTCTAAATATACTCATCCAATAGGTTCTTGACAAGTGTAAGTTATAGTTTTAACATTATCTTTTCATTTTATTTAAATCTTTTATTAATGAGGTAATCACTGCATCATCATAATGTCATAAATAATTTAATTTATTTAATGTATAAAAATTATAAAAAAATATCAAGATGTAGGAAATATTTTTATCTTTATAATTAATATTTATAGTAAAAAATATGACTTGTATAACCCCATTTAAAAATTGTTTTAGTAAAACAACTCATGCTTGTGACATTTTTATTTTAACCTTAAATAAAAAGTTATTTATGTCATTTTCCAACCAAAGTGGCTCTATGGGGTCTCCAAGTTGACCCATGGATTTTATTGGTCGTCCATGACACATAAAATGAGGGTAGGACATGTGTCTAGGTCATTTCATATTATTAAAACATTATTTTTACCTTAAATTACACTAATTACCTCTAATCGCGATTAAAAACTTAAAAGTTACTATTCACCAAAAAATTATTTTAATCCCATTGAACCACATTTTACATCCTAATAATAACCATTTATGTCGGATTTTTAAAATTCAAATCACAGAAGTGGTGAAGTTTCATTTAAACGAAAAAAATCAGTTTTTAAACTACCACTTAGTGGTTTCACTATTCATCAAAAATTGAAGTTTTTCAGAAAAATACCAAAAATTCACCCTAAGATATATTTGATATTCCGAATTCAAAAATTATGTCTATTTTACAAAATTTAAAACATATAAGTTGGATTAATTAATTTTATAATTAATTCCCGCTGTCAAAACAAATATCGTGTTTTTAAGTAACAATATCTATTAAAAGATTGACACTAGTTTAAGTCCAATTTCAAAGTGAAATTATTTATAATGACCAATATTGGATTAAATGGTAAAAATATATTCTTATTTAACTTTAAAAACAATTCAAAAGATAATCTAATCATATAAATAAATTAGATTAAAAAGAGGTTTTGAATTAAAATACAACATTTTTCACTATTCATTAAAAAATGAACTTTATCGGAAGAATATCAAAAATTTACACAAAGTAAATTTTGAGGTCCTGATTCTAAAGAAGAATTTTATTTTGTCAAATATAACACATAAAATTGTCAAAAAGTGTATTTAAAATAGGTTCTCCATCAAAAGGCGGTTAATCGACCTTTTAAAGAATATTAGAATGTTTACGCTTAAAATTGGATTCATTCGCATTTTTAATCCTCTAACATTTATTGTAAAAAGTAAAAATATTTGACAAACATATATAATATTTTTGTAGTTTGTTCTATTCATTTCCGCCATTACAATGGCTAGGCGTTAACTACCATTTAAAATAATATTATTTTGTTATTAGAGTGCAACGTAAGATTCCCAAGAAACTCGTTGTTGCGTATTGGGTATGCCATCGAGCATAGCGTCCCATTTAAAGTAATATTAATATTTTATTCACAAATATGGATAAATATGAAAATTTCATATTCTTTATTTACCTAGGGTGTTACATCCTTCCCCCCTTTTGGGAATTGCGTCCTCGCAATTTTAAAATTGGGCTTGGAAGCTTCATTGAAAATTCCACATCAGAACAAGAGTCAGTAAAACTATCACTTTAAAAGAATGGGAGAGAAGTACAAATGTCACCCGAGTTAACCCATACTAGGATTCCAAGTATGAAAATATGGATATGGAGGAAAAAACAAAGGGTCATGTTCTGATGGAGAGTGATAGTAAACATGTCTAGGAGAAAGTTAACAACAAGAAAATCACAAACTTGTGATGGGTTAAATGGTATTTGATTCCCCAGTAGGAAAAATTAACAGACAACATTTTTGTTTTATGTTACTTTTCATTGAGGAATTTATTTATGAACTTAACTAAAACATAAGGAATCATACTTAATTGTCATGTTGACTTTCAACCTTTACTAGATTTCTTACACGAACTCATATTTTCTCCAAAAGACGAGTATTTGGGATGACTTGTTCACATTAAGAGAGCTATAATCAACTTCTAGAGAATCACCTAATCCACAAAAGAGAACTATATACTTCCCATGTCTTTAGACCTTAACCAAAACTAAAACCAAAAAGGTTAGTATGAGATCAGATAATACCCAAAAAGGATAATCCTTTATAAAAAAAAACTATTCTTAATCTCCAAAATTTGTCAAACAAAACCCAAAGTTCAACAAAGTCCATTCAATAAACATTTATCTATAAAATTCTACAAATTAAACCAAACTAATATTGAAAACCAATTCTCTGAATGATTTAATGACATAGTCTCCTAATATAAATTTTAACATTTTTCTCCAAAATAACATCAGTTACTCTTACAGTCTCATACTGAAAAGTAATTAACCTAATCACATATCCTCCATGATAGGATAATCATTTCCATTGATAACCAAAAATCAACTTACTCTTAATTAATAAAATCATCTAACTAAAAAGAATCATTCAAACTAACCAGGGACTTCACGTAGTCCAGTGGTAGGCGATAAATACCAGTTGCACTTTGGTTGTGGGTTCGATTCCCGCAGCTTCGTCCGACGCAACGGGTTGTCACACGGTCTACGTGTTGTCCCTTTTCAAAAACTATATAATTTTATAACATTCCTCAAAAAGAGATAAATTCATCAAAAATAACCATAACATATTTTAACCACAAAGGTTATCTGATAACTTCTATTTTGCAACCCAAAATGTATTAACCAGTAATTGCCTCAAATTCAAGGATCACATAAACCCAAATGGTTCTTTATAACTATATCCACAAAAGAAAGCATAATTATTCCTTGAATAAAATTTTCGAATATCAAACATCAGGGTTACTATAAAAAGTCTTCTAATGTAACCCCATCATCAAAAGAGACTTAATACATCTAAGAATTTCACCATCCTAAAATCTACCATAACTCTTGAATCCCTTATATGATGACTTATTACTCATTAGACATTCTTCATGATCCATTAGCCATTCCTTTTCAACTTATTCTGAAATACTTCTTTCCTATAAACAAAATCATGAATCATATCCTAATATTCCAATAATAGGAAAACATATGTTAAGAAATAACCCATACCTTTCATTCTTCATTGTCAGTTTCTTCATCCTCAATCGGAATGGCCTTTGGTATTGGTAAATGAATATTTGTACGATCTTGGTGACCCCATTCCCAAAACTTATTCATAGGACATGTGTTTGCATAATGACCATGCACACCACATTTAAAACATTCAATTGATCCTTCAGAAAGAACTTCTTTCCCTTTCCTAGAGTCAACTAGATGCTTCCTTTTTCCATGGAAGGTTCTTGCTTTATGACCTTCATTTCCACATCTATATCATATTTTTGTCCCTTTGAAACATTTTCTTATGTGTTTCTTTCCACATATTTGACACATAGGTTTTTGAACATACTTAACTGTATGATTATTACCTGAACTTCCGTAGGGATTTTTTTCTCGCATATACGATGCCTTATAAAAATCACTAAGGTTCAGGTGGTCAATCATGACTCCAGATAGTTGGTTGAGGATAACCACAAGATTTCTCATTGCAGCTCCCATATCATTCAGTTGTTATTTCATAAAACCGTCACAGTTTTCTTCAAATCCACTATTACTTTGGTGCCTGCTAGATCCATCCATTTACTAAAACCAAAAAGGTCAGTGTGAGTATATCAGTAAAATCATCAAATAAAAAAGAGGAAGATAAACACCAAGATATACTTATCCAAGTTATCTCAAACTCATTCTAACTTTAAAAAAAAAACGATGACTCCATCTAATATACTAACCATTATGGTTATACACAACTTGTCACTTTTTCTTAAACAACACTCTAACCTCTAAAGTTATCTAAACCAACATCTGATACCAACTATAAGGCCCCAGCCTTAAACCTTACTTAATATTGAATTAAATGAATAATTCACATTGAGGATCTTTTCAGGTTTAGAGTTTTAGAGAATTCTATCATAAATCATGAATTATATTCCACATTTAAACAAAGTGGTTACATAAAAGATAGTATTCGTTTTTCCCCATCAACAGAAACATATTTAAAATAAAACATGTATTCTTTCTTGACACTTACTTAACAATATCATCATAACATGAACCATTCCCTTGACCTGTGAAAAACATTTCAAAAACTTGGGATGAGCATAAAAAGCTCAGTAAGGGATATAAAAGTATGAAAATAAAACATTAGTCCATGTATGAAATCATACTTTACTCATAAAACATAAGCATTTTAACATACCTCATCAAATCATGAATAAATCATAGAAATCATAAGGCATAAAGGTAACTTGAGGAATTCATAACATTCTTAAGTAGGGAGTAACCCTCTTGGTTACGTTTTGAATACCCATCACAATATATTCCCTAAATCTCTTCGGAGAAACCTTAACGTTTAACTCCTTCGCGTTACCCAGTGAATTGGAGAGCTATATCGGGATCACCCGCCCTTAGTTTATCACGGAACCACCCATCTTCATAAATAATTCCCAAGAACCATAAAATAATCACAGCACATTACTTAATCATAAAGGAAATATAACATTCCCACATATAACTTTTTAAGATATTGAAATAATGAATCCATTCTAAAAACCATTTTCAAAACCATTTAAAACATTTAATAAAGAGATCTTTGAATCAAAGTGTCCCATACCACTTTGAAGATTTTAAAATTTTAAACCATTAATATCCATATAAAAGAATCCTTAAAACCATTTTGAAAACATGGATATTAATGAGAAATATTTATAAGAATAAATCATTAAAACATTTAAAACGATATTTTAGTTAAAGGGTTTTTAACAAAATGAGAGACACTTGAATACAATAATTGAAGAATAACATTTAATCAGAACTTTATAATATCATGAGAATAAAGGAATTCATGATATAATATTCCAAAGGACAGTATATACACCATATAAGATTTAATTGGTGCATAACAACAATGAAGTCTCAATAGAAATGTAAAATGAGATGAAATCCCCTGTAAAGAAGGTACCCTTAAATTAAGGATAAATCAATCTCATAATTATGTGTGAAAAATATAAATACACCCAATATAAGTGGATATTAAGTGTAAAACAATCAAAGGTGATTCACACATATTAAAATGAGGACATATTCAATAACTACATGTTGAACCCAAAGAAATCGAAATTGGGTTAAGAAGTTCCCTTGGTAAAATTCGACAGCCTAACGACGTCACTTTAAAATTCAGAAAATGAGTTGATGAGAGATAAAAAGGGTATCTCATCACTTGGACATAAAATTTACATCAATAAGGATATAGAAGAACATATCCCAACATTACAATATGTAAATTAAAAGACCCAACAAAATAAGTCTTTTAAAAAGAGGAGTGTGAAAAGTTCCCTTACCGACTTGGGTATCTTTCGAAGCACACACCCCATGAAAGAAGGACAATACAAAATTGATGTAAATACTCATAAATGAAATTATATTACACAAATATTAGAATAATGGGAAGTACATATACCACTAAAAGGAAATGGTGGTAAAAGTAGCATAAATCTCACGGTAATAAAAGTGATATGAAAAATCCCTTACAAAAACTCGGTAGCCGAATGACGCCACTTAAAACTTCCAAAAATGGATTGATGAGATCAAATAGGGTCTCTCATAATATTAACATAAAATTTACAGAAAGAGCAATATAAAAGAACATCCCAATCATAAGAAAGATGAGATTAAAAGGAATGACAAAAAAGAGTGTACTTAAAAAGAAAGAGAGGGGTAGGTTCCCTTACCTCGGGTCCGACTTGACTCGATCGTTCTTTAACCTCCTTAAAATTAGCTATCTATCTTTGATTTGCTCTCAAAGGCTTCCTTGGGAAGACTTATGCCCAAAGTGAGACTTCTAGGAGTTAGAGAGGGATGTGGAGAGACAAAATGAGAAGAGTTTGGCTTAGCCAAAGGCTTGAGAGGTGTGGGTAAGGTGGTAGAGGTGGGGGCCTTTTATAAGAGGAGAGGAGGGGCACTCTTGGAAAGTTACAAAATGTTACTTTATTTTCAAATGAGTTTCGGATTTAAAGGTCCCACATTGATTTATTTCGAGGATAAGGTGGTAATGGTTCGAAATATACTCATCCAATAGGTTTTTGACAAGTGTAAGTTATAGTTTTAACATTATATTTTCATTTTATTTAAATCCTTTATTAATGAGGTAATCGCTGCATCATCATGATGTCATAAATAATTTAATTTATTTAATGTCTAAAAATTATAAAAAAAATCAAGATTTAGGAAATATTTTTATGTTTCTAATGAATATTTATAGTAAAAAATATGACTTGTATAACCGCATTTAAAAATTGTTTTAGTAAAACAACTCATGCTTGTGACATTTTTATTTTAACTTTAAATAAAAAGTTATTTATGTCATTTTCCAACCAAAGTGGCTCCATGGGGTCCCCAAGTTGACCCATGTATTTTCTTGGTCGGCCATGACACATCCAATGAGGGTAGGACATGTGTCTAGGTCATTTCATATTATTAAAACATTATTTTTACCTTAAATTACACTAATTACCTCTAATCGCGATTAAAAACTTAAAAGTTACTATTCACCAAAAAATTATTTTAATCCCATTGAACTACATTTTACATCCTAATGACAACCTTGTATGTTGGATTTTTGAAATTCAAATCACAGAAGTGGTGAAGTTTTATTTAAACGAAAAAATCAGTTTTTAAACTACCACTTAGTGGTTTCACTATTCATCAAAAATTGATGTTTTTCAGAAAAATACCAAAAATTCACCCTAAGATATATTTGATCTTCCGAATTAAAAAATGATGTCTATGTTAAAAAATTCAAAACATATAAGTTTCATTAATTAATTTAATAATTAATTCCCGCTGTCAAAACAAATAGCGTGTTTTTAAGTAACAATATCTATTAAAATATTGACACTAGTTTAAGTCTAATTTCAAAGTGAAATTAATTACAATGAACAATATTGGATTAAATGGTAAAAATATATTCTAATTTCACTTAAAAAAATTTAAAAGATAATCTAATCATATAAATAAATTAGATTAAAAAGAGGTTTTGAATTAAAATACAACATTTTTCACTATTCATTAAAAAATGAACTTTATCGGAAGAATACCAAAACTTTACACAAAGTAAATTTTGAGGTCCTGATTCTAAAGAAGAATTTTATTTTTTCAAATATAACACATAAAATTGTCAAAAAGTGGATTTAAAAGAGGTTCTCCATCAAAAGGCGGTTAATCGACCTTTTAAAGAATATTAGAATGTTTACGCTTAAAATTGGATTCATTCGCATTTTTAATCCTCTAACATTTATTGTAAAAAGTAAAAATATTTGACAAACATATATAATCATTTTGTAGTTAGTTCTGTTCATTCCTGCCATTACAACGACTAGGCGTTAACTACCATTTAAAATAATATTATTTTGTTATTAGAGTGCAACGTAAGATTCCCAAGAAACTCGTTTTTGCGTATTGGGTACGCCATCGAGCATAGCATCCCCTTTAAGGTAATATTACTATTTTATTCACAAATATAGATAAATATGAAAATGTCATATTCTTTATTTTCCTGGGGTATTACAACCCCTCTCTATTCCACATGAACTCGAGAGAGAAAATCTAGAGTTGCTCTGATTTCATGAAGAATGGTGTTCTCCATGGAGCCGATTGTCTATGAAAGCTTGTGCTTTGTGAAAAGGCAACTTGGTCTTGAACGAAGTCAATGCTTCTAAGTATTTAGTGCTTTGTGAAGATTGGACATTCCTCATTTTCTCAATGATCTTTGCAAAGTAAGGTGTTCCATGAAGGCAGTGTGATTCATGACGACAGTGGGTTCCACAGAGGTTGCTAATCTTTGTGAATATGTTTTCTTTATGAAGGATTGAGCTCTGCGAAGTAGTGTGCTCTACGAAAATGTGCGTTCTGCGAAGGGTTGTTCTTTGTTAATGGTGTTCTTTTTTATGTCTACTATATATTCTCATAAGCTAGATCCCAAATGGTGTTCTTTTTTATTTTATACCTGGTTTATAACACAATGGTTTATTTCAAGGATATTTTATCACATGTTTATTTTACATATTTTTATTTTATACCTTATATATTCATGGATTTTATGAATATGGTATTAATTTATGAAAAAAAGGAATATTTATAAATGGTTTGATTTGTGAAAAGTATTTATAAACTATATTTATTTATAAATATAGATATTTTACATTCTTGATATTAGAACTTGTATAGATTATTTTGTGATATCCTACTAGGATTAGTGCTCACACACTAATTTTTACATTGTGTGGTTATAGAACTTGTTTTGTAGGATTCAAGGAAAGGGAAGGGCATTATGTAGCATGTTAGGTTCTCTTATCATCTATCACCTTCATAGTGTAATGGATTGGTGGTGACATATGGTCAAATGGAGACTTGTTTAGTTCGGTATATTTTATCTTTTTGGTTGGATGATGTGGCTTGAATTTTTATATCTTATGGATATGTATTGCTTTCTTCTATGTTGCACTTTGATATTTCTTTAGTTTTACATGATAATTTTGGTTCATTTCTATATCTCACCATGTGGTAGACCACCATGGGTTACTTTTCTAGTTGGCCCAGGCTAGTTCATTATAAATTGGTATCCGAGGGAATACCTAGCTTGAAGTGTTTTTGACATCGCCTGTGAATGGTTTAGTGTTTTGGTAGAATTGAGTTCAGATTGTCAGGATTTGGGTAGTAAGAGGGGAAAGGGTATTGTACAGCTCACTTTCATGTCTAAATATGAGTTAACATGGGTGGATAGGGATTTTTTCCATGATTGAGACTTGGTAGTTGAGGTTATTTGAATGAACTGGATATGGGGTTTATTTAAATGGAACTATTATTTTCTTAATGAATCATCCTTATTTTAATAATTCATAATTGATTTAAATTCTTATTGTTTTAAAACATTATTATCGATACCTAAAGTTGGTCCTATGATTTTGAAATCTTCTAATGATTGATTGGTTTTTATCTTTTTATTGTTATAAAATTCCTCTTAGAAGATCTATTTCAAATTTGAATGAGAAATCTATGAGATAGGTTCCATAGAAAAATCCTCTAGTGGACCCTTATTTGTTAGAAGATGTAATATAAACTATTCAGACTTTGGGTTAAGAGGGTGTTGGGAACTTAGGATGATCAATCGATCACGACTCAAAATTTATAAAGTTGCATCCAACTATCTCCCATGGTGACAAAGGACCCTAGGAATATGAAGAATGGATTGGGTAGATTGAGAGAAGATTCAAATTTCTAAAGAATCCTAAGGACTCTAAGGTGGGTTTTTTTCATATATATTATTGAAGGATCAGAAATGAGATGGTGAGACTCTATTGTACAAGCTAATTTACATGAGGTTCTTGCATGGAATTCTTTTAAGAAAATATTCAACCAATAGTTTTATCCTGAGACATTGTGTTGGGAAAATATTAGGTATTTTTTGACCTTAGAGAAGGGAGAGTGTTCCATTCTGAAGTATTCCACCCATTTTAATTATTTGGTGCACTTGGCACCATAGGTTGTTACCACTGATTACTTGAAGGCTTAGAGGTTTGAGATGGGATTGAGGGATGATATTCATTCAATACTAATTATCACGTGCCTTATGACCTTTGAAGAAGTATTTGATAAGGAATCTTTGGAAGAGGTTTGCATATCTAGAAAATCAAGTTTTTGAGGAGGTTTAATTAGTAATTTTATTATCCAAGGTGTAACTTCTGTCTAGAAAAGGAATCACAAAGGTAGAAGTTTTCTTCAGGACTAATTTTCGGGGATTTTTATAGACAAAATATAGTTGTTTACTATCAGTGTGTGCAACCTAGACATACCATGAATAATTTTATAGAGGCTCCCAATACTTTTCATCTTTATGGAAAATCTATCCATTTGAATCATTTTTATGATAGGGTGTCCCAAGGAAGTAAGGCTGGATCCACTTTCACTGAGGGATCATAGGTTCATGCTAATTCTTTCAAGGGTGGTGGATCTTATCCTTAATAAAATGGGAAATTCATGTGTCTAATAAATCTTATAGGGGAGTTGAGATTAGACTTATTTATGTGGTGGAGTATCCACAAGAGAAATGTGAAGTAAGGACAACCAAAATTAGAGTTACAATGTTTATTTCATATTCTATGGTTATAGATTTGATTGATACAGGTGATAATCATTCATTTATATATTCAAATATAGTTTATGTTTTGAGCTTGCATTCTAAGATTATGTTGTTATTAATTGATTGTCCCATTCCTTTGGGAAAGAGTTCTGAACAAGGTTTCAAGTGCCTAGCATGTCGAATGAAGATAGAGGACCATGAGGTGTAGTGGTAATTCTTAGTGCTCAATCTTGAAATTTTCAACTTGATTATTATCATGGATTGGATGATCATTGTTAAGGCCTGGATAGAATGTTATCACTGTCGATTTTAGTTCTTATCTACTAATGGGGTCACTCATTTTTTTTAGGTTGAGTGGGAATCTATATCGGAAAGGGAATGACCTATTGTTCCTTATGATGGGGTAATCAAATGATAGTTTTCAAAGATGTTTCTTGATACTATTGACCCTTTTTTGGGTATTCATCCACCTATGGTGATGTGTGCATACCCTGAGGTCTCTATGGATGATTTTTCTGGTTTACCTCCCGATAGAGAGGTCGATTTTACCATAGACCTTCTACATAATACGATGCCCATTTCTACACCATCTTACCACATGGCACCTGCTAAGTTAGTAGAACTTAAGGTAAAACTTGTAGATATCAAGTCTAAGGGATTTATTCATCCTACATGTCACTGTGGTATTCTCCTATCTTCTTTTATATAAAGGAAGATAGGAGCCTCCAACTTTGTATTAAATATTAGAAGTTAAATTAGGTGACTTCCAAGAATAAACATCCCTTGCCTAGGATTGATTATCTGTTTTTTCAGTTTAGAGGGGAAAATTGGTTTTCAAAGATTGATTTGTAGAATGGGTAAAACTAGTTGAGAGTCCAAGAATCTGATATACTTAATACAAAATTTGGGATCTAGTATGGGCATGTCTTTTTTTTGGTTATACCATTTAGACTGACTAGTTCTCCTGTAGTGTTTATTGAATTTATGAACTATATCTTTCATTGGTTCTTGAACTCTTTTGGTGTGGTATTGGTGGATGATATTTTTTCTTAATCCATGTCAGAGGAAGAGTACATGGGTCATTTAGATATTATACATAGAACTTTGATGGAACACCATTTGTATACTAATATTTTCAAATGTGAGTTTTGGATTAAATAATTAATGTTTCTAGGGTATGTTATATCTGAGAGGGGCATCTTATTAGATCCTAAAAATGTTTAGGTAGTAATGTCCAAGGAGAAACCCATAAATATGTTTGAGATCCAAAACCTTTTTGGGATAGCTGGTTATTGGAGGTGGGTCATTTGGTATTTCTATAAGCTTATATCTCTGATGATAGATTTAACCTATAAGGGTGTAAATTTTGAATAGAATGAAAAGTGTTAGAGATAATTTGAGGAACTGAAGGTGATATTGAATTAAACTTTAGTTTTTATTCTTATAGAACAAGGTTTAAGTTATAATATTTTCTTTGATTCTTATGTCAAAGGTTTGGGGTGATTCTTGATCTAGGAGAGACATGTGGTATCCTATAACTCTTTCCAGTTATGGAATCATGAGAAGAACTAACCTACTTACTATCTTGAGTTGTTAGTGATTATCCATGAACTCAAAATGTGTCATCACTACCTATTTGGGTAACAATTTATATTATATTCTTATCATAAGAGATTGAGATATATTTTCACACAAATGGATCTGAACTTATAATATATATGCTAGGTGAAGTATATAGATAATTTTTATTTTGATATTTCTTATACTCATGGAAAAGGGAATGTGGTCACCGATGCACTAATCAGAAAATTAATGAATCAACCAGTGAATGAATAAGTGGAAGAGTGTTATTTGATGATTTTTTACTAAGATGAGTTTAGGAATGGAAGAATATGGTGGGAAGGTATGTCTGGATTTGATAAAGGCTGAATATTCATTTGATGATAGGGTTTAGATCAAGAATATGTATGACCCTGAGATCCAAGGCTTTTGTAGAATCCTTTATGGAGGGAAGAACTCATGTGAGTGGTCTTAGTCTCATAGTGGCATATTGTGTTTTCAAAATAGGTTAGCTGTTCATTTTTTCATAAGGTAGGAGTTGATGGATTGTGGAAACCTATTTGGTTGGTCCATGCACCCATGTACTACCAAGACATATCATTATTTGAGACATTGGTATTGGTGGATAGGGATGGAAAAATCAATTTCAGATTTTGTAAAATGGTGTCTAACTTGTCTGAGAAATAAGGTGGAACACCAGAGACATACTAGTTTTTTGTAGTGATTACCCATTCTAATATAGAAATGGGATGATGTTTCCATGTATTTCATCCTTGTTTTACCACATAATCCTAGTAGGAAGGATGAAATTTGGGTGATCATTGATTGAATCATTAAATCAATGCATTTTCTATCTATAAATGATACAGTGAAGGTACAAAATATTGGGGATTATATGTTTGAGATATTATGAGACTTTATGTGTTTTATTCTATGGTTGTTTCTGATAGGGACCCAAGGTTCACATCCAGGTTTTCTAAAGTTTTATAAGAGACAATGTGTTCCCAGTTGAAATTGAGAATAGAATATCATCCATAGATAGATGGAAACAGAGAGAGATATATCCAAGTTATTGAGGATATGCTTAGGTCTTGTGTGATTGATTTTAGTGGTTCTTGAGAAAATCATTTGCATTTAGTTGTGTTTTCCTATAATAATAGTTATCGGGCCTCGATCAAAATGGTACCCTTTAAGGCTTTTTATGGGTGGCCATGTAGATCTACCTTGTATTGGGTAGAGTTGGAAGAGTGGTCCTTGGTTGGGATTATTCTTGTTTAGGAGATGATAGAGAGGGTTCATTTTATCTATAATAGATTGATCATGACATATAGTCATTGGAAATCTTATACAAACTATCATCACCAACCGTTGGAGTTTGAGGTTGGTGATAAGGTCTTTCTTAGAGTTTAATCTCTCTTGGGACATCATCAATTGGGTAAGTAGGGTATGTTGGCACTGAGGTTTTTGGCCCCCTTTTATATTGTTAGATGTTTGGGAAAGGTATCCTATCAGCTGGACTTACCATCTCATTTTACTTCCATGCATGACATGTTTTATGTTTCCCAAATGAGGAGGTAAAAAAGGATCCTTCCCATGTGATTTAAGGGAGGATATTAATCTTGATCCTGAAATCATTTTAGTTGAGAAATTAGTTTAGATTACGGATCACTGAGAGAAGGTTATTCACAGTAAAATGATTCCTTTGGTCCATGTACTATAGCAGTGCAGATGAGATAAACATGAGATGTGGGAGGAGAAATTATTAATAGGGTAGTAGTGAACTTCACTTTTTGAAAGTATAGTATCTTGATAACTTTCTAGTTGTAGAAATTATTTATGGTGGGGGTGATTATAAAACCTTTTTACCTTCATTCAAGTATGATTTAACTCTTATTTTGGTTTCCCTTTTTGTCTAGGTGCATTGTAGGCTTCTCGGGAATGGAGATCCTGTGATAGGGAAAATGACCTAATGTCTAGGGATGTATGTTTTTTGGATTAATGGATTATATTTATAAAATTTTAAAAGGATTTAGAAGGTTCTCCTTGGTTTTAATGAGCCTTAAGTTTTAGTTCATAGGTTTTTTGTAGAAAAATGGGTTGAGCACTACCTGTTGGAAACATTCATATTGTGAATGGGTTACATGACATGAATCTATTATAGGGATCATTCCAGGAGTATCATGTTGGGAGGGAAATGTTTACAGGCCTTGAAACCATTAAATTATGTATAATCATCAATCAAGATTTAATTTAATATAAGGAAATTCCTTTTTCACTATATTTATAAATTTTCATATTTCATGCCAAGGGATTCACAACATGAATTCCTCAAGTACAACATTTTTAAACATGTTAAACACCTAATTTTTTTATCATTCGATGATCATGATTTCCTATCAAAACCTATGTTGATTTTGGGTCATCTACCTCCTTCTAGATCACTCTATTTGGTGTTTGGATCCTGTAGTGGTTGCATCACATATCCTTGGTAAGTGATCTTTCTGCTTCTTCATTTCATTTGGTCATGGTGGAAACATTGGATGAATTTTTGATTCCAATTTATAATTGATTGGTTTTTTATATCAATCCTTTTTAGTTTCTTATTGCGCTTCATCTTTCGAAGGACGATCCATGATTTTTTAATCTCTATTGTTGAAGGTGGATATGTTTTCATCATTCTTGAGGTACACGTATCTATGAAAGTTTTGATAATTAATGATTTTTTATATGTTATTATTGATCCAGTTGGTTTATTCATTGAAATATATTTTATTTGATTTAGAAAGGGTTTTTATAAAATCTAAGCATGGATTTTGGAAATGGTTTTGGAGAAAAATAGCACATTGGGAACCTTGGGTGTGTTGGGAAATGGACATAGGTAGCCCTGGTGTGTGTGGAACCACTAGGGGTTACTTTTGTGGCATTTACATACTATGGAAGGAATCAATATTATTTAGAACCAACATATTATAGGTTTAGTCTTATCTTAGTTCTAGTATGTATTCTCATATACTAGAGCTTAAATGGTGTTATTTGTCTTTTATACCTTGTTTATTTCATGTATATTTTTTCACATGTTTAGTTTACCTATTTTTCTTTTATACCTGATATATTCCTATATTTGGTGAATATGGTATGAATTTATGGAAATAAAAGGAATTTTTACAAATGGTTTTATTTGTGAAAACACTTTATAAAACTAGATTTTGTTATAAATATAGAACTTGTGCATTCTTGATATTAGAAATTGTATATATTCTTTGGTGATATCCTACTAGGATCTGTGCTCACACCTTACTTTTTACTTGGGGTGGTTTTATACCTTGTTTTTTTTCTTAGGTAAAGGTAAGGGTATCATGTAGAATTCCAAGTTCTCTTATCATCTGTGTCCTTCATAGTGGGATGGATTGGTGGTGAAAGATAGTCACATGAAGACTTGTTTAGTTTGGTCAATTTTTTCATTATTATTGGATAGTGTGGATTAAATTTGAATGTATCATGGATATATATTTATTTATTCCATATTTTAATGTTTCTTTAGTTTTACATGACAATTTTGGTTCTTTTCTATATCTCACCATGTGGTGGACCACCTTGGGTGAATTTCCTAGTTGACCCAATTTGGTTTGTTATAAAACTAATCTAGTTTATAAACTTAATAATTCAATTCCAACCAAGAATAAAGTTTAAGAATAAAATAATCCCATGTTTCTATGTGATTTCTAGATATGGAAACCTAAATAAAATGAAATCATGAAGAATACAAGACATTTTGGCGCATCAAGGAAGAAATTGTTTGGGTTGGGAAAGTTATCTCATCCTCGTGGTTTACAATGAAGTGTTATTAGAATACCTACCTTGTTCCCACATCAAATTGGTTATCATTAAATGGTAAAAATTTAAGGTGATAAAGGTTATAAATAATTCCTTATGGGGGAGATCTCAAAATTTGTGAAGCTACCATAGATTTATGAAATTCTGTTTAATTTAGAATTATGGATAAACCCTTTCAAAAATAAAGGACGGGGGATTATTTTCACTCTATTAACTATTTTTTGGTTTATGTTAATTATTATCATTACAATGGAGTGATTATATAACCAAATAGGGGAAAAGTATTACCTTGATCTTAAATGTTTTTTTGTTTTTGTTCATGTGAACCCACATTTCTTAGAAATTCATTGAATAACCCCCAAAGATATGAAATGATTGAGTTATTTCCAAATTAATGATAGTTAATAGATTTTTCTTCTAAATTAACCCCTTTTTATTCTACACCATTCTTGTAAAATTAGACTTAGATCTAGTCAGTTGATTGAAATTTTCTAAGAAAATAGTGTTTCCACCCTTCTACCATGGAATTAATTGAGTATTTCAAAAATTGATGAATACATAGATTATAACACCCTGTAACTTAAAAAAACCACAATTACACGATTTATAACAATGTTTTTACTTTCCTAAATTTTTAGTATCTTTTTAGTTTAGAGTTTTATATAATTAGGAAAAACTTATATATATCAAACCTTTATGAAGAAAAGTGGACACTTCTACTCAAAGTATATCTTTCCTACAAAAATAAGTTCTTATGTTCACTCTAGATTCATTCATGACACATGTGCTTCATTCATGATGTGTTACCATTGACCTTGCTATAATCCATACAAACCCTTAATCCATATAAAAAACATTTAAAAAAGTGGTATGATCAAAAAAATATTATTAGGGGATATAAAAATAAATCAATCCCACCACTCCAATTAAAAACATGAAATCCCATGAAGAAATTTATGTTTTTCTTAATAAAACTTTAACACATAAATAAAAATTTCAATATATGGAAATAAACTATTTCTAAAATAAAACATTTTAGAACTAATTATTAATAATTGGAAAACCATAATGGAATCTTAAGGCACCTGGGAACTCATGAATATATTTTAAAACCTTTCACATTTAAAAACTCATAAACATTCCTTACATCATGAAATAAAAAAATTCTCATAAAATATTTTCTTAAGCATAATATAGGTATATTGGAGAATCATATTCATAACCTATTTTTAATCATTTTTAATCCATGTTAGAATAAATGAAGATTAGTTAATTCCGTAGGAGTAACCTACTTAGTTATCTCCCACATTTTCTCCTTTAAAGACTAATTCATTACCCAATGTGTTATAGATCTATATCAAGCTCACCCAACGATGTGATCTATATCAGGATCACCCATCATCTTATATAATACTGAAGTACCAAATAATGAATAAAATATTTGTAATATTAAAATTTTTCATCATAAAACCCTTTAAAAACTCATTTTAACTCATAATAAAAACACTTTCCATTTTCACATAATCATAATAAGAAAATATCCATTTTTTTTGAAAACTCTTAAAATTGAAAATTCCCAAAAGATAGGGAATATGATATACTTTGAAAAACCATGTTAAATTGTAGAGGAATATTGACAATGAATAAAAACTATGATGGCTGGAAAAATTGGTATAACTGTATATGTTAAAAAACATTCTTTTTATACTTTTGTAAAAAGTAAAAAATAACCCATACAAAAACTTTTGAAAAGATTCATTTTTAAACATTTTTAAAGAAAGTAAAATATAGTCAAAAATGAAATGTAGAAACCTTTTAAATATAAATAATAACATTATTTAAACATTTAAAAGAAAATGTATATATAGTATAATGATTTTAAAACATTTAAAACAACATTTTAAAGGAAAATACTACCGGAATGTCCTGAAGGTCTTATATTTTTATTCAATTTTGATAATACCCATTTTAATTTTGTTCGTATATATACACTATTTAATAAAAAAATTATATTAGTTTTATAATTACTTTTGAACCTTTTTCTCGTTATTTAAATTATAATTATTCTCTTTATTTCATTTGTTACCATGTTTTATTTTGTTACTAAAATGGTTAAGTTCACGTTGGATATTTTGAGGACATTTGATTTATAACCTAAAAATAAAATTGGTGCATTGAATGTGGTCAAAGGTGTTGTGGTTATATTAATACTAGAATCTTAATCATGTTATCATTATCATATTTATACATTATATACTCTTTTAAAACAAACTATGCAAGGTGGTCATGAAAAATTAACCCCATCATTTCATAAAGACGGTAGTTCATAAGTATACATGAAAGAAATTTTAATTTTTATAATGGGTGGAAAATAAATAAATTATATAATATTTTAAATTTAAATGATCATAAATATTACATAATTTTAAATTTTTTTCATTAGTTCCATTCTTATGACCAACCTTGCAAGGTGGACATGAAAAATGAATCAAATCACTTTGTGGAGGTGATAGTCCACACGTATGCATGAGTGACGTTATTATTTTCCAATAGATGGAAGGGTAAAAGGGTAAGTAATTTATTATATTTAAGGAATCATAATTATGTTATAAATATAATATATGTTAATTTTTTCCATCATTTTAACCAACCATAGGTTACAATGATGAAAAATTAAACATATCCATTCGTGGAGGTTGTAGTTCACACTTATACATGAGCGATGTTTTCATTTCCCATAGGATGGAAAGGGAGATAAAATTGGGTTGTAACATTATCATAATAAAATTTAATTATATAAAGATACCTATGTTATTATTTCATCATGGTTAAATTTTTTCAAGGAGGTATAAGAAGAAATAAACATGAAATACTCGATTAAGAATTATACCTCTTCTTTGGAAAACCTCCCTTGGATTAAACCTTAAGAATTATTAGGTTGGTATTTTGGGGATAAGAGAAAATCCAGTGTATAGGGAGATATTTTAGGGATATATTTTATTAGTTCTTGTTCAATATAGAGTTCTCAGAAGGTGTGAGGAAGATAAGAGATGGGGGGTGCCCTTTTATATTTGAGAGGAGTGGGAAACTTGTAATATTTATAAACATTTAAATATTGTCAATTCATTACTCATGGTCAAGTGGATAAAAAACTACAAAATTTATAATCTAAGGTGATAAGGGTCAAAATACTTTAGCCAATAATATTTAAGATGAAAATTTTTAGCCTTATCACAATGTATTTACCTTAATTAACTTTATTTACTCTTTATCATGCTGACACATTTTTAATGTGGTTACTATTCATAATAACCAAAAATAAAATTTAAATAATTAATAAATTTGAAAATATTGTTTAAAAATATAGAACCCTATTTTAAATATTTAATTTATAGAATTTATAGAAATTATTTTAAATATATGTGTAAAAAACACAATGAATATTTTTTTTTGAAAATTGCATTTTTAAGCATAAAAATAAACTTATACCAAAATGAAATATAATGTTGATACATATGGAATTATTTAGATTATATTTAACTAAATGGATTTATGTTACTTTAAAACCAAATCCAAAACAAAATGGGACTTTCAAATTACTTAATTTAAAGAAAATAAATGACACTTTTGCAAAAATCAACATTTTTTTATTCTTCACTCAAAAATCAAATTTTCAGAAAAATCTAAAATTAATACAAATAATATTATTAAATTATAATTTTATTTTTTTCCGTTTCAAAAAAAAATCTATAATTGGAAGAAATTAATTATATTATCCATTCACAAAATGCAATAAAACCGATTTTTGAAGAAAATGTACTTTTGAAGCTTAAAATGGATTTATTCTCATTAATTTAATAATAACCTTAATTAAATGAATATTTATTGATTAAATTGGATATATAGTCCTCTTATTTTATTACAATAATTTATAAATAGTGATAGATTTAATAAATTATGTTAAAAATACAATACACACATAATTTGTTTAGGGAAAACATCTATTTTACCTTCAAAATATTTTACCTTCATTTCCAATAAATTGATTAAATTGAATATATAGTATAATTATTTCATTATAATCATTTATAAATAGTCATAAATTTAATCTATTATGATAAAAATACATTACACACATAAAAACAATTTTATGAAAAACATCACTTTTAGCTTCAAAATATTTTACCTTTATTTCCAATCAATTAACGATCAATGAAATATTTATTATTAATTTTATTAAGGAAAAATATTCTATATATATTTCATGATATGGTTATTACCATTCATACCCACAAAACCAATTACTAGGTCATAATGATCATAATTAAATAATAATATATTTCTAGTATATCGTGGTTCATTTAAGCTCGGTGTTTCATATACCACATGATATAAAATATTTTATTTAAAGAAAATGAATTATAAAATAATGGGGTGTCACATTTGAATCCCATAAATAAATTACTTCCTATAAATTTTATATCATGTCCCTTAAAAAGGTTTTAAAACATTTTTTAACATAAATTCAAAGGAGATAATAAAAAACATATGGTCATAAAAGGAAAACCTTTATTAAAATTTAAAAAAAAATTTAGCTAACAACTCAAATCATAAAAAAAGATAGTAAAACATACTTTTGAAAAGTGTAAATGTAAAATATGAAGGTCTCCTGCAATCACACATAATGAAGTTCCAAAATAAAGAGAAAAGTTTTGGTATGTGAAAATATGTACATAGAAGATACATCACCGCTAAACATGATAGAAATTATTCCAAACAATGATATGATAGAAATAAATTTCATTGAGAAAAAATATATGAATTAAAATTTCATTTCCAAAAAGGGATAAGAGACCATAAATTCCTCATAAATGATTGTAAAAGGAAAAAAATTTCACTTCAAGATCTTTTTAATAGAGTTTGAGTGATTCTTTTACTACAAGGATAGTGAATATAATAATATATACTTAATTGATTTATTTAAACCCACAAACTAAATTTCATACATTGGTTGTGTTTCAAGTAGTTTTATGACTATAATTCATTTCATATTCTAAATGAAAAATGATGATTGTTTTCATTACAGAAGCACTAAAACTAACTTTTAATGGATTATAAGATCCATAAAAATATGAATATTTATTTCTCTAGTTTCTATCCACTAATAAAAAAATGGTTAGAACAAGTTAATATAATATCAAATATTAATAAAAATTCAAATGAATAAATACTACATTAATCTCTAAATCCTCAACAATAACACTCAAAGTTCATCTTAAATCATTCTATAAATAACTAACCATAAAAATATTCAAAAATAAAACAGACTGAAACTAAATTCTAAAGACTAGAGTAATTTGATCAAATATTATTTCAATATAAACATAACATTTATCTCTAAATAATATATATATCTTATAAATTCACATAAAAAAATGTATATTCCCTAATCATATAATCCCTAAAATATGCCAATATTTTCCATGAATAACCTGAATTACCATAAATCCATACTAAAATCATATATACTTACAAAAGATAATTCAACCTTTATATCTCAAATAAAACCCCCCTATTAGCCAATAATATCTCATTTTACTTTAATCATATATTTTTTCCAATATATTGAACGTCTTAAAATATAAATTTAATTAATTATTCACAAAATCATTTTTCAATCTGATGGTGATAAATATGATAGATCATATGTTCCTAAAATGCAATAACCATTTTATTATAGTTAACAATAGTTATCTCAACATCAAATTTCATATTAACCCTAAAGTTTATCAATAAATTTCAACTTTTTTCCATAAAATATAAAATCATTATTCCTAAAATAACATTTTTACTACAACATAAGTTAAGCTTAAAAGTTACATAAAACTAAAATATCTATTAAAACTCAATAAATATATCTAAGGTACTCCTGTCACATAAAAATTCAAAATAGTATTAATTTCTTTAAACTTATGGTCAACCTTGGACTTATTATCTCATGACAGTTCCTAAAACACTTAAAATATCCTCATTTTAATTATCCTAACCTCTAAAATTATTTAAACGTTTCCTTCAATACAAACTACAATGCCCAGTAACTTAAACAACCCATAATTAGATGATTTATAACAAGGTTTTCCCTTTATTACATTTAAATGATATTTTTAGTTTATATTTTTAGAGAATTATTAAAAACTCTTACATATCAAACCCTTAAAAAATAAAGTGGGAACTTTGACTCAATGTACATTTTTCCCACAAAAGAAGGTTTTTCTATTTAAAATCACGATTTATTCATGATACTTTTTATTTATTCAAGACTTGTCACCATTGATCTTTCTATAATCTATTCACAAACATAATCCCTATGAAAAACATTGAAAACATGGGATGATAAAAAATCTCAATAAGGGATATAAAAATAAATGAATCCTATTAGTCTAGTGAAAAATATGAAAACCCCTGAAGATGTTTAATTTTTATCAATAAAGCTTGAGCACATAAATAAAACATTTAAATATATAAAACTCAATTGTTTCTTAAATAAAACATTTTATAACCCATTATTAATCTCTACAAAACCATGAATTCATCTTTAGACATTTAGGAACTCATGAAAACATTTCAAAACCTTTCACCTTTAAAAATTCATAAACTTTCCATACCCCATGAAACCAAAATATTTCAATAAAATTAATTTTTGTATGAATAATATAGGTATCTTGTTGAATCATATTAATAAAATGTTTTAACTAATTTTTAGCCCATTTCATAAAAATGAATATGAGTTAATTTCATAGGAGTAACCTGTATGATTATCTCCCTCATTTTCACCTTTGAATACTATTTCATTACCCAATGCATTGGAGAGATATATTTATCTCACTCATCATCATGAGATATATCAAGACCTACAATAATCATATATAATCCTAAAGTACCATATCATGAATAAAATATATGTAAAATTTTACATTTACATCATAAAACCCTTGAAAAACACATTTGAACCCCTAAGAAATACACTTTCCAATTCTGGATCCTGCTTGGTATCCAAGAGAACTAGGTTTTAAACTAGGTGGGAGTGAATTTCTAGGTTACTATAGCAGTTACCATCGTAGATAATTTTTGGTACTCTATCATCATGAACTATTAATTTGATTTGGGCCTTTAGGCCACTGATTTGGGCTAACGGGTCTTAGGGCCTCCAGGCCATCAAAGGAATTCAGGCCACAGTTCCTTCAGGCCATGAATTTCTATTAGCCATAGGGCCTTCAGGACATATAGAATTGAAAGAATATTGGGTAGACTACATAGGAGCATTCCCCATAAGAGGATTCAGAGCAAGTAACATCCACCAGAGTAGAGCTTACAATATTGGAAGAATGAGAGGGTATGGAAATTTCCATCGGTACTAGGCCTCATACAACTCTTTATTAGGGACATTATAGCCAACCAAAAATGATTAGTGTAGATATAAAGCCTTAAATGTTGTATATGATAGTGTGGTGAAGTTCCAAGGGTTAATGTTTGAGCTTCGAGTCATGTACTAGGCCTTGTGCCTCTAGACCTTCTGGTAATTTAATTGGCATCATGCCACTAGGCCTATGATCCATGTATATGCTCCCCCTCAACCCATAAATGGGGTATTATCTATAATAAATAAAAAATTTATTGCCTTAAATTACATTTATGAATAACATTTATGATGGTGTAAAAATTTAGTCAAGCTGTATACATTAAAAAAAATTCTTTTTAAACATTTTTACAAATTAAAAAATAACCCATATGGAAAATGTTGAAAAGATTCATTTTAAAAAAATTATAAATAAAGTGAAATATATTTAAAAATAACTTTATCATCCTTTTAAGAATAAATCATAACATTCATGAAATATTTAAAAGAACATGGATATGAAGGATAAAGAGTTTAAAACATTTAAAATAACATTTTAAAGAAAAATCCCTTACCTTGAGTCCTGAATCGTTTCGTTAGTATATTTACCCACTTGAGTAATAAGATTATATATATTTTTTAATTTATTAAGATCCCTTTTCATGTTCAATATACTATCATTATTTCCTTTATTTACTTTTTTACCAAGTTTTATTTAGTTACTAAAATGGTTAAGTTCACGTTGGATGTTTTGAGGATGTTCAGTTAGTAACCTCAAAATAACATCAGTTTATTGAACACAGTAAAAGGGTTTATGGTTAAATTAAATAAAAAATATAAAAAATGTGATAATGATCATATTTATGCATTATATACACTTCTAAAACCAATTATGTAAGGCGATCATGAAAAATGAACCACATATTTTCATGGAGATGATAGTCCGTTAGTACACATGAACTACATTTTCATTATTATAATTGGTGGAAAGGAAATAAATTAGATAATATATTAATTTTATATAACCATAAATATGATATACGTGTCAAATTTTTTTATTAGTTCCACCATTATGACCAGCCTTGTATGGTGGAGATGAAAAACGAATCACATTACTTCGTGGAGGTGGTAGTCCACACGTACACATGAACGACAATATAATTTTCCAAAAGATGGTATGGTACAAAGTTAAGTAATATATTACCTTTAAATAATCATAATTATTTTATATATTCATTTTTTCTATAATTTTATCCATCTATATGATTCAATGATGAAAATCAAAACACATCACTTTGTGGAGGTGGTAGTCCACACATACGTATGAGTGATGTTTTCATTTCCCCCAGGATGGAAAATGAGATGAAAAAGGGTTGTATCATCATCAAAATAAAATTTAAGTATATTTAATATGATTAAGTTATTATTTAATCATGTTTAAATAATTTTCTTATGATATCGAGGAGGAAATAAAAATTAAACACTTGATTACGAGTTATACCTATTCTTCAGAAAACCTCCTGTGGATTACACATTAAGGCTTTTTTAGGATGATATTTTAGTGAGAAAAGAACATACATGCTATGGGTATGGATGTTGTTGAGATATTTGGGTGGGTTTTGGTTGATATAGAGTGATCAAAATGTGAGAGGAAGAGATGATATTGGGTTCCCTTTTATAAGTGAGGGGGGTGGGACTCTTGTATTTTTTCTAAAATTTTAAATATTATAAATGTCTTAATCATGGTAAAGTGGCTCAAAACTATCCAATTTAGAAGATATGGTGATAATGGTAAAAATAAATCATCCAATAAAATTTAAGATGATTTTTTTGTCCTTACCACAAAGTACTTACATCAATTAACTATATTTACCCTTTTCCACAATGACACATTTTTACCATGGTTACTATTCATAATGACCAAAAATGAAATTGAACTTATTAATAAATTTGAACCTAATGATTCAAAATATTTAATCAATTTTTCAAGAATCAATTTGAATAAGTTTTGGAAAATAATTTTAATATAAGTGTGTAAAACGCAACCAAAAATAATTTTTTTAGAAAATTGCGTTTTAGTATAAAAATGAAGTTATACCAAAATAAAATACAATGTTGATTATAATAGAATTATTTATATTATAATTAATTAAAGGGATCTAAAAATTCCTGAACCTTTAATTCCAGATTTAGTACTAAAAATATGCTATATATTTTTTTTATTAAAAAGATAATTGAAAAATACATAGTTTATTATACAACCGAAGATCTTTTCTGGTATAGAATTTGGAAAATTAAGAAAAAACCTAAAATTTATCATATTTTTACAAATTTTATTACAATTAAATAATTATCTTCATGTGTTCTACCACCTTATATAAAACAAGAACCTTTATAATTTCTTATAAACCTTTGAAAAATATTTTAAAACTTGGGGTGAGCTTAAAATTGCCCAGTAAGGGCTTTTAAAATCGGTGAAAGATACTTTGAAATTTCTTTGAAAACATTTTATATAATATTAAATATTTTTGATATTTATATAATTTCCAAAAATAATAAGCTAGGGTTTTCATAAAATATCATAAGAAAATAATTTTCAAAAACATTTTTTAAAATACTTATCATTTTGAAATCCATTCAAAATACACTTTGAAAAAAACTTGGATTTATCCTTGAAAATTATTTGAGAATAATAATAATTTTATGGTTTCAAATGATACTTTAAAGATCTTATGAAAACCTTGGGTCCACTTAAAAGTATCACTAGTAGGAAAAAATCTCATTGAGGTCATGGGTTTACTCTTCATCCCTCATTATCTCATTTGATATGCAAGCACCAAATTTAATTTTAGGAATTTTTTATAAGATCTATATTTCTCAATCAAAACCCATAACAAAACTTTCAAAATATTCTTTAATTATTTTCAAAAAAGTAATTTTATAACTTCTAAACCATGATAAATCACCTTTCAGAAAATCTGTTGGAGAAATCCTTATTTATAAAACAATTACTTACATTTAAAAGACAAAAATTCTTTGAAATTAAAACTATTTATTATATAAAAAATGCATGAAATGCCATTAATAATTATAGATTATGTCCATATATACAAATATTCATGATATTAATAGAAATTAAATTCCGTGATACACATAAAATTATAGCCTTTATCATTAAAAATTATGTAGATAATTTAATAAAATGAAATTCCTTTAAAAATAATGGCTTTAAAATTAAACAACAAAAAAACAATGTTTTGTTATTGTTTTATATTCTAAAATAAAACTTTAATTTTTTTAAAAAATAAAAGATTTTCTTTTAAAATATTTAATAACATCCCTTACCTCAAATTATAAACATGGATGGAAAAAGGTCTTATGGTATTTGAAAATATTGAATGAATGAGAATAAGGAACAAGAGTTTTGGAGAATTGAATTTCCAATAGTGAAACTACTACGTATTTATAACTATTTTTTGTAACTACCTAGGCTCACTGCACTTAATAAAATAAATACAGTTGACACTAAATTACTTTATCAAATATATTCCAAGGTTCACTGTATTCAAATATTGATGCTATATATATATATATATCATTTTACTTCTGCTGGTGCAAGTTTGAGTATCGGAGAATAAGGTTTTCAGATAAGAAAACTCGAGCAGTGCAACCACTCAACTGGATATTAACAGAAGATGAAAACTAAAATGTCACAAGGATTTATATCCAAAAATGATAATCCGAGAGATTATGTTTATTTAAACTAATAGGGAGATATATATTTTTATATAGTCACATAACTGGAAACCAGTCGAACCAGATAAACCCAACAAGCTACTTAACAATCTTTCTCATTTAAGGTTGATGGTGAAACACACACACACACACACACACATATATATATATTATATCTGTAGCCATCAACACCTATTTGTGTATTTAAAATTTCACCTACAACCCATTTATTTATATATTTTTTATAATTTGTTTGAAGATCATGATCCATCTTCAGTTAAGCATTAAAATCAAGCTGGGCCATAGGTTTTCAAGGATATAGATAGTAGTGGTGGAGGTGATAAATTCATCTGAATTAAAGGTGTTCTTGATCTAACTCAATGTTGAAGATGAACAGTAGAATGATTTTGAACTGATGATATCAAGTGGATCAAAATACTATGATATAATTGACCCTTTTAAAATTGATTAACAGTGCTAAGAGAACCGTGTCCCACATCAATATTTAAATTGTTTTGGAGGTGCTTAACTAGATAAGTGATGAAAATTCTGGTTTGAGATAGTAGAGGGGTTGACACCAGCACTCTAATTTACACACCACATCATGGGGTTCAACCCAGTAGGCATTTAGCCCAAAATATGAATGATATCCATGTGCCTTATACATAGGCCCACCCACCTTTATGGGAGCTATGCTCAAGTTTCCCCAGCCTTGTGAAGTCTTATCGGTCCCCATGGTACCATGAATTAGCCAGACTGACCCACTTTCCCACCTCAATAGTTGTGCAAGGGTCCCTATCTAGCCAATAGTTAGATAATTTTTTACAAAGTAAAATTTAAAAAATAATAATTTAATAACTATGTTTTAATATAACAAGGATTTTATTTTGACTTATAATTTTATTATTATTATATTATATTCATAATGAAAATTATTTCAAAACTAGTTAATTTTTTTTGAAAATTATTAATTTCAGTTATCATTTATCTAAAACTTTTAAATATTTTTAAATTTATTTTAATGGATCCCTTATATTTAACAAATTTTGAATAAAACTCTAATAACTACTTGAAAAATACTAAAATAAAAAATCCTATAAAACATACCTTATAGATATTCAACTAAACCATATTCCTCAAAGTCCATTTATCCTGCTCAAAAAAATGTTTCTTTACTTTCCTCTTTCTCTCTGCATTTTCGCTATCTTTCTTGCTGGTGATTTTCAGATCATAGAAGATCCAAAAAAGGTGGGTTATACTTTTGGAATTATTTTTTTGATCGGATCTAGTCCACTGGTATTACTAATGCTTCTAATAATCTTAAAGAATTAGTTTTATAATCTTGTTTTGTAATGTTGTATTGAATTCAGTGTCTTAATAAAATATTCTTCATCCGAACTTAAATTTTAAATCTTATTTATTTACAGAATTTATTTAAAATAAAAAATAAAGATTTTTTTTTGGATTTCACAAGATACTATTTTACTTTAAAACTATATTAAAAATATAATTATACTTTTAAATTAATTTATTTAATGAAAATAAATGACAACTTTTTCAAAAATTGACATTTTCACTATTCACTAACAAATCAATCATTTTAGAAAAATACCAAAATTCATTCTAATAATATTATGACATGATGATTTATAAAATTATGTTTATATATTCATTCAAAATTTCTAAATGTGGTAGAAATCAATTATAATATTCAATAACAAGATAAAATAAAAACCATTTTTGAAGTGTAAAATGATTTTATTCTCATTCATTATCTAATAACCATAATTAAATGAATTTTAATTATTTAAATTGGATATAAAATATACTTATTTCATTATAATCATTTATCAATAGTGATAAATTTAATTTATTAAGATAAAAAACATTGCACACTTAAAAATAGTTTTATGAGAAACATCTCTTTTATCTTCAAAATATTTTATCTTCATTTATAAACAATTTATAATTAATGCACAATTGGTTATTAATTTTATTAAGGAAAGATTTTCTATATATATTTCAAATTTTTTTATTCCTATTCATACCCATGAAACAAATGACATGGTCATAATAGTCATAATTAAATAATAATATTTCTATAGTATATCATACTTTATTTAAAATCAGTGTTGCATATACCAAACACTAATAAATATATTATTTAAAGAAAATAAATTCTAAAATATTTGGGTGTTACATAGAGATAAGATGTGTTTATAAAAATTAGTAGAGTTAGTTTGAGGAGCCCTTTCCTTTGAGTTATGGTATAAAACAATGGAATAATAATGTTTTCTTAAAGCTACCCTATAATGTCAATAAAGGGGGAGAAAATTTTCCCTCATTTTCATTTATTATCTATCAGGGGGTGAAAATTTACATTGAATTTGGAAGAAAATTTATAATTGATAATAAATTAAAAGGGGAAGATTGAAATGACTTTGGGTTGAAGTTGTATTTGTTTTCAATAAGATTCATTATTATTGTCAATGTCATTATGATAGAGAGATATCTTGGGTGATGGAATTTAGTATCCACCCCAAGAAAGTGAAAGAGATACCCACATGTGTTGGGGTAATTATGTTGATTCCATTGAATAGTTGGCTAAAAGAATTTAAAGGGTATCCAAATAATCATATGGTTGCATAACTGATCATCAAGGATAAAAGATACAAGTAATTCTAAGTTCTAGAACATTGTCTATGCCATGCACTAGAAGTAGAGAAACTAGAGGAATGAGATAATTATTGAACCATGTGCTATAAAACTTGTAATGTTTTTATTAAAATTATATAAAAATGTTCCAAGTTATAGATAAAATATAGTTTTAAGAATTAATATTCTATCCTTGTTTTATTTAGTATTTTGATTATTGAACTTAATGGGATGATATCCTTGGATGATGGCTGAAGTAAGTCTGAAATGAGAAGGTACTAGAGTTATTGAAAATAATATACCATGAGTATTTATATGATATAATTACTTTGGAATGATTATTAATATGTTTAAGAAGATTTTATAAATTCTAAATTGTATTTAAATATGATTTTTAGTGATTGAGAAGGTATGGAGTCGCTTTGAGAAACCCCTATAGTCATTTGAAGAAGTATACAATTTTGAAGTTCTAAGAAGATCATATGAATTTACATCATATGACTAGATCATGAAACTTCTGTAAAAATTGTATGAGTTCTAGGATATTGTATGAATATTCTTGACTATATGATTTTGAGTCAATCATATGATTTCAATGTATGAATTTGAGTTGTTCATGTGACTTTGACGAAGTGTCAGACTATGCGAGAGCATATGACTTTTCCATAAAACTTCACCGTATGAATTTAGTGAAGCGTATGAATTTGGTGGAGCATATGAATTTGGTAGAGTGTATGAATTTAATGTATGAATCTAAGAATCTATTTCAAACTCCACCATATGACTATATATTTCTTAAGAATTCAATGTTATAATATAATGAATGTTTTATAACTTTGGGACTTTATATGACTTCAAAGACACATAAAATAAACTTATATTGGGAATACAACTTTGTGCCACTATATCAGAATTTGGAAACCATATGAAGAAGATTCACCCATAGAACAAATCATATTACTTCAAAGATTATATTAATTTCAAAGTCATATGAAACATTGAAAATTTATAAAATTTCATAATTGATTATCCAAAGTGGGAAATTATTTGGAATGTTCCAAGAGCTATTCGATCATGTCATAAACATGATAAATTAATCAATAGATATGAAAAAATTTTGATATGAGAAAACTTTAATGATTTGAATAAGATAAGATCATAATTTTTTGAATCTATGATTCTCAAAAGGGAAAAATAAATTATTTATTTTTCAAGAATAATGCTGATGATGATGAGTTGAAGTTGGAATTTTTCATCAAAGATCATTTCATTTATGAAGTCAGATATTTGAGAAAGATAAATAAGGTACTTATATGTTACTACTTTGTATGATCTTGATCCCAATCCTATATCATTTTCATGTGATTCTATCACACCATAAGAGAGGGAGTCCACACCGCAATATTATGTGTTGTATGACATTGATATAGCTAGAAATATGAATTATGGATTTTAATGTGGTGTATTTGAGTTGAAAAAGAGTCAAAGATACTATGGAAAACACATTTAATACTTATGCGAACACTTTTGAAAAGTGTGATGAATTAATTAAGGGTATTTTTGGAATATACTTTGAGTTAAAAAAGTAGGCCATAGATTAATTAAGAATTAATATGATATTGGGGTACTCCATGATAACAATTGGAATATTCCATTTATGGAATATTGGAAATGAGAGTAGACAATTAATGTTTCTGTACATGGTATGACAAAATCAAGAAAGAATAATATAAGAGGAGTTGTAGCTACTATGTAGGTATAATCTTGTGTTTTCAAAGAAGAATAAGACTCTATAGATAAAGGTAGAAGAAGAAAGTGTGGTTCTATATGATATAATTTTTTCTCTCAAGGAAGATGAAGACAAGTGGGCTAAGAGACCAAGCATCCTCTTGAAGAAGAAACTGATACAGTATGATCCATATAATATCATTTGTGTATTGAAGAAAATAATAAGAGGAAGTTTATATCTAATAAAGATCATGAGATCTTATCTTATTCACTGAATAAGAATATTAGAGTATGTAAAATAAGAAACTAACCTATAAGGATATTCATATAGTGAACAATAACAGACTTGTGTCTCTAAGAGTATATCACTAGGAAGAATTCAGATTATATTTATTTAGTTTATATAATCCCGGTAAATAATTTATGGGGATGTATTATTAAGTTTATGAGTTGATAAAGAGGATAGAAAATGGGTTCTAAATAAACCCAAAAGATGAGTAGAAAATAGAGACCGAGTTTCATTAGTAGTTATTAAAGACTTCTAGGCATCTAGAGACCCAATTATTGAGAAGTATTATCATTATTTATGGGTGTAGAAACATCCCTTTACAATGTTGTTGATCTATTTCAATGTGGAGAAGCAACTAATAAAGTCCAAATAGTGGGATACCAGTTTGAAGATAATCTATATCACAACTCAATCCACTGGGACCCACCTTGACTGGTGGTAAGATGAGTGTGACACCCCAAACCCACCACTAATAGGTTAATGGATGAAGACTATCACCAAGTTGGTATATCAAACAAATGGGAGTCTTTTTCCTAAAAAATTTATGGAAAATAAATACCATTAATCCAACAAGAAGAAAGACATCCATATAGGATGTACAAAATCAACTGAAGAGTAAAAAATGCATGAGAAAACCTACAAACCATCTAGAGACATACCAAGAAAAAGACAATATAAGTCTATGAATAGAGGGCCCAAAAATATGAGTATAAACTCTTAAATATTCACTAAGAAAAAGTGAGATCAATATACTGCACCATCCACCGCTATGAGCACCATCTTTAATGAAATTTGTTAGATGCACCCATACCCTTAGCTCCACCAGCTCTACTATCTCTGCTAGGTTCACACCCTTAGAAGACATCGCCAACCTATACGTCATCTATACATACATGATAAGTGTAGGGAACAAAGACTATGGTGTGTGAGTATAAAAATACCCAGTAGGATTCCTTAAAAATAAAAAGGGAAATAAGTTTGAGATTCAACACACAAATTAGACTGAATTATAAAACCACCCAAGACAACCCAAGGAAACAAACACCAACTCAAAGAGAAGTCCTCAATCGACCCCCACACATGATCTCCACCCTGATTGGTAGGGGAAACCTGGAATAACCTAAAAATCACTTATCCACACCCTGTGGACTCTTAAATAGTTCCCACTCCTTATGGGTAAACACCTCCCTGGTTATCAACCATTTATGGGAGACTAACTCAATCGATTCAGGAAAAGGGAAATGCCTCATTGTACACAAAAAACACACCAAAGGGAATCTAATGGGATTCCCTACCCACAAAGGTACACCCAACTAAGAAATACAAAACCTTCTCCTGAACTACCTCCATTACATAGGGTGAGTGATTGAAACCACTATCATGCCATCATTCCCTAAATGAGGCTTTAAGTCACACCAAGATCACTATATTACCCATATGACAGTACCCAATTCTCATATTACAATGAAGAGAAGTCCTCACTTAAAATAACATTAGGAAAGACATTAATAATAAAAAAAGCACAATAAAAAAACCTAGTGTCTGAGACACACTTTAGGGTTAAAGTGAATCAATTGTTGAAATAGTAACCACCACCAAATCTCATTCCTCTCTAGAAAGTGAGATAAGAGGGAAATAACAAAAGTATCATATTCTCTACAAGCCTATAAACTTAAAAAAATATCAATAGAGGCTGAAAATTTATATCAATGGACATATAATCCAATAATTTCATGGGATACCCACAAATTTCTAGTAAATAACCTATTCATGGGGGTTTTAACCTCAAAAACTGATCTGTCTCTCCCGAACAACTACCAACAATGATCCAACACTACAACTGAGTCAATAATATCATGACACACAAAGTGGTGTGATCGAATACAAAAATGATCATCACCATCCATAGGAGAACAACCCATTCCTCATGAAAAGGGGCTTTGAGAAACTATAGCCTTGCATAGAGGACCCCTTCCCCACCCTGTAGTGGGATACCGACTCCATAAATCAAAAGGAACAATCTACTCCTTGACCAATCTCAGAGGCTCATGGAAGGTATCCACACCCATATACCACACCAATTTTTTTTACCTATGCATAAAACCTAATGGTCCGATGAAGGGGACTATTAATAATACTCTACAAAAACTACTCCATCTTCCTTGGTCATAAATAAAGGCGCAACATAGGAGAGAGAGAGAGAGAAGATTTGTAATGTTGAATGAAGACTGGCCATGGAGGCCTTATCAACTAAGGAGTGAATTCCCAACTCCTTATTCCTCATAATCTAAGACATATGAACAAATATAAAATTTATGGTGCATGGGTCAGAGGAGATTTTTCCAAGAATATTATATCTAACTATGACCCATAAAACCCCTCAATTATAAAGAAGGCATTTCTTACACCTGATTGAACATTGGAATCTGTGACCCTTCATCCTCCAAGGAAACCATAACCACCAAAAACTCCAGGAGGGAACTGATATCTAAGAACACATGATGATCCAATGGCCAACTCCCGATTACACTAAGGTAATTTTACAAATCTCAAACCTACTCTTATCTATCACTCAAATATCATCATTTTTTTCTATGGATTAAGATCAGAAAACGGCATTGAAAATTCTCATCAAATGATTCAAAAAGAGGAGAGTTACTCTCCATCACATCCTACATATAAAGGTACTCATAATTAACTCCTCTTATGTACAAAACTAGATACATGTTAAGAAGTGAAAACCCGTAATAAATAGAGAAGTACACAGTGTGTACTAGGGGTAAATGACATGCACATCAAAATTCCCAAAATTGGGCATGTAATCTAGTGAAACCCAACATATACTCTCAAAATACATGACTTGGACCTACCCTACACAAAATATGGGTTACATGGGTACCTGGACATGTAATCTACCCTAGGTCATGCTGTTTCGCCCAATATGGCATGTACTTGTACACACCCATGTGCCGCACATGAGTGTTTAGCTATGTATAGGGAAAGACCCTAGGTCTAGTTCCATAGGGTCCTGATAGATATGAAAAATATAACCTAAACACCATTTAGATCCCATTTCCATCCTAATATAAAAAAAATCATTACACGATATGTGTTCTTGAGACCAATTGGTTATATTTTGAAATTCTAGACGCATCCCACCCGTGACAAAACTAATGCTGCCCAAATGCTCATGGATCGACCTAAAACTAAATAAAGATAAATTATAGGTAAAATATACTCCAATATGAAAGAAATTATTAATTTACAAATAAAAACAAGGTATAATTGAAATCAATGATACCTACCTCATTTTGGATCGCTAGAGCTTCATTATTAGATGTTTTTGATCTATGTTCCATGATTGTTGCATCCTGATCCATGTTATGACAATCCTTGGATGTACATATCATCCTAGATCACCTCCTATCATCTCTGAATCATCAAATAAGAAGGGGAATAGTGGCCTTATTTGAAAATAAGGTGAGAGGGGAGATAAATAGGGTTAATTAAAACCCTAATTAATTAAAAAGGAAAACCCATTGAATGGGCCCAAATCGGGCTTGGAACCCGAACAAAGATTACACCTCATCCAAGTAAAACCTCATATTATGAACTCAACCATGAAATAATAATTTCCATATAAATATTTATTTAAAAGAAATAATTATTCAAACCCATGGAAAAAATTAATATTTATTTGATAAATATTAAATATTCCGAATAAATCACCAGATACAATATATCCCTAATATTTTTCCCTAGAGTAAAAATTATATTATAGAATCAAAAAAACGATCAGAAAAATTTTATGATGTCATTCCCTATGGGAAAATGAATGTTTATCAACTGTAAGGGAATATGGTTGTGAAACACAAAAACAAGATAAGTCCTCCAAACAAGAAAATACAGATCATCATATTCTCTACACCTTATGGGTTTTCATCATTAAAAATAAAATAACCAAAAAAATTTACAAATATTCCCTTAATCTAACCTCATGTGGAAAACCAGAACATCATCATATGAGCTCCTCCAGTTTTGTAGGTTCATCATATGCAACGATCCTGAACATATCCCACTCAGGAATTAAACACATATAAAAACTATAATCAAGGATGTTGCATCCAATGTCTTCCTTTCCTCCAATATCTAAATAAACTCAAACCATCCAATGGGAATATTTCAACCTATTAGAAACTCACCACACAAAAACTCACTGAGGATTCCTATCTACAAACTTAATTTTCCAATAAAACTACTATAAAATTGTCCTTTAATAGCGCTAAAAATGGCCTTTATCAACACTAGAGAAGCACTGACTACATGAACGATGTTAAAATACCTGGTCTTTAATCAGCACTAAAAAATCACCAATAAAAGTGTCCTTTATCAGTACTAAAAAAGTACTAATAAATGGTACATTTATCTATGCTTTCATAAGAACTGATAAAAGTCCCATTTATCAGCAATTTTTTAGCACCAATAAAGGCCGCATTTATCAGTGCTTATAAAATCACTGATAAAAGGTCATTATCGGTACTTATAGAAGAACCGATAAATGGAAATTTATGAGTGATTTTATGAGTGCTGATAAAATATACCTTTATCATTTCTTCTATGTGCACTGATAAAGTAAACCTTTATCAGTTGTTTTAAAAGCGATGGTGAAGGGCCAATCTGCAGTGTGCTATAATAGCACACTGCAACACCACTATAGTGTGTTGTAACAGCACCCCACAACACAAAAAACACCCAGATATCAACACAAAAGTCCAAATATAAGATTTAAATGAAATGAAATTCACAAAAAAAACACAAGAAAAAACACTATATTATAGAAATTTCAAATATTTGTTTATACAATTACATAAATATAAATTATTACATACATTCAAAAAACATCAATGTTTCTTTATCTTTTAATCCTGACCCGACTCATGATAATTCTGAACAAACCATTCTTTCTCAAGATAAAGAATGAACCTATATAAGAAAACAATTCTTATTTTAGTAATAATATAAAGAAATAAATTAACATAAAGTGTTAATTTTACTAAAATTAATGTCAATTTTAAATAAAAAGACAAACTTGGAGTCATACAGGTCACACCGTGGATAAAATTGAGGTGCAAATAATTAAAACAGATCTCAAATGACTTTTGGATCATTTTTTGAAAGTATAAAAACATTCTGAATTTGTTTTCTTGGTTTTGAGTACATCAGTTGTATTTTTTACTAAAATGTCATTTTAAACTGGAAACATGCACTCTTGACTCATTCTGATTACATCATGAATCGGTTTTATATGAAATGTATTCCTAAAATTCACAACTGAATTATTAATAGTTTTCCTAAATTATCAAGAAAATCTGAGTGCGTTTGATTGGATTTCAATGAGTGACACTTTTTGAACTAAAATGTTGATTTTAAACTGATAACAGCCACTTTGAGTCATACTAGGTATATCGTGTGTCAAACTGAGGTGTGACTGATTCTTACATATCAAAAATGACTTATGGATCATTTTCCTAAATTATAAAAATAATCAGAATAATTTTTCTCTGTTTTGATAAGGATAGTTGTCCATTTTACTAAAATTGATGACAATTTTAAATAAAAAGATGCACTTTGAGTCATACTAGTCACACTGTGAGTCAGATTGAGGTGTGGTTGATTCCTACAAGTCCCAAATGAATTATGGATCGTTTTACTAAAGTAACAAAACAATATGAATGTGTTTTCTCAGTTTTGTGTACATCACTTGTCTTTTTTTTCTAAAATGTCATTTTAAAATTGAAACATGCACTTTGACTCATACCGATCACATTGTGTATCAGATTGAGGTGTGACTGATTAATACACATCAAAAATAAACTATGGATAATTTTACTAAATCAGTTAAAAAAATTTAATGGGTTTTCTTAGTTTTAAGTAGGTCAGTTGGCCTTTTTACTAAAATTGATGTCAATTTTAAATAAAAACACGCACTTGGAGTCATATCGGTCACACCGTGTGTCAGAATGAGGTGTGGCTGATTCATACATGTATCAAATAACTTATGGATCATTTTAATACATATAAAAAAAATATGAATGTTTTTTTGGTTTTGATTAGTTCAGTTTGTTTTTGTACTAATATTGATGTCAATTTTAAACAAAGATTCACTTAGAGTCATACCGATCACACCGTGCATCAGATTGAGGTGCAGCTAATTCCTACACATTCCAAATCACTTAATGATTTTTTTTCCTATAGTATCAAAATAATATGAATGTGTTTTCTTAGTTTTGAGTATGTAACTTTTATTTGTTTACTAAAATGTTATTTTAAAACTGAAACACGTACTTTGACTCATACAGATCACATCATGTATCGGTTTGATGTGAGACCAATTCCTACACATCACAAATGATTTATGAATCAATGTCTTAAATTATCAAGAAAATATGAGTGTTTTTTCTTAGTTTTTAATGAGTGAAACTTTTTAAAGTCAAATTTAAATTTTAAACTGATAATGTACACATTTAGTCAATTTTATTTTTTAATAAAATTAATGTCAATTTAAAATAAAAAGAAATAATTGTAGTCATACCGGTCACATCATGTGTCATATTTAGGTATGACTAATTCCAACATGTCCCAAAGTCTCAAAATAATCCTAACTATCAATGTTACCATAATTTACATTGACTTTATTTTTTGAACTACCAACACTAAATGAACATCTTAGAATAAACCACATCAACTTGAAAAAAATAATCCACTTGTATAAGAAAAAAATTAACATGTGAGTAATAAAAAAAATTAAATATAAATATGAAACAATACATTAAATATTTGGAAAATTATTTTACTGTGAAAACATAAAGATTACCTCTGTAATTGAGCAGAGGTAGCATCATTGATCTTCCTAGAAAGGCATTTGAGAGAACTTAAAATAAAGTGATAAATGCAACACTACTGGGGTGAAAAGGTTTTGAGGGATAAAAAGCATGAAAGTTAGACAGAGCACCCCAACTCGAACAAAAGAATTCACCTATATAAGAAAACAATTATTATGTGACTAATACTAATGATTAATAAATTAAACATAAATATGAGACAATAGATTAATTATATAGAAAATAATTTTACTATGCAAACAACAAGATTACCTCTGTGATTTAGTAGAGACAACGTCATTGATATTCCTTCAAATGCATGGCACATGGATATAAATCTTATAAAATAAATGAACTCTATAAGGAATAATGAAAATTAAATCAATATTTCATTATATAATTTTTTGTAAAAATAAATAAAGTATATCATAACATTACCTTTATATCTTTTCAAAGAATTTATTTGGTCTATATATAAGCTAATAAAAAAACTAAGGATTCTATATGCACTTCATTATGGTTTAAAAGACTATATGGATGTCAGGAAACCATAAGAAAATTAATGGTATTGATTTCTATTTGGCTTCATTGATCAGTTGATCCAAAATAAGGATTGTTTGTGCATCACTCACAAAGTTAATAACAAAACTAAGGATTCTCTGTGCACTTCACTACTATTGGTTAACTACTTATTAACATAGCATATAACCTGAACTTCCTACCTAGTGTCCTTATGATTCTTTCATCCCACAAATGCTCTCCAACATCTCTATTTTCAAGAATCTAATTAGTTTTTTTCTCTCTATGTGTGGGATGAGAGAATAACGGGGACGATAGGTGATACATTCAGGTCAGATGCGATACTAAGCAGTTGTTTACCAATTTTAGTAAAGTGTACAAAGAATCCTTAGTTTTTTATTTGTTTTGTGAGTGATTAAAAACCAATCCTTGTTTAGGAGTCATTGATCAATGGAGCCAGATATACATCGATATGTTTCCAACTCTTCCGGACTAATTTGTCTTGAACAATAACAACATAAACACATACATAGAATTTTAAAAGGGTCATCTGTATGCTCTCTTGAAACCTTGATGAACTCTTTTAATCCATATTCATATTTTTTTGTCAAATTATTAACATGTATCCATTTTTGGTTCATATCCATCCTATTAGGTTCATAAAAGATTAATTTTATACAACATATAAATAAATACACATAAGATATTCATTATAAAAAGTGATAGTTATAGACAATTATAATAAGGGAAACTCAACATTTGATTGTTTCAAAGAATTTAAGTACATTGAAGAAAATGGTTAATTGAATTTAAGAAAAGAATTACCCCACATTAAATCTTTCGTAAATCCCCTAAACAAATGAAAATATAATATAGGCAATTAAGGAGTAATAAGAAACTACAATATGATAAACAAGAATAATAAAATCTCATTTAATCAAATAGAAGATATAAAAATGTATTGGAACAAGTGATGTAGCAACCAAAGGAATTATTACATTTAAAATTAATGGTATATAAATATTTTAAAAATTCTCAAGAATCATGGGATGTCATATCACCACAACGACCCATACCAAGGAAATTCAAGGTACTCAAACTAGATATAAAATCAACATTTACTAATGGATTACATAAATATGAATTATATCAAAAAAAAGATAGTTTGATCATTATTTAATATGAGAATAATGTTTGTAAATTGTAAAAGGTGATGCATTAATTGAAAAAATAACTAAGAGCTTAGTGTTGAAGGTTAGATGAATTATTAAAGAAACTTTAATTTAAAAAATGCAAAATTGATCATAATCATTACATAAAAAATAATTTTATGGATATATTGAAAGTTTTTATCAATGTAGATGACATAATATTTTAAGGTTCAAGATATAAACGATGATAATGATTTTTTATATTAACAATGATCGATGTTTAAATATTGATGATTAGTGAGTTGACATTTTCTTTAGTTTATTGGCGACTCATTGAATTCATGGGATATTTATTTCCCAATCCATGTATGCGAGTGAAGTGTTTTATAGGCAACTCATGGAGTTAATGGGATATATATAACTTTGTTTGATCACTTTGGGAAATGTAAACAAAATAAAACAACCAACTAAACTACATGTGTCACCATCGAGTCCAGAAACAATAAACTCTCCATGAGTGATAAAGAGTTGAATCAAGATTGGAAACTGAGAAAATATGAAGGCCTAAATCACTAGTATACAATCATTAGATAAAAAATAATGACATAATCAAAGAAGTTATAAAAAAATACATAAATAAAATTGTAAGGACTACCTTGTTAGGTTGAAGAAAATCTGATACCCTCTTCGGAAACCCTAACTGTAATCGAACAATAAATGTCGAACAAGATATTCGAGAAACTGGAGGCAGTCGAGTGGTGTTATTTGAGCTTCAATTCACCAAGGAGGAGCACTGAAAATGGGTGGCTTCTATGGAAAGCTTCCAATATCATGACACGTTCACAAATGGTTAGGGTTTTTTAATTAGATCAGGACACTTTTATCAGCGCTTATAAAAAAGTGCTGATAAAAAGTCCTTTTATCAATTATTTTTTAGCACTGATAAGGGTAGGTCATTAGAAGTTCTAAAAAAGCGCTGATAAAACCAATATTTATCAGTACTAAACTTATAGTGCGGATAAAGCCTCATCTTTATTAGTATGAAAAAAATGTTGATAAAGATGTTTTTATTAGTTCTTATTACTTAAATGTTGTTAAATGATTTATAATTATAATTATAAATAAAAAATTATAAATATTTATATATACTTAATAAATATATATAAATATAAATATAGTAAATAGATTCTTTTTTAAATATATTTCTTATAATTTTATAGTTATTTATTTATAATTATAGAAATATTTTTAAAAAATAATATTTATGTCATTATATATATTTATATAATTATACATATATATTAAATAAATAAATATAAATATAAATAGAGTAAATATATTCAATATTTAAGTAAATTTATTATAAATTTAATAATTATTTAAATATATATAACCATTTATTTATAATTTTATAAATACTTTTTAGAAAAATATTTATTTATTTATAATTATAAATATATAGTTTCATAAATATAGTAAATGTAGATTTATAAATATATTTATTTATAAATATTTTTTTACAAATATTTTTTTGACATTATTAATGAATATATAATTTTATGTGCATGCATATATGTTAAAAAAAAGTGAAATTGAATAAATTAAGAATAAGTACACTTTAACAATATTAAAAAAATGGATAAGTTTTATGTTTGTGAATTGTATACAAAAATGCATTAATTACGTATATGTGAAATCAATATAACACAGATTTGATCTATGTTAAATTAAAAAATCAAACAACATTCAATTATATGTGGAGTACTATGTAATTAGTCAGTATTTTTAATTCGTATTAAATTTTAATTATAAACCATTATTCAATAAATATATGACTATTTAATGTAAAGAGAATAAATATTTTTTAATATATAAATCATATTTATATACATATATATATATATATAATATATATACAATTTAATAACATTAATTATTATAATTATCTAATTAATAAAATGTTAAATATTTAATAATGTATAATCAATTTATTTATTTTTATTAATAATTATTTAATTAATAAAATTTCTAATATTTTTTTAATAAACTCATTTTTTATTTTTTATTTATTTAATTATTTCATTTTATTTATTCAGATATTTATCAGCACTAAAAAAGTGATGATGAAATAAATATTTATCAGCTCTAAAATTAAAGCATTGATAAATGGCACCCTTTATCAGTGCTAGAAATAAAGCACTGATAAAGGTTACCCTTTATCATCACTAAAAATAAAGTACTGATAAAGGATACCCTTTATCATCACTAAAAATAACGCACTGATAAAGGTTTCCTTTATTAGTGCTAAAAAAGCATTGATAAAAGGTTAAATTTATTAGCGTTTTCCGTAGCACTGATAAATACGCCATTTATGTGTGTTTTTTTCTTGCGCTGATAAATACCAATGCTGTTAAAGGCTTGTTTTATAGTAGTGTGATGAGACATTGAACAATACAACATGAATAGGTGCTATAAACCATTATAATCAAGTAGATTTGTTTCATTTACTAAGGCACTCTCTAAGGTCACCATACTCCAAACATTAAAATGTGAAAACCCCAATATTTTCTTCTAGAGACAATCAAATTGCATCCAAATACTCTCTCAAGTGTCTAGACTAGTGTATCACACCACATCGTAAGAGGCTACCACTACTCCTACTAGGTAATATCCAAGAGCACAAATCAATGCAGATTGATTCAGGGCACTAGGGTAGATCCACACTCTCATACTTACCTCACGAATGACAAGGGATTTTATGTTTGAACCAAAGACCTCATAAAATTACTCATTCAACACATGGGAACTATTTTCTTCACTCCTAAACCCTAGGTCAACATACATCTACTCTCAAAAAAATATAATAAAATATATGGTAAGGTCAACTAAACACACATCCTCTAAGAGGCTTATAGGAATCCTTACAAAAAATGTACAACATTCCTCCCAAGAGGGAGCATAATCAAGACGATTGACTACTATTCAGACAAATATTCACATTTACTGAAATTTCAAGTTCTAAATTTTTTCCACCCAAGTAAATAAAAAATCATAATACCGATGGAATCATATGATACCATTCATGTGGATCCATTTAAAATAAAATTAAAAATAGAAGCATAACTCAACATTTTATTCAGTCTCTCAAAATCACCTTGAAGTAATCTATAACCAAGGAATATATGATTTGATCCTTGATGACACATGAGACACCTCCAAGGGAAAAGGGAAAATTCTTCACTCTACTACTATAGGTATGACCCTTTAAAAACCACATTATACAAAACCAAGATCACTAACCCATGAATGAACTAGCCAAAGCCTCTGAGTGTTGGTCCTATTCACTAGCAAGGTCCCACTCTTGATGAAGTGAACCGTGATTCTATTACCCAAATGAAAAACACAAAACAATGACAAAATCTCATACAAACTCCACCTAATGGTGGTCTCTCATCACTATGAAAATGCTACTGGGTCACACCCATCCATTGTAGAATTTATTGAGAGATCACTTCTAAATGCATCTCCCACTAACATAAGAAATGTGGTTATATTTTCACCTATAAGAGATATATTTTTCCACACTGCACTAGTCTAGAGTTCTTATAGAGATATATAGAACCCTAATCATCCATGAAACATTGATATAAAATAACAAATAGTTCTAACAAACACACATACACCCAAAAAAGGGTCACAAACTACACATTGGTCATATCATGACATACATGGTCTATCTATTAGTAGGTCATACTATAAATCAATCATTACAATGATAATAATATATCATAAAACAACCATCTGGAAGACATGGAATCAACATATAATATTCCCTACCCATATAATGGGAGCACCCATCTATCTAGGGCTCCCATGCTTAGAATTCTTTTTTCCATACTTATTGATTTCTGAACAAAAGAGCCCATCATGTAGAACAGACTAGAATCAAATATCACACTAGACAATGATCTCATTATAGAGATCACACTAAACATCATGTTGATCTAAACTCACATTGATAATTAATTTATGGATAATAACCCAAACATTTCTAGGTGTCTATAAACTTACTAAGGGGATACCGACTTCACTTATGGTGTTCTCATGACCAAAACATGGGTGAAGGATCACACCATAAGGGTTGAATGATCATAACATATGTCACACCAAAATAAAACCTCTATAAATAAAGGACCCACACTCTATCTCATAGGGGGTACCGAACCCATTATAGTATGTAGGACCCACAACTCATCAAGATCAATGGGATACCAACCTCATGTTTGAATGAAACAAAATTTATCTGAGGGGGAAACTACCCCTTATATAAAGGACCCTTGCACTCCCCAACATGGGGATACTATCTCAAATGGATAAAAGAATTGCATCTCATCTCATCAGAACCATGAATCTCTACAAATGGAGGACCCACCTCCTACCTGGAAGAGGGTACCAACCCCTCTCTATAGTATGGGGGAACCACGAATCATTGGAATCATGGGGGTATTGGACCCACAAATGAATGGAGTCCCACACTCCAAAAATGGTAGTCTAAACCCCTATATCAAGGGGGTGGAAAACTCCACAATCTCATATCGTAGACCTATACCTCATCAAGTCACACAAGATATATGAGGGGATACTGATCCTAATGGAGGGTCTTTATACTATCTGTGATCTTAGACTGGCAGAATACCGACTCTGAAGATAGAGGATCCTGTTCCCCCATGTAAAAAATAGAGGGGGATATACTAATTATATATGAATATGGTTATGAAAATTATAACATTGCGAGAGATCCTCCTAGAAATATCACACATCTATAAGTAGTACATGGGGTTATAATTATCCATAAAAGGTTCATTCTACACCTCTAGAAAAAAAATTTCTATGAGGGAAATCAAAATCCTTATTTCATAATGTCAACATTGTGATAGAAAATCACAACATGAAATCATAAAATGTATAAACTATTATATGATGCATGGAACTATAGAACTATACCCTATGACCAATGCTATAAGTTCCCAAGTTAGTCATCCATAATATCAGAGTCCTTGTATAGATTTATATTGAAAACTATACCCTAGTTGGGTTCCTTGGTCTGATAACTAATCCTAAGCACATCATGTGTTTTATCCAAACATGTCTTCAATAAAACTCACATGACACCTATATCCAAAATCCACCCCTATGAAAGACCCACTCAAATATAACTTTGTCCCAACTAGATCCACCAAGGAAAAAACTACACTAGTGGTAAGATGAGCGTGACACCCCAAGTCTACCTCTAATAGGATAGGGACTGGAGACTAGCATTGAGTAGTAATATCATAAAAATGAGAGGCCATTGGATAAACATTATGCAGGCTATGAAACCACCAATCCAACAACAAGGAGCACAACTAATCCTGATATACAGAATCATCTGAAAAGTAATACATGCATGAGAATACTTACTAAATATCCAATGACATACCAAGAAAAATATGTTACATTAGTAAGAATATATATCCCAAAAATCTAGAAATAACCTATGCTATATCATTTGGGAGAAAGAGAGGTCACCATACCATGCCATCCACTACTCTGAGCATCATCTGCAAGAAACCCCATTAGATGCACTAATTCCTTAGGATCTACTTGATCAGTTAGCTCTACGAGCTCTATGCCCATAAAATAAATCACCGATATATACATAATATTCAAATAAACACCAAGTGTATGAAAAAATACCATATATAGGTGAGTAGAAAAATAACCAATAGGATTCCTTGAAAACAAAAATAGAAACAAGGTTGAAAGTCAGAAAACAATCATAGAAAAACTGCACAACAACCAAACATAACCCAAGTAAAAACCAACTTAGAAAGAATGTATCACTAAACTCTCACACATGATCACCACCATTCCTGAGAGTGGAAACTAGGGATAACCTAAAAAATCACTCATTCACACCATGGGGACACTTGAACAAATCCCATGCCTCAGGGTTAAACACCTTCCTACTCATAAACCTTTTTTAAGGGAGACTAACTCAACCGGTACAAGAAAAAGGAAACACCACACTACACACCAACAATAAACCCACAAGAATCTTAAGGGATTCCAAAAAAAGACACACTAGAATAAGAACTACATAAATTTCACATGAATCGCCACCATTACACATGGTGAGTGACTAAAACCACCATCAAACCATAGTTCCCTAAACGAGGCCCGGAGTCACATCATGGTCACTGGAGCACCTTATTTAAAATTCCTAACACTCATGACATAATGAAGATAAGTACCCATTTTAGATAAACTAAAAACAATACACACACTAAAAATATAACATAAGATGAGAACCCATCATCCCAGTCACTCTCAAGGGTTTAAAAAAAATCAATCATTGAAAGAGTAAACATCCTCGTAACTTGTTCAACTCTACAATGTAGGCCAAGATGGAAAGAACTAATACAACCCATTCTACAAAATAATATGCATGTATTAACCATCTAATGAGGTCAACTATAACCATAACCATTCATATAATCCAATACCATTATATAAGACCCATGCCTCACTGCTACACACAATATGGTCAAGGGTGTGCCTCCCCCAGACACTGATATGTCTCTTCTGAACAACTGTCAACACCAATCCAACAATGAAACCGAGCCAAGAATATAATTCCATGCCATGGAGTGAGAAAAAACATTAAAAAGAATCATCATCATCTATATGATAAAAACCTACGCCTCACAAAAGGGGGCTTCAAGAAACCACAGACTAACATAGAGGTCCTACACCCTACCCTATAAGGGGGATTCCAAATCCATCAATCGAAAGGAAATAGAGACTCTTAGAACTATACCATAGGATCATGGAAGATATAAAAACCTAGATACCTTTCCTTAACTACTACCTAAGAATAAAACCTAATAGTCTAGTGAATGGGACCAATGACAAATCTTTATAAATTGTGCTTTATATTCCTTTGTCATAACTTGAGGTATAATGAGAGAGATAAAGAGAGTGAGTGAGAGAGTAAGAAGATATATAAAATGAAAAAAGTACTGGCCATAGAAGCCGTATTGAATAAGGAGTGAATGACCAAATCCTCCCTCATTTGAATCCAAAACACATGCACCAATACTAACTTCAGGGGCCACATGGATGAAAATTTTCCTCCACAAATATCACTTTTGAATAAGACCCATCAAAACCCTCTAATATGAAGACAATGTTGCTTATATATTTAAAAACATTGATATATATAACCCTTCATCCTCTAAATAAAACATAACCACCACAAACTCCTAGAGGGTATAGATCTATAATAACACATAAATATCCCATACCCGACTCCCCAAATTTTCCACAAGAAGTCTATAACTATAAAACCTACTTTTATATATCATCTAAATCCAATTGTAACTACTAAGGGATTATGATCCACAACCATCACTAAAACATCTCAATAATAAACCTTAAAATAGGAGAGAAACTCACCATCACATCCTACATAGAAAGGTGCTCATAATGGACTCCTTTTATTTCCAAAACTAACTATAGGATGAGAAATTAAAACCTATAAGAAATCGGTAAGTACACAACAAGTACTAGGGAGTACATAACATTCACAACCAAACACCCAAACTTGGGCATATACTTCTGTCTAACCCATAGTGTAATATCCTAGTAAAATAAATGACCCTACCCTAAACAACATGTTGGGTACATGGGTATTTGGCTATGTAACCAACCCCAAGTCATGCTGTGCCACCCGAAATGGAATGTAATTACACACACCCATGTTCTACACATGGGTGTCTGGCCATGTACATGTCCAGACCCTATTTCATATTCCATAAGGTCCTAATCAGTGTGTAAATATAACCTATATAGAATGTATACCCTATCTCCATATTGAGATAGGAAAAAGTGCTACACGATGTGTGTTCTTGAGACCACTTTTCTTATAGTTAGAAATTATAGATTCAGTCCACCTTATATCATACTAATTCTTCCCAAACACTCAAAAATAAATCTGAATCCAAAATAATGATAAACTGAAGGAAAAAATATAACAAATAAGGATTAATTTATGAATCAAAATGAGGAATAATTGAATTCAACAAGCTCTACCTCATATGATATTACCAAATATTTTTTCTCAAACAATTTTGATCTCCATTCCATAATTATTGCATCCTAATCCATGCTATGATAATACCCAGATGAATATCTTCCCCTATACCACAAAATCTTGGATCCACATCATCAACTAAGAGGGGGTAGAGTGGTATTTTACATGAATAGGGTGAGAGGGGAGGGAAATATAGTTAATCAAAACCATAATTAATCAATAAGGAAAGCTCATTAAATGGGTTTGACCCAAATCCAAAACCCAAACGACGATTATACCCCACCTAGGTAAAAACCCCTATTACAGACTTAAAAATGGATTCAAAATTTTCATCTAAAGATTTTCTTAGGATATATTGAAGTTAGAACATATAAAGATAGTTAATATTCATTTAATAAGTATTGAATATTTTTAATAAGTCTCCCAATATAGAATCTCCCCAAATTCTTATCCTAGGGTAAACACCATATTTTTTAATTAATGGAAATATCAATTTTTTTACAAGATTGTTCTCTGAGGGAAAATAAATATTTTACCCTCCATAAGGTTTTAAGACTCTAAAACTCCAAAATGAGCTAAGTCCCCCATGTAGGAAAACCTGGATCATTAAAAGATGATGGACACAATGTATATTCACATGTAAAATATTTTTTATATATATCACCTATGTTATATGGTGAGAGTGGGTTAGGATAATAACAACCCACAACTATATTTTTAATTGATAAAAATATTTTAATATAGAATTTTTGACTTGGACATTCCACTCATGATAAGAAGTAGTATTCCCATAAGGGAAAAAATCTTATAAAATACTTATGTTATTTACTGATTTATCTATATTTTATATAGGTGTATTCTTGGTTAAACAATATAATATCCAATATTCTTAACTAACATTAATTATTAAAGTCTAAAGGGGATATAAAGTTTTAAATAATAAATTTATAACTTATTAAGATTAGACAACACTTGATTCACCACATCTCAGGTGTGTTTGAAAAGATACAACATGACTTATAATATGGATATTAAAAAGGGTAAAGATAAGGAGGTGGAATTATAGGGTTTGAAGAATCCTAAAATGGATGATGATCAGGAGGAATAAGAGGTGGATTAATTCATAGTATTCCATTTATCAAATCTACAAAGGGTAAAAGTAAATCTCCAAGGGAAACTTCCACTCGCATACTTTCAGTGTGAAAAATCTAGAAACCATATGAAAAAGTGTACCAAGAAGTTTTTAGGTGATGATAAGGATCTTGAAGTTTCCATGAATAAATATCCATCCAATTTTAATGGAAGGAGAAGTATTAAACATAATTTATTCATGAAAAGTACCTGATTTCACAGGAGAATAGTAGTTCAGAAGAAATTGAGGTAGAATAAATTAAGGGATACAAAGGACACAAATAAGATTCTCTCATGGTTATTGTAATAAGTTATAGAACAAGGGAAGATAGAGATGATGATATAGAATAATTAGAAGGTATATTTGATCTCCAAGAATAATTAAAGGATATTCTTGAAGATATATATGTTTGGAGAGGAAAAACGAAGAATTCAAATAGAGTGGATAATGATGAAAAAATCTATATGAATCAGTAAAAATAGGAGAAGTATGAGTTAATAACCACAATTAAAAATCTAAAATCTAAAAAGAAAGAATACTTAGAGAAGTTTTCTATGTATGAGCTCAATATTGAATAACGGGACAATATTATTGATTGATTGACTAACATAGTGAAATATAAGTGAAAATGTATCAAATAAAATGATGAAGTAGTTATAAACCTATGAAGAAAAATAAAATACCGTGAAAGAATCATGACTCATGGTATTACATTGATAAATCAGATCAAAAGTGAAAAAGTTAAAATAGGATTTTGAGGGTCTAGAAAGGTTGTTAGTGGATTGTCGAAAAAAGAAAACGATATTCTAGGTTAAAAATACTAGTATGAGGATTGATCATAAATGAACAGCAGTTCCGGTTGATGCTATGGAAAAACCACCCACTCTAAAGTTCAAGGTTGATTTGTGAATGAATCATAATCCACATACTTATAGAACCAAATAGACAACCAATTATATAGGAATGACACACAATAATTTACCTCATATCAGGTATTATTATTCTATAAAGATGGAAAATTCTCAAAATGTTTGTTTTATAGTGAAGAGGTACTAGAGGGTGCAAGACAAACAATATTAGCTACGTAGAGTTTAATATTCCAGGAATGATTTTGGAACTAAGGTGACCCAAGCTAGTGTTTGATGAGTTTTTGTGTGTGTTTTAAATATTTTTACAGGTTGATCAAGGTGTTTCGTGACTATATAATATGGTTAAAAAATTAAATCCTGATGGTTGAAGTGAAGTTTTTTGTATAATGGTGTCATTTCCCAATGATTTACAAATTTGTTGGGTCCAAAATTACTAGGGTATTCTCATGTTCCAGTGAAGTTGTAAAAAAATTTCAAGGAAGAGGAAGGATTCTTACATAGTAGGTATGTAGACCACATAGTTGGTATGCATCCCAAATAGTAAGTGTATGAAAGGAATTCATGGACCTACATAGGTGGTTGGAGATTGCGTTGCACCCACGTAAACTACACTAGGAGTGTGCAATGAGGGATCTGTGAATGAGAGACAATGTGGAAGGTATGCAGACCACACATGAGGTTGGTGGAAAAAATGTTATAATTTCTTATGACCTGCATATGAGAATCACTCTCAAAGGAATTATATAAAAGATAAATCATGAAATAAGTGTGAATAACTCTGACTATGACTGATAGTTTATTTGAGAATTACATTAAGGAGGATGTTTCATGAAATATGTAGATTATGAAGTTGGTTTATGAATGGTTGAATAATTATCATGGTGTTTAGAAAATTTTTCAAAGGTATTTTCTTATAAAAACCCCACGATTCACATTGTTAAGATAAAGATAAAATATTAATATTAAATCTTAGAGATTAAGTACTGGGTAAAGAAGATACCATGTATTCAATGTGTGGAAATCAAGGTCAGTGTGGGAAGTTTATGTATTAGGATTCCATGAATGTAGTGCATGATGAAGTTGTAAATCTTGGAGTTTCGTGTGGCTTTTGTGCATGGTAAGGAAGTGTGTAGATAATCTAGGTTTAATAAGTGTGTTGAGGAGATATGCATGTAGGTAGTTCATGCGTTAAGTTCACGATAGACATTGTATAGTGTGGTTAGGGAATGGTTAATGGAATTTTACATAGTAAGTGCATAGTGAATAGTGGTTCGCACAATGACTATAGGAAAAATAGATGATTAGGGACTTCTATAGGGGGATATTCTAGTAAATTTTATAAGACCAATGATTATATCAGAGCATCATAGTAAGTATATGATGATGAAAAATAAATTATACTTTCTTGATGATATGAAGGTGAACTTCAAGTCATTAAACTAAGGAAGAATTAATCTGGAGCACTATGCAAGGAGGAGTTAATGTAAGTGAAATGATAGAGGAAGTTTTCTATCTATAACCCCTTTTTAAAGGTGGTGTGACTATAATGGAGTGAATGTGGCTGAAAAATTTTAATAAAAAAAATCTAGTTAATCTTAATTTATTTTGGTAGGATTTAAACATCATCGACATATGCATCTTAGACTAGAAGATAGTAGAAAACCAAGTAAACTTGATGTGTTCTATTATATTTATTATTTTTGTTTTATTCAATGATGATTATTATAATTCATGTTTAACAAGTTCCTACCAATATGGGTATATTATCTATTTTAATTGAAATGAAAATTTTACACCATGATTCACCTCTCCCCTATCAGGGAGTCCCTAGGTACAAAAAGTGGTATAAGAGAACATGTCCTAGGAATTAAATATGTCATCTTAAATTAATTTAGATAGAGAATTTACTAAATGTTAAAATAATTCCTCTATTTTATGGAAGAATCTAATAGATTTATAAAAATAAAAAGATATCACATATTCAATATATTAGGATGGTAGTTATTTCTACTGAATTTCATAGGATTGAAGTCAGTGATGAGAAAGGATAGTCTATGCCTTAAGTGTAGGTACTAGAACATGTAGTGGTATTTAGAGGGCCAGGGTTTTAAAATTTTCACCGATGATCGATGTAATAAAGTCATCATTGGGGAAACACTTCCCCAGTTTCATCCTAAGTATTACGCGTGAAGAGTTTTAATCAATATAAATAATAATAAAAAAATACCTGGTTCAATTTGAATCCATGATCATCATATGATTAATGCTGATGATCACTTCATAAATAATACATGTTTAATTCATCTAGATTTTCCACACATGATTCAAGAAAATGAAAGAGTTCCAATCATTGAAATCTAGGTGATAACATGGAGATCCAACGACACCTTCGATGCCCTGAAGATCACTGCATCACTGTTCTTGTGATGCATGAGACAAAGTTCAATCTGTTCCCTGAGATCCAAAGATTCTATCTCTAGAAAGTGGGATAGGAGATATAATATCTCAAGAACTCTTCATGAATAGTCATGATGGTGAGAGCCTCTCCTCCTATTTGAAGTGTGCTAAGGAAATTATCCAGAAAGGCTCCCCAACTCCTGAATAATTAACACACTATATAAATGATATTATGACTACTATATTGAGTCATAAATATAATTAATATTATTATAACATTCCATTAATATAATAAATATATTACGTGACAATACATGATCCATTAACTCAGATCAAAGTTCTCGCAAATATTAAACAAACCATGAATATTTTAAACTAATATTTATTCAAATAATATTTTCCATGAATTTACTTAAATAATTATAAATACATTTAATAAATAAATTAAATTTCAATTATTATTAACTTGAATAATATGAATTTATTTATTCATTTGGTGATCGTATATCCTTGGAAAAAACCCAAACCCTAGTGGTGGGCTCTACCATGTCCTATATACCTATTCAATTGAATTGGGAAGGTTATTGAATGAAATATTGTATGTGAACCTCTAGGCCCTCTTCTCGATAGTAGTGAATACTATTTGTAGACCAAGAACAGGATCTAGAAACCCATTACGACCTCGTAAGAGATAAGGATTGTCATAACAATGACAACCAACCTACAAACATGCACTGTGTAATATAATCTCTTTGTATTTAAATATATCATAAAGAAGGATGCACACTCATGTCATCGTGATTTATTGCTTTATTATTTTTTGATCTAATTGGATGTATTTACCTTAGGTTGTCATTGCCATGGATTTATTAAGGTACTACCATATTGATCAACCAGGTCTGAGATATATTAATTTCTTAACTTAGAGGTGAAAAATTCTATCTTGACCATTTAACCAATCTCATACCACCAATGATTAACCCAACAAAATCTACCTCACCAATATTTCATCATCATATTTTTTTTACTTTCATAGAAGTATGTGATCAAATAGAACACATTGGTATTGATGTCATGTTAGGATACCATTACACATGTCCATATATAAGAACATCTAATGACACAAAAAATGTGTGGTGTTACTATTGGAGGGTCTTTCCTCATGAACTCACTACTAGATATCACAAAGTGAGAACTTCATGAGAAGAATTCTCGATTCGTATGAGGCCCCAACACCTGATAGTCAAACATCTACTATACCTAGTCAGTAAGATGTATCTAGACTATATGATCTTTGTTTAAGATTAATATAATAGTATCTCAAGGTTCTCATTATTTCCTGAGATCTAGTATAAGCTTTTCATATGACAATTAATCTATGGATATTACCATTAAATAGTAAATGTAGATATATCTAAACTATATTGGTAATATTAAATCATGTATATCTCATTGTATACATGATATGGTAATTGAAAACACTATTCAAGTAAGGTATAAGAAACCCACTATTACAAAACTCCCACTTGTGCTAGATCCAACTTGATAATGAACCTTATTAACTCTCACCCAATAAAGATTATGCTTATATTGAGAAATGACTTTAGTTGCTGGGTTTGACACATTTCCACCACATGGAAATTCTTCTATATGCAACCTCACCTACTTGAGTAAAACTTCTCAAGAGACGGTATCCCTAAGTACACCCCTTTTTCCCACTGTTATAACTTGAAATATTGTCTAGTAAGAATATACTGATTTACATTATGATGATACTTTAATTACTATGTTTGATTCCAAGAACTGGAAAAAATCGTTGAATTTCACTACTTCTTAGCTACCTTAGAAGATGCAATGTACTCAATATTTTTTGGTACATCTACCACTGGATTATATGATCTTATCTCACTCATCTCCTTTTCTTAACTATAATATTAGATCACAATGTTCCAAGGAATAATAGTTTTCCTGATGAAAAGTATTATCCTTACTTCTTCATTTACCAAGTACATATCCTTTGTACTTGTCCAAGTATAATGGAAAGTTCTGAATACTTCCCTTGTAGTGATCCTAGATATAACTAATATCTACCTACTATAAAGTATATATTGGAAAGATCAGTTTTTGTACATATCATGTAATACATGATTGATCCATCACTTAAGTGTATGGATTTAAACTCACCTCATTAATATCCACATATGTCCCAAACATGTCTACATGGAGAGATATATGTCATGTGACACTGGTAACAATTCTATCTTGAATTGTTCCAACTTTTATTTTTCAATACCATGTCACTATATGTACTGTTTAATAGGTCCAAGTAACCATTAGATTCACCTCAGCAGATCCTATTCCCTAGAACATAGGTTTCTACTTTGAGTCAGTCATTGGAGAATAGATTATTTCATTATAGTCGTAAGTAACTTGAAGACCAAAAAATCTTTTTCCATATTTTACTGATCATATTTTACTTTGGGAAATATTAGTTCACCCACTAACCTCAGATAGACACATGAAAAAGATTTATTCCAAATTAATTCTCTAAGATATTGTTTCTAACTTTAATCCTAAACTAGATTTCAATAACATAAAACTTATTGGAATTCTTCGATGTCTCCATCCCTTTCTGGTTGCGTCACATAGACACCATACAAGATTGGCAGTATTTTCATCCAATGATCAATAAAATGATATTATAAATTAGCTATGAAAATTAAAATTCTAATGGATTTAGGCACACCAATATGGTATTACCAATCGAGCCTTATTGGTACTACACATATACCACCCATGTATCATGTCAATTGAATAACCCATGTGGTATTCAAAATAATAAGACCATATGCACTTTGATACATGGAATCCATTATTGAATTTTACTTGGCCTTATAAATCTTAGTTGATTTCCATATATTTCCAACTTGTTGGAATTATTATCTGCAATGAATAATGGATCACCAACCAAAGTGAATACAAAACCATCAGTATGGTTTTATCCTTCCTACGTAGCACGTCTCTCTGGAATATTCCTCTTCCATAAACAATTTTGAAATTTTTTACTATTACAAATACATGTACATCTATTATAATTAACTAAACCCAAGTAAATATGGCTCCCACTATCTCTAATAGAGACATGCTCCCTTATATAGAAACTTATTATATCACTTGAATACTATTTTTCTATCATAGTTATTTATGTAATATCCTAAGAAACTGTTAAGATAATTACTTAGATTCACAATGTGTTTGTTCTTAATTCAAGTTTGTTTATGTACTAAAAAAATCTTTGCATCCAAACACATGTCTAGTGACATAATGGATTTCCATCATACTATCACTCATATGATATCCATTTTTCATTATAGTTGGCACATGGTTATGGGATATCACCATTATTTGTGAAGCATGTCATGAAATATAATGGAATTTTCTATAATATATATCAACATTGTTTCTCCTTATACATAAATCATGACTGTGATGTGTAAAAGGAAATGTGAATTTCATAATTTCCCCATACTAATTTTTTTTATCAATGTTAACATGTAACACTTCATCATCGACCCTCATTATTAACATCAATGCTATGATGTAGATAAGGTCATGCTTGTTTAGGAATTACTTCATGCCATATGATATTGATTGATGATTGCTTGGTAAAGAAATTCTTTAGCATGCCAGGATGAAGAAACTTATATATTCTGACCATGAATATTCTATACATCACTTAATATTCCTTAAACACTTGAAGTAATCTCATGAAATATACTTACCACTAGATTGAACTTGAAATAGTTCACGCTCACTTGTTGAACTAATTTTGAAATCCATGTGAGTTACCTTTATTTCTTAAGGTTTCTTTGTAAAAACTAATTACATACATCGATGATACCTATTATGTTTAGATAGAATGAGTCTAAATACCATATTGGGTATATCTTGGATGTCCACACTCAAATTTTCTTAACAAAGAATTATCTTTCCATAATTGGGTAATTGAGTCTTACATTTTATATTCATCATGTATTGCCTATGATTTACGTATCACTAAAATATTACATGAGTATTTTATACCACAAAAAAAATTTATTCTAAAACATAGAATAAGGTCTCATAATTTCCAAAGGACATGTGAGATAAATGTTTTGGTTATACTCAATAAAAGTTCAACTAAAATCATAAAATTGGATATAATAAGTAGTGTACTTCTCACCACTAAATTAGGACCCACCCTTTCTCAGCTTCTTGGAGAATAAAACTTACTTCTTATAATATTTATATACTTTCTTGGTTACTATATTTTGATACACATATGTGAAATACATATTGTATGCAATACCTAAGAATTAAGATTGAAACATTACCTTAGATGATGAATATTCACTGAAGAAGAAGCGAGTACTTTCTTATTCAATTCAGTTCATTGCATTTAACTTTCATATAATTTATTTCATGTTATGTGATGAAAATAACTTCATATTAATACCTCTTTCATTGAAGTATTTTTTGAATGTGCCCTTGGAATGCCACTTTACATTGGCGTTTTTTTCTTGTATTTCAATTTTTTCACCATAAGAACTATCAAACTTTCTTTGAGTTCTTTTACTTGAAGAACCCTACCTATTAGGTAATGAAGTGTTTTATCCATACTAATCATTTTCTTATCTTAAAAAAATGGAGAAAATGGGTGAATAATATATTTGAAAAGTATGTATTTAAATATCATAATCCACCTTTTAAATTTACAAAGATCCAATGTAAATGTTACCTACTCATATATGTGATTCTCTTTATACTCACAAACTTCTAGAAGATGAGACTACATGTTATATCACCCATTTCCTGACGTGGTGACTAGAAATAACATCATAAGTTGATAATAACATAGTAACATAGCCATCATATGATTTATACATGAGTCTCCTATAAGCAGTTTTACACCCTTACTTCATGATGTAGCTTAATAAGTATTGGGGACACTATCACCTTGAATTTCTCATACCGTATTATTATGCGCAAGCACCTGTACTACACATTAAAACTCATGTCAGTGTGGAAATTTAATTTTTCCATTATTTATCATTGTATTTATTATTGTATAATTTTCCATTTTCTACAAAAATAAAAAATTAGTTGATTTGTAATTTTTATCTTAATTACTGTTTTAGAAATTATTGATCAATTAGTTAAATCATTAAATATATCCCACTATTTTATAGAATTCTAGGAACCCTTTTTACTAGAATCAGAATACTCGGTCACTTGAGTATTCTAGTGGAAAATATCCCTGAAGCACCCCACATAGTCTATAAGCTTTGACTATGCCACTACTCGGAGGGTTCAAGGCAGGTGTTTGGATGTCTAACTCTATTAGCTTGCAATTCTCTAATATGTTGAGTAAAGTCCCAGATTTTAAAATCATAACTTGATTTACTCAAAGTTTGACTATAAAATTACAAAAAGCTATATTTTGATACTTCTTTGCTAAAAATTTAGTTAATTCAACCCACCACACTCATAATAAATCCCTGGTAGAAAGATACACCCTCAAATTTGGATGACGAGCACCCTAAACACACTGTTTTGTTCAAATTCAAATGATCGAAGGCGGTTATGACTTAATATTTCTTTTTAGATTTTATTATTTTTAAATATGAAATGAAATAATTTTCTATCTGATAAGAATTTATTAAGTGACCACACTCCCAATCGATTATGGAATAAATAGAAAATATCCATTGTATCACATGTTAATTTTATCTGAGCATGCTTGTTTATTATTCTATGTGAACGCGCATAGAATACACATACAAAAAATAATAAACTATGAAAAAAATATAATGATTATGTGATCATGAGATGATACTAATGGTTGATCAATTGAGTGAATAATGGATCAACCTATACCCTAGGAATAGTACCTTGAGTTGCATTGCTTGCGACTAGAGTTGCAGCGCCTGATCACCCAATGCATCAAGCTCCTATCTGGCGTGTCGCCATAACTTGGCGTGAAGTACGTCACTACTCAACTTCATCATTATACAATAATACTCAAACGTAGGAGAGTGGGTCTTAGGATAATAAAATACAACTCATAAATTGGACACGTAGGATCTTATACATATAACAACACTTAGACGACTATTAGATCATCTTTAAATAAACTAATTGTTACAAACCATGCATTGCAACAATAAACATAAACAAAACATACATTGGTCAGTCTATGTCTCTTGATCAATCAATATGCATTAAACTCGTGTATTAAAAGTAAATACAGAAATAAAATTAAAACCGCGTTAAATTATTTTTCCGAGGTCTTTTTATTGAATTAAAAATTCACTCTTATTTTTAATTCAACAATTATGTCGTTCGTTCCCATTAATTAATTTAATTTCAATGATAAAAATTAAATTAATTAATTAATTTAATTTAACACCTAAATTAAATTAATTTAACCTGAAACTAAAAATTAATATTTAATTAAAATTAATTTAAAACCAAAATTAAATTAATTAAATTAATTAATTTTTTATTATAAAAATTTATCCAGACCACTAAATCTCCGTTAAGAGCTTGTATGGATCAAGTGTGTGGGGTTCTGGGTTGGGAAGGCCTGCCCAACCCCACTGTGGGAAGGGTAAACCCAACTAGACCCACCGCATGCCAAAACCTATTGAATTGAACCCAAAAGCAATGATACAAGGGTGGTTACCTCACATGGGGGGTTATCAAAGGCATACAGTGAGGCTGGTTGGGATTTTTTTGGATCAAAAAATGTGGCTGCATGGTGTTCTTGATTGGGTAGTATAGCAGGGCATCAGTAGGGTGTTGAAAAATGGTGGTGGGTTAGTCACTTTTTCACACTGGCCAGGTGAGGTCGAGGCAGTGGTGGATCCAGCGGGTGGGTGTTACAACCAACAGTGTAGGTATGCTATATGGATAGTCTTCATGTGGTGTAAGGTGTAGGAGATGGTGCGCCATGGGTTGGCTACCATAAATGGGCACTGGCATCGGGAGAACAAGGTACAAGTGGTGGTGCCGTGCATTCTCATGAGGAGGGAGATTGGTGCTACTAATCTGGGAAAGAAAGAGAGAAACTAGGAGGGCAGTGCTGGTCAACCCAAGGAGGAGGAGGAGGCTAGTGGCTAGGTTCCTGAGGGCTGATCGATCAGGGAGGGGACCAGGGGTTCTAGGATTTTTTTTGTCTTTTATCATTTGACTTAGAAAAATCCATCCACCCCACTTATTCTCCTATTCTTTTCCACACACCCACCCAATTTTTTTAAATATTTTATTTAACAAAAAACTTTTAAAATCCTAATTAATTAGGCTTAATATAATAAAAAATTATGAAAAAAAATTATAAAATAATTTCAACAAACTAATGTAATTCAGGTATAGTCGGAAAACACTATTATGTCTAACAATAATTTCATCAGAGAATATGATTCATCCAAAACTGTTCATGATGGTTACTGACCTTGAGTTACAAATAAAATTTAAAAAAGCAATATTTATATTTAGAACCCATAGAACTACTAATTTAAATCTGATCTAAAACTTTGGATGAGGATTAAAATGCAGTCTGTGGTGTTGGGACCAGAATAATCCCCTTAATGAAATTTAAAGAAAATTTAATTTTTCTTTGATTAAAATCATCACACATCCCTATGATACTAGTTTTAGGTACTAGGGCATGAAATAGAATTTGGAGGGTAAAGGTTTTAAAATTTTCACCTATGATTGACATAATAACGTCATCAACGATGAAACACTACCCCAGTTTTCTCCTGAGGATCACACGTGAAGAGTTTTGAGCATACAAATAATAAACAAAAAATATTTGGTTTGATCTGAAGCCGTTATCAACTTCTACTTGATACCAATTATCACTTCTTAAATAATCTTAAGTTTAATTCTTCTATATCATCCATACACACTTCAAGAAATTGTGGGAGCACTGATCATCGAAATTCAGGTGCTAGTGCAGAGATCCGACGATGCCTTCAATGCTCTAATGATCATCACATCATCATTCTTGAAATGCATGATGGAGAGCTCAATCTGTTCACCTAGATTAGATCTTCTCTCTCTAGAAAGTGGGATATGGGAGATAAGATCTCAATAACTCACCATGAATAGTCATATTGGCGAGAGCTTGTCCTCCTATTTATAGCGTGTAAAGGGAATTACCAGGAAAGGCTCCTCCAACCCCAAAAAATTAACACACTATACAATCAATATTATGACTACTATACTAAGTCATAAATATAATTTATATTATTATCACCTTCCTATAATATAATAAATATACTATATGATAATACTCAAGCCATTAACTCGGCTAGAAGTTCCTACAAATATTAATTGTACCTTGAATATTTTGAACTAATATTTATTCAAATAAAATTTTTCATGTTCTTACTTAAATATATGTAAATACATTTAATAAATAAATTCAATGTTAATTATTATTTACTTGAGAAATATGAATTTATTTATTATTTTGGTGATTTTATATCATTGTAAAAAAACCTGAACCCTAGTGGTGGGTCCCACCATGTCCTATATACATATTCAATTGAATATGGCATATTCTTGAATATGCTATTGTGTGTGACCCTCTTGGACCTTATCTTAATAACATTGAATAATATTCACATAAAGTAGTATGTACACCCGTTTCATAATCCTTTCTTGCTTTATTATTTTTTATCTAACTAGATGGATTTACCTTGGAATACCATGGCCATGGATTTATCAAGGTACTGCCATCTTGATCAACTAGGCCCAAGATATATTACTTCCTTAACTTGGAAGTGACACATTCTATCTTGACCATTAAACCAATGTCATACCACCAATGACGAACCCAATACAAGCTACCTTACCAAGATTTAATTATCATGATTTTTCCTTTAATAAAAGTAAACTACAACAGAAATTGGATTTAGCGGAGATTTTGGGAACCACCGCTAAACCTTTTTTTAAAATGGTTTCGCAGAGGTTTATAATAAACTATCATGAAACATTTTTTTTATGTTGCCGACCCTTACCCCCCACCCCGACCCCGTTTCTCCCCACTTCCCCTACTTCCCCTGGGACTCAGGCCCCCCGTGACCCCGGTGACCCCACGACCCCGGCGACCCCGGCGACCCCGGCCCCCCATGACCTCGGCGACCCCACGACCCCAGCAACCCCGCGACCCCGGCGACCCCATCCCCCCGCAACCCCAGTGACCCGGCGACCCCAAGTTTCCCCAGTTTCTCTATTTCCATATTATTTTCGGTTTTAGTTAGTTTTTTGGATGTCATAAGGTAGTTTGAGGTGAATTTTGGTCTTGTGAATACCTCATTGATTTGGGTTTTTTCCACATGAAGGTTGTGTGTGCCTATTATTGAGATTTGTGGAGGTTGGTTCTAGATGGGTTGGGAATGAGAATACATATGAAATCATGATCACATAACTAATATAAAAATTTATATTATTGAGAACACGAGGGTTTTGATCTTTTTGAGGTTTCTGTGACATGAAGACCATGCAGTTGAGGTTCTAGTTAGACCATTTTGAGCATTGCAACCTGGGTAAAAAATAAAGGTTGTTATTAATTTGAATTTTTTGTGGGTTTTTTTTTTCACTTTACCTTTCAGATTTTGGATCTTTAATGGAAGTTAATTTTAGGGATAGTTTTAAGTTTTGTGGGATTTTGGTGGAATTTAGGTTCTTGGTTGTGTTTTTTCACGAGGTGTATGTTTTGTCTAAATTTCACCATTATAGATTATCCCTAAATGGTGTAGAGATATATGTTATGCCTATACCTATTTTGGGTTTTGTGTTTTATGTTTATTGTTTTAATATGATTGTAGATGATGAAGAAATTTTATAGAGTAGTTTAATCCTCTTCGATGTATTTTTTGTTTGTATTTAATTCTCTCAGATACCCTGAAGTTGTTTTCCCACCCAACCACCTCTTGAAATGAGGTATCATGGGGTTATATCATTTTGAATTTTATACTTCTACTAATTTCATTCTCTAGAAATAATGTGTCACTAGGGGGTTGATTTTTACACACCATGAAATAATTTTATTATTTTTGTATTGATTTTAAGGCTATTTTTTTAGTTTACCCATTTTTTTAGTGATTGAATTATGGGAGTGGTGTTGTCTAGATAAATTTAACATGCTATGGTCTAGAAGCACCATGGGTGTGGTGTCACCTATAGCTAGTGAAATATATAAAGAACCTCTTAAACACCCATATTAGAAGGAATTTTGATGTAGGGGTTTCCCTATATTAAATAGGGGGAGGGTCAACTCGGTTTGTGGGGAGCCATAGTGGTGGTTGGTTTGAGTGGATTCATGGGGGGATAAAACAGGGAGGATTCTACAATATTGTTAGCTTCCTACTATAGAATCAAGTAATTAGTATTTGGATCCCAACATCACTATAAAAAACTAATCTATGATAAAATGTGTTTAGTGCCAATTTTTTTCTATCATCATGGGGATAGAGGAGAATATTGAGAAAGTGGAGTTTCTTCTCCAACTCTTTTATGGCTTGGGCACAATTGGGTTCAATTAATGGAACTTATATGCTCTTATCCATCATTTTCTCACTTCCTGAGAGGAATAAGTAGTCCAAGAATATAGCCTCCTCTTATTCAATATTTCTAACCATAAAGAAAAAATATATATAGGATTCCATTAAGTAGTTGCATAATTTTTCTATTGAAGAAACATGACCTCATGATTGAATAGCTATAAAGATATAAAAACCATGAGAACATGAGGCTCATGTGGAAAGGGTGTAGGTGTAGCTACTATCAGCAGACATAAGGATTGAGCCCATTATATGAAGGAGTTTAAAACCAACCTACCATGTTAAGAAGACACATCCATTGGCTAAATTGAATGATATTAAACAAATGAACCTTCAATAGTCCATCAGCAATTATCATCAAGAATTGGATTATTTTTTAGATTTGTATGATTTGAGTATATTATAGTTGTTTTTATCATTTTTATTTACCTGTAACATCGAAGAGAGACTCCAGAATATGGATCCTATTCTCGTTTGTTTTTATTAATGAATAAAGATTTTTTATTCTTAATTTTCATCCATTCCATAGATTTTATTTTAGCTTGATTAACACTTCATAATAACCTATGAAATTTTTGGAGGAAACAATATTAAAATAATATAAAACCAATTGAACATTGAATTGGGAATGCATAAAGTCAAATATGGTTCTAAAAAATGCTTGAGTCAGAAATATTTCCTCGGGTTCATGGATCATGTATTGGTATAGGCATAAGTACAATAACTGTAACACTAGATTTAGTCTATTTAGATGAATTATTTCATTTTGATCATAGATTGTAGATGGATATAGACATAACTACCATCAAAATAACACTATAGTTAGTTCATTTTGGATGAATTAGTTCCTCCTTTATATGGATCATGGATGGGTATAGGCATAACTACCATCACTATAACACCTTTTTTAGTCCATTTGGATAAAATAGTTCACTCAACATGATAAGGATCTCAAAGGGATAGATTTAGAGTGTGTATTCTTATGTTAAAAAGGGTTTTATCACCCCAAAATTATTTCTTCACACATTTCATAAATATACCTCTGGACTGATAAACTGGGGATGAGAGAACAAGTGAATGCTTAAAAATTTTCATAGTCAAAAGGACCTAGCGAGTGCAGCCTGACTTCTTCTAGATTAATATTATGAACCCCACAAGCTTTAAGTCATTTATTTTATCACTTTAATTTTTTATTGATCCTCATATTGGGGAGGACTAGTTCACAAGGAATTGTCTTCTTATTAGGTTTCCCTTTACGTATTTTCAACCTAACAAGATTTCTTCCATTTTTCAATTCCAAATGATTAACTTAGATTAGGTTAGCATCATATTCAGTTAGTAGAGACTCAATTTTTACCTAGTTTTCTCTTTATAATTGTTCAACATGATGAGTTGTGTGTCTATTTACTTATATAGTTTTAGTTCATGCAAGTTGTACCAATATAGATGATGTTTAAGGTTAGAAAAATTTGACCCAAGTGCACATTGTTTAAGTTTATGATGTGTGGACCATATGCTGGGGTATCCTACATGAATATATGTTTCAAGTTAACCTGATATGAATTGGTAAAATATGGTATCATGAATATGGATGATCTCATAATTAATTATAACTCAATAAAAATAATGGCCACTGTTGTTGATAATAATGGGGTTTTCACTCTTTGAGATTGTTTTAGTGCTTGGTTGTATGATATCAGGAGGAAAATATATGCACTCTCTAATCATAAATGGAAGTAGTGGAATAAGGGATGTCCCACTTTTACTACCTGGGTTGAAGGAGTTAGATACAGTCTTGGAACATGGGTCATTTAGTTTGTGGTCATGAAGCCCATACCATTTTCTTTGTGATTTAGAGTCACACAATTAGTACCAATTAAGGGTTACATCCTACTATTTCTATGATTCTTCATCAAGATTGGAAACATTATTTTTTTCCTCATGAACTGTGATTACAACCAAGTTATTATTATGTCACTTTTTGTTATCTAATATTATATTTTGATGCTATAAAGGATTTCAAAAGTCAAGGGTTGAAAATTTAGAGATTTGGGAGAAACATGATAGGAATACTGTTTAGCATAACTTTTAGTATTGACCATGTGGTAATTGAGTAATATGGCATTGTTATCACACTGTTTCCCTATACCAAAGAAACTTCCCCTATCCCAAACACTAGAGGGTTCATATCTAACTCAGGGGATCATCTTTATTATATCATGTTTCTGTAATCTTACACTATCTTATATATGAATCTCTTTCTCTATTTAGTAGTAACTATGTGTTTTAAAATTTTTTATTATTGTGTAGGCACATTGTGATATACATGGATAAAAGCTGGATCACATTACTGAGGAACACACCTCAGTATGTTAAGGGTTTGAATGAGTTTTTATATTTTGAAATTTCTAATTGATCCGTTGAAGGGAGAATAGGATGTCCATGTCCTAAATGTAAATTTAGAACATGGTTGAAGAGAGATGAAGTTTAGGAACATTTAAGACTGAAGAAATTCCCTGGTCAATATTTGTGTTGGGTTTGGCATGGAGAATAGAATGTTACAGAAAGATTGATCACTGATGTTAATCTATAGAATAAGGTCCCAAGTTTTTTGACAATGGAAAATTAAATGCAAAACCTTATAAATGATGCATTCGTCACTAAAATACACCACTATCAGCATCAAAACATATCAAAACAACCAGAAGATGGTGCTACAAATTGAAATGTGACAAGTGATGTTTTTGAGACTGTAACACAAGAAGATCAAGATTGTAACATATCATTGGATCCTACTCTTGATTATATGGAGCCAAATGTAAGAGAAAACTTCACTGAGGAAAATGAGTTTCATGATTTAGTTGACGATGGAAATCAAGAGTTGTATAGTGGGTGTTTGAAATATTCAAAGCTTTCATTTCTGCTGAAGTTGTACCATATCAAATGTCTATGTGGAATTAAAAATAAGGCAATGTCCATGATATTGGAATTGATTCATGAAGCATTTCCTAAAGAAAAAATCCCAGAATATTTTTATGATATGAATTTTTTTTAACAAGATTGGTCTGAATTATACAAAAATACATGTGTGTCCCAATGATTGTATGCTTTATTGGGGAGAGGATTCAAGTAGATAGAATTGCAGGAAATGTTCTTCTTCTAGATAGCAGTCAAAGGGTGATGTTGGAAGTCTAAATGAACATAATTTCATAGAGAATAAGAAAAGGAACATACCTGCAAAGTTTTTGCGTTACTTTACCTTGAAGCCTCGATTGCAAAGATTATTCATGTCATCGAAAATCACCAAACACATAAAGTTGCATTCTGTAGATAAAAAAAATGATGGGTTAATGAGACATCCACGAGATTCAGAATCGTAGAATACATTTGATTCATTACATCTAGATTTCTTAGCTGATCCTAGAAATGTTTGATTGGGATTGGCTGCCAATGGATTCAACCCATTTGGGACTTTGAGTACCAGTTATAGCATTTGGACAGTTGTTTTGATCACTTATAATATGCCTCTGTGGATGTGTATGAAACAAACATCTTTTATCATTTTGATGATTATTCCTGGAAAACAAATTCCTAGAAATGATATTGATGTATACTTGAAACCTTTGATTGACTAATTGTAGGAGTTATATAGCAACGGTGTTGAGACATTTGATGCTTCTTCTAAAAAAATGTTCAAAAATCATGCTGATTTAATGTGGACCATTAGTGACTTCCCTGGGCTTGGAAATTTATCTGGTTGGAACAATTACATGGGTTTGGATTGTCCCATTTGTAACTTTGATTTTGATCCCAAATGGCTACCTTATAGTAGAAAATGGTGCTTCTTGTGCCATCGAATATTTCTCGATGCATCTCATAGATTTTGGCTGAACAGATCAAAATTTAATGGTTCCATTGATCGTATACCACCTTCAAAGTTGTTAACTATTTCTGAAATATTGAAACATCTTGAAAATGTAGAAAAAAAATTTGGGAAGGTTCATCATTTGAATGATATCAAAAAACGAGTCTGAAGTGCATCGTCAGGTGAAATTAGAACGGAACAATGGAAGAAAAAAAGTATATTCTTCAAACTCCCGTATTGGGAATTTAATTTGTTGTGGAAAAATCTTGATTTGATGCATATTAAGATGAATTTCTGTGATAATTTGATTTTCAAATTACCTAATGAGCATGGAAAGTCAAAGTATCATCTCAATGCTTGCAAAGACTTACAAGTAATGAACATAAAACATGATATCTGGCCAGATGAGAATGAAAGGTATGCTCTGACCATTTTTTCAATGAAAAATAGGGATAAAGATACATTCCTTCAAATTTTAAATAATGTGAAGGTATCTGATGGGTATTCGAGTAACATCTTGAGGTGTGTTGACTTGAAGAATCATAATTTACATGTATTGAAAAGTCACGATTCACATATTTTTTTACAACAGTTACTACCATTGACATTGCGTACATTATTACCTGAAAAAGTTACTACTATTGTACTCCAATTCTGAAATTTTTTCAGGCAATTATGTGAGAAATATCTACATCCATTTCAGCTTGATAGCCACCATGAGAGGTTTTTATTGCCCCTTTGTGCAATGTAGATAATCTTTCCTCCATCGTTTTTTACTGTCATGATGCATTTAACTGTGCATTTAGTTGAGGAAGCTAAATTAGGAGGCCCCGTTCATTATCGATGGATGTATCCAATTGAGAGTTATTTTATTTATATGTTTTTCATTTAAGTAAACAATTTTTGGTATTTAAATAAATGCATAATATTATTATTTTATTTCATAGATATCTTGGGAATCTGAAAGCATACATGAGAAATAAATCTCAATCAAAAGGATCTATTACTGAAGGATATTTGTATGAGGAGTGTCTTAAATTTTGTTCCAGATATTTGGATGATATTGAGACAAGATTTAATCGAGTTGGACATGTTGACGACACATCAACTCAATCTCAAATGCATCAGAAATAAAAAATATTTCCTGCTATTGGCCGATCAGTTGGGAGGACCTCAAATGTGACAGTAACAAAATTGGAATTATTACAGGCACATAGATATGTACTGCTAAGCAGTGAAATTGCAGATCCTTTTATTTAAGAGTTGAGGATACAAACAAAGAGATGAATGAGAGTCCGAATATGAAATAAGAAAGATATTACAAAAGCTGTGAATAAAGAGTTTGTAGAATTGTTTGCACGACGTGTAAGTTCATAAATATTGCAATAAATACAAATATTAGTTTGACACATACATTTTGTAAATCTATTAAATTATATTTCTTTTTTTAGATCATGAATACTGATACTCGAGCAGACTTGTTAGAAGATTTAAAGTTTCTTACTAGAGGTCCTATAAAACAAGTTAGAAAGTTTGATGCTTATTGATTTATGGGGTTTCATCTCTTGTCCGGGTGCAGCAAGAGAGGGTGTGTGATTTTATGAATCATGTTAGGCACATAGGATAAGTAAGACATCCATATGTTTTACTTGTGAATGACATGATTATAAACCAAATGGGTATGAAAGTGGAACTGAACACAAGATTTGAATGTTGAAATGTGGGTTAAATGGTTGTTTTTAATGTTAATTGAATTATGAAATAGGGAACTGAATGATTTTATATAGGGAAGTGTTGGCAGCGTCAAGAGATCTTCTCAACTAGATTCATCAGTTTTAATAATAGAAAATCTATGATCTTCTCACTACACATATCCATTTATGATGTTCCACTATATTTTCCAAGCATCAAGACCATAAATTTTTTACTAGTTGTCTCCATTATTTTTTAAATTTTTTGTGCATTAATCTGTTAGTCTATTGGTATTTCTGGTTTGATTTGTTTTTCAGGGCAGTGGTGTAGTGGAAGCATATATTTTTTTTTCTGGTTAGATTTTTGCAGCGGTTTTAACCGCCGCTAAATGTAAGTATTTTTTACGTTTAGTGGCAGTTTTAACCGCATCTACAGAGTCGCATCACCTGCGTGCATTCTGAGGTGGTTCTCATGACTTTAGGTGCGGTTTTATAGCCGTTGGATTTTATTTTATTAGCAGTGGTTATAACCGCTGCTAATAAAATAAAATCTCAGGCTCGTAAAAACCATCGCTAAACTCAGTAAAACCTCCACAAAATGAGACAGCTACGACGCTTCCCTTAAACCTTCAATAAATGGAAATAACCACCGATAATAGTTTTCTGACTCCAAATTTAGCGGTGGTTTCTGTAAACCACCACTAAATGCAAAAATAACCACTGCTAAATGGAGGTTTTATTGTAGTGGTACACAATAAAATGGAACAAATTGGTAATGATATCAAGTCAGAAGACTATTACACATGTACATAGATAGGAACATCAAATGACACCCATAACATGTGGTGTTTCTATTGGAAGGTTTGTCTTCATGATCAAACTACTAGAGATCACCAAGTGCTAACTTCAAGAGAAGAAGTCTCAATGATTATGATACCCCATCACCTGATAGTCAAGAATATACTATGTCTAGTCAGAAAGATTAATCTAGACCATATGACCTTTATTTTAGATTAATTTTATAGTATCTTGAGGTTCTCATTATAGCCTAGGATCTACTATAACTTTTTGATATGACAATTAATATATGAACATTACCATTAAAGAGTGGATTAAAAAATATCTACACTATAATGGAAAGATTAAATCATGCATATCTCATTGTATACATGATATGGTAATTTAAATTACCATTCAAGTTGGATATAGGGAACCCACTATTACAACATGAAGGTTATAGGAAATTGTTGTATACTGATGAAAATTCTCAAAATAATTTATTTGGATCTCTTTTAGATCATATATATATGAATTTAAGTAGCAGTACTAGTTCCAAGGCTACGAGGGATGAATAGTTCAATATAGAACGGTGATAGTTAGGTGAAGGAGGACAAGATATAGATCCTCTATAATAGATTTAACGATTTGAAAATTCTACCAAATGATAATAATGATATATTTTTCAATTAAATATCTAAAGTTTTTAGATATATTCAAGGACATGGGGAAGTCATAATGGACAATAATATTGTTAAGAATATCATATGATGGTTTCTACCTCTATATAATCCAAAAGTTTCATCTCTAGATTAAAGGTATTGGTCCCAGATCTCTCTAGATGATCTATAATTTTTTTGTGGATTATAAAATATGAGTTAATCCACAAGGGAAATAAAGGCATGAAAGTTAATATATGACATTAAAATCTATATAAAATCCTGACACCTCTAAAGGTGGAAATAGTTAATAAGATGTGGATGATTAACCTCTCTCCATTGTGGCAAGAAAATTCAAGAGTGGAAAGGATATATTCGAACCCAAGTTTCACTTTACTAGTTTCTTATGCAGTAAGGTTGGGAATATTTCATCAATGTAAGTAACATGATTCGATGATAAAGAATGTAAAACAAAAGTTACATATAATCGATGAACATGATTCCATCCTAGAAGAGAATATAAAACATAGAGTTAATCTAGAAATAAATTTCAGAGGAAGTACTTTGTGACCAAATAAGAAATTGACAATTAAGACTATCTAGAGAAAGTTAAAACCAAATTCAAATATGATATAGAATATATTATTATGGATACCATTGATAAGGAATAACATAAAATGGAAAAAGTTCATGAACATGAAGAATTAGTTGATCTCAAGGTGGAAATAAAGGGATCTCTCAAAGAGATTGATATTCAACTAAAGAAAAACCAAAAGATTAATGGACATCTAAATGATTCCTCTGAATATATTGATCAACTCAAAGTAAACATTTAATAGCTATAAGAAGAGTTAGATAATTATTTGTCTAGTTAAGTGAATTTAGAAAAAGTTTTGAGTTTCAAGCTAATGATTGAATAAAAAAATAAGGTGATTGATGAACTTAATGAAATACTAGAGGGGATATATAAGAAAGATTACTCCCTTTAAGATGATATTTTTTTATTTAGAATGAATCTTTTATTAGTAGTGAAATAAAGTGACTCATAGAAGAAGTACTGTTTGGAGGGTTTATATATGGAGAATTGATAGAAAGAGTCAAGTGAGGATATTAATGTGTTAATAAAATTATAAATGAATAAAGAACTAGATTTTTGGGTAAAATTAGGATCAAATATGATGTTAAGAAATAAAATTAAACAATAGTGATAGATCTGAATAAGGAAAAGTAGTAGGTTGTTGATTATAACATTAAACCTACGTCACCAAGAGTTAAAACAATGATCACTTTTAATAATGGAAATCTGAGGGATGAAAATAATCCATGATTCTTAGATATATTTCATTAACTAAGGTAATATATGAAGGCTTAGGACATATGGAGGAATGAAGGAGAGAATTCTTTTCATCTTATTAAGTTTCAAATATATGGATACCTTGAATAGACTATGTAATAATATAAAGATGCAAGAATATATTTTAATAAGAAATATCTTGGCAGTCAGTAAAGGAGAATTATTTCATATCCTTCATAAAATAGAATAAATAATTTCTATGGATATTTTTTTAATTGTTCTAACTTTGGGAATAAATCCATTGACTATAATAAAATAACAAGTGGAAATAGTAACTACAAAGCTCAAAGATAAATGGATATAGTTTAACCAAGTAAAATACCTTTTAAAAATATGTACTCTTCATTGGAAGAAGAACAGGTGGATGATTTTCCATGTATACAGAGAAAAATTGGGTAGGATATATTTTTACTCTACTTGACTAGGTATATCTTGGAAGGAAAATAAGATCATTGAGAAGGATAATTGGAAAAAATTTCTCTCAATATAATAAAGAACATCATTACATGGATTCTCAATAGTAGGTGTTCATGAAACATGATAAGAAATGTAAATGTCTTGAAAAATGTGAAAGGTAGAGTTGATGGAACAATTCATTTTTTCAATGATGAATAATTAAAGATAAAGGGTAGTAGAAATACCCATTTAACACGTGATTATCTAAAGAATAATAAATATATCCTTGTGTATGGGTTAATAAACAACCTTCTAAGTGTGAGTAAACTTTATGTCTCTTTTTTTATGTTACATTTAAAGGGAAATGGTGTCTGATCAAAGGTAGAGATGGAAAATATCTTATGTATGGAGGGAGAGAAAATGATAATATATAATAGGTGGAAAGTAATGAAAATAATTTTTTCCCTATATTGTTTGGAGATAAAAACTTATTAAATTAGTGGTTAAGTACCATACACTAAAGAATAATGGGAAAAATTATCCAAGATAAGAGAAGTAGTGGACATACCAAGTTTAAAGAGAGACTATGAAAAGACACGTGATGCATGTATGTTGGAAAAAATGGTATGTAATCCTTATTGGATGAATAAAAATATATAATATACTATTCTTGATCTAGTATAAACTAATTTATTTGTTCCAATGAATATATATAGAATATATAGATGAATACAATTCATTCTTTTCATTGATTACTATAGCAGAATGGCTTGTTTCATGTTTATGAAAAGAAAAAGAGAAGTCACAGGATGCATGAAAAGGTATTTGAGAAGGGAAAAATGATATTGGGTGAATAATTAATAAATTATAGTTTGATAATGGAATATAGTAAACCTTTATTGATTTTGATAACTATATCAATAAACATGTCATAAATCATGAAGTTCTATCTATGATAACTCCATAACAAAGTAGAGTTATTAAAGGAAGTAATCAAGTGGTGAAAAACATGGTCAAAAAATTACTCATTGAAGGTTTCATTTCTCACCACTATTGGAAATATGATGTACAAGTTGCAATGTACACTCATAATCGAGCATTGTTAAGCCCTAGGGAAGAACCCCCTATGAAATGTGGTATATAAGGAAGCCTTCATTAAGACATTTTTGTGTCTTTTTAAGTAAGTGATACATTTGAAACAAAGGAGGAAATCAAATAAAGTAGGTTAATGCTATAGATTAAGGAGTATTTCTAGGATACTCAATAAAGAGTAAGGTATAAAAATGATATAAAAATAGGCTGAGTTAAATTTTGGAGAGAAATGGAATAAAAGTCATTGATGATAAATATGCGAAATACTTTAGAGGAAAAAATGATGAAATTTTATGTAAAGAAGAAGTAGAATAAAATGAAGTCAGTGAAACTATGGAAGATCTATAGAGTTGTGTGGATGATGATGCCAATGATCCAAGTCTAAATAGGATGTAATTTCTAAAGAATAAAATTTTTTACCATATAGAATAAACAATATAATAGAGTTAGATCCATACAATATAATCAGAGATATATCTACAACAACATAGACAAGAATAATGATAAATATAGATAATGCATATTTTCTATCAATAGTGTAACCAATATCATTTTAATTATTGGTGAGAGATGAATCTTAGGTTAAATCCATGAATTAAGAATTAGATCAGATTGAAAAAAACTAGTCCTAAGATATTGTTGAATGGATAGAACATCACAATGTGATTAAAAATAAGTATATATTTAAGATTTTTTTGATGAGAATGGATATATGATATGAAAAAAATAATTCTTGGCATGTAAGGGTTATACACAAATTTAAGGCATTGATGTTGAAGAAACATTGGACCAAGTATCCCGAATGGAGTGAGTGAAGATCTTTTTAGCTATGAAAAATCAAATTGGATAAAAATTTTATTAGATGGATGTCAAAATGACTTTCTTAATTGGTTCTATTTAAGAATAAATTTAAATTGAACAAATGATTTTTTATTATAAATGATGAAAAAAAGTTTAAAGATTGAATAAGTCTTTATATGGTATAAATTAGGAACCATGAACATGGTATACTTGACTAGATTCATATTTAAAGAAGAAATTAAAAAGGGTAAGTGTTAGGAACAATATCTAAGTGAAGATTTCTAAGGAAGACCTATTTATAGTTCTTGTGTGTGTGGATGATATTATTTTTTGAGGTATAAAGAATAAATTCATGAAATAGTTTCTTAGTCACATGAAATCAGAATTTTAAATGTCTATGATTAGTGAAATAATATATTTTTTTGGGCTATTGGTGATAAAAAATAAGGAATTCACATTCATTTCCTAGGAAAAGTATGTAAGAGAGTTACTGAAGAAGCTTCAAATTCATGATTCTAAACCAATTTAAAATTCAATTATGATTGGAACAAAGTTAGGGAAGCATGAAGATAGGAAATCTATGGATACTACCTGGTACTAGAGTTTAATTGTAAGAATGATTTATTTGACTAAAACATGGATGAATATTGTCTTTGAAACTCATTTAGTGGATCATTACCAGAGTAATATGAAGGAAGAGAATCTTTTAGTAATTAAACTAATCATGGGCTACATCCAAGGTACTCAAAATTTTATTTTACTCTTTTATAGAAGAAAATTTCATGAAATTTTTAGTGTTTTTAGATGATGACTGGGCTAGTTATATGGTGGATTAAAAATCTATGGGTGGTAGTGAATTCTTCATGGGTAATAAATTTGTGGGATAATTAATAAAGAAGTATAAAATCAATTCACTAGGTATATAAGGGGTTGAGTATATCTTAGTAACTAAGTCATGAACTCATATATTGTGGATGAAGAAACAACTGAAATATATTATTAAAGAGGTGAAGTAACTGATTGTGTTTTTATGATAACAATAGTGTGATTGATATCATAAAAAATCTATTACAACACTCTAGAACCAAGCATATTGAGAAAAGGAATCACTTCATTAAATAAAATGTGGAGTAATTAAGGGTAATAGTGTAACATGTTGGGATTAAAAGAAAAGTGGGGGACATCATGAATAATACATAAGAAACACTAACATTTTAGAAACATCAGTTAAACCTCAGTGTTCAACTAGATCCCTTAACTTGAGTAAGTTTATATAATCACCCTCTACCCATTGTATATATTTATTTAAATGTTTTTTCATGATTGGATGTTTCTATATCTCTTTGTATTTATTTTCAAAGGGGGATAAAATTGTGGCAAATTTAGGTGATCATAAATAGGTTTTAGAACTAAATGAACTCTCATCTTGAGGGAGTTTATGTTGTGAAAGTGAGGGGGAGATATGTTCCAAGGGGAAATTCAGTTTGTGCCTATAGTGGAAGTCAAATGATCATGAATACATGAGGAGTTCTAGAATGAGGTATACCGATACATGGAATAATCTATTGAACTCTTGTTTTCTAGATCAATTATTTCTCATGTATACTTAGAGTGATGGTTGAGATTTTATACTAATTTTTAGGAGAAATAAAGTATGTGTGTAGTATATAATTTCATTATAGATTTACAATAAACCCAAAGGGGGATAATATTATAACCAAGGTGAACTAGGATAATGTTTGAGAGATTTTGTGTTTGTTGTGAATATTATTCAAGTTTGATCAAGGTGTTGGATGACTATGTCAGATAGTTAATAGTAAATAGAATCACCAAATAGGAATTGAATATTTTTTTATAATAGTGTTGTTTTCCAGTGTTTGATAAATTTTGGGTGCAAAATCTCAGGAGTATTCTCAAGTTTTATTGAAGTTTCATGACAATATAAATTTAAATGAAGGGTTCCAACATATTGGGTATGTAGACTACATAGTAGGTATATAAAATACATATTAGGTATACAGACCACGTATAGGTATACGGTCTATATAGTAAGTGTATGATAAGAGTTTTCAAGATTGTGTAGGTGGTTGGAGACTATGTTGTGCTTGTGAAAACCATGCAAGGAGTGCACAATGATGGTTTCATGAAGGATAAATCTCATAGAAAGTATTCAAATTCATAGGATGATTTCGATTGAAAGGAAATAATTTATTACGGCCCATATAAAATAATCACTCAAGTAAGAAGTATGTTGTAGCCAGACCATGAAGGAAGTGAATAAAATTCAGACCTCAATCTATATTTCACTTGGGAAGTGTAAAAAGTAGGATGGTTCATGAGATATACAGACCTAGATGTTGGTTCATGAAGGTTTGAATGATAATCTAGGTTTTTAGAATGTTTTTCAGGGGTATTTTCCTATAAATGCACCAATGTTCACATTATTTTGATAGTAAAAAAACATAAGAAGAAATATAGTAGATTAATTAGTATGAAAAGGTGATACTATGTAAGTAGTGAATGATAATAATGGTATGTGTGGGAAGTATATAAAGTAGGATTCCATGAATGTAGTCCATAGAGAAGCTGTATGAATTGGATTTTCATGAGTTTTTTATGCATGGGTTGGAAGATAATGAAGGAGTAATGCACAAGAAGTGCTCAAAGGAGTTGCATATGTAGGTATTTCATGTGTTGAGTTCACGTTGTATAGTGTAATGTGTGTTTAGTGCACAATGAATAATATTTCATGTGGTGGTTGAATGTTGAATAGTAGTTCACATAGTGATTAGGTGAAATATAGTTTTGAGTAGGAATTTCCATCAAAAAATTTTATAGAGATCAATGTGTTCATTAGAGAATCATATTTAGGCTATCATGATGAAAATACAATCATACTTTCTTGAGGATATAGAGGTAACCTTTAAGCCCTTAATTTGATAAATAATCTATCTAGAATAGTGTGAAAGGATGAGTTGATTAAAGTGATTCTAGGGAGGTAGTGGCCTATCCATAACCTCTTTGTAAAGGTAATTCACCTGGAATTGATTGACCATAACCGAACAATTATAATCTCCAAAATCTAGGAAATTTTAATGGATTATGGTATGATAGACACATATTCATAGTATTCTCCTTGGACTATCCCTTAGTGATGAACCAAGAAAAATTGATATGTTTTATTTTATTTTTGATGTTGTGCATTTAGTGAATTTTAAGTTATAATTAGGAAAGTTTAATGAATTACTACTAATGTAGGGACATGATAAGTTTTAATCTAAAGTAAAAATTGACACCTTGATTCACCCCTCCCCTCTTAGGTAATTAATGTGTACAATATATGATTTTAATGGTCATTGTTTCTGTTTTGGATGATTTGGACATATAGACAAGTATTTCTAATCAAAATTAGAGGAATGTGCCTATGATGCCTCAAAGTGGTCATATTTACTAGCTCAAAGAATCATAAAGTGGGATAAAAACTCAAAATATTTTATTAGCTCTATAAGATTATGTTTTCTTATCATACTCTAAGGAATACCAAGAATACCAATCAATACCAGATGTGACTTCCAATATATGGGTCAAAATATAGCCAAGAAGGCAATGATTATAGATATTTCTATAAAATAATTTGATTATACTAGTTTATGGATTCTTATAGTGGATAAACTTCCTATATAAAGGGAAATATAAATCTTATCATATGCATCAAATACAATAAATAAGGTTTTATTAGATTTGGTACTGATAAAGAACTATAGATTGTTGGATTTTGAAAATCCATGTTTGGGGGAAAAGATATGAGACACATAGGTGTATTAGTTTTTTAAGGTCTCATCTATAAATTTATAAGTGTTAGTCAAATATGTGACTTATGTTTTGAAATAAAATTTACCAAGAAGACCTATATCATCAAGGTAAAGAGTGGTTTAGTTGCCATACAAGGGAAGGGAATGAAGGATAATATCTACCTTGTTAGTGGAGAAAATAATATATACCTTCTATATAATGAATAAGAAAACAAATTGTGGCATAAAACCCTAGGTCATTTAGTCCAAAATTTTTTAGAATATTTTATGAAAAGTGATAGATTTGGAGATCTCCCTAAACTATAACATGATCTTACACAAACATGATATCTTTTTAAAAAGGAGAAGATTATTAAAAATAAGTAAAAGGAAAAAGATCATAAGTAAAAAAAGGGTGCTTGAATTGGTGCATGTTGACATGTGTAGACCTATATCACTAATAACTATTTAGGGGAAGAGATTTTATGTTAGAAAAATGGAATGGTTGATGGTTATCACTCACAATTCTGTGATTCTTAATTGCATTACTCAATATTGGAGGGATACTGGAATGATTCTTGGGTAGGAAATTAAAAAATTAAAAAATTAAAAAATTATAGTGGTATTAAGTTTTACAATAGATATGTGGAGTATTATATTGAAAAAAACGGGATAAGGGTCCAAGTGTCATTAGTGATAACTCCTTAGAAAAATTATGAGGATAATAAGAGAAACCGAGTCATAAAAAATGACCATAATGATGCTTATTGAAAAATAATTATCATAGAAGTTGTGAAAAAAATAGTCATTACATAGGTTTATATTTGTAACAAATATTTTTTTATGAGGAAATAAAAATCTTTATTCAAGATATGTTATAGAAAGAATTTGATGTTGTATTACTTATGAATCATCATAAGTAAGTGTTTCATTCTAAATAAGGAAAAACATAGGAAATTTTATTTATGTGGAGATGAATGGATTTTCCTTGGCTACTCAAAAAATACCAAGGAATATAAATTCTTTAATAAGAATATATGGAAGGTTTTCAAAATAAATTATGTCACTATATTGGGTAATGATAAAAATATTTAGTAAAATATTTAGTAGTTTATAGATTAATGCAACGAGGAAGTGAGAAAATTAGGGGGATCACATGGGGTTGATGAAAATTCATAATAGGACATTAATGATGATTAGAATGAAGTTGGAATTATATCTGAATAGAAACCAAATAACCAAGATAAAATTACAAAGAAGAATATCATCGGTGACCAAATAATTCTAGTCCAAAAATGTTTAATGAAGTATCTATGTAATGTGTTTTAAATAAGATGATAAATATTGGAATTTATTTTAATATATGCATTAATAGATTGTCAAAATTGAAAATAATCAGAAAATTTAATGTTTTTTGATACTGATAAACAAGAACAACATTAAGACCAAATTCATTTTCCATAAAAAATTAAATGAATATGGAAAAGTGATTTTAACCATATAATGATTGGTTTTCAAGGGATACTCATAGATCAATGGAATTTATGTAGATGAGACATTTGTACCCATGGAAGGAATGGAGACTATTCGACTATTAAACTATTCGACTACTCGACTATTCAACTATTCGACTATTCAATTATTCTTAGCCTTAGTAGTGTAATAGAAATTCAAGGTTTTCCATATGAATATAATTTAATAATTTATAAGTTTATTTATATAATAATAGGTGTAATAAAACAACCATAAATTTTCTTGTACATAAATATGAGAAAACATTTCTCTGGTTAAGGAATGAACATTTTTTATCCAAAGACAACATCAAGAGTGTGATACTCAAGACTGAATCAACACTTTATGAAGCTCAGTTTCTAATATAAAGGATTTTATTACAATATCTATTTCAATAATGGTAGTAATTAAATGATGATGGTTCTAATTTATGTATATGGAATAATATTTGGTGGATCTAACATGGCATAGTGTAAACAACTTTCAAAATTTATAAAGTGCGAGTTTAAAATGTCAATTATTGGAGAGTTGATGTTTTACCTTTCCTTTCATGTGATGCAAGGATGGAATGACACATTTATTTTACAATATAAATATTCCTAGGAGGTTCTAAGAAGATTTATAATGGAGTATTACAAGGTTATGATAAAATAAGTTGCTACTTGGATGAAGTTTTCAAGGGATGATGATGGAAAAGTGGTTAATGTCATAGAAAATAGGTCTATAATTGGGATATTATTGTACTAAATAATTAAATGACCTGATATTATGTTTATTTATAGTTAAGATGTATGATATTCGAGTAATCCCAATGAAATTTACTTTTCAGTGATGAGGATAATACCAATGTATATCAATGACATAATGGACTTTGAGTTTCTTTATAATAAAAAATTAGAATAAGAATTATTGGGATATAATGATGAAAATTAGGTATTTTCAACATATAATATAAATTTAAATTAATATGGTGTATTTTACCTTGTATTATTGTGAATTTATTGGATTATAAAGAAATAAGATTTCATTTCAATGAGAACTATAGAAGTTAAATATTTTTACCCACTCAAGATTTCACACCACTATTGTGGATGAAGTAGAAACATGAATACATGGTAGTTGTTGTGAAGTCTATGATCAAAATTATTTGTGACAATTAATGTTCTAATAATATTATAAAAATCCATTCAATCAATTAAGAACTAAGAACATTGAAATTAAGTATCACTTATTAAGTAGAAGTTTGAACATAGATTGGTGAAATTAGAATATGTTCTTATTGAAATTTAAGTCATATAAATCATAATAAATCCATTACCCAAGTATGAATTTGTGATTCATCAACTATCTCTTGGATTTAAATTGACCACCCATACTTAAACGGTTTGTATGTGAACCCCCATTACCCAAGGTTTAGTTTCCCTAATGTACTAATACCTATTATTTTATCTTATTATAAACCACAAAGGAGTAACCTTAGGTTTATTGATAAAGTGGGAGAAATATTATTCATGAAGGGGATAGAAGTTTCTCAAAATTGATAAGGGAATGAGTAAAAATTATAAATAGGGGAGAACTCTTCAATGTTAAATTAGGGTAGTAAGGATACAAGCGGAATAATTAATCATGAATGTGTTTACGTTTTTATATCATTGATCACATATCATGAAAGAGTTACCTTGGGGTTTGTGATGCAAGAAGACTACCTTGTGTTGTTTATGAAGTGTTGTGGTCTCAAGATCTGAACATAGTTCAATAATTGGCATCGATAATGATGTAATTCATTTATGATCTTTGCATAATAATCTTGTTTCTCACACTAAGTTTAGATCATGTGGACTTATAGTACATGTTGAGTAAATCCTTGATTTCATTATAGTGTTACAAAGTGAAAATATTTTTTTAAGAAGAAAGTGCTCATGTTTTGTCAATGAGTTGGTAAATAATGTTAAAGTTCTATAAACAAACCTAAATGAGGTTTTTTTGGGGAAATATATCTCAATTTGTTGTTTCAATTTTTTTGGGTTGTTATGTTTATTGATAAATCCTTTTGACAAAGTTATAGTGGGTTTATTGATTAATCAATTTGATAAAGTTATTATGGAAGAACATGGATATATTTAGAGTTTATTTTTAAAACTATTAAAGGATGAATATTCACATAGGAATTATGTCCGGTCATGTATGGAGTTCTCAAAATTCAGTTCACATAACAGACATGCAATTGAAAATAAGTATGCGGTATGAAAGACCATATAAAAATTGTGTAGTTGAGGTATTATGAAATTAGTATGTGGTAGGAATTCATTACATAATAATTTTATGATAGGATGGTTTGTTAAGGATCTAGGTGATGAAACTACACAGTGACTCATTTTTGTTGTTGTGAGTCAATAATTTTAGTTCAAACTTAAAATAATTTCATGGTATGTAAAGTTATGAATAAGAGTCACAAAAAAATTAATTTTTAAAATAGTAGAAAAATAATTTTGTGATTAGTGGGTTTTCTAGTGTTATTTTCTTATATAAGGGTTACCTAATCAATTCATTAAAAGAAAAAAAGTATTCTCTAAGATCATCACTGGATAATTCCACTATGTTGGAAAATGGTTTGTGAAATAGTTTGTGAAGGGAGATAAGTAAGTGAATGTAGTCCACATATGAAGTTCATAGAGAAATTAATATGAAGTGGTAAACATGAAGGATATTCATGAGGTAATACATGAAGGAGGTATACATGGAGCCAATCCACATAGGGGCAGTTTGTGAAGAGTTTTCATAAATCATTTTTTGAGGGAATTATGTGTAAGGTAAGTTTAAAAATAAGTAACTCATGAAGAAAAGTTCACATTGGAGAAGTATGACATGATAGTCCATATTCAGAGTTATTGAATGCATTATACAGTAAAAAATATTTCATTAATACAATACCAAAAAGAATAGTTCACAAAGGATAAAATTTCATGAAGGGGTTAAACATGAAGAAAATTTTATGTGGTAAAGGGGATTTCATCAAAATGATGAAAGAGGTTCTTCATATCACACATATTTTAGTTTGATTCAATTTAGAGATGATAAAAATTATAATAATAATTTTATTGAGGATAAATTCATACAATTTAGTTAATAAATAAGTGCGTTATCAAGTTTGAATGGTTGTAATCTAGGGGGGACTCTGTGTCTTCTTTGAAAATTGAAACTGCATTGCACTTTAGTGATTCCATCACATTGGAACATTTACTTTGTATTCTCCTTGAATTATTTTGGTTTGGGTGAAATAAGATTTTTTTGAATATATTTCATTTAATTATATATATTTTTATGAGAAAAACAGAGAGTATAGTTTTTTAATGATGAAACATGATTAAAAGGGAAAATTATTTTAATATTTCATACCCTAATTCATCCCTACTCTCTGGGTATTTAAACCAGTGGGACCATCAAGTATATAGTTATATAATAGTAATATAATTTTATCAGAATCATAATTATGTTAATATAATATCATTATAGTAGTGAAAAATATTTATAGAGAGTGCATGTTATAAGTTAATTGAAAAGATAATGAAGAACAGGGCACTTTTATAAATTATATCTTTGAAATAGGTTCCATTATAATGAAGGATTTATGATTCATTCTTATAAATAATAGATAATAAGAATCTATTAAGTATTTTATAGAGGAAAACTGAGCATGGATTCAAGATATATTTAACAGAAAATAGTTGTTTGGGATGGATATAGGATGGGTCCTTTTTAGGTGATTTTTGAGTAAATTTTTTACAAATATTAATTCCTTAATGTATAAGGTTATCATTTTAAATGGAAATTTTATCCCACAGATGGTGGAGACGGTGCATGATTTCTTTGGTGGTGGAGCCCTTAAAAGGAGAATTTGTGCCTCAAGGGTGGTTCTCATCCCGAATATTAAGAACCCAACCTTCATTAACCAATACGCCTATCTGTATTTTCAATGTTTCTTTTAAGATCCTGGCCACATTAATTACTAGGAGGCTTAGAAAACTCATCCCCAGGCTGGTTTCAGTGGATAAACACAATTTTATTTTGTGAAGAAGCATTAAAGGGGCAATTGGCATCGCCCGTGAGCTCATTCATGATCTTCATAGGCGTGCAGTGGGCTCTAATGTTATTTTCCAAATTGATATGAAAAAAGCGTATGATAATATCAAATGAAGTTTTATTATTCATGAAATGAGGGGATTCAAGTTCCAAGAATGGTTTTGTGACCTCTACTTCAGGTGTTACTCCTCCCCCCTGGTTGTTCGTATCGCTTATGGGGAAATGTTTCGGATTCTTTAAATCCATCCGGGGTGTTCGGCAGGGGGATCCTATCTCCCCAAGTCTCTTCATTCTCGCTCAGGACACTCTTTCCAGGAACCTGAACCTTGGCTTGATGGAGGGAAAAGTTAAACCTTTCTTTGAGAGACGAGGTATGGAGAGTATTTCCCATTTTATGTTTGCATATGATGTATTGATTTTCACGAATGGCAGGCGCAGATCATTGTCCGCTCTTATTGGGATCCTATCTAGGTATGGGGGTATCAGCAGTCAGTGTTTTAAAAAAGTAATGTCTTCATATCCAATAAATGCCCAGGTAGGCGGTTTCAGGACATTTAAGGAATCGTCAGATGCCGGCAGAAATAGCTTCCTATCATCTACCTTGGGGTGCCGATTTCCTGTGGTCGCATCCTTAAACAACTCTTTGATGAGATTCTTGAGCGGCTCCTGGGAAGGATTGTCAGTTGGAAAAACAAACTCCTATCATTTGGAGGGCGATTGATTTTGATCAATAATGTCCTTACCTTCATAATGATGCATGTCTTCTCCATCATGAAACCCTTGAAAGGAGCGATTGAAAAAATGGAGAAATTTCTTAACACCTTCCTATGGTATGTGAAACATAAAGGACGTAGCCACTGGGCTTCATGGAACTGGTTGCCTAGACCAGTTGCTGAAGGAGGTGTGGGCCTTCAGGACATCTAGGAGTCCATTCTGGACATTCAAGGCTGGTTGGCTTGGGAGGCTATCGCAGGGGAAATGCTGTGGGCAAGGTTCTTCAATGCACGCTATGGTCGACATGAAGCGGCTAGAAAATGTGGGGCAACAGGTTTGTCTAGGTGCATGTTCTCACATATCGAGATGCCTTCCAGACACACTAGATGGGTCCTCGGCAGAGGAGAGGTTAGCTTCTGGGATACTAACTGGTCCGGGGAAATTCTTTCCTACACAGGCTGCCCCTCTCTGAGCATTTCCTTCAGCGAAGCTAGTGGAATGTATGAGCTGATACATATGACGCTGAATCCCAACCAAATGAGTTTCTTCGAAAATATTGTCTTGAGTGACGAGCCAGATATTTGCTGCTTCACTGGGTTAAGCTCTGGCAGGTAAAATGCCTGGGATTACAGGAGGATTCTCCAGACAGATGATATTGCGACCGAGGAGACAAAAATATCATGGTGCAACAAAATCCCAATGAGAATGAGTTTCTTTCTATGGAGGATGAGAAACAAGGTTGTTCCAATGGAAAAGAATATCCAACAGAAGGGAATATCCATGGCTTCTCGATGCTATTGTTGCGAAAGGCCAAAGACTGAGTCGACACTTCATCTGTTTTTTCAAGGCCAATGGGCCTTATATCTTTGGTCCTTTTTCAACCCACATCCGAACGACGATAAAAATTCCCTCTCTCTATAGGATCTTATGATGGAGTGGTTTCGGGATACATAATACATAACTATGGAATGCACAACACCGATTATTATCCTAATTTCCATTTGCTGGGTCATTTGGGTGGTCAGGAATCAGGTTCGACTGGGGTCCAAGCGATCTCTTCTGTACCTACAGATGTGGTTAATATCTCTCATCATTGATTTGGCTTTGCTGGTTAAAGGAGGGTCCACATCGGCGACAATTTTCAACCTTATGAACCGACCACACATGCAGATCAGAGGAAACAGACGTTGGGTTAGGTGGTAGCCCCCAGATAGTGGTTTGAAGTTGAACATTGACAGATCCTACAATAAGGGAGTTATGAGAGGCGGTGGGGTTCTTAGAGATTCATGGGGCTCGGTGCATATTGCATTTAGTTCTTACTATGTTCCGGGTAACTCCTTGGGTGCAGAGGTTCGAGCCCTGTTTTCTAGTTTTACGTATGTAGGAGATGAGGACTTCAAGCGAAGGAGATTGAGTCAGACTCTGAAGTCCTTATGAAGGCTTTACAGGGTCGAGAGGCGATTCCTTGGAAGCTAGAGTATCTAATACGCAGATGTAAGGCGGAGACCAACCAAGGTAGGAAGGTTCATCATAGTTGGAGGGAGACCAATTGGGCGGCTGATACGCTGGCTCACATGGGTAGGCAAGATGAGTAGCTAAAGGTTTACAACGATCTTAACTCTCTGCCCGTTGAGTGTATTAGTGTAATACTAGGGGATGACCTCAGCCTGCATCATTTTGGCCCCCCTTGAAGGGTTTTTGTCATGTATCTTTCTTTTCTTTACCTAATAAAAAATAACTTCTAGCATCATTAAAATGTGATGAATCTGATATATTATGATAAAAATAAACAACACTTTAAAAATAGCACCTTGGAAATTTTCCCTTTTTAACATTAAATGATTTTAATCACATCCCCTTAAATTTATTTATCCATCTTATTAACATTAAATTTTATCAATCCATATATATTATATTCTTTCATTGAATTTTATAAATATATCAAAATAATTTATAAAAAAAATATGTAATGAAAAATTATATTTATAATAAAATATATTTATTAATTATTTTCATTTAATTATATAATTATTTATTATTTGTTATTTATATTAATTTTATTTTTTACTAATAATTACAAAAATTAAATGTACCTATTAGATACTAGTATATACAATGACTAAATATCTAACAACCATATGTCCAATAACCATATTCCCAAAAACCATATATATAATGATCATATTAAATTCCTATATATAGTCTCACAAACATATCTAGAATCACTCATCCCATTCATTTACTTCATTATAAAAAATTACTATTTTATTTCTAATATTTTTCTTTATTTACATAGTTATAATCTAAGGTATGATCTCCAATGCGAACCATGAGGATAATGTTTTCATGTTCATGGTATTTTTATTTTCTTATGGTTTTATTCCTATTCTAGTTTTCTCAATGACATGTCATATTTTATTCTCATAATGCATTAATTTTTTATCTTGTATTGTAATATTTGATATCAATAAAACTTTTTATGAAAAATACAAAGTAGAATCATGGGGTGTTAAATTATTCCCCCCTTAAATGAATTTCACCCTAATTTTTTTTACTTTAATGAAAATAAATAAGGGTACCTTTTCTTTATTACATAAGTAGGTTCCCAAATTTATTCCTCAAATATATGATTTATTTAAAGAACTTTAACATGCTGAGTGGTCTTGTTTCATAATAATTTATCTCTAAGATCCAATATATCTATAGGTTATTACTCATAAGAGATATCATCTTATAATGGTACAACCTATGAGTTCAATGCATACGATGGTTCAAGTATGTACTTTTTAAAAATTGATACATGGAATGCATTATATACATAGGAGAGGTTTGGTGAAAGCGTAATGTGATAAGCTATCATCCCCGCATGATTATGGATTCCAAAGGGGTCAATGTATAAGGATCAACATTATCTTTTACCCAAATCTCATAACTGTCTTCCATGTTTATATTCAAAGTAAAAATTTGTCTTAACTCCAAACTACAAATCTCATCAACGATTACTAGGGAAACTCCTCTGTTGAATTTTTATAGTTTTAATGTGACACCAGATGATTTAAATATTATTTTACATATATTTAGAAATATATGATCAAACTAATTTACTCTCTCCAACTTCATCCTAATATTTTGGAGTTATATACCTCTTTCCATACAAATCCTCATATGGTGATATTTGAATTCTAGAATAGAAATTGCTGTTATTGGAGAACACTACTAGGGGAAGGTGTTGATCCCAACCTTATTTAAAATCAATTGAACAATATCTCAGTGTATATTATAAAGTTTGGATGATACTTTTATATTGACCATTAATGTGAGGGTGATATGTAGTACCGAATCTCAGTTATAAGGACTCGACTCTAAACATTACATAATGTTGAGTTTTATTAAGAATTAATTATCTTACATTTGAGAATCTTTTCAGGTTTAGAGTTTTAGAGAATTAGTTCATAAATTATATATCTTTTAATGAAAAATATTCATGAGTTTTAAATTAACATATTACTTTCCTTTAACTATACTTAAACCCTATGAAAAATATTTTAAAAATTTGGGATGAGCACGATAAGCTCAGTAAAGGTCATAAAAAGAAAGAAAACCATTAGTCTAGTGAAAAACATGAAAACCCATGAAATTTTTACCTTTATATAAATTTTATTTGAGATAATGAATTAAATATTTTCCACATTAAAAACACACACACTTTTTGATAAAATAAATCATTAAAACCCATAAAAAGAAAATAAAACCCCCATTTTTCTGGGAACATAGAGCATTATAATATTAACTTATTTTAAAACCATGTAATAAATAAATGGAGCCTAGTTAAATACAATTAATAAAACCTCTGGTAACTAACCCCTTCATTTATATTAATACAAGTAAAATTACCCAATTAATTAGAGCGTAATTTGGGTACACCCATCATATAATATATATTAGGATCACTCGATGCTATCTAGACACACCCATCGTACAAACCATATCAGGCTCACTCATGAGAAACAATTTTGATAAAACCTTCATATATGATATGTTTGGATCAAATGTTTCTCATGTATAATTATCAATTTCAATTTAAATTATAAAATATTTTATTCTTTCATATTTTCATCATAATATTCTTGAAAAAAACTTTTAAACTTGTACGTGAATCAATTTCAGACATCTAAATACCCTTTTCTTTTAAAAAACCATTTTCAATACCAAAATACCTAGAAAGAGAGTTTTATTTGAATAAAACATAAAATATTTTAAAGTAATCCAAAATTTAAAAAATGGTCTTGGTGGTGGGAAAATTCATTTTCATTATATATGTTAAAATAGGACATTCCTTCTATTGCTTGTAAATAAAGTCAAACATTATATACAAATATTACTTTCTCAAAAAACCTTGAAAGAAAGAAAAAAATTACCTTTATAAAATTATAATTTCTATATAATTACATTAATAAAATCATTTTAAAAACATGGTCATGTAATAAAAATGAAGTTAGAAGTAAAACTTTAGAAGATAATTTTTTTAAAACCAAAGTCCCTTACCTTAAGCCTGAATCATCATGTATATTATTTATATTCATGAAAAATAAAACTATGTTAAATATTTATTTTATTAGTAAAATTTTTAAAGTTTATTATTCCTTTTATTTTATCTCTTACCATTCTATACACAATTAGTTAATCATTTAAGTCCACTTTGTAAGTTTTGAAGGTATTTGGCTTATGTGTCAAAAATGACTTCGGTAGGTTGACTATGGTCAAATAGGTCATTATTACATAATATAAAGAATAATAATCATGAAATAATTATATTTTTTCTAAATTATTTATTATTTTAAAAATAATAATGAAACATGGTTTTAAAAAATGATCTAAGTTATAATCATGGAGACGGTAGACCGTACGTATGCATGAGCAACGTTTCCATTTTTCAACGATAATTATGGAAATAAGGTAATTATTATTTTATATTTAAATAATGATAATAATATCATAAATACCATATTATTTCTTTGAATATACTTATATATATCATCCACATTATGTGGTGATGAAAAAATAATCACATCGCTTTGTGGAGGCGGTAGTCCACACGTACGCACGAACGATATTATCACTTTTTTCAGTGAGTGGATGGGTAAGAAATAAAAAGATATATTATATTTTAAGAATCATAAATATTTAATTAATATAATAATTATGTCATATATGTCATATATATTCACTAAATTTATCCTTATTACTTTCCATGTAAATCATTAGTGAAAAATGAATCATATCGCTTCGTTAGGTGGTAGTCTGCCGTACACACAAGTAACATTATCATATCCCCCATGGAATAGAAATTAAGAAGGTATGTGCAATATAATATTTTAATAAGTATAATAATGTTACAAATATCACATATATATACTTTAAATCCATCATTATAACAATCCACAATAGGCGATGATGAACAATGAATCACATCAGTTCGTGAGGCGATAGTCTGTCGTACACACGAATGATGATTTAGTTTCCCATTTGATGAAAGAGGAGATGTATTTTGGTTATTAAATTATAATAATAATATATTAGTATATTGAATATTTTTTATTATATCATCATAATTGAATAATATCTGAAGGATGTGGAAGAGGAAATAAAAAAAAATGACCGGTTAAGAACGATACCTCTTCTTTGGGGAACCTCCTTAGGTTAGAACCAAAATCCTTCTTAGGATAGATTTATGATAAAAAATAGGATCTAGGTAATGTTTGTTAAATTAAGTAATGTAATTTTATATTTCTTTAACAAAACAAAAGTATTTTAAGGTGTGAAGAGGATAAGAGAGTGATTGGCCTTCTATAAGTTAGGTGAATGACACACTTGTAATTTTTGAAAAGAAAAAGGTTTAACCACATTATTCACATGATAAAAGGCTATAAAATAGACCATTATCGATTATTATAGGTTTTAAGGTATAAATATGGAAATAAAATAGAATTTATACAAGTTTTTAGGTCATTTTACCCCTTATATTTTTTGTTTAACGCCCGGTAAAATTATTTTCACCTTAACCAAGGTAAGAGATTTTTACTATTTTAACTATTAATTATGAACAAAAAATATGGTGAACTTATTAGATAATATAAATTATGATTATTATAAAATATTTAATCCATTTTACCAAATTTATTTCAAGTAATTGGAAAATTTTCATTTAAAATAAAACCCATAGACGCGATGAAAATGAGGTTTTTCAAAACAATGTATTTTTCAAGCATATGATGATTTTATATAAACTACATGAATATGAAGAATCATTATATTAATTTAAATTAATATTTATATATAAATAATATATAAATTTCATTTAAATCATTACTAATTAGTGTTTATTTTAATTAATTGAAATGGATAAACATTTTTCACTTTAAAACAATTTTCAGAAAAAACCTATTTTTAAACCCAAAAATAAAATTACACTAAAATCCAATATAAATATGATTCAAACATAATTAAGAGGATTAAATATAAATAAATAATAATTATGTTAATTGAAATCATATTAAAAACATAATGGGACTTTTAAATTACTTAATATTTTAAAAATACTTTACATTTTTACAAAAACCCATATTTTTCACTATTCAAAGAAAAATAAATATTTTACAAAAAATCCCAAAAAATTACCCGAAGTTAATTTTTATATTATTATTTAAAAAATGAAATTAATTTTTTCAAATTAAAATTTTATAATTTATAAATTAAAATTTTAAATAAAACTTTATAATAAAAGAGTTTGATTAAAACTATTTTTGATTTAAAAATTACTTAATATACCTATAAAAAATATTAATATATAATTATTAAAAATTAATAAACATGATAATTATTTATTCTATCATTACTTGGGTTTTTACATAAGTTTCATATTCAATTATTGTTGAATAATTCTCAAATAATTTGACATAAAATCAGATCTCAATCAGATAAAATTGAGAGTTGTACTCCATATAGCCTTACAACTTCCTTTATGTATATCTTGAAAAGCTGATTGAGTTATTGAATAGAAACGAAATTTGTTTAATTTATAAGGTGAAAAACCAAAAATAAAATTTAATTATAACCTTTAGAGGTATTAGAAATACCTACAATGAAATCTATGATGATATTCTCCCATTTCCATACAGGTATGAATAATGGCTGCATCATTCTCTTAGAATTGTCCTTCTACCATGACCTGTTAGTATATCAAGAATTGAGATATATGATCTGATATATCCCTATTCAAGTTTTTCCACCAGAAATACTCTGTGATATCTTTGTACGTCATTGTACTCCTGGAATGTATTGTAAATGATGAGCTATGTGTATCATCCAAAAGACATGTAACGACCCGAACCCGGCCAACCACCCAAACAATGCCAAACGGGTCAGGTGTTACAACCTGAGGCGCACCTCCCATGAATTCCAAAGGCAGCTGACTAGCAGTGAGGGTCTGAATAGGTATAGTGGGGAGGATATACCCTCACATAGGAAATAGATTTACTGGTCTGAGTATAATGTCTATAGGAAGTGGAAATTTAATGACTCAGCAGACTCAAACCAGACCCGCAGAGCAGAAGCATATCAAATATCAAATAAACAGTGGAAGAAATATAGAACAATGGTAGTGGAATTAAACAGAACAACATGTTGAATATCACAAGCAACTACAGCTGTAAACAAATAAATGTGCATCCATAGCAAGTCATACATATCAACATAAAATGGCGCCAATGGCTAACCAACAGTTGCTACATAATAAAGTAAGCATGCTAATACAAAAAGGGAACTAAGCAAAATGAATCCAGTAAGGAACGACCTCAAGGTCCATGCCAGTCTCCATGCCAACAACACTAAGGTCCAACACTTGAGGCTGACCCTCTACCTGCACGCAATTTTATAAAGTCTACACGTGTCCCGAAGGGCCCGTGTAGGGTGTGAGACGGGTCTTAGTAGGATACCACCCAAGGGTGCATACCTAATATAAGTGTTTCTTTAGACATGCATATATAAGAAAACAGTAAACAGTAAAATGCCCAAAAGTAAACACAAACTTCACTGGTGCTTAGCAGCCACCAGGAAGTGTCACCTGCTTCAGCCGACGCTAGAATCTCTGGTCTATAACCCAGCACCACATGCCACCTGAAACCATGTGCCTCAAGTACCGAGGTCCCGAAGGTATGCCCAATAATCGTAACCTAGCTCGAAAGCTCACCCTTCCCATGGAACAACATCCAGAGGAACCACGATACCTGTCCTCAAATAATAACCTGAGGGACAACGATGTCTTCCCTCAAATAATACCCGGAGGGACATTGATATCTACTTTCTAATCATGGAAATCCTTGGCCCCCCAACCTGACGGCCTCAACGCTATCTCCTGAAGGCTCCTCACCTCCCACATGGCTTCCTATGGAAAGCACCCCCAATCCAATATCACCTAATCGCCTCTATCAGGGGCCTATACCTAGAGAGTGGTCGTACAACCTCATCACAGAGTCTATCTGTGTGCACACTACTCAAAATTACCCAGTGAGTGATAATCACCTCAATAAGTTCCCAAGCCACATCACCTCTGACACCTCATGTCCCTATGAACCAGTCGCTCAAGTTTGATGGCCTCTCCATCCAAGTAACTCTGGCCAAGCCCAACCTGATAGTCCAACTTTATCAACTGACGTTCATGATGCCCAATTTTGTGGTAGAAACCACCCAAGTAACCCAGGAAAAGCCCCAACCTGTGATCAACATCACTCAACAAAATATCCGGGCCACGCCCAACATAACTAAATAGTTCAACATAGGCAATATCACACATTGCATATATACACTGGAAATCATCACTTTGAACTGGAAAATACTAAACTGTGAAGTTGCACCACATGTGTGTCATTCCATACTAGAACCTAAGGTCTTGAATTCCCTAAGCAAGTCAATCATGATTTAACAAATTAAAATCAACAGTTTAAACTAAGCAGTTCAATTTATACCCATTTCGGTACCCCCAGCTGAAATGCCCCAAATGAGCAAAGACCTCTAACCCAGCCTTGCTCGATCAAAACTAGGTTAGGGAATTCCTAGAGGCATCCCACATTGCAGAATAATAATTAAAAACAATTAAACAGGGTTTCACTCAATACCCAACGTCACTCCCGAAGGACGAAACCCCCAAAATTCTACGAAAACACAAAAGAAGGTATGCACCACCCACCTCATACTCGTACGATGACACTCCTTTGATATCAGCCTCTGAATCGGTCTAAATCGAGGAAGATCTGCATTTCTGTCAATTTCCAACAATTCTACTTGGATGGAAACTGCGGAGAAATAGGCAAGGAATCAAGGACGAAGAGGGGTGCGCGGGGTTAGCCTTTCCGATGCGGTCCCGCTGCCACCAGCAAATCGAAGAATGGAGGTCGTATGAAGAATCTGGGAGGGTTTGTGTTCTTTGGAGATTTTCAGACGAAGGGTTCATCCAACGAAGAAGAAGAAGGGTGTTCTGGAAATAATATGTGACGACATCTCAGATGATCAAATAAAAATAAAAGTACATGATGTGTATTTTAAGACTAGATGCCTTGTAGATGGCTTTTCCATACCCCAACTTAAGAGGGGTCCAGTGCATGGCTTGGACCGTGTACATGGTCAACACATGGCCAGGGACTCAGCCATTGTATGGTACGAAATTACACAGTGTGGCTACACACCATGTAGATGGAAATTTACACATGGGCACCACACGACATGTACTTGGTCTCAGACGGGTTGTCACATGCCTATCTGATACACGGCGTGTACTTGGGAGTACACGGCGTGTAGTTTGAAAATTTCTAGAAACTTCCCAGATTTTCCAGACTTCACCAAATCATCCAAAATATTATAAAAAGGCATAAAATTTCAAATAGGGTTGGAAAATTTAACCCGCTCTAAAAACCCAGGTTCTTACAAACTCCCCACCTTAACGTAGCTCGTCCCCGAGCTACCGAATGAAACCCGAAGATGGAATCGAACACACCCATCCCGGTTAAACAACTTGGACTACCCCGGTCCCAAGGTTCTGGCTAAATTTCTCAAGGGGTTCCCCACCTTAGGAATTTTAACTCGGTCTCAACTCGAAAAAAGCTCAAAGAAATCAAAACAAACAAACAAGGCCCAACGACCTATTTCCCGGACCCATGATCACCCCATGATGCATCGCCACCCCTACACCTACTCGGTGCTCACATGTCACTTCCGACATCCAATATAACTCTCACCACATTGGTGTCTGCCTCCAAGTGGTCCTACATCTCATAGATGCTCCAATAAAAACCTGGTGCCTTGCACCTCAAGTAACCCACATCCACGATGCCCCGATTCCCACGGAACCTCACGTAACCTGCATCCCTGATGCTCCTGATGCTATGCATCTCAAATGTATATAAATAAAATATATAATGCATCCGATATGATGCCAATAACACTGACTAGAATCTAGTAAGTCCCCAAGTATCCTGTGAAACTCATGAACTCAACCAAACATGCCTCAAGAGGCCATGCCAAAAGAAGGCAAAGAAAAATCACGGCCACACCCGCGGTGTACCTACCACCGTCGTCGGCTCACCAGCCTGCTCAGTCCCTAGCAGCTCCACAGCGTGCACCTGGCCTAAAGTATGACTGCCTGATGCCTAACCTCCCTGCGATGCTTCTCCAGTCACCAGCCACTGACCCCTAAGATGGGTCCCACTGTCTCTGTCACGTCCTCCGTGCACAGCTAAACCTAGACTACCCTCTCCTAGTACCGAACCTGAACCAACACCTGACGCCACAATTTGTCCTAGTCCCTGCCTACCAGCTGTCTGAGAAGGCTTCCTGCAAAACCTCTCCAGATGCCCGACCTGTCCACACGCTTGACACTCCTTCAGAGGCCTATCGCACTGAGCCCGAACATGTCTCAGTTGCCCACACTAAAATAAAAGCACCACTGAACTGCCACGAGGTGGACTAGCTGAGTCCTTGGCCTTCCCGACCTACTGGAACTCATCTCTACCTCGCATTCTGCTATCCAAACCATCACCTGAAGCTGTTGCCCTGCCAATCTGGGGTCTATCCCTCTAGTTTCCCTCTGCTATAAGCGCCTGGTTCACCACCTCGAAGAAGGAACCCAGCCTGAATATGTTTACCAAGACCCAAATGGTGTGCCGTAAGCCATCCTCGAAGTGCCTCACCCTAGCTGCGTCATCAGTTAACATACCAGGTGTAAAGCGAGACAACTCTGTGAAGGTATCTGCATAGTCCATGACAAACATATCTCCCTGCCGATGACTAAATAACTCCTGAGCTCTCTCTACCCTCAGTATCTTTGGATAGAAGTGCTCAAAGAACCTGTCCTCGAAGTCCTTCCAAGCCAATACCTCATGCATATGAGCCTATACCTATACATCCCACCAACGCTTCGCCGGTCCTCTCAGCATGTACGTCACCAGCTTGACCCTCCACCCTGGAGGCGTCTCGAACTGCTCGAAGATCATCTTAATGCTTTCTATCAAGTTATCTGCCGCCTGTGGACCACCCTCACCTTGAAAAAGCAGCGGGTGATGCGACTGGAACTCCCACACCAGATATGCCATAGAAGGATCTATACCCTATATGCCTATATCAATCCCTTGTAAAACACGTACCAGGATAGCTTGGAGCTACTCATCAAGCCATGGTTCGAACGTTGCCAAACCTGGCTGCTGTCCTGCCTGCACTAGATCCTGAACCTGATCTAGTCCCTCAGCCTGTACCTGCGGCTCATGCTCTGCCTGCACCAGATTCTGAACCTGATCCTATGGAACTATATCTTCTCCTGTCTGACGCTCCATCGAGTCATGAAAGAGTAACCCGCTGAATACCATAAATGGCTAGACAACCCATATATATATATATATAACAATATATTCTATGTAGATAAGGAAAGTAGTAAAGTGGCAGTGTATAACAACTACCCTTACTCTCCCCTATTGCAATTGATGCCCTTGGCATCCCAACCTCACGGCCTCCTTACCCTCCCTCAACAGAGCCAAGTATCAATGGTACCTCGGGCCATGCCCATCCTGACAACCAATGTTGCCTCTTACCCGATGACCGAGTCGCCCAAACTAGACAGTTACACTACCTCAGTCATAATACCTGCATGCTCTCATAAGAGCCAGACCCAAATATCCTGCAACATTCAATTCTAAAAAAATACACAGGGCATGGCATATATATTGCAATAAACAAGAAATTCTATCAGGATTTTCACCTATTCACATTTTAAAGCATACATATCATGGCAATTGATTTTTATTCACAAGGTATTATCACTTCACAAAGCATACATGCAGTTATGAAATTGAAATACCCTAAAAATGTTCCCATCAAAAGCCAAGAAAAAAAGCCTCCCTATACTGAGCCAAGGTCCAATTCTACCTTACCACACCGGGTCAAGGGTCACATATCACAATCAATAACATCACACAACAAGTGAGCCACCGAGGTGGAAATCATATAAACTGTAATCTAAACAAAATAAAACAGAAATTCCCACCCATGACAACTTGGTCCATCCCTCGTACCTGGGGCTGCAGGCACCCAGGCACAAGTTAGAAACCCAGTTTCCAATAACAACCTATCTCCAATCTACCATAACCCAAATAGTAAAATCAGCATAAGTAAAAAGAGAAGTCTCAAATCCTAGTATTCAACAAGGCACTGCTACTAAATCCCAGTCAAAACCTCCCCCTGATACCACTTTGTAATGACCCGAACCCGGCCAGCCACCCGAACAGTGCCAAACAGGTCAGGTGTTACTACCTTAGGCGCACCTCCCCTAAACGTCAAAGGCTGTCGACTAGCAGCGAGGGTCTGAATAGGTATAGTGGGGAGGATATACCCTCATGGAGTAAATAGAGGTACTGGTCCGAGTATAACGTCTATAGGCAGCGGAAATTTAATGACTTAGCAGACTCAAACCAGACCCGCAGAGTAGAAGCATATCGAATATCAAATAAATATTGGAAGCAATATAGAACAATGGAAGTGGAATTAAATAGAACAACATGCTGAATATCACAAGCAACTATGGCTGTAAAGAAACAAACATGCATCCATAACAAGTCACACATATCAACATAAAATGGTGCCAATGGCTAACCAACAGTTGCTAAATAATAAAGTAAGCATGCTAATACAAAAATGGAACTAAGAAAAATGACTACAGAAAGGCACGACCTCAAGGTCCATGCCAGTCTCCATGCCAACAACACTAAGGTCCATCTCTTGAGGCTGACCCTCTACCAGCACGCAATTTCATAAAGTCTACACGTGTTCCGAAGGGCTCGTGTAGGGTGTGAGATGAGTGTCAGTATGATACCACCCAAGGGTGCGTACCTAATATAAGTGTATCTGTAGACATGATTATATAAGAAAAAAGTAAACAATACAATGCTAAAAAGTAAACACAAAATTCATGGGTGCTCAGCAGCCACTAGGAAGTGTCACCTGCTTCGACCAACGCTGGAATCTCTGGTCTGTAACCCAGCACCACGTGCCACCAGACACCATGTGTCTCAAGTACCGACGTCCCGAAGGTACTCCCAATAATCGTAACCCAGATCAAAAGCTCACCCTACCCATGGCACAACATCCAGAGGAACCATGATACCTGTCCTCAAATAATAACAGAGGGACAACGATGTCTGCCCTCAAATAATACTAGGAGGGATAGTGATATCTGCCCTCAAATCACAACGAGCCTTGGCCCCCAACCTGACAGCCTCAATGCTATCTCGCGAAGGCTCCTCACCTACAACATGGCTTCCTATGACAAGCACCCCCAAAACAATATCACTTAACCGCCTCTATCAGGGGCCTCTACCCAGCAAGTGGCCGTTACACCTCATCACAGAGTCTATCTATGTGCACACTACTCAAAAGTACTCGGTGAGCGGTAATCACCTCAATAAGTTCCCAAGACACAACACCTCTGAGCCCTCATGTCCTTGAAAACTAGTTGCTCAAGTCTGATGGCCTCGCCATCTAAGTAACTTGGTCCAAGCCCATCCAGACAGTCCAACTATCTCAACTGACGTCCATGATGCCCAATCCTATGGTAGAAACCACCCAAGTAACCCGGGAAATGCCCCAACCTATGATCAACATAACTCAACAAAATATCCAGGCCACGCCCAACATAACTAAACAATTCAACATAGACAATATCATACATTGCATATATACAATGGAAAGCATCACTTTGAACAGGCAAATACTAAATAGTCAAGTTGCACCACACGTGTGTCGTTCCATACTAGCACCTAAGGTCTCGAATGCCCTAAACAAAGTCAATCATGATTTAACAAATTAAACTCAACAGTTTAAACTAAGCAGTTCAATTTATACCCATTTTGGAACCCCCGAACTAAATTCTCCAAATGAGAAACGACCTATAACCCAGCCTCGCTCAATCAAAACTAGGTCAGGGAATGCCTAGAGGCATCCCACATTGCAGAATAATCATTAAAAACAATTAAAAAGGGTTTCACTCAATACCCGACATCGCGACCAAAGGTCGAAACCCCCAAAAGTCTACAAAAACACAAAAGAAGGTATGAACCACCCACCTCATGCTCGTACGATGACACTCCTTCAATATCAGCCTCTGAATCGATATAAATCGCGGTAGATCTGCGTTTCTGTCAATTTTCGACAATTCCTCTTGGATAGAAACTGTGGAGAAATAGGAAAGGAATCAAGGACCAAGAGGGGTGCATGGGGTTAGACTTTCCGATGCGGTCCCACTGCCACCGATGGATCGAAGAACAGAGGTTGTTTGAAGAATCTAGGAGGGTTTGTGTTCTTCGGAGGTTTTCGGACGAAGGGTTTGTCCAACAAAGAAGAAGAAGGGTGTTCGGGAAATAATACGCGATGGTGTCTCAGATGCTCAAATAAAAATAAAAGTACACGGCGTGTATTTTAAGAATACACGCCCTGTAGATGGATTTTCCATACCCCTACTTAAGCAGGGTCCAGTGCACGACTTGGACCGTGAATATAGTCAACACATGGACAGGGACTCGACCATTGCACAGAATGAAATTACACGGCGTGTCAAGGAATACTACATGCCGTGTAGATGGAAATTTACAAATGGGCACCACACGACATGTACCTGGTCTCATATGGGTTGTCACATGCCTAGCTGATACACGGCGTGTACTTGGGAGTACACGATGTGTAGTCTGGAAATTTCCAGAAACTTCTTAGATTTTCCAAACTTCACAAAATCAGCCAAAATCTTAGAAAAAGGCAGAAAATTTCAAACAGGGTCTGAAAATTTAACCCACTCTAAAAACCCGGGTTCTTAGAAGACCCTTCCTAAATTATGGTATTTAAGGGACACATATTGTTTCCTTGAATATTATAATTAAATCATAATCAAAGTTGAAATCTGGAATACTCCTTACCTTATTTTATAGCTCAATATATTTATTTTGTGCCACTTTGATCTTGATATGGATGGATTAATGAGAAATAATTTAAGAAATATAGGTTTCTACCCTTTACTTATGATTCCAATGTCTATCCATTGATAATACATGAGTATTGTATCTATTTAAATCCTCATCATGGATAAAATAGCATGAACCTTCCTTCTTAGAGCATCAACTACTTTTTTTGACTTCTCAGTGTGGTAATGTATTGAGAAATCATAGTCTTTGATTAAATATAACCATCTCTTTTAGAACATGTTCAAATTATTCTATGTGAATTTATAATCTATACTATTGTTATCAGTATATATTTTACACTTTTAACCATAGATATAATTCCTCCATATCTTTAATGAAAATATTACCACTACTAGACCTAAATCATGCATCAGGTAATTTTTCCCATGAATATTTAATTGAAGTGATTCATGGGCTAACACCATTTAATTTTTCATGAGAACAGATCCCAATACTTTCTTTGATGCATATCTATATATCAAAAATATTTCTACACTATAGGGTTATGTGAGTATAGGTGTAGTGACCAACCTTCACTTGATACTCTTGAAATTTTCTTCACATTGTTCTCTCTAAAAGAATGTAAAACCCTTTTTAGTTGACTTGGTTAGTGGATTTAAAAGTCATGATAAGTTTCTCAGAAAGAATAAATAGTATATAGTTAATCCAAGAAAACTATGAAACTTAGTTACAATGGTTGGTCAGAGCTATTTGATCCATTAATATACCCTCACTCATGTTTACATAACCAAATAATGACACTTCTTGTAGCCATAATCCACACTTTCTATATTTGGAATATAATTTCACATTTCTAAAGTTTATAGTACAATACTCAAATGATCTTCATACTATTCCTTTCTCTCAGAATATATGATAATATCATCGACAAATAATACAAAAAAATTGAACATACAAAGGGAATTTATAAGTATAAATGACATAACTATGAATTCATAGGCTCAATATCTTGTATAAAAGATTGTATTCAAAATATGAAATCCTATTCCTTTCTACATTTTGTTAACCCCCACAACCAGTCATTCTCTTCACTATAAACACAAGTGAGTTCCAATTATAAGAATTATTGTAGCATCACACCAAATACATTAGGAGTCACACCCAATAATATAGATTCATGGTATAGAAAAAATATAATGAAAAAATATTAATAATATAAAAAATAAATCTACTTTATTCAATAAAAAAAATAAAGATCTGCTTCCATGATACTCTAGAATATGAAATAATAAATTTCCTGCCATGTAGACTTGAATTTCATTACACAAATAGTCTCAAACTCAAATCAGAACTCTTTAAAACACAAGATTCATTAGATATTGATTTCCGAATAATCAACTTCACCTTCAGACTATCCTACTTCTCAAAATCTCACATAGAAAAAATACACCTCAATAGCCACAACTGCTGCACTTCTCATTCCTCTTTTATTTTACTTTTAAATCCTGATAAAATATTCATTTTCAAAACTCTTGAACACTTAGGATTAAAATTTTCACATGACATGAAATTAATATCCACATTCTCACATCATCATTTAAATTTTAGATATACTTAGGTATTATTTATTATTACAGCATTCAAATATTGTTTCCGACGCTTTCACCGGGGCGCGCGTGCACATCCGTCACGCAGGGGAGGATGAGTGGCTTGTGGCCCCGCATTCCCACTTTCCAAAGGTGGGCGACATCCGTTCCTTGTTCAGGGATGTCTGCTCCTTGATTGAAACCGGGATGATGGGATGTCGGTTCTTCTTTTCATGGATTCCTCCTCGGAGCTCGTCACCTAGTACGAGTCTCCCTCATAGATTTAAGACGTATTTGTGAATCTCGTTCCTGGTGCCATATCTTCATGGACACCAGTTAATTATGCTTCTTCCGTCGAGATGCTCCAAGGGGTCTGGTCGGGGCAGCAACCTTCGGTGAGAAGAATAGTCATACTGGGGCGTCGTTGGCGTGTCGTGACGCTAGGGGATTGGCATGTCTGTCCTTTGTCCCTTATTACAGGGCTTCTCAAGGGCACGGAAGCCTGAGGCATCCCACATTGAATGCGGGGAATTGGCATGCCATAGGCATGTATCTGAGGTTTTCCTCAGCTTCCCATGTTTAACACGGGGTATGCCGTGAGTTTAACGTCTTGCAGAGACAGATCAGATTGATCAGAACACTGAGAGTGGATCAGATTGAAGAACCCCCCTGGGGGGGGCACCAATGTCAGGGCCAACACGTGGGCGGATTTCCAGATACTGTGGAGTGGAATGAGGTGGCATGATCCCACCGGGATGTGGTGGCCCGGGTAGGAATCAAGATGGGTGATGGAGTAAAGGGGCTTGAACCTCGTGGAGGCTTCCTACGTACCATGCCTTGACATGGATCAAAGTCCCCGTAGTTTGAGTATATAGTTTAACGTCATGCAGGACAAGGGATATGGGTCTTATGCTTTGAGGCAGCCCATAATGGATGGATATGGGGCTTATGCTCTGAGGCATCCCACAATGGTGGATATGGGGCTTACACTCTGAGGTGGCCCACAACGGTGGATATGGGGCTTACACTCTAAGGCGGCCCACAATGGTGGTTGGTGAACCAAAACTAAGGGGTAGGAACAACCGAGTGATGGGATTGAACCTCATGGAGGCTACCTATATACCATGCTTTAGCACGGATCAAAGTCCACATAGTTCGGGTGGTGCAGTTTAACGTCATGCGGGACGAGGGCATACCGTTTAACGTCATGCGGGATGGTATACAGTTTAACATCATGCGGGATGAGGGAAGACAGTTTAACGTCATGATGGACGAGAAATTTGGGGATTACGCTCTGAGGTGGCCCAAAGTGTTGGCGAACCGACGTGAAGAGGTCGGAACGACCAGGTGGTGGGCTTGAACCTCGTGGAGGCTACCTACGTACCATGCTTTAATACGAATCAAAGTACTCATAGTTCACCGGGATGGGGATTATGCTCTGAGGAGTCCCATAGGAGGATGTCATGGTCCATAACCACTCTAATCCCACGTGAGTCATGCTCAGTGTGAGAAAGAAGAGGCAGTAGGGACCAGATGATCACATCACGAAGGGTGCGTCCGTGAGAAGCGGAAAGGGGCTTACGCATTGTGCGGCCCTTAGTGCCGGGACTTACTCTAGGATGGAGACCCGTGATGCGACATAGCACAAAGGAAGAGGGATTTGGGACCGAACATAGGAGATTCCTCATTCCCTATCACACCCTCCCCTGGCCTTAGTGGTGGGGAAGTACGGAGGTGCATGGGTGCTACCTTCCGCAAGAGAGGCTAGGGGATTACGCTCTAAGTCATCCCTTCCCCTGTGGACAAACACCACTACAAGAGGGAGGATCTCATTCCACATGAGGAATATTCCATTCTTGTGGAGAAGATCGGTGTAAAGAATGTCCGAGATGAGGGGACCCTACGTGCGAGGCATGAGGTCAGATCACAGTTTAACGTCATGTGTTGAGGATGAGGTGCATGGCAGTTTAACATCCTGCCGCTCGGATGAGGTGGGTTCTCTCCACACCCCTAGGGATTACATGACCGACACCCTCTACCCCTTGGGGGAGGGAAGGCATCGACAAGGCCATGGTGAAGGGGGGTCGTAGGGTGAACCATCGATGGGTCCACGTTAGCGTGGCTATGTGAAGAAGCAATATCAGTTAGCGTGCCTATGCGAAGGAGCATAAGGCAAAGCAACATAATGGGAAACACCACCCAAGGGACCTTGAAATTACTTCATACGAGCCTGAAAGGCCGTACGGGAAAACAACGCATGGCGTGCATGCCCGGTATAGAGGACATCAGGTACCTATGCAGGGAGGCACCCGGGGGGTGTCAAGGTGAGAGGTCCTGGGGTTTGTGTGTAAAGAGAAGGTTTGCACGCAAAACACATGGATGAAATGCAATTGGGGCAGAGGGATTGCGCGCGGCTAGTGGGAATTGCGCGCAATGGGCTTGGATTGCGCGCGGGGGCAACAACTGATCCCTAAGGTAGGGAAAAACCTAACGACGGGTTTGCGCGCAATTGGGTTTCATGCACAAAGGAGGGAGTGCGTACAATGGAAGTGATTGCATGAAAAGAAGGAACCTTGAGGAGTTTTCAATTTTATTTAATCCGGTGGGATTGTGCACAAAGGCGAACCCTGGGGCAAGGTTGTGCGAAAAGGGTCAATACCTGAAAGTCATATTGCGCGTGCGGGAGTCCAATTTTGCGCACGGGAGCTGGTCCGGATTCCGCAACCCCGAAACGGAAGGGGTATCCTTCTATATATAGGCTCCAGGAATCACGGAATCCGGGCGACACATGAAATCTTCTGCGCCAGGACCTGTCAGCCCGAAAGGCCTCATCGTGCGGAATCGGGCGCGCAAAATTGTGCGCCACCCTGGTGCTTTTTCGTGAATCCCAGACTTCCTTCACGTAGGCAACATTTTTTCACGCAAGTCCTCCTTAATTTCATGCACCACTTTCGGGCCCTCCGGACCGGGCCTCCGAGTCTGACTATGATTTCACTTCGTCATTTCGAAACTTCCTCTAGGAGTTACAGACTTTTTTCGACATCTAAAAATGCCCCCCCTCAGAATTGGATCGGTGAGAGGTCGCAATGATCAGATTCTGAGGGAAACTCCGAAACGCCGAAGTGATGGATTTCATGGGCACTCTGTGCACAAAAGCCAAAATGGGGCACACAAAATGCCGGGTCGGCACAGAATTCACTTTCCGCATGGCGCAGAACCCCGAAATCGCCTATAAAAAGGGGCCCTAGGTCGTATGTTCCGTACTCAAGATTTTCCGTGAAATAGGATGAACACTCTCGCGCGTGAAATTGCTTCCGCGGTTGCACATAAAAAACACTTTGTCATCGTGTAATTCCTTCCATGTTTCGGGCGTATTTCCACGCAAACTCAGGGTATTTCACGTCAATCGTTGTGGATTACGCGCCTAACTCCTAAATTGCACACCTTGATTCCAGATTACATGAAACCTTTTCCAATTCCGTGCACCTCATCTTGATTCCGTTCACCTCATCCTGATTTTGCGCAACTCTCAAAGAACTCAAGATGGTCGCGAACCAGTTCTATGAGGGGGAAGCCGCCGCTCGTAGAGCTAAAATGGAGGCCAATGAAGAGGTTTATGGCACCAAGGTGGTTGTTTCTGAAAACCTTACCTTGTTCAACCTGCTGAACCCTGCCCAGAAAGGGTATCCTCTGTCCAACAACCTTCCACTCTGGAACTTCGGCATCCCGGAGGAGGTCCCACTTCTGGACTTCGAGGTGGAAAAACTGCGGTCATGGGTGACCTGGGAGGACAACCTTCTCCGTTACAACATCACCAACAATGGCCATCCTGCTAGAGAGACCAGACACATGGATATGTATGTCCTGAACCCAAGGACCAGGAACATTGATGGGGGCGATCCTGTTGTAGAGATCTCCCCGGCCCTTTATGCAAGCACGTTCTGTCAGAGCATCATGTACGACACTAAGGGCTGGCTGAAAGATTAGTACTTGCGGTCCGGAGGAAACTTCACCAGTGAGTGGGCCTGGGCGTACTGGGTTCGCCATATGTGCGACCAATTCAGGGATGAGTTGTGGAACATTGGTCTGTTCGAGGCGATGTGGATGTCGCAATTCCACTTCTACCGTCAACCCGAACTCGGGCCGGAGCTGTTTACCCGATGGTACCCTGACACCAACACATTCCATCTTCACTATGGGGAAGTTGGAATCAGCCTCTGGGACGTTCATTGAATCGGAATTATACCAATGGAGGGCTACCAATATGACAAGTTCATTCCTCAAATTAACTCCTGGGAATATAGGTCGCAGACCCCCATGCTAACGTGGCACCTGCTGGAGCTGGACAAAGAGAGGCTGGGGGTTAAGGACTTCCTGAAGGACATCGCATACAAGGACTGGTTCAGCCAGTTCCTGGAAAAGGACCTGACGATCAAGATTCTAGGAAAGGATAAACGGTGCCCAACCGTAGCTCAGAGGAGCAAGAATGGATCATATTGGAGGACCCTGGAGGCGGGGCAATACCAATCGTGGGGCTACCACGTCATTGAGGCCCGAGACCCGAACGTCTGATATGCCGGGTTCCTCACCACCTTCTTGAGTGGGTGGCTCCTGCCGGTGTGGGACGCAAGAATGGGTGTTCGTCCGGCAACACTGGTGATGGAAGGAACCATGGATTCCAACATAAGTTTCAATCTAGGGGTCCTCATGCTGGCTAGGTTGTATGCCATTCTGGGACGCATCTCTAGAGGGGGGTCGCCTCGGAGAGTATGTGGCCCCTTCCAGATCTTTCACGGCTGGGTGGCATCTCATCTTGGCAGATACACCTTTACGAACGTCGTTCTTCCTCCGGGAAACAACCTGCGACCATATCTTCTAAATATTGTCGGGGTTGCACCGATGACGCTCAATGAGGAGGGCGTAAGGATCCAAATCAGTAACCATTCCAATTTCAACTTCATCACGTTCCCCACCCCGGTCGGCCAGATGGTGGATAATGGGCAAGGATCGCTGGAGCAGCAATAATACTTCCCAAGCATCCGAGGCGGGGTGCTTGTAGCTTGGATTAATAGGAAGATCATCTCTGAGCCTTACGTGCCGTCCCAATTCTCCAGTTAGTTCGGGTGCCTCCAGTGAATGCCGAAGAAGGTATTCACGGACATCCAAGAGGAGAAGAATCACTATGTCCTTCGCCAGATATGGTAAATGTTCACCACTTAAGGATCTGGTGATGTCATCACCATTCCTCCCACTGGGGTTGATGTCGGATTATCAACCGAGTATGTCGTACACTGGACTATCGCGTACCCTGATGGGATTTTACGCAAGCGAGTCCGGCAACTCAAGACTACCCGTGTGGAAACTGGGTGACGGGGGAGTAGGCAAGGTGATACTAGAAGGGGGGAACCAGGGGCACGTCAGGTAGTGAGGCCTACGCAGGCTGGGACCTCAGCAGCAGGGACATTTCATGGTGTCACTGTGACCTCGTTGCCTCGAGGGGGGTCACACGAGGCGGCCAGAGAACTACCTAGGAAGAATATAAGATACCTGATCTAACCTTCCCAAGGTGCAATTTTCCCAGCATTGTGGTCGGTCTGGATGACCCTGCGACAATCAATGAGCATTGAATCCATCTGGTAGAAGATAATGCAGGACGGGATCCAGCTGCCAGAGGTCGGGCTCATTCAAGTTACCGACTGGGTAAAATTCCATCAGCGACATGCATATCTAACGGCCATGGACACATACGCACTCCAAAGGGGTCGGCATGTAGAGCCACCTTTCCTGGTGAAAGTGATGCTCGACCAAGAGCATGATCCGGAAGTGATACCGCCGGGAGAAGGTGGCAGTGACGAGGAGTCAGAGGGAGAGGAGGAAACAGGAGAAAATGAAGGAGAAGGAGAAGATGAAGGAGAAGGAGAACCCGAAGGTGAGGGGTCATAGGGGGCGGCCTACCAAGGGAACTTGAAGGAGAGTGGTGAGATTGTCGGATCTGACATGGAGATAACCGAACTGCTCGAGGTCCGTCTCTATCCTTATTCACCCTCCTTCCTTGCTCATTCTCTTCTGAAATTTCCAATCCATCTCTCTATCTCACTTAGGAGCACATAGCTGCTGATCAGGCGTCCCCAATAGAGGAAGGAGGATAAGAGTCTGTGGGACAGGATGGGGCTCCGACGCCCATCATCGAACTGACAAGCACTGAGGGGTCTCCTTCCACGATAACTCCTATAGTGGCCAGCACACTGGAGGCTGACGCTATGGGTTCCTGTAAGTCCCCTTCTTCACTATTGGTGATTACTATCAGAAAACCCAACTAATCAGGATGATCCTCGTACAATGATCTCGACGTTGGAGGCTCGTCGGGATACTGAGCCCAAGCCGTCCATGAGTGGACTAGTGGAAGACGTACCACCTCCACCAGAACATACCTACCAAACTGAGTCGGTCCTAAAAATTGGTGAGAAGGGGGCGGCAGACATCAGCGGTGCTGTCATTGGAGCAAGGTCGGAAGCTGGCGGAGGCACCACCGTTATCGGGACGAGAGAGGAAGGTCGCTCGGACATCGAGGATCCTATTCCTTGTGATGGAATCCCTGAGGCAAACCCTACTGCTAACCTGCTAACTGCCTTTCCTGCGTACCGGCCTGATGATCCCGAGGAGATAGACGATTCAGACTCAGAAGTGGCCGAGGAGAGCCGTATTACATGACGCAAAGGGAGGAAGTGTATCCAGCGCTTTCTCAGGAATCCTCAGACGGATTGGCTGAGGCGGATGGGATCACTCCAGACCTGGCTACGCTTCATGTGTGCCGGAGGGGCTAACGCTCAACGTCTTCATCTGACGGTCCGTGATTACATGGCCGAGAGGATACATGAAAGTAGCTGGCGCACCGACGTTTCCTAGTGTCGGGAAATATCAGTGATCACCCTATCATTCCTAAGGGCGGAGCATGAAGTCCGATGCCTTGAAGGGTAGGTGACAGAGAAGGAGGTCCTCATCGCAACATGCTCTGAGCTCATGGAGCAACTGATGGCCCAGCTAGCTGACGCCCAAGAACAACTGATGGAGGCGAGTCACCAGATGACCGTACTTCAAACGGAATGAGAATAGGAACAAGCTAGGATTGGAGAACTATGATCTGCGGCTGATACCGAAGAGAGAGTCTTCAGGGAGCGAGAAGTAGTCCTAGAGGCCACCAGCCAAAGGGTAGCGACACTAGAAAGATAAATCCAAAACACTGATCCTTAAGGGCCCAGTTTTGTCCATCTCATGAACTTTTGCTTGTAATTCTCATCATTCCGATCCAATATATGGTCAAATCCATTTATTTGTACCTTTGGTTTGATATGCTCAACCGTAATCTACCACTTCATGGGAGCGTTAACCAAGCTTCAGGCATCCAAAATCAGGCCTGGATTTTTGAGGAGAGGACCTCATACCGATTGATATATCACCTTCTCAATGTGTTCTAACACACAAGCAGGGCAATGCCGGGGGCATTGAAATCCATCCGAACATAGGGAGATGAAAAAGGTGAATCACGTTACCCAAATCCAGAACACTATGGTGGGAGCGACGATAGAGGATAACTGTTAACCTTGGCGGAAATGAAGCATCCATATCGCATTGGCCTGAAATGGGGACAAAAAATGAGGGCTGACCGCTGACCATGTTTGCAACACTTGGCCTAACTCAAATATCATCGATCAGTCTTCCGGAACATTGGCTCAGGACAGCAGGTGGACCGTAGGACAATCATCCATATTGTTACAATAGGCAGACCAAAGGTCTATCATCCATATTGTTACAGCAGGAATACCACAGATCTAGCATCCATACTGTTAGGGGGTCCCATCAAACATGACAAGTCTTCCAAAATGTTGTCCTAGGACAGCAGGCGGACCGTAGGTCAATCATCCATATTGCTACAATAGGCGGACCAAAGGTCTATCATCCATATTGTTACAGCAGGCAGACCGAAGTCTATCATCCATACTGTTAGGGGGTCCCATCAAACATGAAAGAGGATGAGGATCCGAATAAAAGGGTAACGCAAAGTGTGGAAAGTGGAGTGGTGGTTTGTTCGAACAGAATCCAACACTCCCAAAATTGCGCCACCGTGGCGGAGGCACATTAGGTAGACATATTCATCCGGTCACTGATCATCCCAATTTTCAGACAGGACCTCTCTGGAGAGAGAACTGTCGCTTCCCAACATCACCATAGGGAATCACGAACTTATTCGGGGTAGATGTCACAATTACACCACTCCCCAAGAAGCCAGGCCAAGGGGCCGATAGTGAGGAGGGATGGGATTTGGTAATCCCTGGGGCAGGACCCAAGACAAAATTTCCAGGCGTTCCTACGTATCTCATAAGGATGAGAATCAAGACACACATAGTTCTAGAAAAGGATCTTATTTTAAGGTCTTACAGCATAGACCAAAAGAGTAAGGGAAGTGGGAGACACATGGTAAAGTGGTTGCGAAAACCGACATGAACGGGGACAAGGTCATGCTTACCATGTGCTCCTTGGAGATGTGTTCAGGTCAAGAGACCGAACATGAAAGTTAGGCCGGGCCTGTGAAGAATTTCCCAGGCTCTCCTACGTATCTCATAAGGATGAGAATCAAGCCATACATAGTTCTTGGGGGCGCCTTTTAACGTCATGCAAGACAAGAAACAAGAGGGATAATTATCATAATAGGGCGCACGTGGTGTGTTTATCGCAAACACGACGTGAAGGAGAACATAGTCCTGATCACCACGCCACGTGGCCTTGTGGTTAAGGTCCCAAAGGCGGGACAAACACGATGAATTAGCGGACCCCAACCTGGACCCTTAGACGAGAGGTCGGCCATTCCTACGTACCCCGTGAGAATGGGGATCAAGCTGTATGTAGTTCTTAAAGGGTGGCACAGCATGGCATGGTACCTGTGCAAAGGATGAAAGAGGTGTGCGGGTCAACCCTCACACCAAAAGAAGTGGTATTTGATATATCTTGTTTGTACTTGAAGGTGAATGGTTTTTATTTCATGGAACGACCGACCTAGGGTAGAAATTCCTGGCATCGCCACAATAATCAAGCCGTAACAGGCATTGAAAAATGGCATGTTAATTGACCGATAACCAATGTGATTTACCCTATGGGGAAGTCACTACAATGCAGTGCCGTTTTTTGTCGTGTTGCCAAGATGATATTATCACAGTTTATGGGCGTGTGGTAGGACCAATCAGCACAATTTATGGTCATATGGCTTCGACCTGGGGGAACATGCACGATGCAATAAGGCATACCCAATATAGATGAGGGCATATCCTCATACCATCACTGCGTGCGATTATGGTAGAGGAGCCTCAGGCCAAGGAGCCGATGAGGGTCCAATAATTAGGGGGGCAGAAGACACTAGCTTCCAGCTAAGCTGGGCCCGAAATGCAATGTCTGGGTGACTCCTTGTTTCCCATGGGGATGAGGGTCAAGCTGCGCATGATCCTTAGAGAAAACCCAAGCATATAACCTTGGTGCTCGGATCGCGAGAGCCCCGAGAGACACCATCACACAGCTTTGTTCGCCTGACGTGTGGAGGTGCATTGAGGGTTAGTGCAAGGAGTGTCGAGATTCCACCTTGACACGATGGTGTGGAACATAATGTGAATCATGAAACCAACATTCAGGGTCTAAAGGAGCCAGTGTGAAAACTAAGGACTACTGCTGACCATGTTCGCAACACAACATCCTGTCACGTTAGCCTAAAATGGGGACAAACAAATGAGCATCGGCCGCTGACCATGTTCACAACGCGGGATTTGTATCAATTTTTTGTCTAAAAATCCTCAGGGGTGTTGGCCCGTGATGGTAGGAGATCCCTTAGGTGTTGTATCCAAGCCGTTCTTGTGGGTCCCTCTGGGTGTAAAAGATAACGGGGGCCTGAATGAAAGGGAGCACGAAGTTTGACAAGTTGAAAAAAACTTGCCTAAGTCAAATCTGACACTCCAGGTCCTAGACTAGAGTACTCTGAGCACATTAGTGGACAACTGGAAAGGGTCAAAGGGCTCAGTTTGAGAGCGGCCAAAAGATGGAGGATTCCCGGGAGAAGGGGTCATGGTGCCAAAAACCCTGTACCACACCTATATATCCCCCTGCGGGAAGGGACATGCCAAGAGACCGAGGTGACCAGGAGATCATGGGATCTCTTAAAATATGGGGCTAGAACTGAAACCTAAACGTTCATGCGGTCCTACATATCCCATAAGGATGGGAATCAAGCCGCACGTAGTTCTAAAAGAACAGTTTAATATCATGTAGGATGATAAGAAAGAGAGGCATTTCATCCAGGAATGTAAACGATGCTCCGAGTAACCCATGGTGAATGAGAACATAGTCCTACACCACACCGCACACTCTGGGTAAGGACTCGGGCTAAGGGGCCCGAGAAGGCCAAGGGGCCTGAGGCTGGGCCTCGGTCAGGAAGGTCTGACCAGCTTGCAGTTTAACGTCTTGCAGTGAGGAAGAGAATGTAGTTTAAGTTCAGGCTGAACCACAAGGATCCTAGTTTAAGGTCTTAGAACTTGGAACAAGGGGGCCCATATATAGGGACAAGTGTAGTTTAAGGTCATGCTGGACCAAATGCAATTTAGGGTCATACGGGACAGGGTGCAGTTTAGGGTCATGCATGACCGTTATCTAGTTTAAGGTCATGGGGGACCCCGTAGGGTCAGGAAAAATACTGCTTGAGGAACCTGGCGTTGGTGGGAGGAGTGAAACGCTCTCCATCCATGGTCACGAGGGAGTATGCGCCATTGGGATATACCTTATGGACGATGAAAGGCCCCTCCCATTTGGGCTCCAACTTGGGTGGTTTCCTGCCGGGAATCATTGGCACCCTAAGGGCCAGTACCAGATCACCTTGTAGGAAAGAGCGGAGGTGAACCTTCTTGTTGAAAGCTCGAGCCATCCTACTCTGATGCCTTTCCAGGTTGTGCAAGGCACAAAGCTTATTCTCATCCAGCGCTTCTAATTCATCTAGACGGATTTCGGAAACTCTATTCGGTGATTGCTGTTCGTAGACCGCCGTTCACAATGAGGGAAACTGAATCTCAATGGGCAGGACGACCTCAGCTCCATACACCAGGGAATATGGGGTCACCTGGGTGGAATTTCGAGTCATTGTCCGATAATCCTAGAGGGAATTGAGGAGCTTGTCTGCCCAACTTTTCTTGTTCTGACCAACCATTTTTTGCAGAATGTTAGAGAGGGTTTTGTTAAACGTCTCGATCTTTCCATTCGCCTACGCGTGATAGTGGGAGGTATGGTTAGAGTTAATGTTGTACTTGGTGTACAATTTCTTCATCTCGACCACGCAGAAGTTGGTTCCATTATCCGTGAGGATAGCGTGGGGCACTCCAAATTGATAGATTATGTTGGAACTCACGAAGTCAGCGATAGAACGAGCTTTGACTTCCTTGAGCAGGATTGCCTCTGCCCACTTGGAAAATAAATCCGTAGTGGTCAGAATGAACCGGCATTGGCGAGCCATCGCTGGTGGGTAAGGTCCTACGACATTCAACCCCCAGACTGCAAAGGGCCAAGAATACTTGGTAATGTGGATGGGATCCAGTGGCCGATGCACAAAGTTAGCATGAACTTGGCATGCATGACACCTCTTGGAAGACTCGATGCAATCATAGATCATGGAGGGCCAGAAGTACCCCAGCCTCCGAATCTGGTGAGACAACTTCGACCTGGACTGATAGGCGCCACAGGAACCAGAATAAACCTCTTGTATGACCCGAGGGATCTCGAATCCTTGAAGGCAACGGAGGATAACACCGTCAAATCTGCATCTGTAAAGGATCTGTTCAAGGTTGGGACCGCTCTAAAGGGTAAACTGCAGCGTGCAGCGTCAGATTTTCTCGCTCTCGGCCTGGTCTGACGGAAGATTACCACATTGGAGGTATTCAACCAAGGGTGTCCTCCAATCAGAAACTATTTCATTCACCATGTCTGAAGTACCTGGGGATCCTGAAGTAGGGGCACCAGCGGTAAGATGGTTCACCCGTGGGCCACGATCATCCTCTGGGTTAATGAGAGCAACGACTCTCCGGTGCGCCACGTGGATAATCAGGTCGTCCTATTCGGGCTTCACAAATGACACAGCTAGGCTAGCCAAAGCATCTGCTCGACTATTCTGTGACCGGGGAATATGAATGACTTCCGGCCGAGAGGGGAACTGAGCCATTAGATGGAGGGTGCACTCCAGCAATGACCCGAGTTCCGACTTTCTAACAACATAGTCACCATTGACCTGACTGATGACCAGATCAGAGTCCCCGTTTACATGCAGATGGGGCACGTCGATCTCAATAGCCAGTTCAAGGCCAGTGATGAGGGCATGATATTTGGCCTCATTGTTGGTGCACCCTCTGACAATAGGAACGAATATGGAAGAACAGCTTGCTCCGGGGTGATGAAGACGATACCCAGGCCCACTCTATTGAGCCTAGGATCGTTGAGTCTTCTACCGGTGGGGCTCCGGGAGGCACCATCAAAGTGAATCTGCCAGCATGGGATGACATGATCAACTGAGAGGATTACCTCATCAGGAAAACCTAGATCCAGTGACTGATCTATGGAGGTTGGGTGAGTAGCTAAAAAGTCTACCAATGCCTGTCCTTTGATAGCCTTCTGAGGTATGAACCTGATGTCGAACTGCTGGAGGATCACCGCCCACCGCGCTAGTCAGCCAGTTAACATAGGTCGGTTCAGGATATACTTCAGCGGGTCTACCCGAGAGACCAGCTGTACCTCATGGTGCTGAAAGTAGTGCCGCAATTTCTGTATGGAAAATACGAGCACTAGGAAGCTCTTCTCGATGGGAGAAGATCTAATTTTCATATCGAGGAGCATGCGACTGAGGTAGTAGAGGATGTTCTTTGTTCCCTCGTTATTCTTCTGGGCGAGAAGTGCGCTGAGGGACCATTCTAGGGAAGTCATGTAAAAGAACAACGACTTCCCGAAAATGGGTGGCATCAAGACCAGAGGTTGGAGCAGATACTGATTGATTTCCTTGAAGGTGGTCTGACACTCTTCATCCCATTCATAGGTGGTTCCTTTCTTCATGATCCAGGAAAAGGGATTACACTTGCTTGCCATATTTGAAATGAATCGGCATATGTAGGCTAAGTGGCCTTGGAGACCTCAAAGCTTCCGAATATTGCTCAGGGGAGGCATCTGTCTGATGGCCTTGATCTTCTCCGGGTCGATCTTGATGCCTCAGTATCTTACAAAAAAGCCAAGAAAATTCCCGGAGGTGACCCCGAAGGCACATTCAGCGGGTTCATCTTTAGGTGGGGGGAATGGAGGAAGCCGAACACTTTCTCAAGGTCCTTGAGATGGTCCTGGCACTGGCAATATTTGACCACCAGATCATCCACGTAGTATTCCACCAGTGTCCCAAGAATTGGATTGAATATGAGATGCATGGCCCGCTGATAGGTGGCACCTACATTCTTCAGGCTGAAGGGCATAACCTGGTAACAAAAAGTACCTTGGGGGCCCTGAAGGCCATGGAATCTTCATCCTTGGGGGCCATCCGGGTCTGGGTGTACCCAGAATACCCATCCATGAAGGAGAGGGCTTGGAATGCAGCCATGGAATCAATCAACAACTCTGTCACTGGAAGGGGAAAATCATCCTTCGGACAGTGGAAATTGAGATTGCGGAAGTCGATAAAGACCCTGATCTGTCCATTTTTCTTCCTGACCGACACAATATTGGCCAGCCACCGGGGGTACTGAACTTCCTTGATGAAGTTGGATTTGATAAGCTTGTCAACTTCGGCCTCAACCATGGCACCATGAGAAGGGTGCATCTTTCTGGGAGGATGCTTAAACCCATGATGTCTTGTCGAGAGACCAAGGCGGTGGAAGACTACCTAGGGATCTAGCCCTGGAATCTCATTTTAACTCCAGGCGAACACATCACAGTGCTATTTAAGAAAGTCCACGTACCGTTGCTGCTCCTCGAGGGACATGGCCACACTGATCAATGTGGGTCTCAGATCTTCCTCACCACCAAGGTTCACCTGTACCAATTCATCGACCGTGGTAGAGACGCCTTCTTCAAAGGCAAGGGGAGCATTCCCCAGATCCTCTTCTCCACTTGTGGAGGGATCTTCCATGGGGGGAGACGTTTCGGGGCTACCAGACCCTGATGGGAAGCTGGTTCTAGCTTGGGCGGTAGTGGTCATCATATAAGGAGACTCACGAGCCACTGAGACCATAACGATGGAGGCAGTCGATCCAATCCCATATGGTCTTTGGCCCAAGGGGCCATGCTTGATGACATCAAACCAGAAGTGGCGCGTCGGCTTGAGATGGTTAATTCCAGCCCAGCAGAAGAGACATGTATGATGTACTTCCATTTCCATGAGCCTAACGTCCTGATACCGTACATGGGTAGGAGGTTCGGGAATCACCCGAGCTTGGTTGGTGTAGGAGTATGAGGTGATTTTCCACCGTCGCTTGGACTTGGGAACATAACTTCCTCTTATACCTGCTACCACAAAGCACTGCCCCATGTCAGGGGTTGTGGCCTCCAACCGATGGATTGGGAAGACATAGGCGTCATCCAAACCTGCCCAGGGATCACTTGTGACAATGGTGAGATCAACCTCACCTACCAGAATCTACTTATCCCTGTTCTTGTAATAGTCGACATCCAGATAACGGGCTTCGAAAGAGGCAAAAGGAGACGCATCTCCTTGTATCACACCTACTCGACCATTAAGGGAGTATTTGAGGCATTGGTGATATGATGAAGGGACCGCCGCATGAAGGTGGAGCCACGACCTACCCATCAACGCATTGTAGGCGGTGTCCTGGGAGACAACCATGAATTCGGTGCTAGAAATTAGGCCACCGAACTAGGTCTTCAAGTGAATATTTCCGAGTGGAGTTTTCTCAGTCCTGTCGTACCCTTAGATCCTGAGGTCAGAGGGAGTTAAATCATCCTCAGACAGACCCAGCTTCCGCAGTGTCTGAGTTGGGATTAGGTTAATCCCAGAACCCATGTCAACAAGACAACAGCGGACTTCCACACCATTGAACTGGCCATTGATGTACAGTGGGAGAATGTGCCCCTATATGGGAGGGTCTTCATCTTCACCGGATAATTAGATAACCGCCTGGCATTCGGCGTTCTCAATTGCCTCAGTGTGGAAGGCTTATGCAGCTGCTACCTCCGTCTCAAACTAGAGGGGGCTCCTTAAGGCCTCAGCAAGAACCTCACGCATTTCAGACGACAGAAGAATATCCTCAAGGATAGAAAGCCTTGCTGGAATGCCAACCAGGTGCTTCAGAGCATCATACTTTCGGGCCAAACACGAGCCTCTGCATACAGGAGTCTGCTCTGTGATTGGAGGCATGACAGGTCCTGCCGACTGGACCGGTGGCTGACTGGTACTAGGCACGTCTTTTTGTTCACTATTCGAAGCCTAGAGAGTGGCTGCCGAATTAGGACCGGAAGGCTGGGATCAGCTGGTGGCAGGGCAGAGCTGGTCGCGGTACGACCGAGGTGGTTCTGTTTGATCCAGAAACACAAATGGTGGCGGAGGCGAACCTGTCAACATCGGATAAAGGGGTTGCGTGTGCTGAGCTCTGTACTAGGCCTACAGCTTGGTCTCAGTGGAATTCATAGCTTGGATCGAGGTTCCAACTATCATGCCCCGACGATTCATGTAGCCACGGCTCCACCGACATTGGCGACGACTGGGGACATTGGGAAGGTCCACCTGGCGTTCCTCATCATCGGGAGTCAAAAAGCGATTTACCAACTCTACGGTGTTAACCGAAGCGTACCACTGGCTGTCACTAGAGGAGTCATCCATTACAGGGTGGAGTCTCAGAGGGATCCCCATTTCTGGGGGCATGAAGTCGCCAAGAGTGCGGGATGACGATGACATTGGAAGGGCACGTTATTTCTTCTTGCGCTACTGCTGCTTGCTCTTCTGGGAAGAGGCAGCCTGGGATGACAATGATGAGGTAGCAAACGCAGCTCTTGAGGGATCTAGCTGATTCAGGCATGCATGGATTATGTCATGGGTGCAGGCGACCATCTTGCGGGCCATCCAATCGTTATAATTTCGGGACCCACAGTTGAAAACCTGCTGCCATTCATCCTCGTCACTGCTATTGCCCTCCAATCTCACAAAGACACCTACTACCTGTGCCAGTGCTAGGCCCAACCTGATTATATTGTTATCAATCTGGTCTTGGATCTAGTCCTTGAACACGTAGCGTCGCTGGATGGTGTGCCCCAGGGTCTGGTGATAAGGGCAGTAGTTGGGGTGATCAGTGAGATGCGCCTCTTCTGGCTTCCGGCACTCGGGCTGCCGCACAATTCTCTGCTCCAAATCACTACGGAAGTAACCAGGGACCTGAGCCTCGTCGAACGAGTATGTCAGATTCCTTCTGTCTGGAAAGGGTTCTATTGGAGGCTGGACCTAACGAGGGGCTGGGGGAGCATGCTGAGGAGGAGGAACCTGATTATCTCTCCTAGGCGGTGGCAGTGCGTTACGCGGAGGCGCTTGCTGATTTTGAGGCGGTCACTGCTGGGATGGAGGCTATGCTCGTGGAGGCAGACCCCTATGGGGCTGTGGAGCTGGCCTCACAAGTAGAAAATCTATCTGCCTGGGGCCTTCTATCTGGGCCACAGTAGCGGGATCGACTCTGGCAGCTCTCCATGTAGGGATTACAGGAGGTAGTGGGCATGCGTGACTGGCCTGTTGCAGGGCCTCTTCGAGGCACTGAGCCTTGTTTGAGAAGTCCCGGAACCCTCCAGGGTAATTTTGAGTGATCAGAGAAGGAACAAGCTTTGCCTTGACATTCCCTACGCACATTGTCAGTAATTGCTCCTGATTTAGTGGCATGTCAAGGGAGTACGTGAGCCCCTTCCACCAGGCGATGAAGTCCGCGACTCTCTCATCGGGCCTTTTCTTGAACCTAAAGGGGTCTGCGATTTTCAACTTCCAGGTTGTGGAACTGAACTGGTAGAGGAATTTCCTACGAAGGTCCTCCCATCTAGTCATAGATCCGATAGGGAGCTAGCTATACCGGACGAATACCAACCCCTCTAGTGTCTGAACAAAGCAACGAAGCTTGGCAGCCTCCTGCTGCGCCGGAGTTCCTAACATAGGCCCAAACCTCGAGTTGAAGTGGGCCAGGTGCTATGGTGGGTCTCTAGTCCCGTTAAAGGGGTAGAAAGTGGGATTCCCAAATCTCGGAGGTGCTGGTATATCATCCACCCATGATGGGTATGGCTTTCCGTCTAGTGGGATTGTCACCTGTCGAGCTTCTAAGGCCTCTAAGTGGGTGATGAGTGCCGCCATCGGATCGTCTGGATGTGAGTTCCTGTCCTGACGGGGATCCCTAACCACAAGCGCATTGTTGGGATCTTCAATCTGGTAGTCAAGCTCAGCAGCTCATACGGCGGCTGGTGGAGCGACTCTTGGGGCAGTGGGAGGAACCCGAGCGAGGTCTCTTGGGTGATCACGCCGCTCAGGAGGGTTCGGCGAAACATATCGCAACCTCTTTCCATGAGATCCGACCTCTCCTCTATCGATGAACACGGCATGATCGCGGTTTCCCGGGAGAATCTCGTCGGGGGGTAGTTGTTCCTGCCCCTGCTGTCCCGACCTAGGATCACCATAGTCAGGCTGTCGCTCTGCAATGCATTCGGCCAGGAGCACATCAACCACCCTCTTCTACTCAGTAAGCTGTTGACGCAGCGTGGCCTTCTCGGGATCTTCCTCTTCCTTCTGCACTGAGGTAGATGGGTCGACGAGATTGACAGCCCCAACATGCTCTTTACCCTTGCCGATATTCCGACTCAGTGTTAATGCTTCAGTGGGAGTGGGGAGACCTAGAAGGTTCCTCTTTTGATGAGTAATCATCCCGGATGGATACAGTAGCGTCCTGTCCTCTGGGGTGAGTCCCTATCAAGAAGTTCCAGACCGTTCCACTCTCCTGACAGGTCGGCCATGTTTTCTGCTGCTGCCCTTGGGGGAATTCCCTCAAAACTGCTCGGTGAGTCAGGCTGCCGGTGAATCATACTAAAGATAAGGGCAGCGTACTACCCCCATCCACGGATGTGCGCATGGGGGGTGGCTTCCTCGATTACTTTGCAGAGTACTTGAAAACTCTGGACTCATTGTTTTTGGAGGGCCCTGTGGTGTCCAAGTGACTCAGGGTGCCGAACCGCGGGGAGCGTGGATAAGTCGACCTGACGACATTGCTCGCTCATATCCTCGAGGTGTGTTTGGCTCCCGGGCTAGGGCACTTGCTGGTGAAGAAGACGGGAGTGAGTCGCTCGGAGAGTCTGGTGGAAACATTCAAACTCTACCAGGGTGAGCGATCCTGGTATATCAAAATATGATCCTTCGACAGGCCAAAAATTCTCAGGGAAGTGTCCTGTTGCAAGGACGGTCCAAAGATCCACAGCTCAGGTTTAGGATCTGACCCTTGCTGGACCAGCTCATCAACTGAGAATGGCTGGGGAACTGGCAGTGGTGCTGAGGCAGGCCACTGGGCTGGTGGGCGGAGAATACGGCGAGTAGGCCGATTGGCCGCCGAATCTTAAGTCATCCTTCAAGGGCTGCAGTGTCCTAGCTGTCACGTCACGATAGGATGGGCTGGCGAATAGGCCTCCTGTCACAGTTTCGGTGCTTGCCGAGGGTATGCCATGTCGTGACTCTTCCTTCGGTCCCCAAAAAAGTTCTCCACTCTCTATGACCGAGGTGGAAGGTGTTTCCGGAAAGGCCAATGGTAACTGCAAGTTTGATCCTTGGGGGTAGGTCAAGTCCTCGTCCTCCCAGATATACCGTTGGAGGGAGGCGGGGATCATACGAATATCGCATTCAGGGAGTACATGGTTGACGCCCCATGTCCCTATCCCTGCCCTTGACTCATAGGACCGGGTGGAGGGCTCCATCGCCGAGTCATACTCCGCCTCAGAGTACGAGAAACGGACTGGTCTGATTTTCATCCGGCCTTCCCTAGCATTTCTTTTGTGGCGACGACGTCCCGCCTTCCTACCCCTGGGTGGTTCCTCAGGGCAAGGAGGATTCACGTCATGGAGTTCTCTGGCTGCAATGGTGCTGGGGCCGAGAGGACTGAAGGCTGGGGTGCAAGGAGTGCCAGGGCAGATGTGAAAAGGGACATGGGGAGGACCTCCATGTGGGTGAGTGACCAGATAAAAAAATGGCTCCATACTCGCGGCCAGCGGTAGGGGAAGTGGCCCCATACCCAGCGCGGTGAGCACTGGAAAGAGCCCCACCCGGAGCATAGCTGTCATGGGGAAGCCTTTTACTTTCCAGAGTGGTGGTACAGAGTAGGCCTTCATGCTAGATGGAACTACCACGAATTGGTCTGTGGTGGCCATTGCCTGTGCCAACGACCGAGAGAGTTGACCCAACCTGCCTGTGGGGCGGTTGGGGCCTCGATCCGGGTATGGCATGTAACTACCCCTTCTCAATGTGTGCGGGGGTTGGATGACAGGAGTCAGCAGTGGCTTGGGCCACAGTTGTTGCTGACGCTGATGCCCCAGGGCAGGATTTCTCTTCTGCACATGCCCGATGCTGGCGTCGGGTCAGATGCGTTGGAGCCGGTGGTGCGGGAACATGGATTTACTGCTCTTTGGCTCTGGGAGTCGGGCGGCGGCGTCGATGCGGCCTAGAGGGGTCCCTTTCCGTGAACCCCTAGAGCGGGTCCCTGACTGGGCGAACTCGGACATCACCCACTTCACCGGCATAGGGAAGGGAGGTGTCGAGGCATTCCGGGGAAAGGCTCCCGAAATGGTTGAACGTCGGGGTGGGGCGCGGTGGCTCCCTACGCGACCCTCGGGGGCGGTGATGGCAGTGAGGCGCAGCTACCTTGAGATCCAAACGAGCCATGTCCCTAGTCGGGATGACCCCTTTTTCATCGTAGCTATGCACAACGTCGTTGATCACCCTCTGTTGGATAATCTCTGATGGAGAGAGGTGGCGCGAGCTCCCGGCAGTCATGGTGGTCGGAGCAACTGTGGAAAAGGCAGGACCGTGCGGGGTGGCCGCATCGGTACTGCCCCTACCCCAGCGCCAGTGGGAAGGTGGCGATCAAGCTCCGGATGCAGTGATCTGATTTCTAAAAGCAGGGACATGAACCCATTAACACTAGCAGGAAAAGAAATCGACAACCAATAGCCCAACGTCATTCCTCCTTCCATGGTTGATAAGAGGGATCCATGATGACGACATCGCAGAATGAAGTGCTCAATGTACGGACTGCCCCAACCTCTGGTGGGTTTCACGTCCTGGTGCTGGGTGCCCGGACCTGGTGACATGCTAATCTTCTGACACCCCAAACGCTACCGGTCTCCATATTTAGGAGACGAGATTCACGTCGGGTTCACCATTTTCTGTTTCCAATGCTTTCGCCGGGGCACATGCGCACATCCATCACACAGGGGAGGATACGTGGCTTGTGGCCCCACATTCCCGCTTTCCAAAGGTGGGCAACATCCGTTCCTTGTTCAGGGACGTCTGCTCCTTGATCTAAACCGGGATGATGGGATGTCAGTTCTTTCTTCCGTGGATTCCTCCTCAGAGCTCGTCACCTAGTCCAGGTCTCCCTCATATATTTAAGATGTATTTGTGAATCTCGTTCCTGGTGCCATATCTTTATAGACACCAGTTAATTACGCTGCTTCCGTCGAGACGCTCCAAGGGGTCTGGTCGGGGCAGCAACCTTCGTTGGGGAGAATGGTCACGCTGGGTCGTCGTTGGCGTGTCTTGACACTGGGGGATTGGCATGTCTGTCTTATGACCCTTATTATAGGGATTCTCGAGGGTGCGGAAGCCCGAGGCATCCCACATCAAACGCGGGGAATTGGCATGCCATAGGCATGTATCTGAGGTTTTCATTAGCTTCCCATATTTAACACGGGGTATGCCGTGAGTTTAACATCTTGCGGAGATGGATCGAACTGATCAGAACACTGAGAGTGGATCAGATTGAAGAACCCCCCTGGGGGGGGACACCGATGTCGGGGCCAACACGTGGGAGGCTTCCCAGATACTGTGGAGTGTAATGAGGTGGCATGATCCCACCGATATGTGGCGTACCGGGTAGGAATCGGGATGGGTGATGGAGTGAAGGGGCTTGAACCTCGTGGAGGCTTCCTACGTACCATGCCTTGACATGGATCAAAGTCCCCGTAGTTCGGGTATACAGTTTAACATCATGCGGGACGGGGGAATATGGGGTTTACGCTTTGAGGCAGCCCATAATGGATTGATATGGGGCTTACGCTCTGAGGTGGACCACAATGGTGGATATGTGGCTTACACTCTAAGGCAACCCACAATGGTGGATATGGGGCTTACAATCTGAGGCGGCCCACAATGATGGTTGGTGAACTGAAACTAAGGGGTCAGAACAACCGAGTGATGGGCTTGAACCTCATGGAGGCTACCTACTTACCATGCTTTAGCACAGATCAAAGTCCACATAGTTCGGGTGGTGCAGTTTAACGTCATGCGGGACGAGGGCATACAATTTAATGTCATGTGGGATGGTATACAATTTAACATCATTCGGGATGAGGGAAGATAGTTTAACGTCATGCTGGACAGGCAATTTGGGGCTTACACTCTGAGGTGGCCCAAAGTGTTGGCAAACCGACGTGAAGAGGTCAGAACAACCGGGTGGTGGGATTGAACCTCGTGGAGGCTACCTACGTACCATGATTTAGCATGGATCAAAGTCCTCGTAGTTCACCGGGATGGGGATTATGCTCTGAGGTGGCCCATAGGAGGATGTCATGGTCCATGCTCACTCTAAGCTTATCTGAGTCTTGTTCGGTGTGAGAAACAAGAGGCAGCAGGGACCATACGATCACGTCACGAAGGGTGCGTCTGTGAGAAGCGGAAAGGGGCTTACGCGTTGAGCATCCCTTAGTGCTGGGACTTACTCCAGGATGGAGGCCCATGATGTGACAAAGCACATAGGGAGAGGGATTTGGGACCGAACAAAGGAGATGGCTCGTTCCCTATCACACCCTCCCCTAGCCCTGGCGGTGGTGAAGTACGGAGGTGCATGGGTGATACCTTCCGCAAGAGAGGCTAGGGGATTACGCTCTGAGGCAGCCCTTCCCCCGTGGACAAACGCCACTGTGAGAGGGAGGATCTCATTCCATATGAGGAAGATTCCATTCCCATGGAGACGAGCGGTGTAAATAATGTCCGAGCCAGGGGGACCCTGCGTGCGAGGCACGGGGTCAGATCACAGTTTAACGTCATGTGTTGAGGATGAGGTGCTTGGAAGTTTAATGTCCTGCAGCTCGGACGAGGTGGGTTCTCTCCACAACCCTAGGGCTTACATGACCGGTACCCTCTACCCCTTGGGGGAGGGAAGGCATCAGCAAGGCCGTGGTGAAGGGGGGCCATAGGGCGAACCATCGAGGGGTCCACGTTAGCGTGGCTATGCGAAGAAGCAATATCCGTTAGCGTGCCTATGCGAAGGAGCATAAGGCAAAGCAATGCAATGGGAAACACCACTCAAGGGACCTTGAAATTACTTCGTACGAGCCTAGAAGGCCATACGGGAAAAAAACGCATGGCGTGCATGCCCGGTATAGAGGACATCAGACGCCTATGCAGGGAGGCACCAGGGGGGAGTCAAGGTGAGGGGTCCATGGGTTTGTGCGCAAAGAGAAGGTTTGTGCGCTAAACACCAGGATGACACGTAATTGGGGTAAAGGGATTGCATGCGTCTAGGGGGAATTGCGCACAACGGGCTTGGATTGATCGTGGGGGAAATGACCGATCCCTAACGTAGGGAAAAACCTAATGATGGGTTTGCGCGCAATTGGGTTTCGCATGAAAAGGAGGGAGTGTGCGCAATGGTAGTGATTGCGCGCAAAGGAGGAACCCTGAGGAGTTTGCAATTTTATTTAATCCGGTGGGATTGCGTGCAAAGGCAAACCTCGGGGAAAGGTTGCGCGAAAAGGGTCAATACATGAATGTCATATTGCGCGTGCGGGAGTCCAATTTCGCGCACGGGAGCTGGTCCAAATTATGAAACCCCGAAACAGAAGGGGTCTCCTTCTATTTATAGGATCCAGGAATCGCGGAATCTGGGCGACGCACGAAATCTTCCACGCCAGGAACTGTCGGTGCGAAAGGCCTCACCGTGCGGAACCGAACACGCAAAATTTCACGCCACCCCGATGCTTTTTCACAAATCCCGGAATTCCTTTGCACAGGAAACATTTTTTCACGCAATCCTCCTTAATTTCGTGCACCACTTCTGAGCCCTCTAGACCAGGCCTCTGAGTCCGAATATGACTTCGCTTCGTCATTTTGAAACTTCATCTAGGAGTTACAGACTTTTTTCGGCGTCTACAAATATTATAATATCAATATCCACAAAATATGATTTATTTAAAACTCATTTGAAATAACAATGTGCATGGAAGCATTCTACATTTCCATGTGGACCTATTTTATTATTGTGTAGATCTCTCATTTGATTTCATCTTTAATCATGATCACATTATGATCAAATTACAACCTATAAAAATCTACCCAACACATATGAAAAATATAATTTGGATACATGAATCTTCCGACATAGCATCTGGATATGTGAATCTATAAAATACCTACATGGAAATGAATGGATACATGATTGAAAATTGAAATATGTCATTCAATCGGATATGTTGAGTTTTTTTTGTAGCATAAATAACCTATATGAAGCATTCATAAACATACCACATTTATCTCCATGGAAAAAATAGATACATTATCCATAATTATCATATGTAGAACCAATTGGCTATATGAATTGCCCATGTCACTGGATCAGTGATGTGATTTTTCTATGTCACTGGTTCAACCATGTGGTTATGAAAAAATTACAATGTTGTAGAACCATCTAAGTGGATATGGAAATGTTCATACTTCTCTCAAAGAAACTTGGATACTCTTTTGAAAACTTCCATCCAAACTCAATTTTTTTTTATAGAATCATGAAAACTCTCTTACATGATATATATGCCATATAAACCAGATCAAGAACCATTAGAATTAGTGATCAACTAAAAATATAGATGTCAATAAATACAACAACCCAAAATCACTAAGAGCCATGAGATATTCAATAATCTTCCAACAAAGACACAAATCCATGGGGTTATTCAATATTCCCTAATAAATTTATTGACAAAAATAAGAAACCCATTAACTTAACATTCCTCAATAGAGAAATCATCAAATCTCATACATTTCCATTGATATATATCCCAAAACCACACTATAAAATAAATTAGTATTTTTTATATATTTCCACCCCTTAGTGACAATCATATTTAGGTAGATTGATTATAAAAGATTTTATTATCAAACCCCCTTATCACTTATAACCCACTTAATCATAGATTTACCTCCCCATTTGGAAACACAATCCAAAGGGACATGGGGGGGGGGAGATGTAACATCCCAACCTGAATCACTGGGTCTGAGCTGGAATGCTAGATAACCTCATGAACACCTCCCCATACGCAAGAGGCTACCAACTAGCAGTGATGGTCTCAAGTGGAACTTTGGGGAGACTATACCCTCTGTATCAAGTCATAATATCAATAATCCACAACAACAATATAGTAATCAAAGTAAAATGAGGAAGTTTAAATATGATATACATATAATGAAATGACCCCCAAAGTGGAAAGAAAAACCAAGTAAGCAATAAAAATAAAACCAGAAAGTAAATAAACAATCAATTGTGGAGTACTCTGGTGCCTGTCCCGGACCACTCCTGCTCCATGCTCCACTGCTCATCGATACACCATAGGGCCCTTAACCTTGACCAGATCTCTGGTCATGAAATCTACAAGCGCATCAAAATTCCCAATCAGGGTTTGAGTACAAGAATCAATAGATCATTGATATTGTGTCACATAATGATGATGAGAAACATGATTCATCCGCCCAATGGCTAATTGTTGATTCATATGAAACCTTGGTTATCCATTCAGCATAGAGCCAAAGCAGGAACATCTGGGGGTTTTGGAAGCTTGGTTATGACACAACTTCTTGATTTTGGATTGTGTGTTTACTTTTTATTATTTATTATGGAATACACTTATATTTTGGACACTTTTGGTTTAAGATGCATTGGTGGTGTCCTACCAAGTCTTGTACTCACACCCTACTTGGGCATTTTAGCGTGATTGTAGATTTCATGATTAGAGATCCAGTGAAGGTTAAGATCCCTATGGTAGAAAACTAAGTGGTGAATCATGGAGAGAAAGAGGACTGGGACAGGCATTTGATCACTCTACAGTTGATTGTTTATTTACTTTCTAGTTTTCTTTCTACAGCTTACTTGGTTTTTCTTTCCACATTAGGATCCATTTCATTATATGTATTTCATCTTTACACTTCTTCATTTTACACTGATTACTTATATTTTTGTTGTTTATTATTGATCATATGACTTGATATAGAGGGTAAAGTATCCCCAAAGTTCCACTTGAGACCCTCACTACTAGTTGGTAGCCTATTACATATGGGGAGGCGTGCATGAGGTCATCTAGCATTCTGGCTCAGACCTGGTGATTTAGGTCAGGATGTTACAAAATGGTATCAAAGGATCAGGTTTTTACTAACTTGTTTCTCCTCTTTGTCTAGGTTTGGTATTGGTTAGACATGAGATAGTATGGTTGGGACTCAGGTAGGGGAACTATGTTAGTGCCTAGCTAGCACTACATAGTGGACCTTCAAGTTTCCAAAAAGTAGTAAATTTTATTTTTCTTTACTGTTTATTAAATTCACCTAGTGTGACACACATAATTTTATATGTGATTTATAATATTTCAAGTATGTTCATGCATCATGAATAGTAACATAGATTTATATGACATATATATAACTTTTGTTGTGTTGCATAGTAGTTTATTAATTATAATCCTTGATTTGTACTATCTGTTCAAGAATAGTTTGTTCTGTGTGATATTTATATTTTGTCATGTTGTGTGATATATCTTTATGGGAAATAATTAGTTGAAACAATAATATTGTTGTGTTAATATATATATATATATATATACACAATGAATGTGTCTAACATATTGGGATGAAGAAAAGGGTTAGTGCTATAAGGGGTATACCTTGGGTTACGGGTAGACTCCTAAGAAAACCTTGTTTCATCCCATAGACTAGTTAAGAAAAACATTGTGTGATCCCATAGACTGATTATGGTTTATCCTAATAACTCTATTCTTTTATGAAGTGCATTTTACAGAAGATGTTTCCTTAACATAGTTTATATAACTACATGGGAAGTTAGCTGAAATACTTCCGCAAGGGGAGAGGAATCACCATTACCATTGGATGTGTTGGAGAATGAAGTTGAGATTTATCCCACATCTGATCTGTGGTATAGGTAGTAGGGCTACCTCAACTTGAATTCTTTTTAGCAGTACCTATTATAGGCATAAGAGTTCATAACTACGACCGAATATTCCATGATTTTCAACTACACCATTATCCATCCTTCCAGAGCATCAGGGGATCTTAGGATGATGAAGAATGGGTTGTGATATTTTTGGGAATTTTTGACCTAGTAGAGACTCTGAAGGACTGACACATTAAGTTGATATTGAGCTCATGCCAAGTGTGCAACCCATTTCAATACCCTCATATAGTATGGTTCCAACCAAGATGAAGTATCTCAATGTTATTCTTGAAGACATTGATAGGAAGAAACATATCAGAACTAGTGATTAACCATGGGGTGTAACTCTATTGTTCACCAAGAAAGAGGGTTATAGTCTTCAGATATGAATTAATTACCAAAATCTAAACTAAGTGATAGTGAATAACCAATATTCATTACCCAGGATCAAGGATATTTTCAGGGATCTCAGTGCTTCTCCAAGAATGATCTTTGGTTGGGATATGACCCGTTGCGAGTTAGAGAGAAGGAATTTACAAAGAAAACATTTCAAAGCATGTGTAGACTATACGAATACTTGGTGATGCTATTCAGACTGACTAACATACTGTATGTGTTCATAGACCTCATGAAAAAAATATTTCATCCATACTAGGACTCTCTCTTCATAGTGTTTGTTGATGATATTCTTATCTACTCGCCAACATCTGAACAACATGCTAGGAACCTAGAGATAGTCCTGAGTATGCTCCAAGATCACAGAATTTACATTAAACTATCAAAATGTGACTTTTTGATTAAAGAGGTAAAGTTACTTGGACATGTGGTTTCTGAAACTGGTATATCAGTAAACCTAGACAAGGTCAAAGTAGTCATGTCATGGACATGTCCCCGAAACATGTTTGAGATAAGGATCTTCCTAGGTTAATCTATATAATAATTATATTTTATCTAGGACATATCTCGATTATCATCACCCATTACAGCACTGAAAAATAAGGGAGTAAAGATTTATAATGGTCAAACCAGTGTAAAGAGTCTTTCCTTGATCTAAAGATAAGGTTGGAGATAGCTCTAGTATTAATACTCTTTGAGTCTGGGTTTGGTTATGTAGTGAAATATGATGCATTAGGACTTAGTCTAAAAGAAGTATTGATTTAAGGATAAAAGGTAGTAGCCTATGGATCTCATCAACTATGAACCCATTAGAAGAACTACCCTACATATGAATTGAAGCTTGAACTAGTGGTTCACACACTAAAATATTAGATACATTATCTCTTTAGTGAGAGATTTATTGTTTACACGGACCATAAGAGCCTTTGATATATCTTCACTCAGAGGGATCTGAATATGAGGCAGAGGCATTGGGTTGAGTATCTACAAGAATTCGACTTAGAGATGAAATATAACCTTGGAAAGGGAAATTTTGTAGTAGATTACCTTATCCACATGACCTAGGATGTGCAGGAACTTGGTGAGAAGTCCTTAGAGGAGAAGTGGTGTTTGATGTGCTTAATGGTTGACTGGATGGTTGATGCTTTAGAGGATCAAGGTTATATAATTTTATCTCCCTTTCTAATTACATCTTCCCTTATGGAAAGGATGAGGACCAGTTAGGATTCAGATCCAGAGTGTACTATGATGAGAGAATGATTCGCTGGAGGTGACATGATGCCCGAATGGTCGATGAACAATAATGACATGATCATGGTCCATGGAAGGGTAGTAGTTTTTACTTCCACTAGAGAGGAATTGATGAGGTATTACCATACATCTTGGTGTATGGTTGTTGATGCTCCTTTTTTGTCACATTGTCTAAAAGAATGTAAAGGGAAATGACTTAGAACAAATTGATTCATCCTTTGAAGAAAACATCAAAAATCGACAAAGGCATGAACAAGGATTCAAAAGCACATGTGTCGTGCAAGTTCCATCACTATCACGCAAGTCCACTTGCGCGACACCTAATGGTTGTGCAAGTGACTTGCGCACCCTAAAGGATAACCGCCCGGGGTCTTCTCCAGCCTATAAATAGACCCTATGGGCCCCCCATTTCTGGGGGAATTTTTTCCGGAAACTCAGATTTGAGCTCCCGGCACCCTAGTCTCTTCTCAAAGCTTCCAAAGAATTTCTAAGGTAATTTCTTACCTAGAAAGGAAGATCTAAAGATTGGGAAGAAGGCCTAAGTGTTGAAACTCATCAACACTTGCGCGCCTGAGTGGCCATCCCTTAAGGGAAATGGACACACTTGCGCGCCACCTAACTCCTTCAATAGAACTTGCGTGCCACTCTTCTGGAAGAATGTCACGATGATTATAAAGGCTTTAACCAAGAGTCGCTCAAGTATTACCCTGCTGGTTAACCATCGTGCAAGTATCCATGTGTCGCGCAGGTATACCTACACGACCCGGACTTGCGCGCCCACGTAGTACCTACGCGCCTGCCAGGACTTGCATTCCCCTGCCTTTTTGGGTGCCATTCTTGCCCATTTCACCCCTCTTATTCCATTCCACCTCTCCTATTCAAGATTCAATCTTCAAGACACTCTTCAAATCCATTTATGGCATGATTTATTGATTTGAATTCCTTATCTGAAAGGAATTCTGTGGAATATCTCTCAAAACCTAGTGATTTACACATATTTATGTCACTAAAGATTGAGATTTCATTCATTCAACCTCATCCTTTAAGATGAGAAGAAATCATTAACCTGGGCATCCTTTTCAGGAATAATCCCCAGTCATATTCTTAACCTGGGCCTCCTTTTCAGGAATAAGCCCTAGTCATAACCATTAACTTGGGCCTTCTTTTCATGAATAAGCCCCAGTCATATTCTTAACCTGGGCCTCCTTTTCAGGAATAAGCTCGAGTCATAATCATTAACCTAGGCCTCCTTTTTAGGAATAATCCCTAGTCATATTCTTAAACTGGGCCTCCTTTTCAGGAATAAGCCCCAGTCATATTCTTAACCTAGGCCTCCTTTTCAGGAATAAGCCCCAGTAATATTCTTAACCTGGGCCTCCTTTTTCAGGAATAATCCCTCGTCATAATCATTAACTTAGGCCTCCTTTTCAGGAGTAAGCCCCAATCTCAAATATGGGCATCCTCTTCATGAGCAATCCCCAAGTCCCTTAATTTTTCAAGTCTCTTAACCTGGGCCTCCTTTTCAAGAGTAAGCCCCAGTCTTAATTTCTCTTAACCAGTCCTAATTTAACTTTGATATGGTATTCCTTCTCAGGAGTAAAACCCAATCATAAGTCCTCTCCTAATTTGGGCCTCCTTTTTAGGAGTAATCCCCAAGTTAGAGTATTTAATTCTCCATGAAGCACATATACATTTATGGACCCTGTTCCTGGATTTATTCCCTGAAGTAAATCCTAATCTTCATTTATCTGGGCAGTCATACATACATAAGTCCCACACTATTTCTTATGATTGCATCTTTCATGGAACAATTGTCTAATTTTTACCAATACCTTTTGTTTCTCACACCGAGCATGACTTATGTGAGCTTAGAGTGTAAAAGTAATTATGACATCCTTCTTTGAGCCATCAATCATAAACATCATACTCCCTTACTCGAACTACTTGGGTTCTGATTCCTTTTCTAAACAAAGGATACATAGGTAGCCCATCTGTGGGTTCGATCCCAACTATGAAATAATCCATGTCCTTCTGAATGATAATAAACTTCAAGTGCCCCACTGAGTGGCTTTAAAACCAACATGGTCATCATAATGACCAAGAGACTTCTATATAAATGTGTCGAAGGATACCATTGACCAAGAATCTATAAATAAATACAGATGATTCTCTATCGATGAAGAACCTCGAATACATATAAAAGATTCTCTAAATTTCCTACATATTTAATCATTGATTGTCAGATCTGAAGGAAAAATCATTTTATACTTGGTAATGTAATATAGATTCCAAAACATAACTGAAATCTATAAAGAGAGTCCAGGATTAGACAATAATTCCCCTAAAAAAGGTGTGATGAGTCCGACCTCCCATCCTCTTGACCAATGAAAATTCCTAAGCCTCATCAGTCCACAAACTAATGAGTGCCTACCTTTGGAAAGTAGGTCCAAATGGATGTGGAATCATTGGATGTTTCCGGTTCTACGAACAAACCCGTTAGAAACCGATTGGAATGTTTGAACCTCTCATCAAGGAGTTCATTCCCAAATTCCGAGGGAAACAAAAAACGGTGAACCCAATGTGAATCCTTAACCAAGTTAAAATGATGTTTTACATATTTGTTAGGCCCTTATTTAAAACTCAATGAGAGGGCCAACAAAAACAATCATTGACATATGTGCTTATACAAAAGATGTAGTGGCTGAATTTATCTTGATTACGTCTGTTATATCAAACAGGCACTCTTTTCCAAGATCTTCTGCATTTTCAGAATGGATGCTCTCAAGTTCACACCTATGAATACTGCTGCTGTGAATTCCACTAATGCTACTCATGCTGGATCATTTTTTTGCTCTATGGATGACATCACCTACTCAGCGTCTTCAACACTGGGTATCAAATGCTCTGGTTAAGGAGTACCGTCAACACGGCACCATCCCAACTCTGGAGGCTGCCCGACAAGCCCTCCAAGTGAACAACTCACACCGGTCATCCGAACAATGACGGCCAGTGATCAAGAAGCAGGTGGTACTAACCACTGTATCCAACCGTTTCGGGTCGTTATCCCCGGAACGCAATCACCATTCACTCCCATATTCTAGGGTGGTGAATGAGAAGGTCCCTCAGGGCCTTAATTCAAGGAAGCAGGAGTCCTTCCCAAGGGCTCCCATCAATAATCGTCGTCAGACTCGTGCGGAAGTGCTCCCTCAACATGATGAGGGTGTCGACTCCAGGCGTTCGGCTTAGGTTCCTCGAACCCGAGCAGGAAAGACGAATCACCAGAGGAGAAATCCGGTTAACAGTGAGCAGGTTCTCATCTCTTCCATCTCCGGAGAAGTCCACCAACCTAACTTGGTGGAAAGCAACGAGTAGGCACACACACCTGCCCGTTTTAATTCTGTTGTCCAGCAGACTCGTCGGGCAGCATCACGCCAATCCCACCAGGCAATTCCGGTGGAGTACTATAGGCAAGAACATACACCTCTTTATACATCATCAGCTAGTCAGCAGGCTCGTCTGACTACATATGATGGAGCTCGTCAACCACGTTCGGCGAAGTGAAATCAGCAGGCACATACCCGTGCTAATACTAATCAAGAATACCAATAGTCTCTCTTGGTAGCACACGGAGAAGTCAGTCGGAAATCTCTAACAACAAACAGGAGGCAGACTCAACTCTCTGCCCCCACACTTGAGTACTGTCAGGATTCAATGACAGAAAAAGGAGGACAAGAGAAGGCACATACACCTACTCCAATCATAGAATGGACGTATATCCCCATTCCGGCAGCTGATGTCACCAAGCATATTCTGTCAATGGTGAAAGAGCAGAATCAAATCCCTGCTCATATTCTGGATGCCTGCCAGGATATTATAACAACTTCAGAAGAATCTCAGGGAAAGACACAGAAATCTATCCATACCAGTGGAGTGACACATCAACAATTCACTCCGGAACAGACACACACATTTGTTCCAGTCCAACAGGATTGTGGGGAATACTCCCCCATATCATATGGACAACCAAGTTAGTCACACACACCTGATTTGAGTAGAGATCGTCAGCCTAACCTGGCTATCTTTCCTGATCAAGAACATACACCTATTCAGAGAAGCTACTTTCGTCAACAAGTGGTTTCCAAGGTGAGTAAGAAGGCATCTAAGAAGAAGAACTGCCCAACACAGTCAAAAGATCAAGATCCAATCTGTAACAAGGCCTTGCTCGATGCTGGAGTTCTTAAAGCCCTCAGACAATTATCTTTTGGAATCCAAGATTCTACTCCCTCATTTCCCAATAGTGGGAACATTAATTCCGAAGGTCTTCAACAGACACTTCCTCATGGAGGCTTGCTTCATGACAATTCGGTCGATCTCGAAGTTTCATCTTTAGATGAGAGCCACATGAACCCTCTGTGTGGTCAGAAGAACAAGGAGCAAGAGATCTCATCTTTTGCTGTAACCCATCATGGTGGTCCTCCCCATGATGATGAATTTTGCTGTGAAAGTCCTCTCCGCAGTAGTGATGCACATTGCCCAGAAAATGCTCCAGTGGACAATGTAGTTCCGAGAAAGCCCTCTTATCTTGAGGCACTTTCAAATGCGAAACCAGTCATGTCTAATGCTTCATCGCTAGCAGGTGAAATACTTTCTCAATCAGAAGATAGCCCAAGGTGTAGTTCATTCTACGAACCACCCCTAAGTCATGAATCTTCTAGTTTGATCAATGATTTCTCTACCAATCTTGTTGAATTTGATGAAGCAACAAGGAAACACCAACTCTGGTCAAATCAGGTAGAAGAATATTCATTGAATGATAAAGAGGAAATTTTGAACATGAGAAAACAACTAGCAAAAGGTGAAGTACCAGTCATGTTTTGGCATCTGGATGACTCTCATTATGACATTCCAAAGATCTTGATGGAAGATGGAATTCATGATATTCATCTCAACATATGGAAAAATCTTTTTCATTTTAAGAAGAAAGTATTATCTTATGATAAATATGAAAATCATATTAAGATAATAGAAGGGTTACAACGTCAGATTGATTTGGCATCTCTATCAGTCTCTCAATATCCGAAGGCTGAAAAGCAGCAGAGAGCCCTTCAACGTTCATGCCTTGGCGCACTAAGAAGATTGAGTCAGTTAATTTCCAATGCCCCATATGGTATTCATGTCAGAGGATGGGGTGTTCATGGAGCACTACATTTCACGGTGCTCTCCAGTCAGCAAAGCCCACCGAAAATGGTCTCATGCAATGTTATTGCCCATGGCCGGCCACAGTCAATGGGCTTTCTTTGTAATAAAAAGCTTGCTCAAGAACAGGCTTCAACTAGTTCCTCTCAAAATCAAGAATACAGAGAATAAGTTTTTTAATTACTCCTGCATCAAGCAAAAGAGAATATTGAATAGGCCTCTCGTATGGATCAAGCACATCATCAAGTGATAGAAGTGTCAGAAATCATCCAACGGTCTTTTTAACCAGGTGATAAAAGTGGATACAGGTTAATGCATCCAGCTAATTTCCGAACTAAGGTTCACAAGATCAGGAGAGCTTTTAATAAGGTCTCAGACATAGCATGTCAAGATCCACCCCAGCTTTCCAGACTGGGGACTCTTTTAAACCAACCATCAGAATCAACAAATAGGATTCAAGGAGTTGAGCGGGAATAGCAAGAACAGCCCCAGTCCACCGAACTGGGGACTTTTTCAAATCATCAATCCCCTCCTCAGAGAAAGTCGGTCTTTTCTCGATTGAGGAAGAATCCTCAAGAGGAACGAAGATCCAAATTATCAGAAGATTCCCTCGAAATTACGGTTCTTCAAGAAGTTCCTAAGGGATCGAATCAAAAAAAGGCAATGTCTCATCAAAGAAATGGAAGAAGACAATATCACAAAAATGCTGATAGAAGGGATGCGATGCGTTATGCATCAATCAATGTCATCAATGCCGTTGTTGCTGATCCACCAGATGAGGCTCACTCAGGGGACTTAGATGAAGAGGTTCCTTCTCAAGAAGATATATGCACCAACACAAATGAATATGGTGTGCGTACACGAAATCAAAGGGTTACTCAGAACCTAGGTAATCCTTCAAGTAACCCACTTCCCCCTCTCCAAAAAGGATCCAACAAAGGGAGGGAAAAGAATCAGGTTACATATCCTTCCTCTGGAGAAGGCCAATCTCTCTCACTAGAGCAAAGGTTTTCACAATAGGAGGAAGAAATGAAGGAATTAAGGAGGTTGAATGCAGAACTACTTCAGGGTAGTCTTCTTCTTAAGCGTGCTGGAGTCAGTCAACCAAGGAAATTTGTTGTAGCTACTGATATGGGTCAAGAATATCCTCCTCTATCAGTACACCCTCAAAGGTCTAATCCTACGGGTCAAGTGTAATAACAGTTGGTAGTGCTACCCTCAGTTGCAGCACCAACCACCACATCTGTCCAAGCTCCAGTCATTGCACCTACCCAAGTCCAAGTTCAACCGGATGTTTCTCAAAAGTTAATAACTACCATTGAGTCATTAATAGCTCGGTTAGAAACTATGGAAGGGAAACGTGCACAAGTTCAACCAGAAAAGAAAGTTAACCCTGAATGGGTAGATTCAATCTCTCCTCCATCCAGTTTTGGAAACCCTATATTCCCTATTTTCAATGGATCAGGTGACCCTGAACAGAATTTAACACATTACGTGTCTTGTTTTGATCATATGATGGGAACTCCGGAGCAGCAAGAAGCAGTAAAACTGAGATGCTTTGTACGGACCTTGCAAGGACCAGCCTTTGTCTGGTATACAAGCTTGCAATCCCATTAAATTACCGGATGAGAGGATCTCCGTCAACAATTCCTTCTTTAGTTCAGCTCAACTTTGCCAAAGACCACAGTTTTTGATCTTACAAACTATAAGAAAAGGTTGAATGAAAGGGTCTCGGATTTCATTGCTCACTGGAAGGGATTAACATATTCCCTAAGATTAGCACTCCCTCAAGAGGAATTGTTGCCAATCTGTGTGGAAAATTTGCATGACGAGTTACACACTCTGTTGATCCCTGTGAAATACACAGGAGGGTTTTGAGACCTTACTTCAATCGCTCAGTAGATTGAAGATTCCCTTATACAAGCTAAGGCTAAATCTCATGTAATTCCATCAGCTCCAGGAAGGAGAATGGGTAAAGTAGAAACTGCTACATTTATGCGTAAACAAGAACCCGTAACTGTTTCTACTTCAAAACCTTCATCTTCTCGAAGGGCTCCACCTCCTGAGCGCCAACAACAAAGGCCGTTTCATCCAGATGATCAAACAGATCAAAGACGAAAACAATTTGAGGATCTTAAGAGAAAAACATACTCTTTACGAAATGAACAAGTTCCTGGTTACTTCATTTCGGCTCTGGAAAATAATCTGGTTCAATTGCCAAGGACTAAGAGGCCAAACAAGGAAGGAGATGAAGACCTTCCCAATTATTTCCCCTTTCATCAAATGTTGGGGCATCCCATCCAGGAGTGTTTTGTCTTCAAAGACCTCCTGCAAAAGATGGTCAACTCGGGACAAGTCGAACTGAAAGGTTCTTCAGCTCAAGTAGCATGTGTTACTGCTACGGTTCCAGAGGAGGAAGGCGAATGGAAATAAGTCAAAAGAAAAAATGCACAAAAGTATGATGATTGGATGGTCAAAAAGACAATAAACCGAACTCATGCTATTTTGTGAACACAATTAAAGAAACTGATTGTGTCTTCTGCCATGAATGTTGTGGCAAAACCCTCTTCATCAGAGGGAAATTCCTCAAAGAAACGACATGATTCAAAGAAAGAAAAAGAATCAGAAGAAGATGAGTATGTGTCAAAGCCTAAGTTGTCTTTGACTCTGGCAGACTTCATGCCATCTACTTTAAAGCCACGGGCACCGCCCCACCAAACGGCACAACCTAAATAGGCTAATCAGGCAGAGTCTTCATCAGACGAAGAGTTAATCTTCAGTTCTATTAATATGATTCAATTAACAGATCCATATGCCAGTCGCAGTTTCGATTTCGATGAGCCTGAATTCCCTGTATCAAACAGGGGAATCAGAGGAAGTTCCAGAGGATCAAGATACAAGGGAAGACGTGGATCTTTCAGAAGCCACTATTCCAATTCTACCCCTTCTAGAACTATTTACGCAGTAGAAACTCATGGTAGAGCCCTTCAGCGAGCTCATCAAGAACAAACAAGTTCTTCTACCAATAGAAAATTCAGTCCTAGCACAGTTATTTTGGAAGACTAGTTTAAGGTTCCACATTCTTCCTCTCAGTAAGTAAATGGATCTAATCGGTCTAATCTTCCAAAACCAAGAATATTGCCAAATCCTATCCCAATACAAGATGCATCAACTTCCAAAGCATCTGCTTCCAAGGTACCTGCTAAACCACATATTTTTTTTGGGAAACGCAGACCTCTGGATCAAAAGTATGATGTATTGAAACACTTAGCCCAAGTAACAGACAAGTTATCAATTATGGATGCTCTGAATCTGTCAAAAGATCTTCGGGAAGCACTCATCGAGGCTTTGTCAAGTCCTTAGGAGTTTGAAACTAAAATTGCTGCAGCTGAATTCTATCACATAGAGAATAATCCTGTATAATGACATGCAATAATATCTTTTACTGATGAAGATGAAGATGATGTTGTGCATGGGCATACTAGACCTTTGTACTTATCTGGCAAGGTCAATGGCGTGGACGTCTGAAGAGCTTTCATTGACAATGGTTCAAGAGTCAACCTCATGCCCATTCGTACACTTCGTCGATTGGGCCACACGAAATATGATTTATATCCTTCTACCATGATGTTACAAGGATATGATAAAAATGAACAAGAACCACTGGGTGAAGTTACACTCAGAACTCAGTTTGGAGATCTTGTATCCAATTCGGATTTCATGGTTGTTGATCAAGACTCAGCTTTCAACATCTTGCTTGGAAGACCCTGGCTACATCAACATGCGACTATCCCTTCATCATACCATCAATGTCTCAAATATTGTTTCGATGGTCAAGTTGGGACATTGTATGGTGATAAGGCCCCGTTCAAGACATGTGAGTCTCAATACATTAAGGCGGAATTCTATCACATGAAGGGAAGGTAGAAATCCACAACAAAGGAAATTACCAAAGTTAATGCTCCATATGGTTTGGAGAAGATTCCAGTAAATCCATTTACACATGTGAGTACAGATTATGTGTTTCCTATCAATCAAATTGACAAGATAGACCCAAATCAAAATACTCTTATAGAAAGATCCATAATGTCAATTACGACAATCGATCCAGACAACCTGGGAGAAATTGGTAACCCACCAAGCAGTGATGAAAGCAGAAATGGTGACGTCTTCAATTCATCTGCTGAAATCCAACAAGTCTATACTTCGCCACTTAGGACAGAAGAAGTTATAGCAACATCGGAGGTGAACAATGATGTTGATTCTCAATCCATCATCTCCTCTTTATTACCCAAAGAAGACCCTTCATCATCAATTGGGTCGGAAATGGAAGCTTCTTCTTCAAGATATGCAAATTTTTACATCTCTTCTGATCATGAAAATTATGCTTTATTATCTACTATGAAAGTAGAAACGGAAGAAATAACACATGATGAAGAAAAAGAGGAAGATCTCAGAGATGCTTCTCTAGCATTTGAAGAGGGTATCTCTACCACTGTGGATGAACTCAGAGAAATAAATCTGGGTACAAAAGAAGATCCACACCCCACTTTAATCAGTGCGGCCATGACTCTTGAAGAGCAAGAGATGTATATTTCTTTTCAAAAGAAAAATAGAGATATATTTTCTTGGAACTATACAGAAATTCCCGGGCTTGATCCTGATGTTTCTACTCATCATTTGGGTTTACCAGAAGAACATCTAGGATTTAAGCAAGTCGCGAGAAGAACACACCCAACTTATGCTTCCAAAATTGAAGTTGAAGTGGATAAGCTTATCAAAGCTAACTTCGTCAGAGAAGTTCAGTATCCCATGTAGTTGGATAATATTGTCCCTATAAAGAAGAAGAACGGACAAATTAGAGTTTGCATCGATTTCAGAGATCTTAATCGGCATTGTCTTAAGGATGATTTCCTAGTTCCAATTACAGAACTTTTAATTGATACAACAGTTTGATATGAAGAACTTTCCTACATGGATGGATATTTTGGATATAATCAGATCCGAATGACCCCAGAAGACGAGGAATCTATAGCCTTCAGATCCCCTTAGGGTGTGTTTTTCTACCGAGTAATTCCCTTTGGCTTAAAGAATACAGGTGCAACATATCAGCATGCCATGCATCATATCTTCAAACCCTTCTTAGGGAAGTTTGTTGAATGCTATGTAGACGATTTGGTGGTTAAATCCAAACAACGTTCTAATCACTTGGCTGATTTGGAAGTCATATTCCGCAAGCTTCGACAACATAATTTGAAGATGAACCCCTTAAAATGTGCTTTTGGGGTAACCTCAGGAAAATTTCTCAGTTTTGTTGTACACCATCGTGGTATTGAAGTCGGTCCTGAGAAGACCAAGTTAATACTTGGTATGTTAACTCCTCGAAATTTGGAAGAATTAAGAGGACTTTAAGGACACTTAGCCTATATTCGGCGTTTCATCGCCAATTTGTCAGGAAAAAGTTTACCGTTCACCAAATTGATGAAGAAGGGAGTCACTTACCAGTGGACTAAAGAATTTCAAGAAGCATTCGATATTCTCAAGAAATACCTATTGAGTCCACCGGTACTCATGCCACCTGTTGAAGGAAGACCACTTATCCTCTACGTGATAGCTCTAGAGTGATCATTGGGTGTCTTTCTTGCTCAAAAGAATGATGCTGGGAATGAAAACAACCTCTACTATCTCAGTTGAACTATGTTTGAAGCAGAAACCCGGTATTCAAGTATTGAGAAGTGCTGTCTGGCATTAATCTTTGCAGTTCAGAAGTTGAGACACTACCTGCAACATCATGAGGTCCAATTGGTATCTCGCAATAACCCGCTCAAATTCATCCTTAGTCGTCCAATGCTTACAGGACATTTGGCAAGGTGGGCAGTTATTTTGCAGAAATTCGACATTCAGTATGTGTCTCAAAAGGTGATATAGGGCCAAGCTCTGGCTGATTTCCTAGTTGAACACCCTTCAGTGGAAGACACATCTTAAGATATTGAACTCCCTGATGAGGAAGTATTCTCTATTCAAGAAAGTCCTCAAGAATGGGAAATGTATTTTGATGGTGCTTCCAGAATTCCAACATGGAGGAAAATGGTAAATCCTAAATTCAACAAAGTTGGATTAGTAATTGTGCTTATTTCTCCAGAAAAGACAGTGTTACCTTATTCTTTATTATTGTGGGAAGGTGGTACCAATAATGAAGTAGAATACCAAGCTCTTATCGCAGGCTTGGAATTAGCGCTTCAAGCACAAGTGAATCACTTAAAGGTGAAAGGTGATTCAGACCTGGTAATCAAACAAGTCAATGGGGATTATTCCATCAGAAAAGAAGAACTAATCCCTTTGTATGATTACTTCAGAGAGTTAATGGTGGAAATCCCTTTCGGAACAGACATTTTTTTATGTCCCAAGATCACAAAATGCTCAAGCTGATGCACTGGCTAATATAGCCACAACTCTGGAAGATCCAAATCGCGACGAGACAACCAACAGTATTGCCCACTGTCGTGCAATTTCACCTTATGTTCGAATCAGAATATAGTAAATTAATGAAATTAGTCCCATTCCTGAACTGTATGGTCATACTATAGTATGTATGTCACCTATCAGGGAATACCTTCAAAATGGAACACTTCCACCTGATAGAGCGGAGAAAGAAAAAATCTGGCGACGTGTGGTCAATTTTACTCTTTATGATAGCCCATATCACCTAAAGAAAATTCTCTACAAACGTGGTTTTGATGGAGTTCTCTTTAGATGCATTGATGGTGAAGAGACAATGGTTGTCCTGAAAGAAGTGCATGCAAGAGTCTGTGGTGCCCACCAGTCTAGACATAGACTGTCTGATTAGATTCGAAGGCTTGGATACTTTTGGCCTTCAATGATACAAGATTGTGTTGATTTCACAAATAAGTGTCATTAATGCCAAGTACATGCCAACTTCATTCATCAACCTCCATAGTTTCTTTATACAGCTAAATACTCATGGCCATTTTCCACATGGGGAATGGATGTGGTGGGACCTTACCCTTTAGCCATGGCCAAGCAGTTTAAGTACATTCTTACTGCTACTGACTTCTTTTCCAAATGGGAAAAGGTAATACCTCTCAAGGAAGTCAGTTCTAAATGCGTTGTTAGCTTCATCAAGTCTAACGTCATTACCAGATTTGGTGTCCCTCATACCATATTGACGAACAATGGCACCAACTTCTGTTCATCTGAGGTGAAGAAATTGTATAAAGAATACAACATCAAATCTATCCATTCATCTCGGTATCATGCAGCAGCCAATGGCCAGATAGAATCCTTCAACAAGACTCTGTCAAATATACTGCAAAAGATGGTGGATAAAGATAAGAAATCATGGCTTGATAAACTCTTTAATGCTTTATGGGATTATCATACTACCACCCGCACTGCAACTCGGTCAACTCCATATTCACTGGTATATGGAACAGAAGTAGTCTTGCCAATTGAAGTTCAATTACCCTCGCTTAGAGTTTCCATTTGTGATCAATCATCTACAGCTGAACAATATCAAAAGATATTGAATGAATTAGAACAATTAGATGAAAAAAGATTGTGTACTTTGCACCACTTGGAAGTCTATCAAAATTGAATAGCACAAGCTTTTAACAAAAAAGTTTGTCTTCGTTCATTTACTCAGAGAGAATTGGTATTAGTTCTCAGAAATCCAATGATACCAGGAAAGAAACCTCCCAAGCTTGATCCAAAATGGGAAGGACCTTACTCAATACATAGGGTCTACTCCAATGGAGCTTATTCATTAATCTCGATGGATGGAGAACTCATCACTAATCCAACCAATGCCATATTTTAGAAGAAGTATTTTGTATAAACACAAAATACATCATCCGTGGTCCGGTATGACCTTAAAATACACCACCTTCCAGCAAGATGTTAAACTTCATCATCAATGGTCCATACATATGACCTTACTCTATTTTTACTTTCATCCCACATGACGTTAAACTGTGAAAAAGTTCCCTAAATGGTCCGGTATGACCTTAAACTACACCACCGTCCAGTAAGACATTAAACTGCATCATCAACGGTCCATGAATATGACCCTAAACTATTTTCACATACGTCCAACATGACGTTAAACTGTGTCCCCTTCATTGTCCTTGCTATATGACGTTAAACTATACAGCAATGATCCATACATATGACATTAAACTATTTGTATTCCTTTCGTCTCACATGATGTTAAATTGTGACGTCCTAACTATATGCCGCTAAACTATACAGAAGTCCCTTACGTCCAGCATAACATTAAATTGCACCATCCACGGTCCATGCATATGACCTTAAACTATTCGCACTTTCGTCCAACATGACGCTAAACTGTATCGTCCCTTTTTCATCCAACATGATGTTAAACTGTGAAAAAAGTCCACAATACGTCCAACATCACATTAAATGGTGTACTAGTTTTTCCTCACTGCATGACATTAAACTGCATAGTCCCCATTTCGTCCAACATGACATTAAACTATATTGTCCCCATCATCCTAACTACATGACGCTAAACTGTACAAAAAGTCCTTGATACGTCCTACTTGAAATTAAACTGTACTTTGTCCCGACTACATGACACTAAACTGTGCAGCACCAATAATCCTAACTGCAAGACTTTAAATTGCATAGTCCCTTTATAGGTCCTACATGACATTAAACTATGGATCGTTAATGTTGTTGTTACCTCTTGTTTCTCACACTGAGTATGACTCACGTGAGCTTACAGAGAACCTCAACCATAACACTCTCTCTAGGCTACTAACCATGTGTAAGTCCCAACAACATCATTTTTTAGGCCTTTGTCCCCAAGAACAACTTGATCATTAATTCATTCTTTAATTGAACTACGCAGACTTTGATCCTTGCCTTCTAGGATGAGTACGTAGGCAACATCCCAAGGTTCAAGCACAAAATCAATCTCTTCACATTGGTTCACCTCCATTTCATACGATGTTGATTTGTGAAACCGCCCCTAGAATCAATATATTTACATTGGTTCAATTTCATCCTTGTTATACGACGTTAAAATATACAACACTTTTGTCCAGTATGACAATAAAATACAATATTCTTTGATACCCTCACCTGAGAGGGAACCATTATTTACATTGATTTTTCAATCATGTTTCATTTCAAAGACTACGTTCATACATGGCAATGACCAAACCTTTTATCTTGGGTTAAACCATCATTGTACTAAAGTCCCCTTTCACCCTTCACATGTACGAACCAAATTTGTACAGAGGGTATTTCTAGAAGTACGTGGGATTGATTCCCATCCTTATGGGATACGTAGGAATGTTCGAGTGTCCCTCTAATCCAGCCCCAAGTCTTTTGGGACTAACCCCAAATTCTACTTCCAGTCCCTTGGCTGAAAAGTCCCCATGAAAACATACACTATGTATTTATTACAATGGTCCAAGCTCTATGACCCTAAACTAAGATCTCTAATCCTTTTGTCCCACACGATGTTAAACTGTAGTTCAAGAACTACGTATGGCATGATTACCATCATTATGGGATATGTAGTGAATTCCAACATTTCAATTCAGGACCCAGCCACAACACGATTATGGTTAGCATTGATCTGTGCATCTCTGTATACACTGGACAATACCCATATTTATGGGTCATAATCCTAACCTTAAATATTTTCAGATCTTCAAAACCCTTTTCTTGACTTTTAATCACAAAAATGTCAAATTTCTGAGAGTTCTTTTACCTGACTATGCAGTACGTTCCCTTAGGCGGCGTTGCATAAACAGTCTCCATAACAGATTTGTCAGCCAAAAGATACTATTATCTGACTATGCAGCCAATCCCTCAGGTGGCCCTGCATAATTCAACCCCCTAACAGGTTTTTCGGATACTGGTAACTTCATTCTTGGGAATAAAGCCTCTTTTGTCCTTATTGGTCTTAAATGACAGTATGTAGGGATCCACAAAATATCCATCCTTAACATATTTGTCCCATATCCTTTTTCATGATATGAAAGTATTCAAGTCTATGGTTTATATTCTCCTTCCCTACGTTTGGGTCAGACTTTCATAGCAGTGATATCCATCCAGTTCTTCAATAATATTGTTTGGAAATATCTTATCCATATTCAAGTACCTCTTTCCATACAAGAAACTCTATACTTTGGAAAATTTGAATCTCTATAAACTTTCATTGTATTTTTACCACTAGGAAAGTAAATTTCTGAGAGTTCTTTTGCCTGACTATGTAGTATGTGCCCTTAGGCAGCCTTGCATAAATAGTCTACATAACAGACTTGTTAGCCAAAAGATGCTATTTATTTGACTATGCAGCCAATGCCCTTAGGTGGCCCTGCATAATTTAACCCCCTAACGGGTTTGTTAATAATAGTAACTTCATTCTTGGAAACTACTTCTTCTAATTCCTTTTATCTATTTTTCATATCATTCCTCAGATTCAAATATTCTTAAGCCATAGTTTACATATTTTCCCCTCATACTTGAGTGTGGTAATGTGTTTTCAGATAAATTTTCAAGGAATTGAGTCAATTCTAATTCATTTGGTCAAAGCTATTTCGACCTTAAACATTAGCCTCTATATGTCTGACGTGCATGAATTTAAACTGCCCACAAAAGACAAAAGAAATCTGAATAAAAGTCAAGTTCCAACTCACTAAACATACATTTTGTATTATTTAGGTAATATTGAGTGACTAAAAGATTCAAAGTTTGTAGGGTTATTTACATTAATCCTAGTAAAAATAAAACTATTCTTACTAGGCCCATTGGCTTAAGTAAAAAATCTAAAGCAGGTAGCAAAAGAATACAAGCATAATTGATTGAAGATAAAAGTATTCTCAATTGATGCACAAGAATTAAGAGGGAAATCCATAGATTAGAGCCCCTTCTCTTTTTTAGGAGATTACAAAAGACTGTCAACATAAGTCTTCATTTGATGTACAACATCCCGAGCTTCATCAGCAGCTACTTGAAGCTCGTACACTTGACCAGCTTCACTCTTCTCAGCTTGATGGAGTGCCTTATTAGCATCTGCAATGGCTTTCATACCATTCGTTTGAACTCCATCCAATGAATTATTGAGTTGACCAAGTTCCCCAGTAACAGCATCTAACTGTTGTTGGAGCTGCACCTGCCGGGTGACTTTTTCTTTGATTTTATTTTTCAGCTCCTTCATCTTGGCAGCATAATCAGCCTTAGCTCGGGATACCGCATGCTCAAATTCGCCGATGTTAATTGACAGTTTCACCCTGGTCAGATCTTCGCGACACTTTTGCTCCTACTCCCTCCTGAAGATGACCTATTTCACTGTGGCATGGATCTTTTCATATCCAAAACTGCCAAGTCCTAGCATGAAAAATTGGGATGACAATCGAGGGATCTTCGATGATATCTCTTCTAAAGGAACCTCAGATATGATTTTACATATGTTGTTCCATTCCTTGCATCGTGAAAAGCTGAATACTTTAAGCACCTCTGGGTTTGATTCAACATCATCATCACAGGGGGGCATGTAATCTGGGATTAATGCACTTAAAGAAGTGCCCTGTTCTACTCTTTCCCCCCTGACTTGTGCTTCTTTGCTTTCAATTCCCGTTGGGGCAGAGGCTGAGGCCTCACCTCAAGATCTAGCCACTGCAGTTGATGGGCCTGCATGATTAATTGAAAGCTTTGGTTAACTTCAAAGGATAACAAAAGAATCGATTTTCATGCAAATTAAGTACAATCACAAATATTGTTATCCCTTACCCAACGGTGGATCAGCAACTTGAGAAGACTCCTCCCCATCTTACCCAGTCTCAATAGGATCATCAAGATGGGTCTCAGGAGGGTTTACTAGGTTTAGCTCTACTTGAGCTAATGTTTCTGCAATAGTAGGGTTGACATCAATGTCCACACCCTCTTCAGGCATTGGCAGTTCAACAACTTATATGGATGGAAATGCATATTATTTTTAGTCATGATTAGACGTGTAAATTATAAGAAAATTTACTGGGCGAAGGATAAAAATCACACCCAAGGTCTTCTAAATCACATGACAACTTAGCATGATCATAAAATTCTTCAAAAGACATTCCATGATTCATCATTTAATCCAATGATATTTTAGAATCCTGGTTAGTCTCACCAGTGGGAGCATTTGATGTGTCTTCTTAACGACTTACGTCCTGCAACCCCTGACTCTGGACAACATCTTTAGATAAAATCACAGCATCAGTTGCAACAACTGCCAGAAGCTCTAATGCAGGAGTTGAACCTGAAGTATCACAGAATGGAAGTCAGTAGGTTTTTCGTTCAACATTTTTATGAAGCATTGTTGACTTACCAGAAATAGGTTCTTCTCTTCTTGGAACAACAGCAGGAGGGATACTAGGAATAGATGCTATCTCTTCTCAAGGAGTAGCCAAGTCAGCTTGGATCTGTGTTTGTTCCACAACACCCTCCGTGGTCCTTGAAGGAGGATCAGTCCTTTCCCTCAGGGGGAAATTGAATAATCCCCTACGATGCCCAGAAATATGAGTAACCATGTGGTCATGGGTATAGACTCATGGTTACCCGAAGGACTTACCTCTACTAATGAAGCATTTAGCTGTGGACTTCCTCCTTCGTTGCCTTTGATTCTTTAGTTTTTTTGGAGTATCGACAGTCTCTATTGTTGGCACTTTGATTGGCGAATGGAAGGATATGTCCAACGCCTCATTCATGGCCTGCTATCCTGGAGATATCTCGCCTGGTTCATGAAGAGAATCAACAGCAGCCCCGATGGCAGTACCACCAGGGCTATACTGTGGCGAAGGAACCTCAGTTCCTTTCTTTGCAAGCTGCAAGATGAAGAAAATAACTTCCTTAAGTAACAAAGATTTGACTGGAATCAAGTTGCAAATCAAATAAGGAAAAAAATTACATCTTCAGGAGCCACATAATCATTCCACTCCTCATCTCTAGAACCACCAACCCCCTCAGTGGCGCCACAATCAATCATTTTCTTCACCCGCCTGGTGACAGGAACAGAATCATCAGTGGCATATATGAGCATTTCCATCTCTCTTATGTAAGACCACACTTCATTGGGGTTATCCTCGTATTGAATATCTATAGAATCCATGAGATTCCCTATTCCAGGAAGTTGTAGGCACTCACATAAATCCATCCAGGCGGTCTCAGTACCACAGTACAAACTCTGCCATAACCAGACACCCTCTGGTCTTAGATATGAAGGCTGCGAGGAATGTCCTACAATCTTTGACTTCAATTTCTTCCCAGCTCCTGCAACTGCAGATAGAGAATAAGAAAATAATACTTATTGCTTTATAATGTAGCATTGATTAAATTACCACAATGAAGTAACTCACCAGGAGTTGATGGAGTAGGTCTCTTGATTCTGACCGGAGGATTATATCGGACACGAGGACATTTTTCCACTTGTTGTGACTCATCATCCCCATCATGGGAATCCAGTGAATTAGTCCTAGAAGAGGAGTCTGGTGAATCAGCTTCAGGTTGGGAAGCATCACCTTTATGAGGAAGGGTTTATTTCTCTACAGTTCTCTTCCTTTTCCCCACCTGATAAACTGGGTGATTCATCACCCCTTTGGGGTATGAAGCTATCCAGTGTTCGGCATAATATGTAGTCAAATTATGTGCCGCTTTTTCAACTGGTAGATCAAATACCGCCCCAGTCTTCTCCCTTGACGTCAGCAACCATAGTTGCTGAGAAACCATTGGATGTTTCTCTAACCTGACATGTACTAGAGGAGATACAACAATCTGTTTCAGACATTTGAATTGACGTGAAAATCTATATGGAGCATAGGCCTTGCATATAATTTCTCCGTTAATCCTGGCAACTAGCACACCATCCCTGCAAGATAGCATGTATGCCCTCAAATCCAAATGGGCTGTTCCATCATCAACAAACCGCCCGGTTGGCAGATTTCCATAGGGAAAGAAGTTGAATTCCTTAAACATTCTCAGCCCCACTTTCATGTCATAGGGATTAACATCTAATGGAGAAACTCCAGAGAATTCTTGCACTGACGGCCTAAAAGAACTTCCAGGAATTTGTAATCCATTCTGTACATTGTAAGTCCTGAAGTGAGTGGAAATCCATCCCCATAAAACTTGGAATGGTCCCACTATTCTTAAAGGATATTTAACCATGAAGACATGAATTAAACTCCTGTGAATCTTTGCTAAAATGGGGGTATCCAACCCAACCATTTTTCTCTCAGCTAACTTTGCCGCAATGATGAAGGTCCCTGGCCTGACGCCTCCCTTCGAATCCCTGACTAGCAAGAGATAAACGCTGAGCCAAAAAGCCAAGAAGCCTGCCAGACGAGTCTTCTTCGGGATATTTTGATTCACCTCATATCCCCATTTCTCAAACTCTCCTGCTTCTAGAGTTGGCCAGAATGTTCCAGGAGCACCCCTGTTCTCAGGTTTTGGGCAGGTGGTAGGACGTTTGGGCCTCTTATCCTTGGATTTATTTTTCTTGGATCCTTTCTCCTTAGGCTCCTTCTCCTTTGGCTCCTTTTCTTTCTTCTCAATAAGAAATATATTCATCCACTCCTCCGGATGAATATCCTTTCTAGAATGAGTTCACGAGGTCTCTAAACTCTTGAGCCCGTGGAAGATCTTAAATAGTTCCCAAGATAAAGTAGGAGTCTTCTCTGAATCATTCCAAGTCACCTTGGGAGGAATGAATTCATCATACATATCACCCAAAATTGGAGCCCCTGAGATCTTGTGGAAATCCCACAGATTGATACCTACTTCTCCATGAGTCAGATGGAAAGAATTAGTTTCTGGGCTCCAGTGGCTGAGTATCTCCGGCACGAAGTTATCATGTCTGTAAACATATGTTTTCCCAACCCAAACAGCTTCGTATATCGCCACTCCTTTCAGATCCTCGACAAACTCTGAACAGGTTTGTCGCACCCAGTATGCCCACATCCAAGTTGGCTTCACACCTCCCCTAGGAAGGAAGTCCCAACTTTTCTTCCAGCCTTTGGATTAATCCATCATAGCATTTCATAAGATTGAAGGATAACAATGTGGTTGCAGCTCAGGTGTATGAGGTTTCAGATCTGGCGTACAATGACTATGATGCATCATGTGGGCCTTCTCCACTGTTCCAGCACTTAGAAATACTCCTCCACATGATATATTTGCTGAAGCAAAGTTGGTATAATTCCGAAACCATGAAAATGGGAGATAGTTCTTTCCTTCTATAATAGTGACTTCTCACAGATGACCATATCCATACAAAGGCAGATAAGTGCTTTGGGGGAAGTCGCGATGATATTTCTTCAGATACTTAGCCAAATTAGGAAGAGTGTTATCTTTTATGGTATAATAATCATGGCCAATGATGTTCATCATATCATCAATCCGCTTTCTAGCCAGTTCATCAACTATTCTGGGTCTAAGAGAAATTGATTCTGCATGAAAGTTGAATAAATTAACTTTTAAGTAAGTTGATTTTTCATAAAATTTGTGAAGGAATTTCAGAAAAATGGCTAAGGCATTAAGGCGTGCAAAAATGGATGTGTAGCGCAAGTATGGATGTGTCGCGCAAGTATGGATGTGTCACGCAAGTGTTAATGTGTCCTACATGTTTTTGGAACGCAAGTATCACCGCACAAGTCCTATTACCTTGACAACAGCATGAAAACGAAGAAGCAGTGGAAAATGAGCAACTTGCGCGACAAAGGGGACCTGCGCGGTGAGAGCTAGAGAATCCGGAATCAGATGCTATGCGCGGAAAATGACCGTGTATTTATAGGCCAGGCGGCCCAACTGCGCGCCTACACCCATCGCGTTCCATCCAGTGCACTCCAGCCCTGCGCGACTCGAACCTGTGCGCCAAGTGTTGCGCACTGAAAGACTTGCGCGCCACCTTTCCTTTGGTTTTCTTCTTTTCCTCATAGTCACATCCTCATTTCTTTCAGATCCAACTCTGAGGGGGGAATTTTGTTGATGCTCATTTTTCGTCACATTGTCTAAAAGAATGTAAAGGGAAATGACTTAGAACTAATTGATTCATCCTTTGAAGAAAACATCAAAAATCGACAAAGGCATGAACAAGGATTCAAAAGTACATGTGCCGCGCAAGTTCCATCACTGTCACACAAGTCCACTTGAGCGACGCCTAATGGTCACACAAGTGACTTGCACGCCCTAAAGGATAACCGCCCGGGGTCTTCTCCAGCCTATAAATAGACCCTGTGGGCCCCCCATTTCGGGGGGAATTTTTTTCAGGAAACTCAGATTTGAGCTCCCAGAGCCCTAGTCTCTTCTCAAAGCTACCAAAGCATTTCTAAGGTAATTTATTACCTAGAACGGAAGATCTAAATAGGGTTAGGAAGGCCTAAGTGTTGAAACTCATCAACACTTGCGCACCTGAGTGGCCAACCCTTAAGGGAAATGGCCACACTTGCGCACCGCCTAACTCCTTCAATAGAACTTGCACACCACTCTTCTGGAAGAACCTCACGATGATTCTAAAGGCTTTAACCAAGAGTCACTCAAGTATTACCCTGATGGTTAACTGTCGTGCAAGTATCCATGTGTCGCACAAGTATACCTGCATGACCAGGACTTGCGCACCCACGCAGTACCTGCGCGCCTTCCAGGACTTGTGCGCCCCTGCATTTTTGGGCGCCCTCCTTGCCCATTTCACCCCTCTTATGGCATTCCAGCTCTCATATTCAAGATTCAGTCTTCAAGACACTCTTCAAATCCATTTATGGAATGATTTCTTGATTTGAATTCCTTATATGAAAGGAATTCTGTGGAATATCTCGCAAAACGTAGTGATTTAAACATCTTTATGTCACTAAAGATTGAGATTTCATTCATTCAACCTCATCCTTTAAGATGAGAAGAACTCATTAACCTAGGCCTCCTTTTCAGGAATAATCCCCAGTCATATTCTTAACCTGGGCCTCCTGTTCAGGAATAAGCCCCAGTCATATTCTTAACCTGGGCCTCCTTTTCAGGAATAAGCCCCAGTCATAATCATTAACCTGGGCCTTCTTTTGAGGAATAATCACCAGTCATATTCTTAACCTGGGAATCCTTTTCAGGAATAATCCCCAGTCATAATCATTAACCTGGGCCTCCTTTTCGGGAATAATCCCCAGTCATATTCTTAAACTGGTCCTCCTTTTCAGGAATAAGCCCCAATCATATTCTTAACCTGGGCCTCCTTTTCAGGAATAAGCCCCAGTCATATTCTTAACCTGGGCCTCCTTTTCAAGAATAAGCCCCAATCATAATCATTAACCTAGGTATCCTTTTCAGGAGTAAGCCCCAGTCTCAAATATGGGCATCCTCTTCAGGAGTAAGCCCCAAGTCCCTTAATTTTTCAAGTCTCTTAACCTGGGCCTCCTTTTCAAGAGTAAGACCCTGTCTTAATTTCTCTTAACCAATCCTAATTTACCATTGATATGGGATTCCTTATCAGGAGTAAAACCCAATAATAAGTCCTCTCCTAATTTGGGCCTCCTTTTCAGGAGTAAGCCCCAAGTTAGAGTATTCAAATCTCCATGAAGCACATATACCTTTATGGACCCTGTTCCTAGATTTCTTCCCTGAAGTAAATCCTAATCTTTATTTATCTAGGTAGTCATACATACATAAGTCCCACATTATTTCTTATCATTGCATCTTTCATGGAACAATTGTCTGATTTTTACCAATACCTCTTGTTTCTCACACCGAGCATGACTCACGTGAGCTTAGAGTGTAAAAGTAATTATGACATCCTTCTTTGAGCCATCAATCATAAACATCATACTCCCTTACTCGAACTACTTGGGTTCTGATTCCTTTTCTAAACAAAGGATACGTAGGTAGCCCATCTGTGGGTTCGATCCCAACTATGAAATAATCCATGTCCTTCTGAATGATAATAAACTTCAAGTGCCCCACTGAGTGGCTTTAAAACCAACATGGTCATCATAATGACCAAGAGACTTCTATATAAATGTGTCGAAGGATACCATTGACCAAGAATCTATAAATAAATACAGATGATTCTCTATCGATGAAGAACCTCAAATACATATAAAAGATTCTCTAAATTTCCTACATATTTAATCATTGATTGTCAGATCTGAAGGAAAACTCATTTTATACTTGGTAATGTAATATGGATTCCAAAACATAACTGAAATCTATAAAGAGAGTCCAGGATTAGATAATAATTCCCCTAAAAAAGGTGTGATGAGTCCGACCTCCTATCCTCTTGACCAATGAAAATTCCTAAGCCTCATCAGTCCACAAACTAATGAGTGCCTACCTTTGGAAAGTAGGTCCAAATGGATGTGGAATCATTGGATGTTTCCGGTTCTACGAACAAACCCGTTAGAAACCGATTGGAATGTTTGAACCTCTCATCAAGGAGTTCATTCCCAAATTCCGAGGGAAACAAAAAATGGGGAACCCGATGTGAATCCTTAACCAAGTTAAAATGATGTTTTACATATTTGTTAGGCCCTTATTTAAAACTCAATGAGAGGGCCAACAAAAACAATCATTGACATATGTGCTTATCCAAAAGATGTAGTGGCTGAATTTATCTTGATTACGTCTGTTATATCAAACATGCACTCTTTTCCAAGATCTTCTGCATTTTCAGAATAGATGTTCTCAAGTTCACACCTATGAATACTGCTGCTGTGAATTCCACTAATGCTACTCATACTGGATCATTTTTTGCTCTGTGGATGACATCACCTACTCAGCGTCTTCAACACTGGGTATCAAATGCTCTGGTTAAGGAGTACCTTCAACACGGCACCATCCCAACTCTGGAGGCTGCCCGACAAGCCCTCCAAGTGAACAACTCACACCGGTCATCCAAACAATGATGGCCAGTGATCAAGAAGCAGGTGGTGCTAACCACTGTATCCAACCGTTTCGGGTCGTTATCCCCGGAACACAATCACCATTCACTCCCATATTCTATGGTGGTGAATGAGAAGGTCCCTCAGGGCCTTAATTCAAGGAAGCAGGAGTCCTTCCCAAGGGCTCCCATCAATAATCGTCGTCAGACTCGTGCGGAAGTGCTCCATCAACATGATGAGGGTGTCGACTCCAGGCGTTCGGCTTAGGTTCCTCGAACCCGAGCAGGAAAGACGAATCGCCAGAGGAGAAATACGGTTAACAGTGAGCAGGTTCTCATCTCTGCCATCTCCGGAGAAGTCCACCAACCTAACTTGGTGGAAAGCAACGAGTAGGCACACACACCTGCCCGTTTTAATTCTGTTGTCCAGCAGACTCGTCGGGCAGCATCACGCCAATCCCACCAGGCAATTCCGGTGGAGTACTATAGGCAGGAACATACACCTGTTTATATATCATCAGCTAGTCAGCAGGCTCGTCTGACTACATATGATGGAGCTCGTCAACCACGTTCGGCGAAGTGAAATCAGCAGGCACATACCCGTGCTAATACTAATCAAGAATACCAACAGTCTCTCTTGGTAGCACACAGAGAAGTCAGTCAGAAAGCTCTGACAACAAACAGGAGGCAGACTCAACTCTCTGCCCCCACACTTGAGTACTGTCAGGATTCACTGACAGAAAAAGGACAAGAGAAGGCACATACACCTACTCCAATCACAGAATGGACGTATATCCCCGTTCCGACAGCTGATGTCACCAAGCATATTCTGTCAATGGTGAAAGAGAAGAATCAAATCCCTGCTCATATTCTGGATGCTTTCCATGATATTATAACAACTTCAGAAGCATCTCAGGGAAAGACACAGAAATCTATCCATACCAGTGGAGTGACACATCAACAATTCACTCCGGAACAGACACACACATCTGTTACAGTCCAACAAGATTGTGGGGAATACTCCCCCATATCATACGGACAACCAAGTTAGGCACATACACCTGATTTGAGTAGAGATCGTCAGCCTAACCTGGCTATCTTTCCTGATCAAGAACATACACCTATTCAGAGAAGCTACTTTCGTCAACAAGTGGTTTCCAAGGTGAGAAAGAAGGCATCTAAGAAGAATAACTGCCCAACACAGTGAAAAGATCAAGATCCAATCTGTAACAAGGCCTTGCTCGATGCTGGAGTTCTTGAAGCCCTCAGACAATTATCTTTTGGAATCCAAGATTCTACTCCCTCATTTCCCAATAGTGGGAACATTAATTCCGAAGGTCTTCAATAGACACTTCCTCATGGAGGCTTGCTTCATGACAATTCGGTCGATCTCGAAGTTTCATCTTTAGATGAGAGCCACATGAACCCTCTATGTGGTTAGAAGACCAAGGAGCAAGAGATCTCATCTTTTGTTGTAACCCATCATGGTGGTCCTCCCCATGATGATGAATTTTGCTGTGAAAGTCCTCTCCGCAGTAGTGATGCACATTGCCCAGAAAATGCTCCAGTGGACAATGTAGTTCCGAGAAATCCCTCTTATCTTGAGGCACTTTCAAATGCGAAACCAGTCATGTCTAATGCTTCATCGCTAGCAGGTGAAATACTTTCTCAATCAGAAGATAGCCCAAGGTGTAGTTCATTCTATGAACCACCCCTAAGTCATGAATATTCTAGTTTGATCAATGATTTCTTTACAAATCTTGTTGAATTTGATGAAGCAACAAGGAAACACCAACTCTGGTCAAATCAGGTAGAAGAATATTCATTGAATGATAAAGAGGAAATTTTGAACATGAGAAAACAACTAGCAAAAGTTGAAGTACCAGTCATGTTTTGGCCTCTGGATGACTCTCATTATGACATTCCAAAGATCTTGACGGAAGATGGAATTCATGATATTCATCTCAACATATGGAAAAATCTTTTTCAGTTTAAGAAGAAAGTATTATCTTATGATAAATATGAAAATCATATTAAGATAATAGAAGGGTTACAACGTCAGATTGATTTGGCATCTCTATCAGTCTCTCGATATCCGAAGGCTGAAAAGTAGCAGAGAGCCCTTCAACGTTCACGCCTTGGCGCACTAAGAAGATTGAGTCAGTTAATTGCCAATGCCCCATCTGGTATTCATGTCAGAGGATGGGGTGTTCATGGAGCACTACATTTCACGGTGCTCTCCAGTCAGCAAAGCCCACTGAAAATGGTCTCATGCAATGTTATTGCCCATGTCCGGCCACATTCAATGGGCATTCTTTGTAATAAAAAGCTTGCTCAAGAACATGCTTCAACTAGTTCCTCTCAAAATCAAGAATACAGAGAATAAGTTGTTTAATTACTCCTGCATCAAGCAAAAGAGAATATTGAACAGGCCTCTCGTATGGAGCAAGCACATCATCAAGTGATAGAAGTGTCAGAAATCATCCAACGGTCTTTTGAACCAGGTGATAAAAGTGGATACAGGTTAATGCATCCAGCTAATTTCTGAACTAAGGTTCACAAGATCAGGAGAGCTTTTAATAAGGTCTCAGACATAACATGTCAAGATCCACCCCAGCTTTCCAGACTGGGGACTCTTTTAAACCAACCATCAGAATCAACAAATAGGATTCAAGGAGTTGAGCGGGAATAGCAAGAACAGCCCCAGTCCACCGAACTGGGGACTTTTTCAAATCATCAATCCCTTCCTCAGAGAAAGTCGGTCTTTTCTCGATTGAGGAAGAATCCTCAAGAGGAACGAAGATCCAAATTATCAGAAGTTTCCCTCGAAATTACGGTTCTTCAAGAAGTTCCTAAGGGATCGAATAAAAAAAAGGCAATGTCTCCTAAAAGACATGGAAGAAGACAATATCACAAAAATGCTGATAGAAGGGATGCGATGCGTTATGCATCAATCAATGTCATCAATGCCGTTGTTGCTGATCCACCAGATGAGGCTCACTCAGGGGAATCAGATGAAGAGGTTCCTGCTCAAGAAGATATATGCACCAACACAAATTAATATGGTGTGCGTACATATAAAAGATTCTCTAAATTTCCTACATATTTAATCATTGATTGTCAGATCTGAAGCAAAGCTCATTTTATACTTGGTAATGTAATAAGGATTGATGAACATAACTTAAATCTATAAAGAGAGTCCAAGAGTAGACAATAATTCCCCTCAAAAAGGTGTGATGAGTCCGACCTCCCATCCTCTCGACCAATGCAAATTCCTAAGCCTCATTCATCACATTGTCTAAAATAATATAAAGGGAAATTACTTAGCACAAATTGATTCATCCTTTGAAGAAAACATCAAAAATCAACAAAGGCATGAACAAGGATTCAAAAGCACATGTGCCGTGCAAGTTCCATCACTGTCGCGCAAGTCCACTTGCGCGACGTCTAATGGTCGTGCAATTGACTTGCGCACCCTAAAGGATAACCGCCCGAGGTCTTCTTTAGCCTATAAATAGACCCTATGGGCCCCCCATTTTGGGGGGAATTTTTTCTGGAAACTCAGATTTGAGCTCCCGGCGCCCTAGTCTCTTTTCAAAGCTTTCGAAGCATTTATAAGGTAATTTCTTACCTAGAACAGAAGATCTAAAGAGGGGGAGGAAGGACTATGTGTTGAAACTCATCAACACCTGCGCGCCTGAGTGGCCAGACCTTAAGGGAAATGGCCACACTTGCACGCCGCCTAACTCCTTCAATATAACTTGTGCGCCACTCTTATGGAAGAACCTCACAATGATTCTAAAGGCTTTAACCAAGAGTCGCTCAAGTATTACCCTACTGGCTAACCGTCACGCAAGTACCCATGTGTCGTGCAGGTATACCTGCGTGACCAGGACTTGCGCACCCACGTAGTTTCTGCACGCCTTCCAGGACTTGCGCGCGCCCCTGCCTTTTTGGGTGCCCTTCTTTCCCATGTCACCCCTCTTATGCCATTCCACCTATTCTATTCAAGATTCAGTCTTCAAGACACTCTTCAAAGCCATTTATGGCATGATTTCTTGATTTTACTTCCTTATTTGAAAGGAATTCTATGGAATATCTCTAAAAAACCTAATGATTTATACATATTTATGTCACTAAAGATTGATATTTCATTCATTCAACCTCATCCTTTAAGATGAGAAGAACTCATTAACCTGGGCCTCCTTTTCCGGAATAAGCCCCAGTCATATTCTTAACCTGGGCCTCCTTTTCATGAATAATCCCCAGTCATATTCTTAACATGGGCCTCCTTTTCAGGAATAATCCCCAGTCATAATCATTAATCGGGGCCTCCTTTTCAGGAATAAGCCCCAGTCATATTCTTAACCTGGTAATCCTTTTTAGGAATAAGCCCCAGTCATAATCATTAACCTGGGCCTCCTTTTCAGGAATAATCCCCAGTCATATTCTTAAACTGGGCCTCCTTTTTAGGAATAAGCCCCAGTCATATTCTTAACCTGGGACACCTTTTCAGGAATAAGCCCCAGTCATATTCTTAACCTGGGCCTCCTTTTCAGGAATAAGCCCCAGTCATAATCATTAACCTGGGCCTCCTTTTCAGGAGTAAGCCCCAGTCTCAAATATGGGAATCCTATTCAGGAGTAAGCACCAAGTCCCTTAATTTTTCAAGTCTCTTAACCTGGGCTTACTTTTCAGGAGTAATCCCCAATATTAATTTCTCTTAACCAGTCCTAATTTACCTTTGATATGAGATTCCTTCTCAGGAGTAAAACCCTATCATAAGTCCTCTCCTAATTTGGGCCTCCTTTTCAGGAGTACGCCCCAAGTTAGAGTATTCGAATCTCTATGAAGCACATATACCTTTATGGACCCTCTTTTTGGGTTTCTTCCCTAAAGTAAATCCTAATCTTCATTTTTCTAGGCAGTCATACATACATAAGTCCCACATTATTTCTTATGATTGCATATTTCATGGCATAATTGTCTGATTTTTACCAATACCTTTTGTTTCTCACACTGAGCATGACTCACATGAGCTTAGAGTGTAAAAGTAATTATGACATCCTTCTTTGAGCCATCAATCATAAACATCATACCCCCTTACTCGAACTACGTGGGTTCTAATTCCTTTTCTAAACAAAGGTTACGTAGGTTTCCCATCTGTGGGTTTGATCCCAACTCTGAAATAATCCATGTCCTTCTGAATGACAATAAACTTCAAGTACCTCACTGAGTGGCTTTAAAACCAGCATGGTCATCATAATGACTAAGAGACTTCTATATAAATGTTTCGAAGGATACCATTGACCAAGAATCTCTAAATAAATATAGATGATTCTCTATCGATGAAGAACCTAGAATACATATAAAAGATTCTCTAAATTTCCTACATATTTAATCATTGATTTTCATTTCTGAAGGAGAGCTCATTTTATACTTGGTAATGTAATAAGGATTCATGAACATAACTTAAATCTATAAAGAGAGTCCCGGAGTAGACAATAATTCCCCTAAAAAAGGTGTGATGAGTCTGACCTCCCATCCTCTTGACCAATGCAAATACCTATGCCTCATTCATCACATTGTCTTAGAGAATGTAAAGGGAAATGACTTAGCACAAATTGATTCATCCTTTGAAGAAAACATCAAAAATCAACAAAGGCTTGAACAAAGCTTCAAAAGCACATGTGCTGCGCAAGTTCCATCACTGTCGTGCAAGTCCACTTGCGCGACACCTAATGGTCATGCAAGTGACTTGTGTGACCTAAAGGATAACTGCCTGAGGTCTTCTCCATCCTATAAATAGACCCTGTGGGCCCCCCATTTCGGAGGGAATTTTTTCCGGAAACTCAGATTTGAGCTCCCGACACCCTAGTATCTTCTCAAAGATTCCGAAGCATTTATAAGGTAATTTATTACCTAGAACGGAAGATCTTAAAGGGGGAGGAAGGCCTAAGTGTTGAAACTCATCAACACTTGCGCGCCTGAGTGGACATCCCTTAAGGGAAATGGCCACACTTGCGCGCCGCCTAACTCCTTCTATAGAACTTGCACGCCACTCTTCTGGAAGAACCTCACGATGATTCTAAAGGATTCAACCAAGAGTCTCTCAAGTATTTCCCTACTGGTTAACCGTTGCGCAAGTACCCATGTGTGGCACAGGAATACCTGCGCGACCAGGACTTGCGCGCCCACGCAATACCTACGTGCCTTCTAGGACTTGCACGCCCCTGACTTTTTGGGTTCCCTTCTTTCCCATTTCACCCCTCTTATGCCATTCCACCTCTCCTATTCAAGATTCAGTCTTCAAGACACTCTTCAAAGCCATTTATGGCATGATTTCTTTATTTGACTTCCTTATCTAAAAGGAATTTTGTGGAATATCTCTCAAAACCTAGTGATTTACACATCTTTATGTCACTAAAGATTGAGATTTCATTCATTCAACCTCATCCTTTAAGATGATAAGAACTCATTAACCTGGTCATCCTTTTCAGGAATAAGCCCCAATCATATTCTTAACCTGGCCCTCCTTTTCAAGAATAAGCCCTAATCATATTCTTAACCTGGGCCTACTTTTCAGAAATAAGCCCCAGTAATAATCATTAACCTGGGCGTCCTTTTCAGGAATAAGCCCCAGTCATATTCTTAAACCGGGCCTCCTTTTTAGGAATAACCCCCAGTCATATTCTTAACCTGGGCCTCTTTTTCAGGAATAAGCCCCAATCATTATCTTAACTTGGGCCTCCTTTTCAGAAATAATCCCCAGTCATAATCATTAACCTGGACCTCCTTTTCAGGAGTAAGCCCCAGTCTCAAATATGGGCATCCTCTTTAGAAGTAAGCCCCAAGTCCCTTAATTTTTCAAGTCTCTTAACCTGGGACTCCTTTTCAGGAGTAAGCCTGAGTCTTAATTTCTCTTAACGAGTCCTAATTTACCTTTGATCTGGGATTCCTTCTCAGGAGTAAAACCCAATCATAAGTCCTCTATTAATTTGGGCCTCCTTTTCAGGAGTAAGCCCCATGTTAGAGTATTAAAATCTCCATGAAGAACATATACCTTTATGGACCCTGTTCTTGGATTTCATTCCTGAAGTAAATCCTAATCTTCATTTATCTGGGTAGTCATACATACATAAGTCCCACATTATTTCTTAGGATTGCATCTTTCGAGGCACAATTGTCTTATTTTTACCAATACCTCTTGTTTCTCACACCAAGCATGACTCACGTGAGCTTAGAGTGTAAAAGTAATTATGAAATCCTTCTTTGAGCCATCAATCATAAACATCATACTCCCTTACTCGAACTACGTGGGTTCTGATTCCTTTTCTAATCAAAGGATACGTAAGTAGCCCATTTGTGGGTTCGATCCCAACTCTGAAATAATCCATGTCCTTCTGAATGACAATAAACTTCAAGTGCCCCACTGAGTGGCCTTAAAACCAGCATGGTCATCATAATGACCAAGAGACTTCTATATAAATGTGTCGAAGGATACCATTGACGAAGAATCTCTAAATAAATACAGATGATTCTCTATCGATGAAGAACCTAGAATATATATATAAAAGATTCTCTAAATTTTCTACATATTTAATCATTGATTGGCAGATCTTAAGGAAAGATCATTTTATACTTGGTAATGTAATAAGGATTCACGAACATAACTTAAATCTATAAAGAGAGTCCTGGAGTAGAAAATAGTTCCCCTAAAAAAGGTGTGATGAGTTCGACCTCCCATCCTCTCGACTAATGAAAATTCCTAAGCCTCATCATTCCACAAACTAATGAGCACCTACCTTTGGAAAGTAGGTACAAATGGATGTGGAATCATTGGATGTTTCCGGTTCTACGAACAAACCCGTTAGAAACCAATTGGAATGTTTGAACCTCCCATCAAGGAGGTCATCCCCAAATTCTGAGGGAAACAAAAAATGGTGAATACAAGCATAATTGATTGAAGATAAATGTATTATCCATTGATGCACAAGAATTAAGAGGGGCATCATAGATTGGAGCCTCTTCTATTTTTCATGAGATTACAAAAGACTGTCAACATAAGTTTTCATTTGATGTACAACATCCCGAGCTTCATAAGCAGCTACTTGAAGCTCATGCACTTGACTAGATTCACTCTTCTCAGCATGATGGAGTGCCTTCTTGGCATCTGCAATGGCTTTCATACCATTCATTTGAACTCCCTCCAATGAATTATTGAGCTGATCAAGTTCCCCAGTAACAGCATCTAACTATTGCTGGAGCTGCACCTGCTGGACAACTTTTTCTATGATTTTATGCTTCATCTCCTTCAACTTGGCAGCATAATCAGCCTCGGCTCGGGATATCGCAGCCTCAAATTCGCCGATGTTAACTGAAAGTTTCACCCTGGTCAGATCTTCATGAAACTTTTTCTCCTGCTCCCTCCTGAAGATGACCTGTTTCACCGCGGCATGGATCTTTTCATATCCAAAACCGCCAAGTCCTAGCATGAAAAATTGGGATGACAATCGAGGGATTTTCGATGATATCTCTTCTAAAGGAACCTCAGATATGATTTTACATATGTTGTTCCACGCCTTGCGTCGTGAAAAGCTGAACGCTTTAAGCACCTCTGGGTCTGATTCAACATCGTCATCACATGGGGGCATGTAATCTGGGATTAATGCACTTAAGGAAGTGCCCTGTTCTGCTCTTTCCCCCCTGACTTGTGCTTCTTCGCTTTCAATTCCCGTTGGGGTAGAGGCTGAAGCCTCACCTCCAGATCTAGCCATTGCAGTTGATGGCCCTACATGATTAATTGAAAGCTTTGGTTAGATTAAAAGGATAACAAAATAATCGATTGTCTTGCAAATTAAGTAAAATCACAAATATTGTTATCCCTTACCCGACGATGGATCAGCAACTTGAGAAGACCCCTCCCCATCTTTCCCAGTCTCAATAGGATCTTCAAGATGGGTCTTAGGAGGGTTTACTTGGTTTAGATATACTTGAGATAATGTTTTTGCAATAGTAGGGTTGACATCAATGTCTACACCCTCTTCAGGCATTGGCAGTTCAGCAGCTTCTATGGATGGAACTATATATGATTTTCATTCATGATTAGAAGTGTAAATTATAAGAAAATTTACTGGGTGAGGGATAACACTCACGCCCAAGGTCTTATAAATCACATGAGAACTTAGCATGATCATAAAATTCTTCTAAATACATTCCATGATTCATCATTTCATCCAATGATATTTCAGAATCCTGGTTAGTCTCACTAGTGGGAGCGTTTGATGTGTCTTCTTGACGACTTACATCCTACAACCCCTGAACTTGGATAGCATCTTCGGATAAAATCACAGCATTAGTTACAATAGCCGCCAGAAGCTCCAATGCAGGAGTTGAACCTGAAGTATCACAGAATAGAAGTCAGTCAGTGTTTCGTTCATAATTTTTATGAATCATTGTTGACTTACCAGAAACCGGTTCTTCTCTTCTTGCAACAACAACTAGAGGGATACTGGGAATAGATTCTAGCTCTTCTCCAGGAGCAGCCAAGTCAGCTTGGATATGTGTTTGTTCCACAACACCCTCCGTGGTCCTTGAAGGATGATCAATCCTTTCCCTCAGGGAGGAAATTGAAGAAGCCCCTGCAATCCCCAGAAATACGAGTAACCATGTGGTCATGGGTATAGACTCATGATTACCTGAAGGACTTACCACTACTAATGAAGCGTTTAGCTGTGGACTTCCTCCTTCGTTGCCCTTGCTTCTTTGGTTTTTTGGGAGTATCGGAAGTCTCTCTTATTGGCACTTGGATTGGAGAATGGAAGGCTATGTCCAACGCCTCATTCATGGCTTGCTGGCCTGGAGATATCTCACCTAGTTCATGACGAGAATCAGCAGTATCCCCGATGGCAGTACCACCAGGGCTATACTGTGGCGAAGGAACCTCAGTTCCTTTCTTTGCAAGCTGAAAGATGAAGAAAATAACTTCCTTAAGTAACAAAGCTTCGACTGGAATCAAGTTGCAAAGAAAATAAGGAAATAAAACTTACATCTTCAAGAGCCACATATTAATGTCGCTCCTCATCTCCAGAACCACCAGCCCCCTCAGTGGCGCCATGATCAATCATTTCCTTCACTAGCCTGGTGGCAGGAACAGACTCGTCAGTGGAATATATGATCATTTCTAGCTCTCTGATGTAAGCCCGCACTTCATTGGGGTTATCCTTGTATTGAATATTTGTAGAATCCATGAGATTCCCTATTCTAGGAAGTTGTATGCCCTCACATAAATCCAGCCAGGCAGTCTCAGTACCACAGTACAAACTCTGCCATAACAGGACAACCCCTGGTCTTAGATATGAAGGCTGCGAGGAAGGTCCTATAATCTTTGAATTCAATTTCTTCCCAGCTCTTTCAACTATAGATAGAGAATAAGAAAATAAGACATATTTCTTTATAAAGTAGCAGTGATTAAATTACCACAATGAAGTAATTCACCAGGAGTTGATGGAGCAGGTCTCTTGATTATGACCGGAGGATTATATCAGGCATGAGGCCATTTTGCCACTTGTTGTGCCTCATCATCCCCATCATGGGAATCCAGTGAATCAGTCCTAGAAGAGGAGTCTGGCGAATTAGCTTCAGGTGGGGAAGCATCACCTTCATGAGGAAGGGTTTCTTTCTCTTCAGTCCTCTTCCTTTTCCCCACCTAATAAACTGGGTGATTCAGCACCACTTTGGGGTATGATGCTATCCAGTGTTCGGCATAATATGTAGTCAAATTATGTGCCCCCTTTTCAACTAGTAGATCAAATACCGCCCAGTCTTCTCCCTTGACGTCAGCAACCATAATTGCTTAGAAACCACCAGATGTTTCTCTAACCTGACATGTACTGGAGGAGATACATCAATCTATTACAGACATTTGAATTGATGTGCAAATCTATATGGAGCATAGGCCTCGCATATAATTTCTCCGTCAATCCTAGCTACTAGCACACCATCCCTGCAAGCTAGCATGTATGCCCTGAAATCCAAATGGGCTATTACATCATCAACAAACCTCCCGGTTGGCGGATTTCCATAGGGAAAGAAGTTGAATTCCTTAAACATGCTCAGCCTCACTTTCATGTCATAGGCATTAACATTTAATGAAGCAACTCCAGAGAATGCTTGCACTGACGACCTAAAATAACTTCCATGAATTTGTAATCCACTCTGTACATTGTAATTCCTGAAGTGAGTGGAAATCCATCCCCATAATTCCAACTGGTTTCTAACGATTTTTTTCGTAGAACTGGAAATATCCAATGATTCCACATCCATTTGGACCTACTTTCCAAAGGTAGGCGCTCATTAGTTTGTGTACTATTGAGGCTTAGTAATTTTCATTGGTCGAGAGGATGAGAGGTCGGACTCATCACACCGTTTTGAGGGGAATTATTGTCTACTCCGGGACTCTGTTTATATATTTAAGTTATATTTGTGAATCCTTATTACATTACCAAGTATAAAATGTGCTTTCCTTTAGATATGACAATCAATGATTAAATATGTAGGAAATTTAGAGAATCTTTTATATGTATTTGAGGTTCTTCATCGATAGAGAATCATCTATATTTATTTAGAGATTCTTGGTCAATGGTATCCTTCGACACATTTATATATAAGTCTCTTGATCATTATGATGACCATGATGGGTTTAAAGACACTCAGTGGGGCACTTGAAGTTTATTGTCATTCAGAAGGACATGGATTATTTCAGAGTTGGGATCGAACCCACAGATGGGATACCTATATATCCTTTGTTTAGAAAAGGAATCAGAACCCACGTAGTTCGAGTAGGGGAGTATGATGTTTATTATTGATGGCTCAAAGAAGGATGTCATAATTAATTTTACTATCTAAGCTCACATGAGTCATGCTCGGTGTGAGAAACAAGAGGTATTGGTAAAAATCAGACAATTGTGACATGAAAGATGCAATCCTAAGAAATAATGTGGGACTTATGTATGCATGACTGCCCAGATAAATGAAGATTAGGATTTACTTCAGGGAAGAAATCCAGGAACATGGTCCATAAAGGTATATGTGCTTCATGGAGATTTGAATAATCTAACTTGGGGATTACTCCATAAAAGGAGGCCCAAATTAGGAGAGGACTTATTATTGGGTTTTACTCCTGAGAAGGAATCCCAGATCAAAGGTAAATTAGGACTGGTTAAGAGAAATTAAGACTAGGGATTACTCCTGAAAAGGAGGGCCAGGTTAAGAGACCTGAAAAATTAAGGAAATTGGGGCTTACTCTTGAAGAGGATTCCCATATTTGAGACTGGGGCTTACTCCTAAAAAGGAGGCCCAGGTTAATGATTACGATTGGGGCTTATTCCTGAAAAGGAGGCCGAGGTTAAGAATATGACTGGGGCTTATTCCTGAAAAGGAGGCCCAGGTTAAGAATATGACTGGGGCTTATTCCTGAAAAGGAGGCCCAGTTTAAGAATATGACTGGGGATTATTCCTGAAAAGGAGGCCCAGGTTAATGATTATGACTGGGGCTTATTCCTAAAAAGGAGGCCCAGGTTAAGAAAATTACTGGGGCTTATTCCTGAAAAGGATCCCCAGGTTAATGATTATGACTGGGGCTTATTCTTGAAAAGGAGGCCCAGGTTAAGAATATGACTGGGGCTTATTCCTGAAAAGGATGCCCAGGTTAAGAATATGACTGGGGCTTATTCCTGAAAAGGAGGCCCAGGTTAATGAGTTCTTCTCATCTTAAAGGACAAGGTTGAATGAATGAAATCTCAATCTTTAGTGACATAAAGATGTGTAAATCACTAGGTTTTGAGAGATATTCCATAGAATTCCTTTCAGATAAGGAATTAAAATCAATAAATCATGACATAAATGGCTTTGAAGAGTGTGTTGGAGAATGAATCTTGAATAGGAGAGGTGGAATGACATAATAGGGGTGAAATGGGCAAGAAGGGCACCCAAAAAGGCAGGGGCGTGCAAGTCCTGGCAGGCGCGCAGGTACTGCGTGGGCATGCAAGTCCTGGTCGCACCGGTATACCTGCGCGACACATGGGTACTTGCTCGACGATTAACCAGAAGAGTAATACTTGAGTGACTCTTGGTTAAAGCCTTTAGAATCATCGTGAGGTTCTTCTAGAAGAGTGGCACACAAGTTCTATTGAAGGAGTTAGGCGGCGCACAAGTGTGGCCATTTCCCTTAAGGGCTGGCCACTCAGGCGTGCAAGTGTTGATGAGTTTCAACACTTAGGCCTTCCTCCCCCTCTTTAGATCTTCCGTTCTAGGTAAGAAATTACCTTAGAAATTCTTCATAAGCTTTGAGAATAGACTAGGGAGCTAGGAGCTCAAATTTGAGTTTCTGAAAAAAATTCCCCACGAAATGGGGGGCCCATAGTGTCTATTTATAGGCTGGAGAAGACCTCGGGAGGTTATCCTTTAGGGCGTGCAAGTCACTTGCATGACCATTAGGCATCGCGCAAGTGGACTTGCACGACAGTGATGGAACTTGCGCGACACATGTGCTTTTGAAGCCTTGTTCACGCCTTTGTCGATTTTTGATGTTTTATTCAAAGGATGAATCAATTTGTGCTATGTCATTTCCATTTACATTCTTTTAGACAATGTGATGAAAAAGGAGTGTCAACAATGGTACAAATTGGTGTGAAAAATATGTACCATGACTTCATATGATAGTTCTGGTGGTCAGGGATGAAGAGGGACATTACAGGTTTTGTCTCTCGATGCCACAAATGTCAGAGGGTGAAGGCTGAGCACCAACATCCTGGAGGTTTTTTTAGACAATCCTGATACCTATTTGGAAGTGAGAGGATATTACTATGGACTTTGTGATATGATTACACTAGACCCCAAGGTTTCATGGTGTATTTTGGGTTATCGTTAATCAGTTAACAAAGTATGCCCACTTCTTACCAATCAGAGAGACTCACTCAGTGGAGGAGTTGGGAAAAAATTATGTCTGAGAGATTTTGTGATTAAATGGAGTTCCCTTGAGAATTTTTTTTGGTATATATTCACATTTAACATCATGATTTTGGCATAGATTATAGAAATCCTTAGGGAATCTGCTAAGATTGAGCACGACGTACGACCCTCAGACCGACGAATAATCTATGAGGACTATATGCATACTGGAGGATATGCTACAAGATTTCATGCTATACCTTGCTGGAGTATGGGATGATCACCCGGCCTTGATTGATTTTGAATATAACAACAATTATCAGGCTTTGATTTAGATGACACCATACAAGGCACTTTCTGGGAGGCCGTGTCACTCACCGCTATGTTGGCATGAAATGGGAGAGGCAGTAGTTGTTGGACCTAGCATGGTTTAAGAGACATCTGAGAGAGTATAGATGATACAAAAGAGTTTGATCACTGCTTAGAGTAGATGGAGATCTTATGATGACCATAAGAGGAGACCCTTGGATTTTTCTATGGGAGATCAAGTTTTCTTGAGAGTGACTCCATGATTAGGGAATAGATGTCTAAGGAAGTAGGGAAAGCTAGAACATGTTTTGTTGGAACCTTTGATGCCACCGAGTGGATAGGGGCATCGGCATATCATCTATACCTCCCTTTAATCTATCATGGTATGCACGATATTTTCCATGTGTCATAGCATTAGAGGTATATACCCAATCTTATACATGTTATTGATTGCGAGGACATTGAAATGGAGACTAAAGCATCTTATTAGGATCATCTGATACAAATCATGGACCAAAGCAAGAAGGCGTTATGAGGAAAGATGGTGCCACTAGTCTGGGTTCAGTGGTAACATGGATAGATCTTGGAAGAGACCTAGGAATGTGAGCCTGATGTTTGAGGTTAGTGGCTTGAGTTGTTCAAGAAATGCCACTAAAGATACTTATCATGGATGAGAAGTTATTAGAGGGGGAGAATTGTAACATCCTGATTTTTATAATAATCATAAAGACCTTTTATGATGAATTATTAGGTGAAAAAATAATTTATCAGAAAAAATATCATTTTTTGTTAAACGCATCGTGGAAGGGTAGAATGCCAAGTTAATACACTATAATATTCAATTGAATATTTTCAAAGTTAAAAACCAAGTTAGTTAATATTTTTTAGGTCCACAAAGCATCGGTGAAGACAAAATAAAAATATTAAATATTTTATTTTAAGCATGATCAATTTATTCAAAATAATTGAATAACTTCAAAACGGTTCATCGTATGACAAAAATCAGACCACTATTGGGTCTGTAATATGGTTTTTACCCTAGGAAGGGTATAAAACTCAAGGGAATAAGGTGTTTGGAGAGCTCACTCACTAAAATAATTTATTTAATGATTTTTATTATTTTATTTATGAAAATAAATTAATATCTTCCAAATGGTATGTTGGTTGATAAAACCTGGAACATCGTTGGATCTAGAATATGGTGTTTACCCTAGTGGGAGTATAACATTCAAAAGCACAAAACATTCAAATTCCACTCTCACTAATTAAAGTTTTTAAATAAAGTGTTTAAAATTTTAAATTATTAGAAATAATTTTATATCGCACAAATGGTGTGTCACACAGAAATTTGGACAACTCCATTGTGTCCAAAAATGGGGGTTCACCCTAAAAATATTATGAAATTCATACACAATGGGCATACAATTATCTTTCCCATAAAAACAACTTTTTTATAGAATAGAATTGAATAATTTAATTTAATAATTTAATTAAATGAAGAAATCATTGTTCATACACCTTTAACCTCACTTAGACAACCATTAACACAAATAAGTGTTTTCAAAACGTCGATTTTTTAAATAGTTTGACCTGAAATCAATGGAAATGATATCTTACCGAGAAGCTAATGACTATGCATGAATTTATTTGTAGAAAAAACAAATTGAAAATCAAGTACTAAATTCCCAAAATGAGGAATGAATTTTTTGAAACCCTATAAATATTGGGTGTTTTATAATCCTTATAATATCACTGGTGAGTTGATGAAATCACTTAGTGGTACACTCAATCTTTTCTTGCCTCTCTTAGCGAAGATCGAAACATGCAAGGCAACTTCCTTCCTCTTGCGCACAACAGGTCTTCATTTATGTTTTTATTTATTAATTTTTTTATTCTTCTAATGCGTTATAATGAAAAAAGAAGAATTTAAATATGAAAATAAATAAATAAAGGAAAACTTAATCTTGTAATAAAAACGATAACCAAAAGATAAGTTTTCTTTTAAAAAAATTATTATCCATATATGTGATAAAATTTTTATACATTATCAAAATATATAATATCGAATATTAAATAATAATTTCTAGAAATAGATATTAGTTGATTATCAATGGGTAATTTATGAATTGACCTGAATGGCCTGAAGGCCTTATTTTTATTTTTATTATGGATAATCCCCCTTTTAAGGGTTGAAGGAGAACCCTTACATGACCCGTAGGCCCAAGGCACAAGGCTCGACACGACCCAAAGGACAATACATGACTCAAAGGCCTAGAGGCATACTATGCCCAATACATGACCTGTAGGCCCAATCCACTTGAACTTCCCCTCCTTAACTTCTACATAATTGATCACTTAGCTCCCACCTTGCATTACTGATTGACTAACATTGCCCCGTACAAAGCTGCACGGTGCTTGGTCTTGATGGTGGTTTTCATACCCTCTCATTCATCCAATCCGGTTAGCTCTGCTTCTGGTGACTGTTACTCTTTTGCTATAATCCTCTTCTGGGGCCTGATCTGTGTGATTTGGGCTACTCCATGGTCTCTGTAGCCTGGAGGCCCGAATGCCTTTGATGACCCAAAGGCCCTGAGACCCGTAGGCTCAAACCGGTGGCCTGAAGGCCCAAATTGGGTGAATAGTTATGGCTGCTACAGTACCGAACAATACCTACTATAGTACTGCCACAGTTTATGCTACAGTGCCTGCTTCAGTACTGCTACAGTGAAGCTACAGTACTGCTCAATACGGGAAATTCACCTCCACCCGGTTTTGAACCTGGGTATCTTGGATGTCAAGTGATGGTTACATTGTTTTACCAAAGGATAATTTAAATGATTTAATGTAAATTTAATTTATCAATGTAAGTGATAAATTTAAATTTTAAAAATCATAGTTATCATCACTTTTTAATCATCCAAGGAAGATAATTATCATCGTATATAATTTTAAAACTGATAAAGTAATAATTTAATTTATTAGCATATGTGATAAAATTAAATTAAAAGTCATGATTTATCATTTCATGTGAATTTTTAGAAATGATAAAATAATTAATTAATTTATCTGTGTAGGTGATAAAATTAAATTAAAAATCATGATTTATCATTTCATATAACTTTTTAGAAATGATAAAATAATTATTTAATTTTTTATCACACATGATAAAATTAAATTAAAAATTCATGAATTATCATTTCATGTGAAATTTTATAAATGATAAAATAATTATTTAATTTATTGGTGAACATGATAAAATTAAATTAAAATTCATGATTTATTATTTCATGTGGGTTTTAAAAGGGTGAAATGATAATTAAAATTTATCAGCATGTGTGATAAAGTTAATGATAATTTGAGAATTATTCAAGAGAAATAAAGAATTATCATACATGATGTTTTATTTCTTTTTAAATAAAATAAATGCTATGATTCTTGGAAAAACTTTGACATACCTCAAGAACTGACATGCCAATAGCTCAAGACTTTGACACATCACCCTAACGTTAGAAAAACTACTAGAGGTTTTCCATCTTTTAAGGTAGGAAGTTCCTTAAACTTTTAGTCTTGTTTAAAAACGATTTCCATTAATATGATGATGTGTAGACATGTTTAATGACCAAGATAGATAGTGAATGCATGTGAGTATGTGTGCATCCCTTGAAACTCTATATTACACTTGATGATTGAAGTACTTGTAGTTGTTTATTCACATTACTGTGTGAGTATGAGTACATTGTGTGCTACTTTACTCATGATGATGTGTTATTCTTGCACACACACACACACACACACACACATATATATATATATATATCTCCCTATATTCTATGTATACCTTGTGGTTTTGTTCTTGGATCCAAGATAGGTGGACCATAAACTTGTGTTATCCTTAAGAGGAGGGATGGGCATGACTAATGATGAAGTTCCGATGCATGGGGTAGGAACATGACGATGCTTAGGGGATGATGTGTAGTGGACCATAACAACTTGTGTTATCCTTTGGAGGATGGATGCACATGACTGATGAAAAGGGTCCGATGCATAGGGTAGACACATGAAGATTCTTAGGGGATGCCATTTAGTAGACCACTGTGACTTGTGTTATCTTTTGGAGGAGGGATGCGCGTGACTGATGAAGAGGGTCTAATGCATGGGGTAGGCACAAGAAGATTCCTAGGGGATGCCATGTAATGGATCACCCTGAATTTTGTTATCCTTTGGAGGAGGGATGCATATGAATGATGATGAGGGTCCAATACATGAAAAGGGAAAAAATGATGCCTTGGGATGAAAACAATAAATAGGGGATGATAATTAGCTCTTAGTCTCTAGTAAGTTACTCGACAGTGTGCTTCGATGACTAAAGGATGTTGATTAGATCTTGGTCCTCAGTATATCAACTCAATGATTGAGGGAATCTGATTATCACTCATTTCACTTGCACACATAGAGTACATATCTTATTATATACCATTGATACTATGTCGTACGATGACGTTGAGAAACATGATTCTTTATCCTAGTGGATAATCGTTGATTCATCTGACACCTTAGTTATCCATCCAGCATGGAGACAATACAGGTACGACTGGGGGTTTTGGAAGCTTGGTTAGTGCACAACCGCTCGATTTTGGATTGTGTGTTTAATTCACATTATTTATTATGTAATACACATGTATTTTGGGCACGTTAGGTTTAAGACGCATTGGTGATGTCCTACCAAGTCTTGTACTTACACCCTACTTTGGAATTTAAGTGGGCTTGTAGATTTCGTGAGCAGAGATCCGGTGAAGGGTAAGGGCCCTATGACGGATGGCTGAGTGGTGGAGCATGGAGCAGAAGAGGACTAAGACAGACACCGAAGAACTCAACCATTTATTATTTATTTACTTTCTGGTTTTCTTTCTACTGCTTACTTGGTTTTTCTTGCCACATTGGAGGTCATTACATTATATATATGTCATCTTTACACTTATGCATTTTACTCCGATTTCTCATATTATTGTTGTTGATTATTGATCCTATGACTCGATAAAGATGTTATAGTCTCTCCAAAGTTATAATTGAGACCCCACTACTAGACGACAACCTCTTGAGTATGGTGAGGCATGCATGAGGTTATGTAGCATTCAGACTTTGACTAGGTGATTCGGGCTGGGATGTTATAGGGGGTCTCAAAGAAACCAAAGTTGAAATGTGTAGGGAAGGTCAAACATATAATTTCATCCTTAACTCAAAAAACTCTCACATGGAATAAATTTTGTAAAAATATATATAATATACTTTTTTGTGCCAATTAATAAAACATTTATTTCACCTGAATATGATTTATTTTTATTAAAGTGATATCGAATGCCAATATTTTTAGATTGGGAGTGTTGAACATGATTTTTTTTGTGAGATCAATAGCACTATGATTATCAAAAAGAATATTCAATTGTATCTGAACATAAATTGGAAAATATTATACTTGAACCTACATCTATAAGGCCTATGTAACTAAATGAGTATCCAACCAATGCTCTAATTTAGTTGTACTTAGAGTCACTGAACTCTGCTTCTTACTATACCATCTAACACAACCATCACTAACAAATAATATATCACCTCATATGGATCTACGATCTACATAGTCACAAGAACAGTCTACATTAGTGTAACCAAGAAATTCATGATATTCACTATATCTATAGAGAAAGACATAATCAATGTAACTTTTACATATCTAAATTATTTTATTTGAAAACTTGTTTGACTCCTTCCATTCACTTTGATACTTGGAACACAAATTCACCACATAGACAATGTATGGTATAGATTCCATGAGATATAATAGGCTAACAATCATACTTATAAATTTATTTTTATCAACCTTGTTTCCCTATTCATTATTGCTCAAAATTGTGCCAAAAGATATAAGTGTAGAGACCTCTTTTGAATCTTCCATTATAAAATTTATCAATAATCATCTTTAATATTTTTCTTGTGAAATAAATATAAAATATGAGTTATACTCAATTTATAATCCTAGAAAATATTTTAGTTCCCCTATCATAGACATCTCAAACTACTTCTACATCTTCTTAGAAAATTCCCAATATAAGCTACTATTTTTACTGCAAAAAAATCATGCCATCCACGTCTACAATGACCATAATTATGTTTTAGAAATGCTTCTTGAAGTATAAGTTTAGATCAATAATGAATTTGGAAACCCCATTATTCTAAAAAGTCATTAATTTTAGAATACCAGTCCCTTGGAGAATATTTTAATCCATACAACAATTTATTCAATATATATACTATTATTCCATAATTGTCAAGAATAAAACTTTATGTTTGTTCAATAATGATTTATTATTCATGGTCACCATTCAGAAATATATACTTTACATCCATTTGATATACCCTATAATGATTATAATCTACCATTACAAAGAAAATTCTTATCATATCAAGTCTAGAAACCTGAGTAAAATTATATTCAATGTTTATGCCTTCAATTTTAGAATACCCATTGGAAACAAGTCTAGATTTTTTCCATTTTATTTTATGTTTCTCATTCATTTTTTTCATGAAAACCCATTTTATATGAATCAAAATTTAAGTTTTCAGTCTAGAGAAAATTTCTCATATAAATTTATTCTCAATTTTATAGATTTATTGATTCATAAATTCCTCCCATTAATCATTTTTAATAGCCTTATCCACCATTCTAGGATCAACCTATGCTATAAGTTCATTTTGGTTCCTAAATATTAGACTCCTTTTTGTGTGAACTAGTTCATTCTAATAACCAATACTATTTTTGTTTTTTATATGTTTCTTTAACCTCTAAATTTAATTTATATCACAAACACCAGTTTCTTCATTATCACTAGAACATTTTGAATTAACATCAACTATTCCTAGTCCGATTTTAATAACTTTTTTCAACCATTTTTCTAGAAATCATCTCTCTATTTTCTATAAAAAGCTAAAAATATTCTTTAATCCACTAAGTTTTTTTTGCCTATATTTTCATCAATGATCACATTTTAACACTCAAAAATTTCATGAAACCCCTCATTAGACCATATGAATCCATTTTCTTTAGATAAATAGCCCATAATGACTCCATAATCATCATCCTTTTATTTAAACTTTCCTAGCCTACTTCTTTTGATTTTAATATAAAAAAGACTTATAAAGACCATGAAATATTCACTATTGGGTTTTTGGGAACCACATCTCTTAGGGTGTAAAATTTGTCTTGAGTCTCAAAATAAATATATTTTGATTATTCACTATAGTACACACTTATTCTCTCTAAAATAATTTTGAGACATTATTCTCAGCTAACATTGTTCTACCATTTTCCACAATTAACCTAATATTCCTCTTCATAACACCATTATATTATGGTATATAAGGTGTACTATAATGAATCTTGATTCCATTTTTTTAAGATAAATTGTAAATGCATCACTTGTTTTTTTTCTTTCCATTATCCGATCTCATTTTTTTGATATAAAACCCAAGATATTTTTCAACCTTATTTATATAAATTTTAAATATCCTAATATCCTCATACTTGTGATTAATGAAAAGAACACTGTTAATTTGAGTAAATTAATCTTTTAATGTATTGAAAAAAGATCACTTCAAGTTTTTTTTCTATCTCATTGTCCCACAAAGATATGTGTGGAATAATTCTAAAGGTCTTGTAGAAGTGATCTCCAACTTATTGCGACTCTTCTAAGTTATCTTACCCTTTTAACATGTTGCATTGATTCTATATTTAATTGGATTATTTATCCAAGATCCACGAGTCTTCTATATAATATCATTTTCTCATATTTCATTATTATATAGAATGTATTGGAAGGATAAAAAATCAATAATAACTTTCCATTTGTTCTATTTCCTTGAGAAATAGTTCTTCAATAAATTGTGATTTTAATGATGCATGTGTTTCCTTAAATGTTACCTTATTCCCATTATAAAACTTTTATATTACACTAAAAAAGTTGTGTTTTAGAACTACATAATCATATTTCAAATTATAATTCACAATTTGAGTTGAGCCAATATCTTTTATTTTTAAGGAAGGGTCATTACCAAACATTAATACTACTCCTTCATGTTTCACAATGTTATTAATAATTTTATCATCACCAGTAATGTGGGAGGAATAACCATTATCAGGTATCCATACCTTTGTCTTGTTGCATGATTTAAAATAAACTTCTTCCAAGAATGAATTTTCTTTATTATACATTGATACTTCTTTACTTTATATTTGATAAGGAAATGACCAGGTGAGTTTTTCATGCATTTATATACTCTATGTCCCTTTTAATAACACCTTACACAAATCCCTTCAAGACAATAAAACCTTTTCCATGTTTTCAACCTATAGATAGTTTCTATATTTACCTACCTTCTTCCAGAATTTGATTTCTTCTCATTGGATCTGATCCCACGAGATTCTTTTCTTATAAAAGGTAAAAAATATTGTGGCAAAATTTATATGATTTATTTCCAAACATTTCACAACACTAAAAATATACTGAAAATATAAATTTCCTCTCAAAACCAGTGTTATATCGATTAAATTTCTATCCTGAATTTGACATTATCAAAACTATCATGGTCTGACTTTGTCTCTAATTTGGAATTGAAATTTCATTAAAACCTCTCATTTCATCATACAATTTTTAAATAATATTATATTCATTTTTATAGGTCTATAATTGACAAGAATTAAGATTTATATATGCATTTTTTGTGCCAACAATTTTGGATATATATTTTTTAGATGGGATTTTACCTGAATTTTATCAACATATTTAGAGGATTCTCCCTTGACTTTAATAAAAATTTTAATGTAATTATTGAACATTGTGAGTTCTTTATTATCTTTAAGAAACTTTGATTGTATCATTGAAAATTATTCATCCTTAAAATAATTTTTTTATTCAAGATATTTTCATCATCTTCTCATATTTGATAGCTTTTGACTTGATTTTTGTTTTTCAAGAGTTCTCTACCTTTTAACTTGATCACCTTTCTCATCTATAGAATTATCATTATAATTTTCCAAATTATTCTTCTATTTCTTTAACATAATGTTTTTATCAATACATTCATTTAGTTTATATTTGATAATATATTTATAATCTATTGGTTTGGAATTATCTTTATGATCACTTGATGAATAAATGGTTTTTTTTAACATGAGTCATAAATTTTTTAAATTTATTATAAATTTCTTCATCAAAATCACTAAATGAGATACGATTAGTTTGATATTATTTTCTCATAAAATTTATTCTTTTGCTTCTTTGAAATCTCTTCTTGATTCTACCTAAATTTAAAGATTCTTTAGAATTTTTTCTCCACTTATTTCATTGAGTCTTTTCATCATTTTTATATTCATAATCTAGTTATTTCTTCTTTGGGAAATTAACTGCATAGTGTCTAAGTATATTACATTTATAAAATCTACCATAAAATTCACCTTTGTTATTATTTTCTCCCTTATGAAATATTTTGGAAATAAAATCAATACCTCTTTGATATTAATCTTGATTATTAGAATCACTTGAGTATACAACATATTCATCATTAAATTTTTTGATATTCCACGTGGATTCAAAATATATTTCATATTTAAATTTATTTTTTTAATTTTGGAATATTTATCATTTCATAAAAAATGATAATTTTATGTAACTCATGAATATAAAAAACTTCACTATCTTCTATAGATAAATATTTGGGATTAAATCTTTCTAGAAAATTTCTCATAAAATTATTCAAAATTGTGGAATATTTAAGTTTCTCATTAAATCCTTGATTATTACTTACAATTTTATTTACCCAAATAAATAAATCACCAATTAAATCATCCTATTCCATTTTTATGTCTCTAAATTTGTTTCTTTAGTTATGTATGTTTGTATATTTTAATTTCACATTTCCTTCATAATAACTTTCTAGTATGTCCCAGGTTTCTTTTCTGGTTTATAGTCCCAAAAATTTAGTGTATAATTTCTTTGATAATGACATTAGAATATAATTTTGTGCTTTTATATCCACTTCCATATTCCACTTGTTAGAAACCATCATCTCACCATCAATTACAAAGGGTGGAAGTCCCACTGTTTCCACATCAAAAACATCTGGTGAAAGGGATAATATGGAGCCATTATATTCTTACAAATATGATATTGTTTGACATAAAATATTGGTACACCATTTTTTTGACTGAGTTAATATTATCCATTCTTAAAAGTGAACTGCTTGGATCCTACAGAGGTAACATGGATTTGATACCAATTTAAGTGCCTGAGAGGATTAATTTCCTCTATTAAAGTGGGGGGGGGGGGGTTAATCAATGGAGGGGAGTTTTTACAAATTAAATTAAATATAAATAAACCCATATGACTTTTTAGAGTCTTATACATTCATAATAGAATTATCTCAGCCTCACATAATCATATAGGGAAAATAAAGAACACTGAACACATAATTTTTACAAGGGTCAAATCCAATGTAGAATTCTACTCATTTTCATGGATGATTACCCTCCACAACCACATATTTTGTTCACTATAAACCCAAATGAGTTAAAATTATCATAATTAATAATGTTTATCACCACACACATATAGAGTTGCAACTAGTAATAGAGATTAATGTTGTAGAACAAATAGAATGAAAATAAGATGAAGAAGATCACCAAATAAATTTGGTTTCTTTATAAAAAAATAAAAATAATTATTTACTTACATGAGCCTCTAGAATATGAAAAAAATAATTAACCACTATGAAAAATTTTATTTCACTAAAAAAATAGTCTCAAACTCAAATCAGATCTTTTGAAACTCTAAGATTCTTCAGATATTAATGACTGAATAATCAACCTTAGCTTCATACTCTCATACTTATCAAAATATCACAAAAAAATACACACCTCAATAGCCACAAGTGATTAAATTCTCATTCATCATTTTTTTTCACTTTTAAATCCTTATCAAATCTTAACATTCACAACTCTTGATGTGTAACTCCCTAATATTTTATGATATATTTCTATTTAAATAAATATAACTTCTTTGATAGCTTGATTTACAAAAAACACTAAGTTTAAATAAACCATAAAAATTATTTAAATATTTATATGTGATAGTTATATAATTTTTTAAATCATTATATCAAAAATTATATTATGGTGAAATTTTTGTATTTTTATGAAAAGTTTGATTTTTAGTGAATAGTAAAAAATACCGATTTTTGTCAAATTTTATTTCATTTCATTGAAATGTCCCATTATGATTTTAATTTGACATTAAATTAAGATAATACTCATTTTTTATAAATAATATAATTAATTTTAAAAGTATCATCTTTATACTTGATTTTGTTATAAGTTCATTTTTGGGATTAAAAACACATTTTGTCTCTCTAAAAACTATTTTTATGGCGTTTTAATAAATTATATTAAAATTAATCTCTATCACATATTAAAATTGAATTTTCTGAAATTTAATTTTTTTGATTCGTAAATTAAAATTTATCCTAGGATGAATTCTTGATATTTTTCTAATGAATTTACTTTTTTGATGAATATTAAAAAATATAGTTTGTATGAAATATGATATCTTTTATGATATCTTCAATACATAAATATGATATAAAAATTCACTAAAATTATGGAAATAATTATTTATGATAATATTCTACAAATTTCACACAAAAATAATTTAAAAACATATAAATTATAATTTTTTTCATGATAAATATAGAAATCATTTTTAATGCCAACAAAGTACTTGTGCAGTGCTAGAAAAGTAAAATCTTGTTTTTTAATCAAATTATTTAAGAAATAAGAAGTATTTTCTCAATGTGGTTAATATATAATAATAATTATTGATAATTTTTATAGATATATATAAATGTTGGAGTTATATAACAAGTGACTTATCCAAATTATTGAGCAATGATTGTGTAAGGTTATCAATGTCAAAATAATATGTTAAATAAGTTTTTAGGACATAGATGTGAGTAAATATAATTATTTAATGATTATAAATGTTTTTATTGAACATAATTAATTTATTTTTTTGATAGTAATTTATTTATAATATTCAATGATAAAATAATTACCTTAAATTTTTACGCAATGTTGACACACCACTTTTGAAAGTAGTAAAAAAATGAAATCTAATAATTTTAAAAGTAGTAAAAATAATATTTATGTGATGGATTATGTTTATACAAGAATTTTATAGTTATTAATAATGTATCATTTTTGGTTAAAATGAATATATTTTAATTAAAAATTTTTCTATATGTATTCAAATTCAAATTAAACGAATAGTGTTAAAAATGAAATTTATGAAATTTTATGAAAAATAATAATTTACTAAATTATTTAAAAATTATTAAAATATTGAAAAATAAAAATTAGGACCATAAATGTTCTACAATATCATTAAATTTCCATTTATAATTAACGTTTTACCTTATAGGTAAAATTATAAACCTTTAAGATTGAAAAAGTCATTACTGTGATTAAGGTTAAAGCTGTTTAATGAAGGGGTTAAACCAAATGATAAGGTTTAAGATACCAATTAAACTTATCCAAATTTTATATATTAAATATATTTCAACCATATAATATCTTATCCTATAAATTCAAGACATCATGCGACACTATCACATAAAAATGCATTTATTATATTTAAATATTTTTATTAATTCTATGTGTATCCTTTCATTCATTATTAAATGGTACCTCCTATCCTCTCTTATATAAACCACCTAGAGAAAATTATCTCGTCCAACCCCTAAAAAAACTATTATAAACATCCTTATCCAAGTTCTAGAGGTGATGATATTCCCAAGATACCAACCCTAGGTCCCTTAAGAGGATATCTAATATAGCTCTTTCAAAGAAGTGATGATCATATTTACTGAGTACTTTTATTTTTCTCCTTCTTTTACCAAATTCAATTATGTACTAACCATTATAATATAATAAAAATGATATATAAAATATACTGATATGTGATTATATTTATGTCATAATATTTATTAATCTCATTCTCCATCCAATGGGAAACAAAACCATCATTCACATGTACATCAAACTACCATCTCACAAACCGATCTATTTTTTTACATTATTACAGCATATGGTTTGTCATAATGATGTATATTTTTGGTTTGAGTGAAAAAATAAATAGGGGGAGGGGGTTAATTGATATTTCAATAAAATTTATTTTAAAAATAAATTTAAAACTAAATCCCATGATTTTATAAAAATACACAATTAACAAAAAAAATAGAAACATATAATTTGATATATGGAAATATTTCTCAAAAGCTCGATCACAACTTAGTTAAAATATTTTAGAAAATAATTTAAACTTTTAAAGCTAATATACTTTTATCAACCACAATATAAAAAATACTAGTTTAAGTTAACTATTAGTGCATAATTTTTTTAATAACCTACACAAATAAACTAATTCAATTTGAATATAAAGAAAAAATTGTAACACCCTGAGCTTCCACGATACGCTTCTCATTCAATAATGCAATAGCTTGCATTGTACGCAACTTCTAGTTCTAAAACACCGCGACTAATCAAAGTAGCAGTTATGAATAGTAATAACCATGTTTTAAATTTATAGAAATTTTATATTTCAAAATGGACTTCATTTTTGTATTCGTAATATCGAAATTATCCTATGTTAAATTTTTTGTAATTTTCTGAGAACTTCCATTTTTTATGAATAGTGAAAAATACTTAAAAACAGATTTTTTAATAAAAATAATTTATAGTGATAAGTTATAATATTGAGTGGTTTTAAAGTATAATTAGAATATATTTTTACCATTTTATCCAATGGTGTTCATTAGAATTAAGTTCACTTTGAAATTGGACATAAACAACCGTCAATCTTTTGATATAAATTATTTCTTAAAAACACGCTATTTGTTGTGACAGTGGGAATTAATTATAAAATTAATTAATGAAACTTATATGTTTGGAATTTCATAAAATAGACATCATTTTTGAATTCGGAATATCAATTATAGCTTAGGGTGAAATTTTGGCATTGTTCTGAAAAACTTCAATTTTTGATGAATAGTGAAACCACTAAGTGGTAGTTAAAAATCTAATTTTTCGTTTAAATGAAATATTACCACTTCTATGGTTTGATTTTCAAAAATACGACATACATGGTTGTAATTAAGAAGTAAAATGTGGTTCAATGAGATTAAAATAATTTTTGGTGAATAGTAACTTTTAAGTTCTTAATCGCGATTAGAGGTAATTAGTGTAGTTTAAGGTAAAAATAATGTTTTAATAATATGAGATGAGATTGACACATGTTCTAACCTCATTGGATGTGTCATGGACGACCAAGAAAATCCATGGGTCAACTTGGGGACCCCATGGAGCCACTTTAGTTGGAAAACAACATAAATACCTTTTATTTAATGTTAAAGTAAAAAATGACACAAACATGAAATGTTTTACTAAAACAATTTTTTAAATGGGGTTATACAAGTCATATTTTTTACTATAAATAGTCATTGGAAATATAAAAAGATTTCATACATTATAGTATTTTTTTTTATAATTTTTAGACATTAAATAAATTAAATTATTTATTACATCATGATGATTCCGCGATGACCTCATTATTTAACGATTTAAATAAAATGAGAAGATAATGTAAAATCCAAGGCTTACACTTGTCCAAAGCCTATTGGATGAGGAGATTTAGAACCCTTATCACCTTAGACTCGAATTATACAAGTGTGGGACCTTTATAATCCTAAAAGCATTGTATAATAGAATAACATTTCATTACTTTCCAAAAGTGCCCCTCCTCTCCACTTATAAAATGCCCCCACCACTCCCACCTTATTCACACCTTCAAGCCATTTGGCTCGGCCAAACTCTGCCCAAATACTCTCCCAACATCCCTAAATTATTCCTAGAAGCCTCACTTTGGGCAGAATTCTTCCCAAGGAAGCCTTTGTCTCAAATCAAAAAGAGTTACCCGATTTTGAGGTAATGTCTTCTCTAATGTCGTTTTGTTTTATTTAGCTTCTCCAACCCCTTAAACTCTTTTTATTAATTTCTTTTGTAACAACACCAGTATCCTAAATATACTAGGATGTTTTTATAATAAGGATTCGAGATAAAATTTCACACACCTACATCTAATGGTTAAAGAACATACAGTTTCTGTGGATGACGAATTTCTGGCCCACGAAACGATGATTGTTCAACACTCATATAACACCTTCAAAGGTGGACATTAAGATGTAACTATATTTATATATGATATATAATATATTTATGTTTTACTTATGCTTCTGTATTTCTCATTTATGGCATAATTTATGATTTCCATTATGGGTAAACGCGATAATTTCATTTTAGGAAGTGCGGACTACCGCCCCCTCAAAGTGATTTGAATCGTTAATGCCATATGTGGGATGTATAAATGATGGAGTAAATGATATTATATATGATATTATACTGGAACTATATTATACCTTTATATAATTATGATTTCATTCCGTTAAATACGAAATAGAAATGAAAGTAGCGTTAATGCGTACGTACGGCTTACCGTCTCCATGAACGGTGAATTTCATTTCTTACCTCTAAATGTTATGTAATATTATAAATGCATGTATATACTGGATATATATGATATATATGATATCTACATCATGAACATAATTCTGGATATAATGGATATATCACCACATGAACAACTTGTAATTATAAGAATTTTATTTTTGACTCAAGTACCTAAGATCGACAAAATGACCGTTATAAAATTAAATAATTACATAATGTTCATAACATGGTAATAAGGGATATAAAAGGAATAATGAACATGAAAAAGGTTCTTAAGTAAATAGAAATTAACTCTAGTTTATTATTCAGGAGGTTAAAGAACGGTCGAGTCAGGACAGGATGCAAGGTAAGGGAACTTCTTAACCCAATTTCTATTCTTTGGGTTAATCTCTTAATTTCAAATTATTTCATGATATTATTATGTCATATCTTGTATTTGTACATTATTTATGTGTACTTATAGTTAATACACATTATATATGTACTTTATTTAAAAAAAATATATTTTTAAGGACTTCGTCTCAATCCCCTTTCATTGAGGCATATTTGGTTTTATACACAACTTTCTTTTATACAGTGTATAAACCCCTTTGAATTTTACATTTATTCAAAAGGAATCTTTTTTATACGAAGAGTTTTACTAAACGACAAAAAGGGAATGTTTTTCTTTCCGTACTTATGCGGCGACAACGACTTCTCCGCCACCGTGACCATTATTTGAGTTTCGGCTTCCTCTACAAGCCATCATTTTTTTAATGAAAAATAAATACAAAGTTTTACCTTTCTTTTATTTTGGTATTGAAAATGGTATTGAAAGTGTTTTTATTATATCAATGTGTTGTATTGATATATTGTGATTGAAATGTGGAAATGTTATGTTTCCTTTATGCATGTTTTATGTGATATGATTATGTTATGGTTTATGATATGTTTAAACCTATTCATATGAGGAATGCATTGGACTTAATAAGTGACGGGTGGAGCCTACTACAGCTCCTCGATGCATCAGCAGGTCTCATGAGACAAACTAGTGTCTTGGCACGAGGCCTTGACAAAATCGTATTTGTGGTCTTGGCACGAGCCCTTGGCTATGTGGTTATGATAGTCTGGCATTATGCATTCCATCATTATGAAAGTGGTTAATGATATTTAATGTGATTATTCGACCAGTAGAATATCCATGTGAAGAAGTAAATGGAATTATCTCATTTTACTTTTGCCATATTATGTTTATGTTCAAGTTTAAAAGGCTTTTGTTTTAGTTATACATTGCCTTAAATGTTTATGTCTATTTATGAAAGCTTCCGCAATATTGTTATCCTTACTGAGCATCTGAGCTCACCCCTTTCAATGTTTTAATATTTTACAGGATGTGAAGAAGTATTTTAGGAATGACCTGCAGGGATAGTCAGAAGAGGATATGAGTGTGTACTATGAAGACTTTGTTATTGTAGTTTTTCACCTTATGTTGTAATGTAACATTTATGAATGTATCTAGTGTTTCCAAGGCTATTAAACTAATCGGTCTTTCGAGACTTTACCTTTTGTGATCATGCCAATGTTACGAATTAATGCACCGACTCTGGGTATCTGGGGTCAGAGCGTTACAGTTGGTATCATAGGCAGTTTAGTACTAACCTTGGAAGCTAGATTTAGATAAACTCTGATTAGAGCACATAGCCCGAAGATAGACTTTAAGGATTAGTATAGAAGAACTTCCTAGAATTTTGTTATTGTAGAGATTTTGTGAGTTTTCCGAGCAATACATTCCTGTCTGGATACGAGCAGGTAGAGGCGGATCTGGCACAGATGTACCTAGGGGTAAAACCCGAAAAAACCTCTTTGAGCTAGACTCGAACAGGAACTGGTGCACGACAACGGGCCTTGCTGCACTCTTGGTTACGACACTCCCGGGGGATATGCTTAGGATAATTCTCATTTTCTTTACAATCCTCTATGAAGGGTTATGAGTATATACTTTATCAAAGAAAACATTTCTTTTTATGATTATGGATTATATCCATAAATAGTTCAATTTATGTAAAGTGTTTTACAAATATGGAATTATGTATTTTAATTCAAAAACTAATCTAGTTTATGCCATTGTTTAGAAATGGCGCCTAGTGGAAGGAATGGAAACCGTATCAATGCACGCACTCCGTGTAAGGATTTCCCTCCTGCTCAAGATAATTATTGTGGATCTGGAGATACAACTGGTGCTGATCAACTTATTACCATACTGGGACAACTCACTCAGGTTATGAATAATAACCTTACTCGTATAGAGCACCCTGATCCGCAACGTGGAGGATCAATGTTAGACCGCTTCATGAGGCAACAACCACCAACATTTAATGGGGGTACAAATCCATTAGTAGCTGAGCAATGGATAAACTCCTTAGAGAAAATATTCCACGCCTTGGGGAGTAGTGAAAGGGAAAAGGCTATCATGGCAGTTTACCGCCTCACTGGAGATGATGATCAATGGTGGTCATTGATTCAAAACACAAAGGAAGATGATGACATATCGAATATGGAATGAAGGGAGTTCAAAGATCTTTTCTTAGAAAAATACTTTCCTCATGACCATAGATCAGATATGGAAAGGAAATTTCTGAGTCTGAAACAAAAGGAGGATGAGAATGTCGCAAAGTATGAGGAAAACTTTACAAGGTTAGTGAGGTATGCTGCAGATTATATACGTAACCCAAGAGGTAAGATTGATTGTTTCTTTGATGGGTTAAAACCATTTCTCCGTCGAGCATTAGTATCACAATCGTTCTCAACATACGAAGATATTGTCTCATGTGCTATCAAGACAGAAAAGGAATTCTCTAAGTTTTATGACAACAAAGTAAAGCAAGAGAATAAGAGAATGGTGGAACAAGAGACAGATAAAGGGAAAAAGGGAAAGAAGGATTTTCCATTACGTGATAATTGTGGGAAGAATCACCTTGGTACTTGCCTAAAAGGAATGGGAGTTTGTTATAAATGTGGAGAAAAAGGTCACCAGGCGTGTGATTGCAAGGGAAAGAAAGAGGCTATCAATGTTGAATGCTACAATTGTAGGGAAATGGGGCATTATGCAAATGAATGTCCTAAGGGTCAGGGAAACTTACCTCAGAAAAGGCCAAGGGATCAAGGAAAATCTTATGCTGTTACAACAGTTGAAGCAGAATAATTAACGTATTGGTGCTTTTGGACTCATGGATTATATTATGGTTATTAGAATAAGGTGATATATATATATATATATAAGGATTGTACTACAGTACTTGTTGATTTCAGTAAGGTTTTAATATGATGAAGGTAATCATATTTTTAGTCTGTGACAAAAAAAGAAACTTTAATTTGTTTGGGGAATCTGATAAATTGATTTTGGAATTAAGAGACCTTTTAGAGAAAGTCTGGACAGAGGTATTTTGGATAACTATAAAGGTTGGAGTGGATTAAGTTGATCTTTGGATAGTATTGTTTAAGGTTAAAAAATTTATGAAGATTATTTTTGGAATATTATAAAACTATAGTTTTAGGAAAAGGACAACCTGCAGGGTGGGGCATAACCCGTCACGTCGGACAAAGCTGTAGGAATCGAACCCACAATCATAGTGCGACATGCCTTTATTTCCTACTACTAGCCTACAGGAAGTCCCTGGTTATTACAAAATAATTTTACTAATCTAAATGGTATGTGTTAACATTTGGAACCTTATACAATTAGGATAAGTATAATATTTTTGAGTTCTATTATCTTTTTGAGTGAAAGATGAGTTGAAGGTTGAAACTCTAATTGTCAAGCATAAATATATATATACCTATCTCTTATTCAATGAATAAATTAATTCTTAAACTTTAGTAAAGGGATATTAAAACAAAAAATGTGTTATCCTAATACCTTATGTCTTGTTGAACTGATGATATTTTAAATCAACATAGATTGAAGGCTTTGCGGCCCTCAATTTGACAGTTGATTGTAATTGATGACCTCAATCACTCCCTACAAATATTTACGTTTTTCCTCTAATTATATGTCTCTAATTTCCACCAATGTTCTCCTAATCGAGATCATAATTGGGTGGTGACTTTTTCATTTCCCTTTCCCTCTTATTAAGGTTAAATTTTATTAATCTTATTTCCGATGTGGGTTTTCCACAAAGGTATTTTCTCTTTTCAACCTTTTATTTTCAAAGAAAAATTTCAAATTGCGAGGACGCAATTTATTGAAGGAGGGGCGAATGTAACACCCTGATCTTCCACGATACGCTTCTCATTCAATAATGCAATAGCTTGCATTGTACGCAACTTCGAGTTCTAAAACACCGCGACTAATCAAAGTAGCCGTTATGAATAGTAATAACCACTTTTTAAATTTATAGAAATTTTATATTTCAAAATGGAATTCACTTTTGTATTCTTAATATCGAAATTATCCTATGTTAAATTTTTTGTAATTTTCTGTGAACTTCCATTTTTTATGAATAGTGAAAAATACTTAAAAAAATCTTTTTTAATCAAAATAATTTATAGTGATAAGTTATACTATTGAGCGGTTTTAAAGTATAATTAAATATATATATTTTTACCATTTTATCCAATGGTGTTCATTCGAATTAATTTCACTTTGAAATTGGACATAAACAATTGTCAATCTTTTGATATAAATTGTTTCTTAAAAACACGCTATTTGTTGTGACAACAGGAATTAATTATAAAATTAATTAATGCAACTTATATGTTTGTAATTTCATAAAATATACATCATTTTTGAATTCGTAATATCAATTATAGCTTAGGGTGAAATTTTGGCATTGTTCTGAAAAACTTCAATTTTTGATGAATAGTGAAACCACTAAGTGGTAGTTAAAAAACTGATTTTTCGTTTAAATGAAATATTACCACTTCTGTGGTTTGATTTTCAAAAATCCGACATACATGGTTGTCATTAAGAAGTAAAATGTGGTTCAATGAGATTAAAATAATTTTTGGTGAATAGTAACTTTTAAGTTCTTAATCACAATTAGAGGTAATTAGTGTAGTTTAAGGTAAAAATAATGTTTTAATAGTATGAGATGAGATTGACACATGTCCTAACCTCATTGGATGTTTCATGGCCGACCAATACAATCCATGGGTCAACTTGGGGACCCTATGGATCCACTTTAGTTGGAAAATGACATAAATACCTTTTATTTAATGTTAAAGTAAAAAATGACACAAACATGAAATGTTTTACTAAAACAATTTTTACATGGGGTTATACAAGTCATATTTTTGACTATAAATAGTCATTGGAAAGATAAAAAGATTTACTAAATTATAGTATTTTTTTTATAATTTTTAGTCATTAAATAAATTAAATTATTTATGACATCATGATGATGCAGCGATGACCTCATTATTTAACGATTTAAATAAAATGAGAAGATAATGTAACATCCAAGGCTTACACTTGCCCAAAGCCTATTGGATGAGGATATTTAGAACCCTTATCACCTTAGACTTTAATTATACAAGTGTGGGACCTTTAGAATCTTAAAAGCATTGTATAATAGAATAACATTTCATTACTTTCCAAAAGTGCCCCTCCTCTCCACTTATAAAAGGCCCCCACCACTCCCACATTATTCACACATTCAAGCCATTTGGCTCAGCCAAACTTGGCCCAAATACTCTCCCAACATCCCTAACTTACTCCTAGAAGCCTCACTTTGGAAATAATTATTCCCAATGAAGTCTTTGTCTCAAATCAAAACGAGTTACCCGATTTTGAGGTAATGTCTTCTCTAATGTTGTTTTGTTTTATTTAGCTTCTCCAACCCCTTAAACTCTTTTTATTAATTTCTTTTGTAACAACACCAGTATCCTCAATATAATAGGATGTTTTTATAATAAGTATTCGAGCTAAAATTACACACACCTACATCTAATGGTTAAAGAACATACGATTTCTGTTGATGGAGAATTTCTGCCTCACGAAACGATGATTGTTCAACACTCATATAACACCTTCAAAGGTGGCCATTAAGATGTCACTGTATTTATATATGATATATAATATGTTTAGGTTTTACTTATGCTTCTGTATTTCTCATTTATGGCATACTTTATGATTTCCATTATGGGTAAACGCGATAATTTCATTTTAGGAAGTGCGGACTACCGCCCCCTCAAAGTGATGTGAATCGTTAATGCCATATGTGGGATGTATAAAGGATGGAGTAAATGATATTATATATGATATTATACTGGAACTATATTATACCTTTATATAATTATGATTTCATTCCATTAAATACAAAATAGAAATGAAAGTAGCGTTCATGCGTACATACGGCTTACCGTCTCCATGAACGGTGAATTTCATTTCTTACCTCTAAATGTTATGTAATATTATAAATGCATGTATATACTGGATATATATGATATATATGATATATACATCATGAACATAATTATGGATATAATGGATACATCACCACATGAACAACTTGTAATTATAAGAATTTTATATTTGACTCAAGTACCTAAGATCGACAAAATGACCGTTATAAACTTAAATAATTACATAATGTTCATAACATGGTAATAAGGGATATAAAAGGAATAATGAACATGAAAAATGTTCTTAATTAAATAGAAATTAACTCTAGTTTATTATTCAGGAGGTTAAATAACGGTCGAGTCAGGACAGGATGCAAGGTAAGAGAACTTCTTAACCCAATTTCTATTCTTTGGGTTAATCTCCTACTTTCAAATTATGTCATGATATTATTATGTCCTATCTTGTATTTGTACATTATTTATGTGTACTTATAGTTAATACACATTATAGATGTACTTTATTTAAAAAAAATAATCTTTTTAAGGACTTCGTCTCAATCCCCTTTCATTGAGGCATATTTGGTTTTATACACAACTTTCTTTTATACGGTGTATAAACCCCTTTGACTTTTACATTTATTCAAAAGGAATATTTTTTATACGAAGCGTTTTACTAAACGACAAAAAGGGAATGTTTTTCTTTCCGTACTTATGCGGCGACAATGACTTCTCCGCCGCCGTGACCATTATTTGAGTTTCGGCTTCCTCTACAAGCCATCATTTTTTTTAATGAAAAATAAATACAAAGTTTTAACTTTCTTTTATTTTGGTATTGAAAATGGTATTGAAAGCATTTTTATTATATCAATGTGTTGTATTGATATCTTGTGATTGAAATGTGGAAATGTTATGTTTCCTTTATGCATGTTTTATGTGATACGATTATGTTATGGTTTATGATATGTTTAAACCTATTCATATGAGGAATGCATTGGACTTAATAAGTGACGGGTGGAGCCCGCTACAGCTCCTCGATGCATCGGCATGTATCATGAGACAAACTAGTGTCTTGGCACGATGCCTTGACAAAATATTATTTGTGGTCTTGGAACGAGGCCTTGGCTACGTGGTTATGATAGTCTGGCATTATGCATTCCATCATTATGAAAGTGGTTAATGATATTTCATGTGATTATTCGACCAGTAGAATATCCATGTGAAGAAGTAAATGGCATTATCTCATTTTACTTTTTCCATATTATGTTGATGTTCAAGTTTAAAAGGCTTTTGTTTTAGTTATACATTGCCTTAAATGTTTATGTCTATTTATGAAAGCTTCCGCAATATTGTTATCCTTACTGAGCATCTGAGCTCACCCCTTTCAATGTTTTAATATTTTCCAGGATGTGAAGAAATATTTTAGGAATGACCTGCAGGGATAGTCAGAAGAGGATATGAGTGTGGACTATGAAGACTTTGTTATTGTAGTTTTTCTCCTTATGTTGTAATGTAACATTTATGAATGTATCTAGTGTTTCCAAGGCTACTAAACTAATCGGTCTTTCAAGACTTGATCTTTTTTGATCATGCCAATGTTACGAAGTAATTCACCGACTCTGGGTAGCTGGGGTTGGGGCGTTACAAAAATAGATAAAGAGCATAAAAAATAGTTACAATAAATATAGAACAAAAAAATTTAACATGGGGTTTTTATCTCAAGAAAAGACTTAATCCCACCACATATAAATCACCTGATGAAAAAGAGTATATCATTAAATAAACTAATCCACAACTAGGATCTGGTTTTACAGACAATAACGTACAAGGATATCCAGGAAAAGAGAATATTCCATAGTTTTATGTGAGATTATAGATAAGAAATAAAGAGAGAAAGAATATATTTAACTATCGAATTCATCTTAGGATATGGTGCTTAATATTTATAAATACAATACATAGAAATAGATCAAAAATAAATAAAACCAAGTAAGATAAATAATTAGGAAAATGATGTAGTTGTGTATGTTTTTATGTTATAATGTAGGTAGTTCTTATCTTCTCATATTTCTATTCTGATTTCAAAATATATGTGAAAATATTTTAAAAGTTTTATTATTGTGTTTTCAAAGATTCTATGTGAACAAGATTTCATAAACACTTGAAAATGAAGTATTTTCCTTTTTAGGAAGAATTTAGACTTTAATGTGCTTATGTGCATATCTCTATTTCTTTATCTATTCATATTCATGAAAAATTTTATTTTCTTTTATTTTCATTAAAAATATCTTCTCTCTGAAAAATATCCATTGTGAAATCATCATGAATATTATTTTATTTTTTAGAAAAATTTGGTTCATTAAATTCTTTTGATGATATTTAATTTTTCACAGAAAAGTGGTTGGATTAATAATAATAATTATATAATAAAATAATACTTACCATTTAGAGACAATCAATTTAATGTTTTCAATTTTAGTATCCATGTTGGTGGTTTCATTAGATATTCCAAATCAACATTAAATAGTCTCTTTAACACTTAGATAAATTCATGGTTTGGTCATTTTATAGGTTGTATAACTGAATCTTTGTTCTTAAAGTTGATCAAATAAATTTTCAATAGACCATTCTTTGTGTTTTCAGATGATCTTTGCTACTTGGGGTCATTATTTTTTTCTTATGGTTGATTACATACATTTTCACATTATGAAATGTTGATATAGTTTATCTATTATGCAATAAGTTCGGGTCACATAGTCTCTTGCTTGTTCATTTGGTCATACCATTAAATCTACGATTGATAGGTTGATCTTATGGTAGATCATTTAATTTTCATTTTTTATAATGATTGACTCTTGATATAGTCTGCGATCATTCACTTATTATTATAGTATTTGAGTTATTAAGGAAATTTATTTAATTTTTCATATACGTTCCATAGATGATCACTTATAAGCTATGGTCACTTCCATACTTAACAAAGATTCAACAATATTTCTTTAGCTTTCACAAAATACAGAATGAATGAGAGTAAACATAAACCTGATTTGTTATTATTGAAACAAAGAGTTTCCTAGAATAAGATAATAAAAATAATGATTATATATGATACTTGATACATAATTATAATTATGTAAGTATAATATATCTTCTACTTCTTTACCCTTCCACCCAATGATAAGGCCTCTCATGCGTACGTTTGACCTACCGTCTTCACGATATGATGAGATTCATTTTACATGATTGTTTCCCATGGATGATTTTAAATATGTATTTAACTAATATTTATGATATTTACATCATGATTAAAATTATGGATATAATATAACCATGATCAAGATATAAAGTCCATAAATGCTGAATCAAAATATACATGAAAAATAAAGTAGATAACACTCAAAACAATGATAATAATAAAATATTGTTAATAAATAGGTGATAAGATGTTCTAAATAGATCACATGTGATATTATACATATTTATATGGTTCTAGTATATAATTATAATAAATCCATGTTTATTATACAGGAGGTTAAAATTACTTATGAGGAAAGTTGAACTTTAGGTAATAGATTTTGTCTCAATTTTCACTATATTGATTAATATTTGATATTAAGAACCTATTTACTTTAATGTGGTTTATATAATACCACTCTGATTTATTTGACATGAATATATATTTATTAATAATGATTAAAGTTTCAATTTTGGGTTACTCTTTCAAGGGGTTATAATTTAAAAGAATCTAATGAGGTAAGAATTTATTTTACAATCTCATTTTTTGGGATTGTATTTATTTACATGGAAGGAATATTATAATATATAATTTATAAAATCCATATATTTTCTTAACCAATATATATTTATAGATTTTTAATATTTTCTCCCAACTTTTCCCCTCTCTAGAAACTGAATCAAGCATATAAATTTTTAAAAGAAAATCTAAACTTATTTTTCTTTGATCGGATATATTTTTATCATATCTATATATTTATCAAAATTATTTTAAAAATGACATTTTTATTTACTAAAATGTTTTATTAAGGAAATTTTATCTTATCCTTGAATATTTAAAAGGGTTTAAAAGAATATTTATAAAGTTTTTGAAAGGTTTATTTTTGACTTTCTTTACAAAATTCAAAAGGAATGTTTCTTTTTAACATATAAAGAGTTAAAGAATTTTCTCACCCCGTAAAAATTTTATGATATTTAGCATTTTATATAAGTTATAAATGGTTTTATAAATAAAAATCTTCAATGAAAAGTTATTTTAATGTTTTTCTTCCATTTTATTTTATTCTTCAAAATATATGAATTTATTATAAAACCTATATTTCTGATGAATTGATGACCATATTTTATCTCTTATTAATTTTGTGGTCATTAAAATTCTCTTAAAATATTAACTTTCTTGTGATCATATTTCATTAGAAATTAAATTTCTCTTTAATATCCATATAATTTTTATCATGGATATCCTTATTTTCTAAACTACATATCGTTTATACATAATGTGTTTTACTATGAATGTTATTTGATTGACCGGGGAAATCTTAATATTTTGTATTCTTTACTCAATACAAATATTTTTTGATAATGAATATTTTTTATGAATTAAATTGATCATTGAGTATATGAGTAATGCATTGTACATGAAGTTATGAGTGAGTCCCAATTATAGATAGCCCCTTGATGCATCTATAGGTTGCATGAGAAAAACCAATTGTCTAGTCTTATTATTTCGGGGTTTAGTGTATGACCTACCCATAATTTAAACTATCTTGGCATAAGGCCTTTATGGAACGATTTCTTGATGTATGAAATCACAACATCCAATACTAATAATTTCCTTCACTGAGAAATCATTAATTATTTTCCATGATATTACTGTATTGATATTATCAATGGATGCATTTCATGATCAAGTTTTTGATTAAATGGAATGTGGTTTTAGTTATTTAACTAAACGTATTGATTATGCCATATATATTCATGATATCTTATTTTGTACATAAAACTTACCGAGCATCTAATATAACCCTTTATTTGTTTTCCTTTCCCCAAGATTTTAAGAAGGATATTATGAATAATATAAAGGATGTGAAAATGTTTCTTGTACTATGTTTTTTATATTTCTAACATAATATGGGAATCTTGTATATATTTGGTTCTTCAATACTACTAAACTAATTTATCCTTGGTAATTTGATCCCTTGTATCCTATGATAATATAATAAAGTATACATAAACTTTGTGTTTCTAGAGTTGTGGTCATTATAGTTGATAGCAGATCAAGTTTAGTAGAAACCTTGGGAAATATATTTTAAATGAACATAGATAACATAAGAATTATGATAATAATTTATAGTATTTGAGAACATTTACAATTAGAGGTATATTTATTTTATAGCTCTATTTTCATGATGATTATGAGATAACTCATTGTATGAAATTATTTAGTGATGGATCCTAACAAAAGAAAGGGAATCAACACCTATAGTCAATGTAGGGATTTCCATACCGATAAAGACAATTTGGATAGTATTGTAACTGAGAAGATAATGGTCATATTAGGGAATATTACATAGTTTATGATAAATAACCTTTCCTATATGAAGAAACTTACTATTCTATAGTGTGATTCACCTTTTTTTGAATCTTTTCATGTGAAGAAGCCTCTATTTTTAATTGAACTATGAATCCATTGGTAGATAATAATTTGATTAAGTCCCTCATAAATATATTCCTACATTTGGGAAGTAATGAAAGGGAAAAGTTTTTTCTAATAGTGTATTGTTTGAAAGGATATACCGATCAATGGTGGTTATTGATCTAGAACACTAAAGAGGTTTAATAAATATAAAGAATGGAATGGAGAAAATTTAATGTGATATTATTTGAGATATACTTCTCCAGATAATAACAAGCTAAAATAGCGAGGTATTTCTTCAATATAAAGAACAAGGAAAAAATGTTCTAGAGTATGAGGATAACTTTATAAGATTATCTAGGCATACTTCTGACTATATTCATAATCTAGAAAGCATGATTGACCACTTCTTTGATAGACATAAGTTGAGTCTCCGAAGGGAACTATTTTCTATTTTTTTATCATATGATGATATACTATCAAGTTATATTAAGGAAGAGAAATAATTTTCTATTTCCTATATCATCAAGGTATATCATGGGAAGAATAAGTTGACTGAGAAATAAGAGAAAGGGAACACATCAAAGAAGAATAAGGGAACAAATAAATTTCCATCATGTAAAAATTGTGGAAAGAAATATAATAGAAAATTCTTGAATGGAATGAGAGTTTGTTATGAGTTTAATGTCCCTAACCCAGGAGACACTAAACAAGTACTCCATGTTGGGTCGCCACATGACCTCAAGCACGCCTCCCCGTACACTAAAGTTTGTTGACTAGAAGAGAAGGTCTAATGAATCATGTGGGGAGACTATACCATATTTATCAAAGTATTACTCAATAGATTACATATGAAATAAATAAAAATTAAAAAATAAAACCGAACATGAATTACTAACCATTTTCCTAATAGGGTACAAGACACAACTAAATAAGTAAATATACCATGTCATGCTAAAAATGATAAAGAGTTTAAAAACACAAAATAAAGATGACCATATGAACTCCAAAATGGGTCTGGACTCTAAGTCTATATCCTCATCCATACATGTCCCAAGCCCAACTCAGTTCCCTAGCATAGGGCCTTTACCCTTATCTAGACCTGTAACCATGAAATCTTCTTGGGTACCCAACGACGACCGTAACAGAGTGTGAGTACAACTCATTAGGTGTAAGGACCTAGCCCCTGAGTTCCCGGAGCCAGTGCCCATGAAACATGGTGTACCATAACCATAATTATTACATCACATTCATTTAAAAATATCACATCATGTCCCATGATACAGAGGATCGTGAGGTTCAGGTTCTAGGAAACCAGCTGCATTATGAAACATCATTGAAGACATGACTGATACCTGAAAAAATTTCATTTAAAACGTAGGGTGAGCTACAAATGCCTAGTAAGGGGTTTAAAAATAACATATTATACCCAAAATAACTTTTGAAAACATTCTTTAAACCATTCGTTTAACAATATTCTTTAATAAAAGATGTAACACATGTGACATGTCATAATAAAAATGATTAATTAGAAACATGATAACAGAATTACCAGGTCACACAATTCAAACATAGGCATGCTGAATAAAAGAAATTCTAAACATGTATTTCATGAGAATATGTAATCACAAATTAAATAGCTAAGGGTAATGAATAATCAGAGTTGCACATAAAATAAAAACTTCAATTCCATATGCTGAATACTAAATCACTAAGTTCTAAATATATGTCATGCCATAAATACACAGGAAATTATCAAACATTTTATCAAGGCATTGGTCAAGATGTCTAATGATTTAAGGCCTCAGCCGAAAATCCATAAACTCTTTTAAATAAATATTCTACTAGTTGAATATTTTTCTGGTTAATTAAATTACATATTCATAATGAGGTAAGTGCATATGCCAGACCGTGTTAAGGCCTCATGCCAAGACCTTGGAGCTAATTGTAACAGGACCCCAACCTGGAGAGCCTCTATAACCGGACTCTAACCCGGAGTGCCTCTGTAACCAGAAACCAACCCGGAGTGCCTCTGTAACCAAACACCAACCCCGAGGGTCTGCTGTAACCGTACCCCAACCTAGAACATACTAGGTCCAATGTATTCCTCATATCTCAAAATCAAAGTTCATATACCAATTTGATTTATTAATTACTTATAATATATCAAACCAAGTGTATTACCTACTTGGTTTCTTATTTCACCTCACATTTTATTCAAGATGTCACACACCACCTTGAATAATTAAATTCATAAACTAAGAATCGGTCATATAAGATTACTACTACAGTCATCCACTTTTAAGCATATGTAGTGAGTCTAGCAGAAAACATTGAATTGTGTGGTTAAGACATTAATTAGTACCTATATTAAGAGTACCTGTGATGCCAAATAACACACATGAAATATCATTTTGATCACTTAAAATGAAAAAGTCCTTAACCAGAGTAATCAAGAACATTCATGATTAAATAAAAAGATAAACTTAACATAATAAATGAAGAGGTAAACATATCATTTTATGTGGTTTACTATACTCACATTATCTCAAACACTTTTGGTTAAAAATTGAAGGTATAAAACTCAGACTTAAACATTATCATTTAATATAATGGGTAAAGAGTAATTAGTAATACAAATATGAGGTCACGAGCTTCCCATATCTCTACTCATGAACTCATAATATCAAAAGTAAACATTTGGAAAACTGTGTTTAGGGTTTCATGTGGTGTAAAATATTCATTCAACCTAGACATGAATAAAAATAGTGATTAATCAAGCCGAAAACATTTGAAATGTATGTGTTGTACTTTATTCACATACCATAGGATTTTATAAGTAAAAAAATAGAAACCCATGTTGGTATTCTCATAATCAAAACTTAACAAAATACCTAATCTTCTTATGAAGTTTATAAAAATCAAAGAGTCACGTATTTTATACCTATATCTTTTCATATACATATAGGTATATATATATACATTCACAAAAACTTAGTAAAACAAGGATGATTGAAGAAATTCAATAAACCCTTTACAACAATAAGTTTTTTGGGGAAATATCGTTTAAATCTAGAAGTCATATTATATATATATATATTGGATTAAGAAGATACAATTTTATACAGAAAAACACATTCGTATATAACTATGTGTATATATATATAAGTTCACGAAAATGATAAAATCCCCTTCAAACTTTGTTTATACTAAGTATATCCATTTTCATAAAAATATAATGAATAGATATAAAATGCATCGAGGGGCTATAATTAGTAATTTATTTTCAAGGATTTAGAAACTTTGGTAAATACAATTGGGGATTCAATGTTAGCTTATGTCCCCACATATTCATAAGGATCTCATACCTTTCTTATTCGACACATACATGATTATTGAGATTATTATCTAAAAGTATAAAAATGAAGTTCTTAAACCGCATGTATGTGTATTATCAATATATATTTAAGAACACATATAAACAAGTGTAGAAATTTTTCTTAACAATGACTCGATGGATTTCTTAATTCCTTAATAACTTTGAAACCCAATGTTATAAGTCTTAAATCTGGGATCATGAAAAAAACTAAGGGAAATGTGCAATAGACCGATTTATATTTTGACGAACACGTTTATTACATAACCGATATGTTTTTAAGGCATATATTTGCATGGGGTGTCCATGCTTAGGGTTGTTAATACATTGTATTCAAGATCCTGCGACTTTTAAGGAATATAAACTTAAACCGTATGATGATGTTTACTAGTTTTACAAGTATATATATAAATATATATATATATATATATATATATACATGTTGATACAACTTAAACCAAGAAAGACAGAGACTAAACCCTTATCTACCTTGAGGAGGAGGGGGAGGAGGTGCTCGGGAGACATTGGAAAACTCAGAAGACTTTGATGAGATCCACTGGAGGCTAAGTGCAAAGAACCGAGAGGGTTCTTAAAATTCCCCTGTGAAGTTTTTATAATTGACACCTATAATAACTATTTTAATGCATGAAGGAAGGGATCTGAGGCCAACTTGCCTTATAAAAATAATAGGGTGAAAGGTCTCCGTGGAAGCTGTGTGAGAGTGGAGGGTCCGGCGGCTAAGGGAGTGAAGAAAAAGATGATAAAATAGGGTGTATGGCTACTTTTCTGGGCATGCCATGGGGGAAGAAGACAACACCGCTGGAAGAAAACCGGGAGGAAAAAAATGACCCAGATCATGACTGCCTTTGATCCAAGGGCTGGGCACGTCCGTGGGGGTAAAAAACAACTTAGATTATATCTGAGTTGATCAGATGACCCAGAGTCGATGCAACAATTTAAACTGCTGAGGGTCGTATGTGAGGTTGAGATTAGTGGACCAGATCACATGATAAGAGATCCAATGACAACAATTTCATTTTGCCCGAAAAATCACTTCCCACATTGAAATGGGTAGCTAATTTCGCCTCCCATATAATATCCAGCCTCCCGTAATGCTGGCAATAACACAACACACACATAGATGGCCTTATACCCGGGCCTCCACTTCCCCCGCAGGCCTCGGCCTACCCAAGCATACGTGGCCTTGCGCCCGCGCTGCGAGCCCACAAGTACTCCTGCTTTCTCCCATGCACACTGCGACCTCACGCCCATACTAAGCACACATGCGCTCCTCGAGAGACCCATGCCCGAACTCGGGCTGGCCTAGGCTTAGGATGAGGGCCAGGCTCAGCCAGCATGAGTGAGCTGCCTGCCTTGGCCCCCGGTCCAGGGCTGGCCCTAGCCGGCCCAAATTTTTTTTATAGAAACTAACATAATATCATGTTTTCTTAAGGGTAGTAATACTATATAGAAATTTTTCTTTTAAAACATTGGTTTTATTAAGCATTAGTAGGTAAATGTGCACGCAAAATTGACTTTTGTTTTCTAGAAAACAATTGTGTATAAACATTAAATTTTTAATATGAGAATTATAAATTTAGATTTACTAACCTATAAGATAACTCTTATATAGAAAACTTGGTCTTAATCAAAAAAATAATTTGATTAGAAGATATAAAACATAATTTTTAATACTATTTAAGGAATTGAAGTCTTTACATAAAAAAAGAAATATTTGCAAAACTGTTTTCAAATTACTTATTATTTTTCTCAAAACATAAATTCAACTCAAAGTATCATATCATAGTTGGGGTTTTATCTTATAATTTTCAAATAATATCATGAAGTTGTACTTAATTGTTCATTAGTTAAAACATCATAATACTAATGGCTATAATTATAGCTGTTGGGTTCTCAATGGTTAATCGAGGTAACGGTCAGATTGGTGCCATATAAAACCTTGTCTCGAGGTGTCTTAAGATTAAGGTTATTGAAGAAGTAGAAGATGGTGCTTGTAATACCATTGATTCTTAGTGTAGCCATAGTGGCTTTGGCTGTTATCATGTTTATTATGGGGGATTCTAAGGACCCCTATTATCTTCTCGGGGTTCTCATTGTTTTGGGAGGTCTCCCTATAATTCTAATAGGATTTTTAATAGGTATATTTGGTTAGCTTGATTTTACTCTTAATCCCAGTTTATTATAACCACTACTGTGTTCTTATTTGAACAAAACTCCTTGCATCCATTTCGTGTGCTTATTCTGTTGCATCAAACTATTATTTTTCTATAAGCGATAAGTTTTTTTCGGGTAAAATATAATAATAAAACATAGAAATTACCATTATATAAAACACAAGTTCTTGGGGTGTCACATTATTCCCATATTCTAAGAATTTTATCCCCACAATTCTATTCACAAACTGGAAGAGAAATTCCCATACGATTATCATCACCAAAATGGGATATTCGGCTCGGTTAATGGAATACCATGGTTGGTATTGAGTTCCTCTTCTTCTCTAGCCCAGATACACCTTGAGTAGTACGTTTTGAACTCTGGCTCATGAATTCTACACTCAGGATTCCATAGGGAGGATTGAGCGGTACAAAGTTTAGAGATGTCCGAATAGACATATTCTCTGATGCCCCGCCAGACTACTTCTTGCTCAAGATATTAGATTGGAATGATGTGGTTAAACAGACCGAGGTTTAGGATCTAGAAAATAAAGGCTACCCTAAGGTTCCCATCTTGGACAACCACTAGGAAACATGCTCTGGCAGAAAAATTCTGTGCCAGAGTGAAACACTGAAAAAGAACCTCGAAGTATCTCTCTCTTTGCCTATAAAAGGGGAGTTGGGTAATGGCGATGGAGTGGAAGACATTGTAATTCTCTTGAAAGGAACGAAGGATCTCAAGGATATTGGACAAGACAAACATGTGTTGACATGATCCTCCCAGGTTGAGGAATGAATGATAGTCCACGACGTAAGTTCTGATTAATATATCCTCCAATATATCATTGGGTAGAGATGATATATTTGTTTTTCTAGCCATCTAATAACATATTCGTGAGAATTCACTTTGAAAGTTCAGATATAGTAAAGACAGGAATGGAAAAGATAATATTTAAATAAAACAAGAGTTTATTACTAAGCATTAGTGTCTAAGTTCCCTTAATGAACCACTACACGAACTCCACATAGAGAAGAAAAACTCCCTATCTCCTCAAACCAAACATAGGCTGAGCATTCAGGGTTAAAATCATGGGAACACCTGTGACGTCTCATGAGTGTAGTATGAGGGGTATGAAGTTGGGAGACATCAAAATACACTTGTTTCCTACAAGAAAGTAGGGTGGACTCATCTTGTAACATTACAGAGTCCAACAATTGGCCCCAGGAACCATAGTTCAAGATTTGAAAAAGATAGGCCGTTCGGAGGTCACCGACAGTAGAAACTTCTCGAAAAGTGTCGAAGTCCATAAAGCCAAAGTCCTCACCTACCATGAATACTCGAAAAAGTTCCTCATGGTACCTTCCCCAACGTACATAGAAGGAAAATTGGGTCATCATCATAAGAAGGTAATCAAATCCTAGCCCCCGGTGTAGTTGAAGCACCCGAGGTGAATTTGACACATCATACAGGTGTTTGCACATCATGCAGATATGAGCATAGTTAAGAAAATTCTCTCAGCTAGCTAAAGACACAATGGTATCTAGGGCCTCAACGAGGAGTGACAGTAGATTGGTTGGAACATTTTCATTTGCCATATAAAAGTTATAATAAAATCACTTAGTAAGGTTCAGTCATAGCTATATATTTTTTATTACCTGGTTTTCCATAATTGTCTGAACCTATCCTATGATACCAACTATAAGGACCCAGCCCCCAAGTTCCCGGAGCCAGTGCCCATGAGACAAGATGTACCATATCCATAATTATTACATAAAATTCATTTACAAATATCACATCATGTCCCATGCTATAGAGGATTGTGAGGTTCAGGTTCTGGGAAACGAGTTGCATTCTGAAACATCATTGAAGACATGACTGATACATGAAAAATTTTCATTTAAAATGTAGGGTGAGAAAACGAATGCCTAGTAAGGGGTTTAAAAATAACATATTATACCCAAAACAACTTTTGAAAACATTCTTTAAACCATTCATAAAACAATCTTCTTAAAGAAAAGCTGTAAAACATGTGACATGTCATAATAAAAGTGCTTAAGTAGAAACATGCAAGTAGAATTACCAGGTCACACAATTTGGACATAGGCATACTGAATAAAATAAGTTCTAAACATGTATGTCATGAGAATATGTAATCACAAATTAAAAAATTAAGGGTAATGAATAATCAGAGTTGCGCATAAAATAAAAACTTCAATTCCATATGTTGAATACTAAATCATTGATTTTTAAACATATGTCCTGCCATAAATACACATGACATTTAGAAACATTTTATCGGGGAATTGGCCAAGACATCTAATGATTTATGGCCTTGGCCGAAAATCCATAAGCTCTTTTGACCAAATATTCTACTAGTTGAATATTTTTCTGGTTAATTAAATTACATAGTAATAAGGAAGGAAGTGCATATGCTAGACCGTGTCAAGGCCTTGTGCCAAGACCTAGGAGCTAACTGTAACCGGACCTGAACCCGGAGAGCCTCTGTAACAGGACTCTAACCCAGAGTGCCTCTGTAACTGGACAGCAACCCGGAGTGCCTTTGTAATCGGACACCAACCCTGAGGGTCTGCTATAACTGGAACCCAACCCGGAACATACTAGGTCCAATGCATTCCTCATATCTCTAAATCAAAGTGCATATACCACTTTGATTTATTAATTACTTATCACATATCAAACAAAGTGTATTACCTACTTGGTTTCTTATTTCACCTCACATTTTATTCAAGATGTCACACACCACATTGAACAATTAAATTCATAAACTAAGAATTGGTCATATAATCTTACTATTACAATCATCCACTTTTAAGAATATGTAGTGAGTCTAGAACAAAACAATTAATTGTGTGGTTAAGACATTAATTAGTACCTATATTAAGAGTACCTATGATGCTAACTAACACACATGAAATATCATTTTGATCACTTAAAATGACAAAGTCCTTAACCAAAGTAATCAAGAACATTCATGGTTAAATAAAAAGATAAACTTAACATAATAAATGAAGAGGTAAACATATCATTTCATGTGGTTTACTATACTCACATTATCTCAAACACTTCTGGTTAAAACTTTAAGGTATAAAACCCAGCCTTAAATATTATCATTTAATATAATGGGTAAAGAGTAATTAGTAATACAAATATGAGGTCACGAGATTCCCATATCTATACTCATGAACTCAACATATAAAAAGTAAGCATTTGGATAACGCTGTTTAGGGTTTCATGTGGTGTAAAATATTCATTCAACCTAGAATTTCATAAAAATAGTGATTAATCATGCCGAAAACATTTGAAATGTATGTGTAGTAATTTCTTCACATACCCTAGGATTTTATAAGTAAAAGAATTGAAACCCACGTTGGTATTCTCACAATCAAAACTTAACAAAATCCTTAATCTGCTTATAAAGTTCATGAAAATCAACATATCACGTATTTTATACTTATATATTTTCATATAAATATAGGTATATATATATATATACATTCAAAAATACTTAGTAAAACAAGGATGATTGAAGAAATTCAATAAAACCTTCACAACAATAAGATTTTTGGGGAAATATCATTTAAATCTAGAAGTCATATATATATATATATTGGATTAAGAAGATACAGTTTTATACAGACAAACACATTCATATATAACTATGCTTATATATATATATATATAAGTTCACGAAAATGATAAAATCCCCTTCAAACTTTATTTATACTAAGTATATCCATTTTCACAAGAACATAACGATTAGATATAAAATGCATCGAGGGTATATAATTAGTACTTTCTTCACAAGGCTTTAGAAACATTGGTAAATACAATTGAGGATTCAAAGTTGGCTTACGTCCCCACATATTCATAAGGATCTCATACATTTCTTATTCGACACTTGCATGATTATTAAAATTATTATCTAAAAGTATAAAAATGAAGTGCTTAAACCACATGTATGTGTATTATCAATATATATTTAAGAACACATATAAACAAGTGTAAAACATTTTCTTAACAATGACTCCATGGATTTATTAATTCCTTAATAACTTTGAAACTCAAGGTTAAAAGTCTTAAATATGGGCTCATGAAACAAACTGAGGTCATTGTACAATATACCAATATATATTTTCACAAACACGTTTATTACATAAAAAATATGTTCTTAAGGAATATATTTGCATGGGGTGTCCATGCTTAGGGTTGTTAATACATTGTATTCAAGATCCTGTAACTTTTAAGGAATATAAACTCAAACCGTATGATGATGTTTACTAGTTTTACAAATATATATATATATACATGTTCATACAACTTAAACCAAGAAATAAAAATACTAAAACCTTACCTAGCTTGAGGAGGAGGGGGAGGAGGTGCTTGAGAGACACTAGAAAACTCTGAAAAATTTGATGTGATCCGCTGGAGGCTCAGTGCAAAGAACTGAGAGGGTTCTTCAAATTCCCTGGTGAAGTTTTTATAATTGATACCTATAATGAATATTTTAATGCATGAAGGAAGGGATTAGAGGCCAACTTAACTTATGAAAATAATACGGTGAAAGGTCTCTGTGGAAACCATGTGAGAGTGGAGGGTTCGACGGCTAAGGGATTGAATAAAATGGTGATAAAATAGGGTGTATGGCTACTGTTTCAGGGCACGCCGCGGGGCAGAAGACAACACCGCTGGAAGAAAATCGGGAGAAAAAACAACGGCCTGGATCACGACTATCTTTGATCCAAGGGATGGGCACATCCTCGAGGTTAAAAAAATGACTTAGATTATATCTGAGTTGATTGGATAGCCCAGAGTCAACGCGACATTTTAAATTGCTGAGGGTCATACGCGGGGTTGAGATCAGCGGCCCAGATCATGCGATAAGAGGTCTAACGACCACGATTGCATTTTTCCCAAAAAATCGCTTCCCACATCAAAACAGGGAGTTGATTTTACCTCCCTTATAAGCTTCAGCCTTCTGTAATGCTGGTAATAACACAACACACACACAGGAGGTCTTATACATGGGCCTCCGGCTCCCCCGTAGGCCTCGGTCTACCCAAGCATACGCGGCCTTGTGCTCGTGCTGTGCGTACACAAGCGCTCCTGAATGCTCCCATGCACACCGCGACCTCATGCACGTGGTGCACACACATGTGATCCTTGAGAGACCCATGCCCGATCTCAGGCTAGCCCAGGCTTGGGCTAAGGGCCAGGCTCGACCACCTTGAGTGAGTTTCCTCCCTTGGCCCCCGGTCAAGGGATGGCCGTAGCGGGTCCAATTTGTTTTATAGAAACTAACCTAATAGCATGTAGTTTTAAGGGTAGTCATACTATATAGAAAATGTTCTTTTAAAACATGGATTTTATTAAGCATTAGTAGGTAAATGTTCATGAAAAATAGACTTTTGTTTTCTAGAAAACAATTGTGTATAAACATTAAAATTTTAATATGAGAATTATAAATTGAGATTTACTAACCTATAAGATAACTATTATATAGAAAACTTGGTCTTAGTCAAAAAAATAATTTTATTAGAAGATATAAAACATAATTTGTAATACTGTTTAAGAAATGAAACTCTTTACATTAAAAAAGAAATATTTGCTAAACTGTTTTCGAATTACTTATTATTTTTCTTAAAACTTAAATGAAACTCAAAGTATCATATCGTAGTTGGGGTTTTATCTTACAATTTTAAAATAATTTCATGAAGTTTTACTTAATTGTTCTTTATTTAAAACATCATAATACTAATGACTATAATTATAGCCTTTGGGTTCCCAATGGTTACTTGAGGTAACAGTCGGATTGGTGCCATATAAAACCTTGTCTCAGGGTGTCTTAAGCTTAAGGTGATTGAAGAAGAAGAAGATGGTGCTTTTCATACCGTTGATGCTCAGCGTAGCCGTAGTGGATTTGGCTTTTATCATGTTTATTATGGAGGATGCTAAGGAATCCTATTATCTTCTTGGGGTTCTCATTGTTTTGGGAGGTCGCCCTATAATCCTGATAGGTTTTTTAATAGGTATATTTGGTTAGTTTGATTTACCTCTTAATCTTGGTTTATTGTAACCACTACCATGTTCTTATTTGAAAAAAACTCCTTGCGTCCATTTCGTGTGCTTATTCTGTTGCATCAAACTATTATTTTTCTATAAGAGATAAGTTTTGTTTAGGTAAAAGATAACAATAAAACATATAAATTACGATTATATGAAACAATAGTTCTTAGGGTGTCACTTTAGGCCACAACCAATGGTGTATACAAAATATCCAGTCTAAATAGATAATTCATAAAAGTATGAAATAAATGAAATTAATAAAGAAAGACAACTTGGGTTCCACTAATTAAAAATATTCACTTTAGCTGATTTCATAATTTATTTCATGGTTTAGGAATTTACATCAATTACATAATAGACCAAGCTAACTAATTACCAAGCATAAGGAATAATTCAAGTTTCTTATATCACTAGGGAAAACCATTTCAAAAAAATTTAGATCACACTTACCTCAGAGCATCAATATAGGTAATTTCATCCAATGAAACCATTAGGTCCTAGAGAATTAGTTCGTCACCCTAATCTATGCATTCTACGGGTGGATTAGAGTGTCAGTCCAACCCAACCCATGAGAGGAGCCTCCGTCCTTTATCCCGCACCACCAATCCATGTGCACAAGCTTATTCATCCATTTACCCTATATACCATATAATTAACAGTACACAATCTATAAATATAACATTCTCAATTAAAATTTCATTCAACCCATAGATATTACTTATAAATTAACCCATTAACCCATTTTCCTTTTTCTTAGCATAACCCATTTAATCCATTTCCCTTTCCCATGACTTAACTCATTATTCATATTAAAAAGGTTTCATACATTATCCCATTTATCATATCTCAGCCATTCATGTTCCTTAATACATTCACGAATTTCCATTACAAATACATAATCCACTTGACATATTCACATTAATCCACTTTGTTCATTTTCTCACCATTAAAAACAATCCCTTCAGACATTCAAGGTATATAAATAACCATTAATTTTCCCCTTTTAGTTCAAACTAACATACCAACATGATAATCTTGGGTTATACCTCCTCACAAACCAATTCCAACTTATCATTATCATTTTACATGCTTGAGATTATTGGCGCACCCCATGGGTTTTTTTAGGTCTACTAGGTCAAATACCCTGAGGGGGGGGGGGGGGGGGGTGAATTATGGTATGAAGGATTAAAACATTTTATCATTCGGATCTTGTTTCATTGTTAAAAAAACTAAATTATCTCTTCCTACAATATCAATATACAAACATATATGAAATCAAGTACATGACACATCAATTTTTACTAGGTTCACCCTTACTCGGCTACGTCCAAGGATCATACAATGATAATGTGCTGATGTACCAAATTCACTAAGGCTCACTTCCAATAATGAGTACAATGTTCAAGCTAGATCTTCTATGCCTAGGATCACTACCTTTACAAAGTTTAGGGTCTTATCACTGCATTCCCAAGGGTTATTCACTATGCCTCTTTCTCTAGCTCACTACTGGTGGAAAGGGTCACTGTATTCCTCTTCCTTCTCACACTACTCTTGGAAAGGAATCCACTCATAGTTTATTGACTTGTAGGTAAAACACAGTTTATAGACATGTGGTCCCTTCATTTGCATGAATTATTGCATCCTTAACTATAGATAGATGCTCTGTTGAAGTTTCCTTTTCACCCACAGATGAATTCCAACTTCTCGGGTATTATTAGGTACTAGAAAATACTTTCACAAACTGAATTGAAGCATTCACAAGCTTCCTTGTAAAAATCACAAACCACCTTCGTCTTATGCATACTGAGTACCGTGTTTGGTAAGCGGGCCACCTCCTCCATGTACTGTTGCCGCTACTGCAAACCACCCTTCGTTCACGGACTACCTCTACCTTCACGATCACATTCTTCTACTATGTACTGATTTCACAAATTTCCTCTGCAAAACCCCTTATGTTCGAGAACTATTCTCTGTTTGTGGATTGTCTTCTATTCTGCATATCGAAGCTCTCCTTCCATGTACCGCTTAAATAATTATCCCTCTCATATACCAGATATTCCTTCTCTACGTACGGAGACAACTCCTTCTATGTATCAAACTTCCTTCTCTGCATACCAGACTTCTTTGCGGGTTAAGAATCCCTACAAACACCTTCAGTGCAAACCACTTTCATACTTTTCTGAATTCCTGGAGAAAAATATATTCTCTAGTGATATTAAATATTCATAGTAATTGGTAGTATTAGAGATTCTTATATAGAAAAAGGTATCTACAAAATCTGATAATCCAAGATTTACCAAATATTTAATCCAGCCTCCACCTCTTACTGATTCTTTTGCTGTCGCGAACCACAAGCCACCCGCGAACTATTTTTCATACGCGGTCTGCATATTGCCTTTTCTATTACATGGTTTATATCCTCCACCGATGACAATCCATTCACGTACCGCACCGCCTTCCACCAAAAACTACTTTTGGTTTCATGAACCGCACACACATACCGTTTCCGACACTCCTCATACCGTTCTCAGAACATGGTATGTGACCCATGAATTATGGTACAAAGTTCTCACCCTTTGACGATTTTCTTCAATGTTCTTTATACTATTCACTCCTGTGAATAAATTATTCCTTTTACAACATCAGACTCCCAATTTTGAGGCCCCAAAATTTCGAAAACACTAGGAAACTGTGCCAACTTAAAAACCTTTCTTCAACAAACACCAATGATACTCATTTGTGGTCATCTGGCTTTGTCAACAAACATAATCACACCCAGAACATTCTAAGATAACACATGATATATTTTTTCCAACTATCTCCCCCTTTGGGTTTGTTGACTACTCTTCTTAAAACAATTCTTTGTATTTTGATATCTTGATAAATCTCTTTCCATCTTCAACCATCATTTGCTTCATGCGATTAAGATAGTGACCAAGAATTTTCTCAACACATACTCTAATCCCACATGATCCATTATCATCATGAGAAGCAAAAGTATAATGAAATTTTAATCAATTAATCACTTCATTTCCAGTCACCAAATACTGATACAATACTGATACATGGATACTAAGGAACTACTTTCATCATGAACCTCAACCGTTGTGATATCTAATCATTGATCAATCACTTCTAGAATTGTTAGAATTAATTCTCCCCCTCTCTGATAGCTCTTCCAAACAGATCCAACTCTGCTTCAACTCCCCCTATCTCACTGCTCCACTTAACAGCTTTTCCCTATGTCTTTTCTCCCCCGGAAGTCACACTTTCTCCCCCTTTGTCAATGAACCCAAAGGGCACTTCAAGGTTGTATGCAACAAGGTAAAGAACACATATCATCACATTAGAGAATGACACATCATAACTTGGAGATAGGAGTCCCACATCCACACTTTTTCAAGTGTGGTAAGTCGACTAGATTCTTAGAGCCAGTCGATGCCTTTCAAACACATTTTTGGGTAATACCTTTGTAAGAATATCTGCAAGTTGTTGTTCTGTAGGCACACAAACCAACTTCACAAGCTCTTTCTCAACTTTCTCATTGATAAAATGATATTTTATTTCAATGTGATTTATCCTTGAGTGATGGACTAGATTTTTTCTTAGATTTATAGCCCTTACATTATCACAATGGATTCTGATCAGAGATTTCACTTCAATTACCATATCTTCAAGTTGGTTTTTCATCCATAATAGATGCATGAAAGCTTAGGTAGCTGCAATGTATTCCACTTATATGGTTCTAAATGAAATGAAATATTTTTTCTTGCTTAACCGAGAAATACAAAACCCTCCAAGATAAAAGCCACCTCCTGATGTTGATTTTCTATCCTCTGATTAACCAGGCCAATCCACATCTGTATATCCCAATAACTATGACTGAGATTTATCCTTATACATTAGTCCAAAATCCAATGTGACCTTGATATACCGAATAATTATTTTTACTACAATAACATGGATCTCCTTGGTATTGCTTTGATACCTCACTGCTTGGCATGTAAAAAATACAATATCAGGCCTTGTCTCTGTCAGGTACAATAGACTTCCAATGATTTGCCTATATTCAGTGATATTAACTAGCTTGCCTTCATCATCTCATGACAATTTCAACTGGGTAGTAACTTGAGTCTTCATCTATTTGGAATTATCCATTACAAACCTTCTTAAAACCTACTTGGTATATTTATATTGGTAAATAAAAGTTCCATTCCTTCCTTGTGTCACCTGTATTCCAAGGAAAAATGTCAGCTCTCCAATCATCGACATTTTGAACTCACTTTTCATGAATTCAAAAAATTGTCTGCATTGTGCTTCATCTAATCCACCAAAGAGTATGTCATTGACATAAACCAACACCATCATCGTTTGAATATTTCCATTGTTGTAATGCAAATTGTAATCAAATCCACCATGCTGAAAACTGAGCTTATTTAGAAACTGATCAAGCCTTGAATACCATACTATTGGTTCTTACTTCAAATGATATAAATCCTTCTTCAGTCAACAAACTCTATTCTCATATTCATGAATTAGAATACCATCTGGTTTCTCAATATATACTATTTTTCTTCCAAAACTCTATTTAGAAATGCTGGATTGAAATCCATATGGAAAACTTTATGCTTTCATTGCAAAGCTATGGCCAAGCATAATCTAATTGTCTCCAGACTTGCAACAAGTGCAGATGTTTCATTGACATCTATACCCTCTATCTAGGAATACCCTTTGCACACAAGTTGTGCTTTTTTTAGAATCACATAACCATATTCAATCATTTTGTTTTGAAATAACCATTTTGTCCCTATGACATTCTTGTCTCATGGTATCAAAAAAATTTCCCATGTTTGATTCTTCTCAAATTGGTCAAGCTCTTCATTCATTTCATAAACCCAATTCTCATATCCAGCTACTTCATCAATGAATTTAGGCTCCACTCATGATAAGTATGATTCTTGCTTTAGAGACTTCATCCTTATTTTCTGCATTGGTTTTGTCTGATCACCAATTATGTTCTACCTATTAATTTCAGCTCTTCTTGCTGGTATATGGGAAGACACTAATTTATTATCATCATCTGATTCTTCTTCTGAATTAATCTATAGAGCTGGAGCATCTCTTGATATGCTCATCTCTTCATCACTATACTCTTGATTCTGATCATGTATTTGTTGAAGATTTTTTTTTTATTTTCTACAATAGTCAGATAATGAATTTCAACTATCTTTCCCAACCACTTATTGAAGAATTTATAAGATTTTATTTTCTTTGAGTACCTAAGAAATATCCCTTCATCCCCACGAGATTCAAATTTCCTATGTTTCTCCTTATTTAGAATGATAAATTTACTTTCAAATATTTGAAATTACTTTAATAATAGATTCTTTCCATAATATAACTCATATGGAGGGTTCTCCTTTTTTGGACAAAGTAAATCTCTATTTTAAGTGTATACTGTTATCATCACTACTTTTTTCCAAAATTTCTCCAGAAGATATTTCTCAATGAGCATTATTCTGGGCATATTGTTAACAATCCAATTTATTTTCTCAACTACTCCATTATGCTGTGGAGTTCTTACTATTGAAAATAGATGCTTTATCCCATGTTTTTTGAGATAATATTCCACTTGGATATTTATGAACTTTGTTATATTATTTGTTTTGATCGTTCATATTTTCTGACCAAGCAACTTTTCATATTCCCGTCGATATCTTGTAATAAAACTAAACACTTCATATTTTTGGGTGATTATTGAAACCCATGAAATTCTACTATAATCATCAATTAATATAATATAATATCTCATTCCATCAATAGCCCTTGGGAAAATTGGCCCAGACACATCAATATGCACCTGTTCAAGAAATCTTGTTGACTTTATCTCCTTTTTCTTATATATATTTTGAATGATCTTCCCCTATTGATAGGAATCCCACGTATGAGTATGATCATGTGATAATCTAGGGAGATTTTGAGTTGTATCATATTTTACTAGATCTTCGAAGGAACCTTGAATTATGTGCCCAAGACGCTTATGCCATAACTTTTTTTTCTTTATCCTTGGACAGAAAGCACATATCTTCTTCTCCACTCACGTGGTAGCAATTCCCTTTCATACACTTTCCTTGAAATATGACATCACCATCCTTTTCCTAGATGATACATAATTTCTCAGAAAAAATTATGGCATGTACTGAGTCACACAATTGAATAACACTAATCAAGTTGTGACTAAGACCCTCAACAACCAAGACATTATCTAGTATCATGTATTTTCCCCCAAACATGGATTTTCCTGAACCAATAATTTTCAAGCCATCATCATTAATGAATATTACAATACCTTTTTATCATACCTGATTATGGTTACTAGATTCTTATTTACCGTCATATGGGAAGTGCATCCACTGCCAATTATCCATATCCTTGTGCGATTTTATGCCTCATATGCAATTTCTGCAACCATGGCCTACTTGACCCTTTTATTTTTGACCAAATCCTTTGAATTCATAACCGACATGGAATGATAATCATGATCTTCCTCAGTATATGATGGGTCAACTTCGACCTACATAGCTGCAAATCAATTTTGAATTTTCATCTCACTTGAAGATACTTTTGGATTCTTATGAGAAACAAATTCAGTTTTCCTCGGCACATTCCTCTTCATTGTTAATGTGCAATACCTTGCCATATGTCCAAGTCCTTTACACATAAAACAATGACCATCAAATGATGACCTATAATTTTGAGCTATGTACGCCCACCTATGTTGGTCTTGTTCTCTTTGGTACCTCTTTACTATGGAACATACATTTTGAGAGTGTCCCATATTACCACAACAATAGAATCTTATGTGGGGTACATTCATATCTGGAAATGATGCACTACTAGTTATGCATAGGGTTCTCCAAATATTCTGATTTTGCTTCATGCCCAAATCAATATTTAATCTTAGACTGGGTTTTTGTGGTCTAACTTGAACCATAAATGCTTTTTGTTTTAGATAAAGCCCCACACTAGCCTTATCATTCAGAGAATATTTGTGCTTCTATTCTGATGGACCACTCTGCTCAAATCTCATCTTCTCTATTTCCTATATGATCTTCCTTCCTAACAGTTTTTCCTGATCCTCAATTGTTTATTGTAGACTAACGACTTCTTCTTCTAGTTGTTCGATACGCTTGATTTTATATTTTCCAGTTTTAGTAAAACTATCAACTTCAATTTTCTATTATTCAATTTTGAGTTTGTACTCAACCACCTTTTCAGAGATTTATTTCATTGAAGACCTAAACTTTTAAATTTCTTCATTCATCTCAGAATTCTCTTCTTCCTGCTACTGCATAAAGAGTTTGGCATCAAGAAAAAATTTGTTAGATTTTTTCTTTTTGGCTCTCAAAATATCTAACTCTTCAAGGGAAGCTTCTAATTCATCCTGAAGATCTACTCTTCCTTAAATTTCTCCTTCTTCATTGTCACTTTATTCTCTTATTAAATAATTTTTAGAAACTTTCTCCAAATCATCTACTTTATAATCCATGCAGTCCTCTAACTCTTCTTCCTCAAATTCTTCTGAACATTCATCCTCTCTTGAAAGCAGATTTTTCTTTTTGAAGAAATTTCTCCTAGTAATTCTCCTCCATTTCTCATTTGATGAATGCTTATTTCGTATAATTTCATCATTTTCTTCATTTTCATCACCAAAATCCTTAGGAAAATTTGCTACAAAATTCCCAATCTTTCTACATCAAAATCATGTGAATGTAAGTTTACCTTTAAACCTCCCTTTTTCCCTTTATAGATTGGAGGAGAGAAATGACATGACATCATCCATATTGTCCTCCTCAGAACTATCTTCAATAGAGAGATTCTTTATGGCCTTGAATGCCACTTCCTTAGTATTACCTTTTTCCACAGTATCATTATCATCATTTATCATTTCATATGCTACAAGGATACTGTGTAGGTTATCTAGTGTAATCTCTTTTAGGTCTTTGTCTTCTAACACTGAAACTTTCAGATTGAACCGTAGTGGAAGTTTCCTCAAGATTCATTTCACAATCTTTATATCTTCAATGACTTCTCTAAGACCCAAATTATCTTCCACAATAATATTTATCCTATCTAAGAATGCATCAACAGTCTCATTGGTATTCATTCTGAGATCCTCATACTTGCTCCATAGAACATGAAGCTTTGCTTCTCTGACTTTTGTGTCTCCCTCATAAATGTTTAACAATTTTTACAACATTAAATTTGATGTTTTACAGACATCACCTTCATATAAATTTTATTTTATAGGGCTCCCTCTAAATCATTGATCCCTTTAGCATCAAAATACAATTATCTTCTTTTAACTTCTAATAAAGCGCCACTATTAATGTCAGCTGATATTCAATGCATAGCTGCTATAAATACATCCATCCCTACTGATCGGAAATATTGCTGCATCTGATTATTACATAGTGGAAAATTATTTATATCAATGATCATAATTACTTTATGATTGACCACCTCTATTTCTTTTTCTTGAGATAAAACCACTAACTTTCAACCTTTCCTATGATACCAATTGTTAGGTCCACTAGGTAAAATACCTTGAGAGGGGGGGGGGTGAATCAGTGTATGATAGATTAAAAACTTTTCTCGTTAAGATATTCTTTCATTGTTAGAAAAAACTCAATTATTTCTTCCTCCCGTAGCAATATACGAACATATATGAAATCAAGAACAAGACGCAATGATTTTTACTTGGTTCACCTATATTGGGCTATGTCCAAAGAGCATACAACGACAATGTGCCGATGTACCAAATTCACTAAGGCTCACTGCCAATAATAAGTACAATGTTCGGGATAGATCTTCTATGTCCAGGCTCACTGCCTTTAAAAGGTTTAGGGTCTGCTCACGGCATTCCCAAGGGTAACTCCCTATGCCTATTTCCTTGGATCACTCCCAGTGGAAAGGGTCACCGTCTTCATCTTCCTTCACTCAATACTCTTGGAAAGGAATCCACTCACAGTTTATCAACTTATAGGTCAAAAACAGTTTATGCACATGTAGGTCCCTTCATTTTCATGAATTTCTGCATCCTTAACTATAAATAGATTCTTTTTTGAAGTCCCTTTTTCACCCACATATGAGTTCCACCTTCCCATGTACTATTAGGTACCAGAAAATAATTTCACAAACTAAATTGAAGCTTTCACAAGCTTCCTTGTGAAAATCACAAACCACCTTCCTCTCCTACATACTGAGTACCAGGTTTGGTACACAGAACACTTCCTCCTCATAATACTATGAACCACCATTCATATGAGGACTACCTTCGCCTTCTCTGTCATGTACCGCTATTGCGTACCGATTTTGTCAAATTTCCTCTGCAAAACCCCTCCTGTCTGCGAACTGTTCTCTGTTCATGGACCGTCTTTGCATCCGTGTACTGGAGCTCTCCCTCCACATACTTCTTGCAGAATTCTCCCTCTCATTTACTGGGGATTTTTCCTCCACGTACTGAGACAAATCCTTCTGTGTACTAGACTTCCTTCTCCACACACTAGACTTTCTTTGCGGGTTAAGAATCCCCGCAAACACCTTCAGCGTGAACCAATTTCAGACTTTTCTGAATTCCCAGAGAAAAATATGTTATCTAATGATGTTAAATATTCATAGTAATCGGTGGGATTAGCAATTCTTATATTGGAAAAGATATACACAATATCTGATAATATACAATTTACCAAATCTTTAATCTCGCCTCCACTGCTTACCGATTCTTTTGCCATCGCAAACCACAAGCCACCTGCGAACCATTTTTCATACGCGGTTCGTGTAATATCTTTGCTCTTATGTGGTTGATCTCCTCCACTGATGAAAATACATCCGAATACCACACCGTCTACTTCCACAAACCATTTTTGGTTTCACAAACTGCACCCGCGTACCGTTTCCACTGCTCCTCATACCATTCCCGGAACATGGTATGCGACCCCTGAATTATGGTACGTGATTCTCACCCTTTTATGATTTTCTTCAACGTTCTTCATACCATTCACTCCTATGAAGAAATTATTCCTTTTCCAACATTATACTCCCGATTTTGAGGCCCTAAAATTTGGAAAACACTGGGAAACTACACCACCTTAAAAATATACCTTCGGCAAACACCAGCAATACCCATTTATGGTCATATGGATTTTTCAACAAACACTATCACACCAAAAACATTCTGAAAGAACACCTTGAGGATTTTTTTTCCAACAGTTGTCCTATTTGGTATAGTTAACCTCAACACATCTTGTGGGGATCGTGAGAGATTCGAAACACCATTTAGACAACCATTTTACTAAATATTTATAAAAGTATCAATTTCACAATAGGGGAGAAGAAATAGTACAACCACACATGAATAAATAAACTTAAAGAATATGGAATTTAACATGTAGACCACCTACCTTGAATCTGAAGATGAACGTACCCTTAACCTTAGCCTTAGATCCAGATTCCATCAACCTTTCAAGCCTAAATCTATAATCCAATGAAAAAGAGGGTTTTAGGGATTCAGAAGAAGATAAACCAAGATACAATCCCTAATATGAAAAAAATAAGAAAGAGGAGCATTAGGATTATTTTGAGGTTGTATTTGCACCTAATGACACTTCAAATGAACTATAATAAAAGGAGAATGGTCCCTTGGAATCTTGGGTTGAAATGGTTCATCACTAGAGTTGAGAGGAGAATAAATGGGGAAGAAATTGGATGGGAAACTTAAAATAATGAGGGGGAAGTTTTGTAATTTATTAATTTTTAATGAGGCGAAAGGTTTGGTTGGACAATTTTTCAAACCATGTATCAACAGTGTGCCTTCCTCTATCTAAGAGGGGCCTAATTCACATGGTTACCTAGGGATCTGGCATAGTTTTAAAAATTGTGTGTCAACCGTGCATAATGCCTCTGTCCTAATTTGTATGGTTTGTCTTTCCCCCTATCATGGGTTTTATTAAATGTACTCCCCTCCTCCTACCTATCATGGTGTGGGTGCACAATTATCTCCAACCATGCCCTAACCAAGCAACAAGAACTGGAAGTCCATTTTCCCATTTCTTTCATGTCCCAAACCCTTAAAACACCCCCAATCCTCCTCATACACATGTTAACATTTAATTATCCAAACATAAGGGGTTTAAAACAAAGTTTTAAAAATTACATACCTTCATGAAGTGTGGGATATTACAACCTATCCACATTATAACGTCTTTTCCTCAATCTTCTCTTCCAAGAATTACTGAGATTACGAAGGGAAGAGATTTTTCCACTAGGCTTGCATATCTAAATCTCTCTCCTAAGTTTCCTCCTGAAAATTCCCATGCTACCACAAAACCCAAAACAAGGGAACAATATTTCCTTAAATTACTTCTCATAATGATCCATAATACATACTGGATGCTCCTAAAAGGATGAATCAGCCTCAAGTTAAACATCTTCAAAATCAATCACATGAGATGGATCAGGGTGATACTATCGAATATTTGAAACATGAAAAACATCGTGTATACCACTCTAAAACTATAGAAGATACAATTAGTATTACACCAGCCTAATCCTATCCCAAATCTCAAATAACCCAACATACCTAGGTGCTAACTTACCATGTTTTAGAATCTGACAGTTTCCCAACCTTGACAAGACCTGAACAAATTCACGATCATCCACCCCAAACTCAAGAGGTCTATGACTATGATACTCATATGATTTTTTTCTTACTATGGGTTGTTTCCATACATTTCTGAATCAACTGAACAAGTTCCAAAATCTAATACATGAGACTTGGTCCCAACAGCTCTGATTCGCCAGCCTCTAACCAAGACAACAGAGATCTACATGTTCTACCATAGAGCACCTCATATGGTGCCATATAAATTGTATCTTAGTAACTATTATTGTAGGATAAATAAAAAAGTTCTAAATTCTTCTCCCATGATCTACCAAAATCTAGGACACATTCCCTCAACATGTCCTATTGTACCTGAATGATACACTTTGATTGCCCGTTTATTTATAGGTGGAAAGCTGTACTCAAAAACACCTGGGTACCAAGAGACTTATATAACCATTTTTAGAAGCGTGATGTAAAATGTGGATCACAATATGAAAATATAGTACACATCACCCTATAACACTATACTATCTCTTGAACATAAAACTCACCCAATTGGTTGACGAAAAAAGTGTCTCAAATCAGCAATAAATGAGCCACCTTAGATAACTGATCAACAAACACCCAAATCAAATCATTCTATTGAGGTTTAATTAGGAGATCCACCATGAAATGTATCATTATGTCATCACATTTCAATTTTAGAATGGGTAATGGATGAAAAAAACCACATGGATGTAGATACTTAGCCTTAACCTTCTGATAGGTAAGGAAACATGCAACAAAACCTGAAGCCACTTTCTTCATCCCTGGCCACCAATACTACCTATGTAGACCACACTACAATTTGGTCAATCTAGGATGTACTTCCCACTTTGATTCATGAAAATTATGCATAAAATATTTCTACAAAGATGTTGGAACCATAACATGACCACAAACATATACAACCCCATAATTTACAATGATCCAACCAGGGGTGACTCCCCACATTTAGAATTCTCCCTTAAATCAAAACATTTAAAATCCTCATGTTTTATCTTCTTTGATACAACTCATAAGTGTGGAATCAACTACCATGGATGAAAGGGTCATTGGGTTTGGGCCATACTACACCTCAAGGTTCATCTCAACAAACAATGCCATCATCTTCCACTCAGAAATAGTTTCCTGAACTATCTGTTTTCGAGTTTCCAAGCTCAAAACATATGAAAAATTGTTTCCCTTCCCTAGTGTATAAACTAACTCAAAATCGAAGGACTGAATGTACTCAACCCACCTTTGCTACTGAAGATTCAGATTACGCTGAGAGAAAATGTATTTAATGATCTTATGATCAGTATACACAATGAACCCCTCCTCTAATAAGTAGTGCTATTAACACTTCAAGTTATATACCACTATGGCCAAATCAAGATCATGGGTGAGATAATTTCTTTTATGAGGCCTCAACTACCATGACCCATACACCACAACCCAATCGTCCTGTATCAACACTACTCTAAGCCCCACACTAGACACATCACAAAACATGAGATACCATTTTCCCAGATTTAGTAAGATCAGAATCAATACAGTTATCAACCAATTATTTAACTATTTGAAAGAATTCTTACATGCCTCGGTCCAATCAAGCTTTATGCCTTTTTTGGTAAATCTTGAAAGTGGCGCTACCACATGAGAGAAATTTTTGATAAACCTGTGGTTATAACCATCCAAACCTAGAAAACTTTGGATATTAGAAAAATTCTTAGGTTTATCCCAAGACATTACTGCTTGAACTTTTTCCAGATCCACTGGCATTCCTTCATCTAAGATAATGTGACCCTAGAAATGCATTGTATCAATCTAGAAATGATATTTAGATATCTTGACATATATCCTATGATCTCTTAGTGTAATAAAGGTGATTTCAAGATGTTTTTCTTGATCATCATGAGTTTTAGTGTACACCAAGATGTCACCAACAAAGAAAACTACAAAATGGTATAGATGTGGGTGAAATATTCGATACATCAAGGCCATAAACATTTCCAGTGCATTGTTCAACTAAAACAGAATCTTGAAAAACACATAAAACCCATACCTAATCTTGAAAGTAGTCCATTGTACATCAAAAGATCTCTACCTCACCTGATGTCAAATCTATCTCAAATAAATATTAGAATACACTAAAGCACCTATCAAATGGTTAAATAGATCATCGATTCGAGGAAGAAAGAATATATTCTTGACTGTCATCTGATTCACCTTAATATAATAAATACATAACTACAACAATCTATTAGCCTTATTGGAAAACAAAACTGAATATCCCCAAGGTGACGTACTTGAAAAAAACATTTATTATCCAGTTCTTCCAACTGAGTTTTAAGCTCCTTAAGTTCTATCGGTTCCGTTCTATATGGAATAATAGAATCTGGGTTTTCTCTTGAAAACAACTCTATTATGAACTCAATATCTCTCTTGAGCAGCAAACCTAATAAGTCCTCAGAAAATACATCCTGGAACTAATCCACCATAGGAGGAAAGACATGCTACTCTACTCCCCCACCATCAAGCATAAGACATGACACTTGGCCTGTGAGTTCACCCAACTACTCACAAACTGTCCCTGCATGGCCTTCCCAAACATCCCATTCCCCATGGAGGATTTAAGTGTCTCCCTCAAGAGATGTGAATGTTACCCTACAATGGTAATAGTAAATGTGGGCCTAGTACAACACTAACCACTCCATTCCCAAAATCAAATCAAAACCTGATATCTCAAGCACAAACAAATCCCATAGAAAATGATACCCCCCAACCTTGAGAGCACACCCCTTACACTACCTGATATTTTTGGTTCGAACCCCTAATAGTGTATTAATTAACATAACCCCACATCTATGATCCACTGCTAATCCCAAAAAAACCAAAAACTAAGAAGAAATAAAATAATGCGAGGAAACTATATAGAATAAATTAGTAGAAAGTGTGGAAGCTACAAGGATCATACCTCAAACAATTGATTGTCTAGCCCCACTACCTCCAAATGTATGTTAAAATAGATTAAGCTGGTCTACCCCTTTTACCTAGTCCCCAGTCTGAGTTCCTGGAGATACACTACTCTTCTGACATGGTCACTCTCATCCCAAAGTACCACATCCAACATGTCGACCGGTCTAACCAGTTGAGCTCTAGTTTCCTTCGTGATATGGGGTAACTGAACCCCTTTATACACTCAGCATCTTCTTATACCTTCCATCCATGACCAGCTATTGTGGGTTCCTAAAAAATCTCTTCACATGCTCCATTACACCACATGTTCGGCACTCAACCGGTGGTTGAGGAAACTAACCATGATTATTCCCTGGCCGACCACACTAGTATCAATAAACTCGATAAATAAATTTAGTGACTAGTTCCTTAATTTAACTACTCTTTCCACCACTACCCTGGTAGAGACTCTCAAATCCAAGATTCCTACTATTGGAATCCACAACACTAGATCATCCAACTATAACTACAACCCACCACCAAAAGCCTCATTGATGTTTCCTTCTAAAATAAGGGCATGATCCCCTACTTCAAAAACTCTCTTTAAATGGGATATATTTAACTATGTATTGATCTCATGTATGACTGAATCCTGGAAATGACTTACCATGGCTTCCTCATCACCTAACAATGCTGGAAAAAAATGTTGAAACTTAGTGAAGTGGACAACATACTCCATCACGGGCATAGATCCATAGGTCAACCTCATAAATTTCATATCATTCTCATGTATTAATGTATCTTTATAGAAATATTCTAGAAACGTTTCTTGGAAATCCTTCCATGTTATACAATCATCCTACTATGTCTTGACCAAAACATCCCACCAATGTTTTTTTACCCCACAACATGTAAGCCGCCAGCTTAAATCTCTTCTCAAGAGGTGTCTCACCAAACTGCTCTTCTCACTGATCACCTTGGATCACTAGGTTTCCTTAATAAAATTTTAGAGGAACATTCTCGGTGATGTCTTCCTATCACCCAACTAGTACATGATGTCTTAGTGGCATCCTCCTACAATGCCAAACACGCACCTTGAAAAAAATAACATAAAATTTCACTATTTACACAAAATAGGGATCTCCACTAGCCATAAAATTCCATTAACCATTCATTATTCCAAAGGATATCACTACAAACCATTTAAACCAATTCATCAATCACATCACAAATCTTTCCTATAAGGCACATTTAATATTTCACAACTTGTTACAACCAACATTCTAACTAATTTACACCCTTTCATTAAGCACACTTCTATATCCATTCTTTAACTTTATCTTAATTTAACCACTTTAATCATATTTATTAGACACCATTTTCATCAAATTTATAAGGAAGTGAAATAAATTATACTCTTCATGTCCCACACACCCATATCATGTGCGCCGAACATGATTCATGCTACCTATATCCCTAGGTGACTAAAATGAGGCATGAATACACAACCTCATTCCATTATGACCATGTGAAAAATATCATAATATAGGCACATCACACAAAAAGTGCATCACCCAATGGTGAAATATCATTTAACCATAATAACACACAATAAGAAAAACAATTCCAACCCTAGGTACTTGGGTTTTCCCCTCGTACATGGGTTAACTGCTCTCATGCATGAGCTCATTGCCCAAAGCCTGACACTTCCAAATCTCATTTCTACCATTCCCAAATATTAAGGCACAAAAAATACCTTATCTATCACCAATTTTAATTGTACCCAAATTGGAAGCCACTAAATCAATGCTCTATGTTGGGTCACTACATGACCTCAAGCATGTCACCCCATATACTGGAGGTTGCTGACTAGTAGAGAGGGTCTAATAGATCATGTGGGGAGACTATACCCTATTTACGAGAGTATTACAAAATATACAACATATAAAACAAATAAAAATAAATAAATAATAAACCAAAACATGCATTACTAACCCTTTTTAAAATAGGGTACACGACACAACTAAACAAGTAAATATGCGATATCATGCTAACGGTGCCAAAGTGACTAAAAACCCAAAGTAAATATGAAAAACTAAACTCCCAAATGGGTCTTGACTCAAAGTCTAGATCCTTATCCATTCATGTCTCAAGCCCAACTCAATTACCTAGTATAGGGCCTTCGCCCTTGCCCTCATTTTCTACCATGAGATATGCTTGGGTACCCAACAACATCTCAAGCAGAGTGTGAGTACAACTTAGTAGACCACCACCAATAGTGTTTATAAAATATCTAGTATAAAAATATATTGAATGAAAGTATGAAATAGATGACATGAATAATAAAATACAACATAGGTTCCACTAGTTAACAATATTCACTTTAGTCAATTTCATTATTTGTTTCATGGTTTAGGCATTTAAATCAATTAAATCAAAGCCCGATCCAATAAATTACCAAGCATAGTTCCCTATCTCACTAGGGAAAATCATTTAAAAACATATACATCACACATACCTCAGATAATCTTTCCAAGTAATTTTATCCAATGAAACAATTAGGGCCTAGAGCATTAGTCTGACACCCTAACTTGTGCATTCTAGGGGTGGGTTAGAGCATCATTCCATCCCAACCTATTGGAGGCCCCTTAATCCTTTATCCCACACCACCAAGAAATTTTCAAATTATTATTAATCCATTTACCTTGTATACCATATCAAAAACTATACACAATTAATAAACATAACATTCACAATTCAAATTTCATTGAACCCATAGATCTTCTTTATGCCTTAACCCATTAACACATTTTCCATTTTCTTAACATAGCTCATTTATCCCATTTACCTTTACCATTACTTAAATCATTAATAATATTAAAAAATTTACATACATTATCCCATTTAACATATCTCAACAATTCATTAGCCTTAATCCATACAAATATTCCCATTAAAAATCCATAATCCTTTTGAAATATTCACATTAATCCATTTTGTTCATTTTCATGCTATGCCAAACAATCCCTTAATCCATTAAAGGTCTTGACATATCCATTAATTTTGCAATTTTAGTTAAAAATAACATACCAACACAATAATCTTGATCTCTTCCTCATCACCAACCAATTCCAGCTCATTATTGTCATTTTTCATGCTCAGGATTGTTGGTTCACCCATTGGGTGAACCTATTTGGTCTAGTCAACCTCAACACATCCCGTGGAGATCAAGAGGGATTCAAACCACCATTTAGAAAACCATTTAACCAAATAATATTACAATAATCAATTTCACAAAAAGGGAAAATAATAGCACAACCACACATGCATAAATAAACTTAAAGACTATGGGACAGAACTTGTAGAACAACTACTTCATATACGAAGAAGAACACACCCTTAACCTTATCCTTAGATCCAGATTCAATCACCCTTTGAATACTCAACCTAAAATCTACAAAAAAATAGGGTTTTAGGGATTTGGGAGAAGATAAACCAAGTTACAAGCCCTAATTTAAAATAGAGAAGAAAGAGGAGCGTTGGACTTACCCGGAGCTTCAATTAGGACCCAATAGTGCTCTAAACGGCCTAGAATTGAAGGAGAAAGGTCCATTGAAAGATTGGTTCAAAATGGTTAATCACTAGGGTTTATAGGAGAATAAATAAGGAACATATAGGGTGATAAACTTAAAATTTAAAGAGGGAAGTTTCCCAATCTCTCACTTTTTAATTAGGAGCATTATTTTGCAACATGATTTTCCAAACCATGCAACAACTATGTGCCTGCCTCTGTCCAAGAGGGGTCCAAGTCCTATAGTAACCTACGGATTTTTCACAGTTTAAAAAATCATGTTACAACCATCTAGAGTGCCTCTATCCATGTCTGCACTGTTTGGATTTCCCCCTATAATATTTTTTCTTAACTGTGTACCCATACTCTTGGCTGGCATGGTTTGGGCGCACCGTTATCTATAACCATGTTCCAATCGTGAAACATGTACTGGAAGGCCATTTTACTATTTCTTTTATGTAAAAAACTCCCAAAACACCCCTAAGACTCCTCATACACCCGATAAAATTTAATTATCCAAACTTAAAGGATTTTAACTAAATATTAAACAAGTATATACCTCCAAGAAGTGCGGGATATTTCAACAAGTGTAGAGGTAAGGTTTATCTAACTAATGAATGTAAGACAAAGAAAGAAACCACTAATTTCTATTTATTAAAATTAAAGAGATTAGGAATTATTCATAATAGTTCCCAAGAATCAAGGGAACTTACTATATAATAAAACAAGGGGATAAGGTGAAGAATATGAAATTACTATAGTCTAAGTGGAAGTTCCAAGAAATGTGGTGAAAGGTATAATTTTTATCTAGTCAAAAACTGAATTTTTTTTATTTGATTTAGGTTATAACTACTATTTTATATCTGAAGAAATTTATTAGGGTCTGAAATCACCACCTCAAAAATTATATGTTGATTTATCATTAAAAACTCATAATGTTAGGTTGGTCATATCTCAAGTCTATAGCTCCTCAATGATAGATGTTTCTGGGAATGTAATTCCTAAAAATATTGATATTCAACCTTTGGTTGAATTTAATATAATTTTGGGACTGGGTTTTCTCTCTTAGTGTATTACACATATCAATTGTGAAGGAAGGGAAGTTAAATTCAATCTTACAAATCAACTTATGATAGTCTATCAGTGCAGGGATAAACCTAAACTCCCAATGAAAATTACTGCCAACATAAGGGTTTTACTACCTATTAATGAGGGGAATTTTTCTCGTATGGTTGGGGAGAAGCTTAGAATTTATGATATTCCTATCATATGAGAGTTTTTTTATGTATTTATAGAATATTTTCCTAGTATTTACCAGAGTTGTGAAGTTTTATTTTTAATATAACTCATACCTAGTGCTACACCTATTTCAAATAATCTATATAGAATGACCCTAACTGAGTTTTATGAATTAAAGAAGAAACTCTAGGGGAATATAGATAAGGGATTAATTTGGAATATTTCTTCACTATGGGGTGCACCTATTTTTTTATTAATAATAAATATGGGTCAATGCATCTTTGTGTTGATTATCAGGAACATAGAAAAATCTATATTAAGAAAAAGTGTCCTCTACCCATAATCGATGATTTGTTTGATCAATTATGAGGAGATCAATATTTTCTAATATTGATCTTTGATATAGATATCATAAAACAAGAGTCAATAAAGAGGATATAACCAAGAAAAACTTCCATATGAGGTACTATTATTATGAATTTATAGTAATACGATTTGGATTTAGTAATGATCCTACTATCTTCATGAATTTAATGAATAAAATATTTATAGATTACCTTGATCAATTTTTGGTACTATCTATAGATGATATTATTATATTTTATTACATAAATTAAGATCATAAATAACATTTTATGATTGTTTTGATGACTATGAGGAAGTATAATCCATATTCAAAATTTTCCAAGTGATAATTTTGGCAACAAAAAGTGTCATTCTTAGGTCATATAATTTCATGTGAGGGTATATGAGTGGATACTTAAAAGATAGAATTTATTATGAAATGGAATAGAATAACTATGGTAAATTAGATCCATGTTTTTATTGGGATTTCTAGATACTTATGATTATTTGTGAGATATTTATCAAAACTATTTAATCGACTCCCCAATTTGAACCACAAAGGAGCAAGTTCTTGTAGATATATGAATGTGAGGAGAAATTCAAAGTTAAAATAGAAGGTTGGTTAGAGAATCTATAATTTAAATACCCTTTATTGGATAAGGGTTTGTGATATATAGTGATTCATTAAATAATTTAATTGTATATATCCTCATTAGGAATAATATGGTAATAGATTATGCCTATTTCCAATTGAAAATTCATGAGAAAAATTACCCAACTCATGATTTGGAGATATTAATGGAAATTGTTTGCATAGATGATATGGAGGAATTATATTTTTAGTGAAAGGTGTGATATATATATTAATCATAAAATCTTAATGTATATATTTACATACAAATAGTTTTATATACCACAGATAAGACAGTTGGAGTTGATCAAAGATTATAACTGCTCAATAAATTACCTCCTTGGGAAGGCGAACAAGATGTCTGATACTCTGAGTCAGAAATACCATGATAGTTTGTACATTTTGAGGATTAAAATTGATATAATATTTATGGATTTATATAATTTGTATCATGAAATATTGAGGAAAGGGGACAAATCACATCTTTCTCATATGAATATTCAACCATATATCCATGATATAATTAAGAAGGTGTAGAAAGTTGATGTGGAATTACGAAATATGCTGAGGAATGGTCCTGAGTTAAAACATGATCATACTTTAATGATATGTTTTAGAAACCAAGTATATGTTCCATTAATACTATACTTGAATAAGGATATATTGGATAAAGCTCATAATTCACCATTCCTTATTCATCCCAAAAGTACAAATATGTATAGAGATCTGAAAGAGTATATCTAGTTGGATAATATGAAAATGGATATTGAAGAATATGTATCATGATTCCCAGTGTGTTAGTTTTGAGATATAAAATTCTAAGGGGATGTTACAAATATTACCCATACTAGAATAGGAATGGGAAACAATTACCATAAATGTTTTCATTAGACTCCGCCATACGTCTAAAGGGCATAATTATACATGGTTTATAGTTGATACAATTAATAAATAAGATCATTTAATCAATATATGATAAGTTTTTTATCTTGATCATCTCACTCTTTTATAAATTAAAAATGTTGTAATATTTCATGGATTACCACTCTTAGTCATATGTGATTAATATAGAAGGTTTACCTTGATGTTTTGGAGAAACATTTAGTAGGATATGGATACAGAGTTGTTTTTTTGTACTAATTACCATCCTCAGAAAGATGGTCAGTCTAATAGGATCATTCCAAATCTAGAATAAAATTTAAGATCTTTCTATATGGATTTTAAAGGTGGTTGGGATCAACACATTACTTTGGAATATTTTTCCTAAAATAATATATTTCATTCGAGCATTCAGATGGACCCTTATAAATCCCACTATGGAAGGATGTATAGAAATCCTACTTGTTTGGATGAAGTTAGATAAATAAAGCTATTGGGACCTTATCTAGATATGTAAATGATAGAGAAGGTTAGATCCATTCAAAAACACATAAGGGAAAACCATAGTCGACAGAAAAGTTATGCTGAAAATATTTAGTGAGATATATAATTAAATGTTGGTGACAAGTGTTAGTGAGAGTGAATTTTTCAAGAGGATGGGTGAATTGAGTACTCAATAAAAATGTCTGTTAAAACAAATTTAAATAAAATCCCATAGTTTAATTAAAAATATCCCAGTGAATCAAAATCGAAAATTAATATAACTTCTGATATTTTAAAATACTATCCAAAGAGTGATTAAGTATAATTTAAAATAATATGAAAACTATTTTAACTTTTGAGATCAATTTAATGAATCAAAATCATATAAAAAAATAAATTAAGATTAACTATCAAAGTAGTGGTTTTGTTTACAGTATAAAATAAGTTTAGTTTAGAGCTTAGAAATGAAACAAAACAAAATACATAGCAGAATTACAGTAAGTGGTTCAGTCCCAAGACAAGACATAATTCCCTCCACTTGTAAAAAACCTTCTTACAAGAAGATTATATAAAATAATCTTGATCCAATACCTAGATTGGGTATACAAAATAGCTAACTAGCTATCCAAGCCACACAATGACCTCTTCCATAATACCAATGGGAAGAAAATAAACAAAGTATAAACATGGACCTCTTCCACAACACCATGGGTAAGAAAGTGTAAAGAGTGTTAAGGAGATATCTTGTATCTTCCAGTTAAAGCCTAGGAGTTAGTGTAAGATTAATAAATAGAGTAAATCACACACTGCTCAATATTTTATGCAAAAATAGAAAGAGAAGGTGTAAAAATGTAGATAGTGTAATGTTTCTTTATCTAATATACTATGAATTCTTGAGAATCATTGTATATATCTTGGAGTAAAGATCGAGCTGTTTTATTAAAAAAAATAACAGTAAAATAGAGTGTCATATGCTCTCTTCTTTCTAACTATAGGGAAAGGTTTTAATATTCAATGTGATTCACTCTTCCAGATTTAGTTGTAGGTAAGAATTATTCATGTAAGGATCTTAGTAAGTGGCACAATTGACATAGATTTTTTTACTCAACCATCATTCATTCCTCTATTTCATCATCCCAAACAAGGGTGACTTATTTGAATATATAGTGCTATATAATGGAGATATATTTTAAGGAATAATCTTCTGAGTATCCTATATCCTTCTACTCAGCTCTGATATACTGTTTAATATTCCATGCAATTGTTTAAGATTAAACATTAAAATAATCCTCAATATTTAATTCAATAATATAGCCATTATAAAATTTAATTTAAAATAAACAAAATAATGATAGTGACTCTTCTGTCGGTGGAACAAATCTAGCAGTGATTCATCTAAGAAGTGACTTAAGCTGATGGTGAGTTAGGTCAATAGTGAGTTAGGCTGACGGTAGGCCATTTAGTGGTAGGTCATGCTCAACAGTGACTCATCTTAGTAAGGAATCACCTTAGTGGTGTCTTCTATGGTGAAAGGTCTTTTCAACACTTCACCAAATTTCTTGGCAGTAGGTAAAGTCTTACGATAGGTCATCTTCAATGGTGACTCATGTTCAATGGTGAGTCATGTATAGAGGTTACTTGATTATGGAATTATGCCATTTCAACACTTTTACAAATTTCCATCCCAATGGTGAGTCAAATCTGATGGTAGGTCTTTCCTGGTGGTGACTCATCTTTAAGGGTAATTCATTTATTTACTTAGCCAAAATCTTTCCAAATCTTCCTTTATTATAAAATGATAACATAAAACATAAAAATCATTAAAAAAATAATCATGTTTTTTTTTTCATTAAAACCAGGGTTCCAACAACAAGTTATTACTATAAATATCTCCTTGGAACAAGGTTATGATATTTGGAAATAAGGGCAAGTTGGGCCCTAGATATAATAGTCCCTTTAAAATTCTTGATCTTATTGGGGTGATAGCTTATTGCTTAGTGATTCAACCAAGTCTCTCTCAATTTTATATTGTGTTACATGTGTCTATCCCAAGTAGGTTCATACCTAATCAATAACATGTATCGAAGTCATAGGTTATACCACTGGAGCAATATCTATCTTATAATGAACCAATGGTGTAGATTTTGTATCATATAAGGAAAGTGATATGAAACAATACCACTCATCTTATCAAAGTTTTTTTTGTGAAAGCATAAATATATGGAAGCTACATGGGAACCTAAGGATGTGATGAGTCATAAGTATCATTAGTTTTTTATCATAGTGATATAATTTTGATGGTGAAATTATTATAACAGAGTAGAATGTAACTCCTCAAGATTTTATGATAGATTACTCTTTAAACAAATATAAATTCTTTGATAATTTTCTTTAAATGAAAAAACATGTTTAAAAAAAATATGAAAATTTATTGAAATATTATTATACTATAATTATATAATTTTTGAAATTAGGATATCATAATTATATCAGGGTGAATTTTTTTTACTTTTATGAAAATATTTATTTTTTCGTGAATAGTAAAAATACCGATTTTTGTAAAACTTTCATTTAATTTCATTTTTAAAGTCCCATTATGATTTTAATTTTATATTTAAATAATATAATTATCATTTAGTTAGAATTAATATAATTAATTACATTGGAATCATCTTTGTACTTTATTTTGGTATAAGTTCTTTTTTGAGCGTAAAAACGATTTTTTTCTAAAAACTTTTTTTAATTTGATGTTATGAATTCATATTAAAAGTTATTTTTATAAATTATAGGAATTTAATTTTATGAAATAGACATAATTTTTTTATTCATCAAGTCAAATTTATACTAGGATTATTTTTTATATTTTTCTAAAGAAGTTGAATTTTTAGTAAATAGTAAAAAATATAGTTTTTATGTAATACAATAACTTTTATGATAGAACCAAGACATAAATTTGATATAAAAATTTATTAAACTTATGGAAAGAATTATTTATGATAATATAATAAATATATCATAAAAAAAATTCAAAACATATAAATTATAATTTATTTTATGATAAATATTGAAATCATTTTTGGTGCCGACACAATGCTTTCGTATTACTAGAAAAGTCAAATTTGGTTTCCGAAAGATATAATTTGAGAAGAAAGAAGTATTTTATAAACTGGTTTAATATATATGAATTATTATTGATTATTTTTAGGGATTGATATGAATTTTAGAGTTATATAACAAGTGAATTATCTAAATTCATGGGTAATGCTTGCACATGGTTAGTAAAGTCAAAATAACATATTAAATAAGTTGTCATAAAATATATGTAATTAAGTACACATATTTAATGAATATAAAATTTTATATTTAAATTAATTTATTTATTTTTGTGATGATATTTTTTTTAATTTTTAGTGATGAAATAATTACCTTAAATGATTTTTCAATGCTGACATACTTCTTATGAAACTAGTGGAAAAATTAAAGTAAATAATATTAAAAACATTTAAACCAAAATTTTTATTATTTATTACAGTTAAAAAATACTTTTATTGTTAATAATAATGTATTATTGATGGTAAACATGATTATATTCAAATTAAAGCTTTTTCTTGATGTACTTAAAGTTAAATGTAATGAATAATGTAAAAAATGACATTAATGATATTTTATGAAAAATTATATTTTAATAAATTATATAAAACATTTAAAAGAAAAATTAGGATAAAAAAGTGTCTAAAATTCCATAAATTTTCCATTTATGAGTAAATTTTTACCTTGTAAATAAAATTATAAACCTTTAAGATTGAAAAAGTCATTACCACGGTTAAGGTTAAAATTGTTTAATGATGGGGTTAAAATAAAAGATAAGAGTTCAAATACCACTTAATAATTTACAAATTTTATTGATTAAAGGTATTTAAACCATATAATTTATTATCTTAGAAATTATTTCCACTTGTTTCCACTAGCACATGAAATTGAATTAATTATATATATATCTTTTTATTAATTCTATGTGTGTCCTTTTGTGGCCTCTACTCTCTTATATACACCAACTAAAGCCACTCATCTATATAAAAACATGAAAAAACTCTTATGAAAATCCTTATATATGTTCTATACATTATTTTATTCCAAAAAGACCATCCATAGGTTCCTTAAGAGGAGATCTAAATGAGCTCTTTCAAAGAAGAGGTAATCATCTTCACTGAGCTCTTTCATTTTTCTTCTTCTTTTACAAACTTAATTTTTTTAATAACCATTAAAATATAATAAAATAAGTATATAAAATATAATTATATGTTATTATGTTGATTAAATAAAATTTTCCCTTCTTCTTCTCTATAAAATGGGAAAAAAACCATCGCTTGTGTGTACAGAAGAACTCCACCTCTTGAACCGATGTAATTTATTTTCTATTGCCAGCTCACATGAATTTTCATAATGATGTAAATAATTAATATATAAGATAACTATGAAATAATTATAAAATTTTAAGAATAATATATCACTTACTTCTTTACCCTTTCACCCGTTAAAAACAAATGAAAATGTCGCTCATGTGTACGTATGACCTACCGTCTCCACGAAGCGATGCGATTCATTTTTCATGTCAGTTTATCATGGATGATTTAAAATATGTTAACAATAGATATTTATGATGTTAAAACCATGATTAAAATTATTTATATTATATAAATATGATCTAAAAATAATTACCATAACTTCTGAATCAAAACAACCATGAAAAACGAAGTAGGTAACCTCTGAAATAATGATAATAATAAAAGATTATTAAAAAATGAGTAAGAAGATGTTATAAATGGATCATATATGATATTATAGCTATGTATATGGATATTTAATGTAATTATAATAAATCTAAATTTATTATAAAGGAGGTTAAAATCACTTATGAGGTAAGTCAAACTTTAGGTAAAGGATTTCATCTCAATTTTCACTCCATTGAGACATATTTGGTATTCTAATCATATTTACTTTTATGTGGTGTATATAATACCCCTATGATGTTTTTCCCATGAATATATATTTATTAATTATGATTAAATTTTCAATTCAAGTTTACTCCTTTCAAGGGGTTATAATTTAAAATTAACTAAAGAGGTGAGAATATATTTTACAATATATATTTTTGGGATTTCCTTTATTTTAATTGAAGTATTATTATAATATATCATTCCAAAACACCATATATTTTTTTATCCTATATATATTTAAGTATATTTCATATTTTTTCCAAATTTTTCTTAATCTTTCACTTTAATCAAGAAAAGAAATGTTTAAAAGAAAATCCAAACTTATTTCTCTTTTCATTAGGTATATTTTTCTTCGATGCCCATATTTTTAATAATTATTTTAATAAAGTTATTTTTATTTAATAAAATGATTTATTAGTGAAATTTCATGCTATCATTTAATTTTTAAAAGGTTTTAAAAGAATTTTTATCATGTTTTCGAAAAGTTTCATTTTTGAAATTCTTTACAGAAGTTATAATGATTATTTCTTTTTAATGTATATAAAGTTACATGATTTTCCCTCCACCATAAAAATTTTATTCTATTTATATTTTCAACATGTTTTAAATGTTTTAACAAATAAAACTCTGTAATGAAAACTTATTTTAAAGTTTCTCTTCTATTTTCTTTTATTCTCCAAAAACATGAATTTATTAAAAAACCAATATTTTTGATGAATTAATGACCATACTTTATCTCTTATAAAATTTTTGGTCATTCATTTTATCTTGAAACATTAAATTTATTATGATAATATTTCTTTAGACAATACATTTCTATATAATATCTATATTCGTATTATCATGGATCATTTTATTGTCTAAATCATAAACCTTTTATACATTAGGTGTTTTTTTATGAAAGTTATATAATTAACTTGGGAAATCATAATATTTCATATTATTTACTCAATATAGATATTTTTTTGATAAGGAATATAGTTTAGGAATTAAATTTATCATTCATTATATGAGGAATGCATTGGACATGGAGTAACAGGTGGTACCCGGTTATAGATACCCCTTGATGCATCAAAAAGTTTCATGAGACAAAAAAGTTGGATAACCTCATTAAATGAGTTTTTGGTGTATACATACCCATAGTTTAAACTGTATTGGAACAAGGAATAGATATTAAGATATCATGATGTATGAAATCATGATGTCCAACATTAATCATTTACTTCATTGAGAATTCAGTTATTATTATATATGAGATTATTGCATTGATATTATCAATGGATGCATTTCATGCTCAAGTTATTAATTAAATGGATTGCTTCATTAGTTATTTACCTTTCTATATCAATTATTCCTTATTTTTTAATGATAAATTTAGCTATAAATAACCCTTAATAAGAATCTAAGATCACCCTTTATTTGTTTTCCTATCCCCATGATATGAATAAGGATATTCTGAATAATATCAAGGATGATATAATGTTTCATATGATGTGTTTTTTATATTTCCAATGTAATATGGGATTCATATATTTATCTTGTTCTTGAAGACTACTAAACTAATTGATCCTTAATTATGTGATCCCTTGTATCTTATGCCAATGTAATAAAGTATACATTGGATCAATGTTATTGGATATGGGGTTGTTATATGAAGACTCAGGAATACAATTTTCATGCGATATGAAATAAATATCCACCTGCTTACTTACTCATTTGAATTTCTAATAGATCCTGGACTTCTTTCTTACCTCAATATTGAAATATCATGATGTTAGTATCTATAATGTATTATTTGATTACAAAACATTCAAAATACCAATGTGCATTTCCACATTCAACATTTCTACACAGACCTTCTTATTATGGTGTAGATCTCTCATTTAATCTTAGTTTAAATCATGATCAAAGTAGGATAAAAGTATAATCTACATAAATCCACCCGACATGTATGTGAAATATCATTTGAATATATTAATCTACCTACATATCATCAGGCTACATGACTATGAAAAACGCTTATGTGATATAAAATAAATACATGATTTCAAATTCACATACATCATTCAATCAAGTATGTGAGTTTTTTATGTAGAATAAATCACCTACGTGAAGCATTAAAATACATACCTTATTTAGATACATGAATTGTTTTGATATTTCAGCCATGGTTATCATACATAGATGCAATCATATATGTGAATTTCCAATGTTTCTGCATCAACTATACAGTTTTCCTTCATCAATGGTTCAAATATGTGGTTCTGTCCAAAATGGATACACTAAAAAATGGTTATGTTGATTTAGAAATGTTTTGAATTATCTCAAGTAAACTTAGATCCTCTTCAGCTAATTTCTATCCAACCTAAAAAACACTTGATAACATCCTGAAAAATCTCTCCCATCATATATACACAATAACAACCAGATCAAGAACCGTTAGAATGGTTGATCACCTTAAAATATAGATTTACAAAAATATAACTACCTAAACTCAGTAAGAGACATGATATCTTCAACCATCTTTAAAAAAGCTACAAATACATGGGATTCTTTAGAGATTAATATTTGAGAGGTATTTAGCACCTTATATTTGATTTAATAAATCATCAATATAGTGTGGGGATACTTATTCTTGACTATAATATTGTTATGTTCATGATAATCAATATAGAGAAGCATGATATATCTTTCTTCTTAACAAAAAGGAATGGTTCACCCCATGGTGAAGCATTTGTGAATATAAAACTCTTATCCAAATTCTCTTAGAGTTCCTTCATCAATTACAATAATTTTATTGGGTTCATTCCATATGATGTATTTGATATAGAAATAGTACTATGTATGAGTTATACTGAAAAAATCACTCTCACAATCTTGGGGAAGGCAAAAAACTTTTTTGAAAATTCACCGACATATTCCTATATAATATGCATACCATAAATATAAGTTCTTATATATACCTAGTTTTTTCCTTGTAAGAATTTGATATATTTATAAATATATTTCCAGAGTTAGAAGCTAAGACAATGTTCTATTCTAAGGCCCTATGTGCCCATAATTAATTTTATAAAAATATTAAATATATTTTATATTATATGCGTGATTAATTAATAAAAATGGTATAACTATTAAATGGTTGGTTAGATCAGAAATATAAGACCATTATTAGGTTTAGAACATATATTTTTCCCTAGGAGTGACATAAAATGAGTTGGCATGGGACATTTGGACCCCTCGCTCATTGGCGGTGAATTTAAGTGATTAAATTAATTAATTAATTGATTGATTACCTTTTTACCTAATTAAATGTTTATAAATAGCTCATTAGTGGGGGTTTAATAGGTTTGGACCCATAATTCTTGTAATTATTTTATGAGAGAATCTTACTCCTCTGTATAAGTCCATAAAAGAATGAAAAACGTCTGATTCAAGGAGGATTTAAGCGCAATGAATGCAATAGATTCTCCTCCCCCATTGGAAAACATGTTATTCAACAAAAAATGATCTAAAAAATATGTAATAATTGTAAATTGGAGTTTTCTCCCTTTTGATTAATTTTTTGACTATATCAAACGTTATTCTTCGATCAATGCCCCTATATTTTAAACCTTTTCATGATCCTGAGTATTAAAACTCTATTTCAATGGCTGTTTTCCAACCTAAATTGAACATTCTTGAGCATTGGATGAGAACTCTAGGCCAATGATGATCAAACCCTTTGTTATTGTGCATTTATTACCCCCTTATTTAAATTATTTTCAGATTGAACCCCACAGTTCCCGGTTCAATAGTTTCCGAGTGACTCAAGCTCTATTGGGTGCCTGGATTCGTGGTAGATCGATGAAACAACACCAAAATATTGAATTGAGCATCGATATGATTAGATTGTGGGGTGGGGATGAAAAAATAAATGGTTTAGAATTGGATCATAAAGGGTGGAATTCTTAAGTAGCAAGAATAATGAATGTGGGTTTATCAAATATTCACTGGATCTATTTTCCAGTGAACGATGACCGTTAAGCATAAATCATGACCAGATTTACGAGAAATAGAAGAAAATGATCCAGGATCTATAGTGCTTTAAAATTATTTGAAGTGTGAAGGCTGGATCAAGAAACCTTGTGTTTCTAGAAGAATCCCAACTACACACTGTGTAGGATGAAGAACGCACGACATGTATCCCATTTCTATTAGTGGAACTGGGGTTTGGGAACCCATAAGGATGGAACAACGTGTACTTACTTGACGCGTTTTGTGACACCTTATCACATGAATGAGATGTGTGATAGACTATACGAACATAGATATTCCATGTAAAAAGTACACAGACATAGGTCGACCACACAGGTAACATCCCATGTGAATCCACATTTCATGTACTAAATTACACAGACACGGGGTCCAAGTACATGAACATGTCCACAAGACACATCCCCAGTCCCAATTAGTCAAGAAATGGCATATATTCCACCTATATGGCATGTGCTACTACATGGGGTGGAGCCGTGTGCCGAATAGGGATATGATGAGGCTGTGGAGAGGGACCACATATCGTGTGGTTCCCCTCACATATTGTGTTCCCCTTTAGATCTTACAAGTGATCTTTAAACGTTTGTATATTCTTCATTCAAACTTGGATTTTGGATCACGAGTGGCCTAGACCGAGTGTTTCTTTATGTAGAACATGATGGTGCCCTTGGAAGAGTATTCTGATATTTTATGTGAAATGTTTTGGGTTTTTCACATGCTAAGGTGACACCCGATGACGACAATGATGGAATAGAATCACTAGAGAAGTACTAGGATTAACCTCTAGTTTGGTTGGGTAGTGGTGTTCCCTAATGGTAGTTCCAGGCTTACACTACATTAGGACCAAGAAGTATAATTCCCCAATGATCTTTCTGAGTTACCCTCCAATATGAACGGGTAGTGGAGTTCCTCGACGTTATAGGATTACCCTCTAGCTAGACTGGGAATTGGTGTTCCCTGATGACATCTTCTAGGCGTAACCCTCCACCTGGGTTGGGAAGTAGAATTTCCCGGATGACTCAATGTGACTACCCTTAAGTAGGATTAGGCAGTGGTGTTCACCAGTGAAATTCATAAGTGGTACCTTTCTGTAGGACTGGGTAGTGGCATTCCTCAGTGACTACCATATTAGAAACCTCCTATCGTACTAGGGAACATGATATTTTCCTAAAACTGGTGACCCCTCAACTGTGTGGAATAGTGACGAGGTGTGGTTTGATGAAACATTGGACTCAAAAGAAATAGGGAAGCTTTAACCACTAAGATGCATTCTTGTGATGTGACTTAAAATAGTGCGGGCGAGTCAGTTCCACCCAAAGTGGATAATATAAAAGTGTGGTGATTGAGTCCCTTAGATTTGTGTGTCCTGGGAAGAAAAATGAGATACTGGGCTGTGTAGATGGAATTTATTTTGGAATTTTTGGCTAATCATATTCTTAGGATGAGCTGTGAGATTGAGATCCCCTTACTCTCTCATTTTGGTTTCTTTTATTGAGAATATATATTTATATATATCCTTCTTCGGTACCCACTCCTTAAGTTTTTTTACTCTTCTTCCAAGAGAGGTGAAGAAACATAGGGTATGCCACATGATTTCCATGTTTATCTCCTCGTGGTTGGATGAGTATACTCTCTGGCTATAGGTAGTGAAGACTTGTTGGGAATTTCATCTTCTCACTGTGTCATGATCCTTATATTTAGATGAGTTCACTTTCACTCTCTTGTTGGGTTGAGCTATACTCTCTTACTGTATGTTGTTCTATATAATACTTCCCTCTTCAGTTGTATCTCTAACTGCCCCCTTTACCTTTTCCAGAAATTATACTGGATATGTATATACTGACCCCTACATGGGCTATGCCCAACATGTGCCGTGTTTTTGCAGATGGCAGAAAGGTCAATCGTGACTTTAGAGGATCTTAGAGATATGGGGTGCTTGGGTTGTGTATGGTGGTCGTAGCTTGGGATAAAGGAGATGAAATCTCTTAGATCTTTACTTTTTTTCAGTTTTGATATTTTGGGACATATTTATGGTATGTGAATGTATTTTTCCCTTTTATTTTTATTATACACTATCGTACTTCGTTCTGTTTAGTGGTCCATGCATATTTGGTTTATTTATAACACTGTTGATTCTTTTAATTCATTTCCCTATATAATTTTTCATTTAGTTGGATATGTGCGCATGTATAGGTATTTAGGAAAAGTCCTCCTTGAGTTTATTGTGCCTTTAGCGCTTGTCACTACCCCCTGTCCTATAGAGGCGAGCTTGGGGTAGTTACGGTTCGATCCCCAACTTGGGTCGAGTCATGACAGATTGGAATTAGAGGTGGTTCCATCATTGGGACGTTGTTCAAATATTCCCTAAAAAATATTTGATTTGGTTTAGGGAAACAATTTGAAAGTGTATTGAGTGTATCTCTTATGCCAGGGAGTCCAGTGATGGTGCGATGGCTGACATATACTTTCAATAGGACCTTGACTACCTACTTGTCAATTGGACATGCCGAGACATTTGTTGCAGGGATCAATTATACATGCTTTATATAGGATTGATTCTTTGACTATCCTACTTAAGTCAACTCCCCATTGATGTTGTGATATATATATATATATAAATTCTCATCTGACCATGGTACTCTCTAATACCTTTTAGGATGAATCCGTGATGCTAGCCAACCAGGATACCGGCTCCAGTTCATGACAACGACACTATGAGCGATGAGGCCTCAGTTCAGGGTCCATCTCATGATCCCCTTCCTCTAGGTGGGAAGATATAAAAAACTCCACCCATTGAGTAGAAAATTGTCCCAACAAATCAGCCTGAGGACATGCGCAATCTAATCACACTCTATGAGTTCTAGCATTAGATACTGCTAAGGTTCTGCAGTGAACCAGATCCTCAGGAAGTATAGGTTTCGATAGAGTCAGTGGTCTATATCTTGGGTATTATTCGGACCCCGATGGATTAGATGTTGGATTTGGAAACTATTATTTTTCATGGAGTAGCTGGGCATTGGTGGAACCTAGTTAATGAGATGCACGATGAGTCAATAGTCTCATTGGATGATTTCCAGTAGCTGTTTCATGAGGATAACTACCCCACCTACTTATGCTCTATTTAGATCCAATATATTATATAGCTTCAATAGGGAGGGATGAAATTGGATGATTATATGGAAAGTGTCATAGACCTTACTCATTACTCTCTCGAAATGATCATAAATGGATACTTCCGAGAAGAGAAGTTTAAGAAGGGACTCTGTAGAGAGATCCAAGCTAGCATAGTTCCCTTGTGTATCCCCACCTATTCTAGGCTATTGGAATAGAAACTTGTGATAGATATATTTCTATCATAGGGACAATAGATAGCTGGAGCTGGAAGTGGGTACTATAGGGTAATACATATACAATATAAGGCATGCTCCATAGATCTCGGAACATGAGACCCATATGTGAGAAGACTCAGGGACGTGGTTGTATAGTGTATGGGTAGTATAGAACACCAGGGTAGCCCAGGGAGGGTCAATGCTATTCTTGTGATGAGCAAGGTCACATGGAATGAGACTGCCTAACCAGACATATTGAGTATCCCAGACAAATAGTAGATGGATTGCCACAGTAAAGACAACACTATGATCAAGCTGGTCTACAGGGAGACAAAGATGGAAGAGGAGAAGGAAGTGTTGTAGGTGGATGATAGTGCTATGAAGTCCTTACACCAACACCACTAGGTGACCCATGTTAGGCTAAGGGAGTTGGCAGCCAGGGCCCTGAATAACTTCAAGCTTTGGATGTCTATGATCATTTGACACACAAGATGATTCGAGGAATGACATGTGTTTATTATAATCTTGCCTCAGTATTATTAGAAAAAGGTTCCGTTCATTCTTTTATCTCTTGACTCCTAGTGAGAGAGATATATATCCCAGTAGAGAAGATGGGATAATAGTTTTGTCTCAAATTTTCTATAGGGAACACTTCATATATATCTTTCATCTGTCAGTAGTGTGAGCTATCGCTTGGAGGAGAGAGGTTCAAATGGTACCTTTTTTTCATCATGATAGAACCCTAAAATGTCATATTGGAAATGGATTGACTTTCAATGATTCAAGACCAAATCTAATTTCACCATATTCTAGTTAGATTCATTGGCACTTATGGGATGAGGTTCTCCTTTTTTGGTGAGAGAGACCCCGTAGCAGGATAAGCGGGTGATTTGAGAAGGAGGTTTCAGCCTATTACCCATCAGTTAGTAAGTATAACCCTTGGTGAATGTGGGTTCCTTCATTTGTGGAGTATTATATGGATTTCATCCCTGAAGATGTTCTCAGACTACCTCTAAGGCAAGAGATAGAGTTTTTCATTGACTTTCAACTAGAGACTGCCTCGATATCTTTTACAGCGTATCAGATGGATCCTACTGAATTTTGGGTGTTACAGTTATAGTTAGAGGACCTTCGTGAGAAAGGTTTCATCAGACCCAGTGTGTCCCCATGGGAGGCCCTAGATCTATTTGTGAAAAAGGAAGATGTGAGCTTGCATCTTTTCATATATTATCATCAACTATACCATGACATGATAAATAACAATTACCCCTTTCCAAGAATCGATGAACTCTTTGATCAGTTTTGAGGTGAGAGATAGTTCTCAAAGATTGATTGTCCCACTACCACCAGTTGAGGTTTTGTGATAATGATATTAAAAAGTTAGAATTCCTATGTCACTACGGATGCCCTGAGTTCTTAGTGATTCCCTTTGGTGTGAAAAATCCCTCCTATGTCTTTATGGATTTGATGAAACTAGTCTTCCATCCATACATGGACCAGTTTTTTGTCATCTTTATTGATGACATATTCATCTAATCTGTAACAGGGAAGGAGAATTCAAAGAGCTTGAGGATGATCCTTGATTTTCTTTGAGAGAACTAGCTTTACAGAAAGCTCTTGAAGTGCACATTCTAGATACATGAGGTTCACTTTCTGAGGCATGTCATTTCTAAACAAGGTTCAACCATTGATCTGGTAAATATCGAGGTAATGTTTTTTAGGGAACCACTCAAGAATGTATCAGAGGTGTTGAGTTTACTTGGCTTAGTAGGGATCTATAAGAGTTGTGGAAGACTTATCTAGAATCGGGTCCCCTTTTACCACACTAATACGGAAGGGAAAACCATTTACCTAGTCTGAGTAGTGCCTGATGGCATTCTAGGAGTTAAGGCAGAGGATGAAGAGTACTCTAGTACTGAGGATAAACGAGGAAGGTGTTGAGTTTGTGGTGTATTATGACGCCTTAGGAGTTGGGCTCTATTTCGTGTTGATGAAATGACATAAAACCACCACATATGAGTTGAGTCAGTAGAGACCCTATGAGAAGAACTATGTGACCCATGACATAGAGCTACTAGAGGTAGTCTTATCCTTGATGATTTATAGGAACTACATTTTGGGAGAGTGCTTTTTGGTTTACTTAGACTACTAGAGCCTCAGGTACGTCTTCAATGAGAGATATCAGAACTTGAGGTAGCAATGGTGGTTAGAGTTCCTACAGGACTACAACATTGAGATAGTCTAAAATCCATGGAAGGGAAACATTGAAGAATATTCCCTTAGTAGAAAGTCTGAAGATATCTTAGTGTAGGAATATTTAGAGAAGTTAGAATACATATGGATAACCTTGGTAGAGCAGGGGGTATAACTTTTCTTCAATCGATGATGTTGAATCCATCGATCCTTGAGTATGTGAAGGAGTACCAACTAGGATACATTGACTGTGAGGTATTACATGATCAGATATCCACATTTGGCATAACATATGGGTATTTTGAAGGAGGAAATAATGATAATTTATTCCAGTGGAAAATAGTGGTTCCAGTTGGGATGTGGGAGGATGTGATGTGTGAGTTCAACACTTTCCCATAACTCTACATATCGGTGTGGAAAAAATGTATAGAGATATTCAGTGGCAGTTTTGGGGGTCTGGCATGAGATGAAGAGTGGCTGAGTTCATCTCATGGTTCCTCACATATTAGAAGGTAAAAGCTGAGCACCAAGTTACTCAGGGTTTGTTACATCCTCTTGAGACCCCAGAGTGAAAATGGATGAAATATCCATAGACTTTTCCACAGGGCTTCCACACACAACAAAGGGCCATGATGCCATTTGGGTGATAGTAGACTAAATCATGAAGTCATCACACTTCCTTTCTATAAGGGAATAGAGTTTGGTGGAGAGTTTGGGTAGTTTTACATATGGTAGATCTTTCTCCTTTATAGGGTACTCTCAACGATTTTATTCTATCGTGACACACAGTTTACATCACGATTGTGGAAGGACCTACATGAGGAATTCAGGACCCAGTTGTGGATGAATATAGCCTTTAAAACCTATACTGATGGACATACCAAGTGAAATATTTGGGTGCTAGAGGATATGTTGAGATCTTTAATGTTGGAATTCAGATGGAGCATAGAGGATAAAATTCCCTTGGTAGAGTTTGCGTACAATAATATTTACTACTCTGACATCGACATGGAACCTATGGAGGCCCTATATGGGAGACACTTCCAAACACCCTTGTGCTGGATAGATATTGGAGAGTCAACTCTCATGGGCCCAGAGTTGGTGCATGAAATAACAGAGAAAGTGTAGGTCATCTATGAACAGATGAAGATGGCTTAGAGAAGTCACAAATCATATGCAGATCACCGTCATAGACTCTTGGAGTTTGAGTAGGGAGACCACATCTTCTTGATAGTCTCCCCATGATGAGGAATACAGAGGTTCAACCAAGGAGGCAATCTATCCCTGAGGTTCATAGATATGTTTGAGATCATAAAATGGGTCAGAAAGGTTTCTTACCACCTCTCCCTACCCCCATAGCTGGAGAAGGTGGATGATGTCTTCCTTGTGTCTTAGCTGAGGAAAAATGCATTAACCTAAGAAAATTATTGACTAGGGAAAGCTAGACATCGAGGATAGAGACACCTTTGTAGATCACCTACTGAAGATCAAGGAATGATAGGATAGGACCTAGTGAGGATGGACCATTCATTTTTTTCGTGTGTTGTGGAAGCATAAAAATGTGCATGAGAGTTCCTGGGAGCGGGAGAGAAGGATTCATGCTTAGTTTCCTGAGATGTTTTCTTAGTTTTTTCTTTTCGGAGATAAAAGTTTTGAAGGAGGGAACGATGTAGAGACCCATTTTTTTCCTTATAATACTTTGAAATATTTCTAAATATATTTCTAGAGCTAGACACTGAGATGGAATGCGATTCTGAGTCATGGTGTTCCCGTAATTTATTTTATAACAATATTAAATATATTTTATATTGCATGCATGTGATTAATTAAATAAAATTGGATAACTCTTAAATGGTTGATCGGATCAGAAATCCAAGACAACTTTTGGGTCTGAAATTCAGAGTTTTCCCTAGGTGCGATATAAAATGAGTCGGTGTGGGATGTTCAGACCCTCAATCTTTAGATTTACATTTAAGTGATTTATTAATTTATTTTTTTGATTACCTTTTGACCAAATTAAAAATTTATAAATAGGTTATTAGTGGGATTTGGGTAAGGTTGGAATCATAATTACTAGAATTAATTAGTGATAGTATATTCCTCTAGATAATTCCTTAAAAGAATGATGATCCTCTGATTCAAGGTGGATTGAAGTGCAACAAATGCAATAGACCCTCCTACCATTCTTCATTAATGAATGATTCAAAAAAGATGTAGGACTCTTCAATTTGTTTTTTCACTCTTTTGATTAAATTTTTGAGTAGATCGAATGTTACTCTTCGATCTACACCCTTTTATTTCAAACCTTTGTGAGAGCCTAAGTATTGAGACTTTATTTCAATGGTTGTTTTCTAACCTGAATTTCATGTTGTTGAGCATTAGACAATAACTCTTGGATAGAGATCATCAAAACATTTTTTTATTGTGAATTTATTCTAATATATTTAATGTTTTTCACTGATGGAACCCCACAGTTCCCAATTAGACAGTTTCTAGGAGACTCGAGATTGATTGGATGCCTGGATTCTTGTAGGATTGATGAAATGACATCAGAATGTTGAATCGAGAATAGATATGAGAATATTGTAGGATGTGGATGAATAAATCGATAGTTTGATCCCATATCATCAAGGGTGGAAGCTGTAGTGGAAAGAAAAATGGATAAGGGTTTACCAAACTTCACCGAAACTATTTTCTAGAAAATGAAGGTCAGAGAGCATGAATCATGACCAGATCCACAAGTAATGAGATGAAACAATCTGGGATCTACAATAGTTTGAATGAATTAAAATAATGAAGGACGGATTAGGAAACCAAGGGTTTCTAGAAAAATCCCAACAACACACCGTTTAGGATGAAGAACACATGAGGTGTAGCTCCTTTCTAATGGTGGCACTAGGGTTTGGGAACCCATAATGATGGAATAACATGTACTTCTTTGACATGCTATGTAACACATTCTCGTGTGAATGACCCATGTGATAGAACACACCCCATGTATTGTATCTACCCCCTTAATCATATACCACCACACAAATAGTTATAAATAATTTAATGCATGGGGAGAGGGGTACTTTGGAACCTCCTCAAGCTAAAGGAGGTGGTTAAAAACCAAGGTTCAAATAATGTGTCCCAAACATTGGATTGGTTAGTATATTAGTTATTATATATTCCAATTTCTCATTAGTTTCAATATATTATAGTTTGATCATTACTTTCAACATATTTTCTTTGATAAAGTGATACCAGATCTTGATATGTCTGGTTTGAGAATATTATACAGGATTCATCATGATTTCGATAGATTTATTTGTGAAAATCCAATTAACACTAGAAATAAATAAATCTTATGATTTATATGTAATAATTTTATGGATTCATATTCATTATAGTTTTATAAATAAATATATAATTTTTTAATCAAAAAAGGAATGGTTTTGTTTAACTAAATTGTTTTTCCATGAATTACATGGTTTTATTTAAAGGTTAAATTTATTAATTTTAGAAATTTAATTTTATAATTGGAATTAATTTCTTTAATCAAAGTTTCAAATATATATTATAGGGATTTTTTTTAATTTTCTAAAAATATTTATTTTTGAGTGAACAGTAAAAAATGATTTTTTTTAAAAAAATTCATTTCTTTTATTAAATAAAGTAATTAAAAAATTCAATAATGTTTTAGATTTGTTTTTAAAGAAATATAAGATCCATTTGTTTAAAAATAAGATAAATTATTTTATATGGATCAAAATTATATTTTATTTTGTTATAAGTTTATTTTTATGCTTAAAAATTCATTTTTCTAAAAAATATTTTTCGTTTTATTTTGTGAACATATATTAAAAGTATTTAATGAAAATAATAAAAATTTACTATTTAAAAATGGATTTAATATTTTTAATTATGAGGTTAAAATTTAGTAATAAGATCAATTTCAATTTTTTTACATTAGAAATAGTAATCATAGTAAAAATGTGTTACCGTGGTAAAGTGTAAATCAGGTTAATTAAGTTAAAAACTATGTGATAAGGCCACAAAATATATACTAAATGATTATTAAATGGTTTTATTTTGACCCTTGTCACCTTATATCTTAAATTTTATTGTTTTTTTTGATAAAAAACAAAATTATTGAATATTTTATTAGTAATAAATTAAAATATTTTCTCACATTGTGTTAAATATGTTTATTTATAAAATATTTGGGAATAGATCATTCATTTGAAAAATTGAGGAAAATTCTAGTTTTTCCATTTAAAAATTCACTATAGTATTTAGAGAAAAAATAATTTTATGTGAATTATTTAAACTTAAAAGTTTGTAACTATGTTCCAGAATTAATGGGATACAACTTTCATTCAGGATATATGAGCTAAATCGTGCATTTGATTGGACTTAATTCTCCATGAAATCAAAGATGGCATGGACTCACCAGATTGGAAATTAGTTTTGTATTTGGGACATAAAGTTTTCATCCATAATTGTATTAAAACCAAATTTGGAGAGGAGCTAGAGGAACTATTTTGGCACAAATCTCCTTTATGGAAGGATAGATGTTCGCGTTTTTGATCAAATAGGCAGTGAAAGTTGGATTAATTTATTTGGATGAATTTCCCCATTCACACACGGAACCTCTTAAACCCTATCCTCCCCTCCACTCTATAAATTGGTGTTTTTATTATTTTGAGGGATTGAGATGTGAATTAGAGGATTTCGAGCAGATTAAAAGTGGTTCCATACCATTTCCATTCACAATTGGATGTGGGAAGCTACAAAGCTAGGATCTCCTGCAAAATGATCTTGATTTCCTCTTTTTTGTTGTAATTTTGTTGTACTTTAAAAAAAATCTTAGTTTCTCTTCCATTTATTCTATTGTTTTTAATTTTTTTCTTCTCTTAATCTTCCTCTTTGGTATAGAAATAAAATAGTAGAAATGATATTGGGTTATACCCTTTCTAAATATTTCCAAATGCAATTCATTTCTACGATGACTACGCCACCCATGAAAGGGTAGTTTTATTAGTAATTAATCAATATATTAAAATCATCATTTATTTATTTGAAATAATTATGCTACTATAATTCAAAAAATATTATCCATGAATTTATTTTTACAATTCAAAGAAACTAAGAAATCGATTGAACAATTGACACAAAAACACGCGAGGTCGAGATTTTTTTAAATTGTGAGAGAACAAACTTAATCGGTAAAAACAAAATACATGGGATAAATTTTTAGAGTTCAAATATAATCCATAAAATAAATTAATCCTTATTTACAGAATGGATTTAGGCCCTAATTTACCACTGTCCATAAGCTAGTCTTATAAGGAAAATCAAATTAGGGTGCTGCGATTGCATGTTCTAAAGCTGGCCTACGGTTTAAGTCTTTTCATATTTGTGGTAATGTTAATTCTCATAGGGTATTAAGATTAAAAAATTTTATGATCATAATTAAGTGGATGTTAATTTAAATTATAATGATCAATAAGTAATTGAAGTGGTAGATTTAGATCGATTATGCCTTTTAAGAGGAACAACACATCCACACCTGTTTCTAATGCACAAAATTATGTTAGATTTGATATTGAAATGGATTAATATTTTGATTTTGATAATTATAACCCTAAATATGACATGGAGGTTGAGTGTGCTGATGGATTTGATGCTTTGTTTTAAGATTTTGATGATGAATATTCTGATACTAATGTTCATTTTCCACATATTTTAGTTCCTTCAATTTATCCATCCATACATCACCCCCTACATTGGAACTCAATCCATTGACACCAAATATAAAATAATCATACTTGTTTAGTGGTGAGAAATTATGTGTTATCATTGCTAACAATATCCATTTTTAACAAGAAAAAAAAACTTTTGAATATTTTTAGGGAGAAAAACAGGGAAATTCGGTGGACCTTGGCTATAATATTTGGTATTAGCCCCTCCATTTTCATGTATAGGATTCTTTTGGAGGATGGGGATAAACCAGTGAGGCAACCACAAAGGATACTGAATCCAACTCTTCTAAAAGTGGTTAAAAAAGAAGTTGAAGAATTGGCCGAGGTAGGTATAATTTACCCCATCTCAGATTATCAGTGGGTGAGTCTAGTTCAAGTTGTGCCAAAGAAAAGTGGTATTACTGTTGTTAAAAATGATAAAGAGGAGTTAAAACTAATGAGGGTGTAAAATAGTTGGCATGTGTGTATTGATTATAAGAAACTAAATCAGTCCACTCACAATGACCGTTTCCCCCTCCCATTTATTGATCAAATGTTTGAGATACTAGCTAGAAAAACATACTATTGTTTCTTGGATGGATGTTATTGATATTTTGGGGTTCCTATTATTCTATAGGATTAGGATAAGACAACATTCACTTCTCTATTCGGTACATTTTCCTACTGAAGGATTTCATTTGGACTTTTCAATGCCCTAAGTACCTTCCAGAGATGCATGGTGAGTATTTTTTCATATTTCATTCAGACCTAAATGAAGGTATTTATGGATGATTTTATAGTGTATGGATCTTAATTTTATGATTGTATCTCTATTTTGGGAAAGGTTTTGAATCATTGTATTGAGAAGAATCCGGTCTTAAACATTGAAAAGTTTCATTTCATGGTAGAGCAAGGGATTGTATTAGAGAATGTAGTGTAAAAACATGGGATAGAAGTTTACAGATCTAAGGTCGATATTATTTCATCCCAACCCTATCCTTCATGTGTTCGTTATGTTAGATCTTTCTTAGGTCATGTAGGATTTTATCGGTGATTCATCAATGATTTTACTAAGATTTCTCTTCCTATGTCATGATTACTTGAAAAGGATTTTGATTTTGTGTTTGATGATTCTTGAAGGACTTACTTGGATGGGATAAAAGAGTCTCTAAACACCCCACCAATCATAAAAACCCCATGGTGGGATATTCCATTTAAGCTGATGTGTGATGCTTCAAACTTCGCAGTTGGATCAGTATTATCACAAAGGGTGGAGGGACATTCACATGTGATTACCTATGCTTAGAGGACATTGGATTCAGCCCAATCAAACTACACAAACATGGAAAAGGAGTTTCTTTCCATTATATTTTCTTTAGATAATTTTTTTTCATATTTATTGGGCTTTAAAGTAGTTTATTTTTTTGACCCCGTAGCTCTGAGGTACCTCTTGAAGAATCCAGATGAAAAACTAAGAATTACCCAATGAATGCTTCTTCTTCAATTATTCAATATTGAGATAAAGGATAAGAAGGGTTCAAAAAACCTCATGGAAGAAAACATGAGTAGGATTACTCAAAAATTAGAGGCTGACACCTCGAACAAAGTACCACTTCGGGAAACTTTCCCCGATGAGCATCTTTATTCCATATCAAGTATGCATCCTTAGTATGATGATTTAGTTAGCTACCTTATTGACTCTGAAATTCCAAAAAATTTAAAGAAACATAAACTCTAAAAGTTAAAGAATGAGTCAATATTTTATGTTCCAGATGATCCATACCTCCGGCGCATGAGTAGTGATCAAGTTATTAGGAGGTGTGTTCCAGATCATGAGTCTGAGTTTGTTCTTCATTTTTTCCATACACATTCATGCGGAAGAGACTTTAAACCCCAATAAATATCTAGGAAAGTCTTAGACTCTGTATTACAGTGTCCTAGATTATTCCATGATTTCCATGTGTTTTGTAAGTCATGATCTCCTCGTCAACACACTGGGAACATTTCTAGGAGACACGAGATGCCCCAACCACCCATACTATTCTATGAGATTTTTGATGTATGGGGCATCGATTTTATGGGTCATTTTCCTAGTTCATTTTTTTTGTATATTTTTGTTTCTGTTGATTATGTGAGTAAATTGGTGGAGGCCAAGGCCACCAAGACTAATGACACTCATGTTGTAGTCGACTTTGTCAAGGAACAATTTTTTTATAGGTTTAGAGTACCAAAGGATATCATCAGTGATCAGGGGACACACATTTATAATCATAATTTGGCTTCTCTCCTTCAAAAGTATGGGGTGATAGAGAAAACATAAAAACCATACCACCCCCAAACAAATGGCTAGGCTGTGGTTTCAAATTGGGAGTTGAAACAAATTTTGGAAAAAAACCATGTAGCCAAATAGGAAGGTTTTGAGAAAGAGCTTGGATGATGCGCTATGAGCTTATAGGACAGTATACAAGACACCCAATAGTATGTCCCCATTACAGATTGTTTTTGGGAAAGTGTTTCATCTCCCTGTGAAAGTCGAGCATCAGGTTTTTTGGGATATAAGGAAATGAAACATGGATTTGGCCTAAGATACAATCCAAAGGAAGTTGTAAATTCCAGAGCTTGAGGAGATTTGATTGTCATCATATAAGAACTAAAGGCTCTATAATGAAAGATAAAAAGAATATCATGATAGAATGATCCAATAAAGGTAGTTTCATGTTGGAGATAAAGTCCATATCAACAGTTCACGGCTAAAGCTGAAGCCTCATAAGTTGTGTTCCAAATGGTTCAGTCCTTATATTGTATCTAATTTTTTCCCTTATGGTGGAGTAGAGATCACACAAGAGGACACTGTAAGGATATTTATAGTCAATGGGGAACACTTTAAGTAATACATTGAGGAAAATTTTACTAATGTAGTGAATTTTATCACACTGTATAACCACATAATCACTTGAGAATATCATTCTATTTCTAATCATTTCAATTTTATATTATTTTTCCTATTTAAAATTATGAATTACATGTGCACATATCATTTAATAAGTTCACATTAAAGACAATTCAATAATTTAAGTGTGGGGGAGGGGATAACATTTTATGGCTGATATTTAGGATTTTCATTTGTGTGTTTTGTGTGTATTTTCTATTAAATATTTTGTCAAATTTTAAAAATAAAATAATAATATAATAAAAAAACAAATATATCATGAAGAATTATCATGTGGAATATATGAAAAATTCATGTTTTCAAAATTCATTGGTTGAATTATAAGAATAAGTAATATTTCATCATCAAGGGTTTATTTTTATAAAAATTGACGTCACCGATGATATGATTGGTTGTGTCATTATAAAACCTTTTAGATTTTTTCATCATTATTTGTGATATTTGTTCATGGTAAATTGTGTCATTGATTTCTCCACACAAATTTTCACTCAACCATGACTTATGAAATTTTTTCTACTCAATTGATGGTATAGTCAAGTTAGGTAAAAATGTTCATTAGTTAATACATACATTCATTTCTCTTTCAATGGATTTCATTAATATACCAAATTGACCTATGAATGTGTGCCTATTATCCTACTATTTTACTCCCTAAAAAAACAAAATAAAAAATAAAAAATTTGGGTTGTGTCTTTGGCAGGTCAAAAACCACTCTTCCTCAACCTTTGATCTTGTTATAACTAGTACAATTAGTGTCATGAGGAGATCAAATACGGGTTGAGAGTTGAGTGTGTGATTTGTTAATACTTAACTAAAAAAATGAGGAGAGTGATGAAATGTACAATATATAGGGATATATAGGTTGGGAGATTAAGGTTTGAATTTCCGGAATGCTTAAGTGAGTGGGTCTTGAAATTAGATTGTAAAGGAATGTAGAATAGGTTTGGTGAATTAAAATAGGTAAGAAGAATTTTTTTACTTGACCTGAATATAATGAATAAATGGGGGATTTATGAGCTTGAAATGGTTGTCACACACACACGTAGGGAATTAGTGGCATGAGAGAACCATGAATTGTTTTTCTATGATTAGTGTTATGAATCTCACTAGATTTTGTTTTGACACAATTTATGACACAATGAATTTAAAATTTATTGATATTGAATCTTGATTGGATTCTTACTTTTCCTGTATTTCAACTATGGATTGTGAAATATGAACATGCATATTTTGTCACATTTTTTTCCGAATACATGATATGAGATTTTGCTAAGTAGTGAAAAAGGGTAAGTGTGGGGTATTTGATAAAAGATAATTTTTTTGAATATTTTATTGATAATAAATGACAAAATTTCCTCACATTGTGTTAAATATTTTAATCTATAGAATATTTGGGATTAGATCATTCATTTGAAAATTTGATGAAAATACCAGTTTTACCCTTCAAAAATTCACTGTAGTATTTCAAACATAAGTAATTTTACATGAATTATTTAAACATAAATTTTTTTTAACTATGTTCCTAATTTAATGGGATACAACTTTCATTGATACATATGAGTTAAAGCATGCATTTTATTAGAATTAATGGGAGATGAAGTCAAAGATGGAATGAAATCACCATATTGGACATCAGTTCTGTATTTGGGCCATATATTTTTCATACATGATTAGATTAGGCCCAAAATTGGATAGGATCTATAGGAACCAGATTCTAACAAATCATACTTTTTGAAGGATTGATGGTTCATAAGTTTTTGTGGTCAAACATGTGGTGAAATATGAATTAATTTATTTGTACGAATTTACCCATTCACACTTGAAACCACGTAAAACCTATCCTTCACTACACTCTATAAATTAGTGTTTTTAACATTTGGAGGGGTTGGGACGTGCATTAGGATATTGTGAGAAGAATAGAAGTGGGTCCATACCATTTCAATTTACAATTGGAAGAGGGAAGCTACCAAGATAGGATCTCCTCTAAAATGATCTTCTTTTCCTCTTCTTTGTTGCAATATTGTTGTAATTTCAAAAAACTCTTAGTTTATCTTTAATTTACTATATTATTTTAAATTTTATTCTTCTCTTAATATTATTATTTTGTTTGGAAATCACCAAGTAGAAACAATATTGTGTTATACCCTTTCTAAATCTTTTCAAATGCAATTCGTTTCTGTGATGACTACACCACCCATAGAAGAGTAGTTTTGTTAGTAATCAATTGACATATTACCTTATTTATTTATTTATTTTGAATCATTAATATACTGTAATTAAAAAATTATGATCCATGAATTAGTTTTAAAATTAGAATAAACTAATAAATCAATTGAAAAATTGACACAAAAACATGCGAGGTTGAGATTTGTGTAAATTGTGAGAGTGGCTGACCAAGGTCATATCACAAAGGAGGAAGTAATTTAAAACAACATATTAAAGGTATTTAGAATATAAAATAAAAAAATAAAAAACTTTTAAGGTTGTAGGGTGTGGGGGTGGGTGTGTTTTTCAATATTTATAAAATAATAATAAGAATTATGATGGAAGTAGATTGTATTTTTTTTTGTTTTTGTTTTTGAAATTAAATTTGATTAATAAAACACAACAAGAAGATTTTTTTAGAAAATGTTTTAAAAGGAATAATTAATATAACCCTAAATCTTCACTTAATTATTAATGATTATAATTTAAATTAATATTCACTTAATTATGATCTAATACTTTTTTAACCCTCAAACCATACACGAGTTAACATAACCACAAAGATGAACTGACTTAAACCCAAGTCTAGATTCAAAAAAAGAAATCATAGCACACTAATTTGATAGAAGTTATAAGTATAGATTAAGGTTAATGGTAAATTAGGTCATATATAAATTCTAGAAAATGAGGATTAATTGTGTTTAGGGAATATATTTTAAGCTTAAAAATTTATCTTTTGTGATTTTGTTTCACCGGTTAAGGTCGTGCTCTAAAAATTCACACATCACTCGACCTTACGTGTTTTTGCATTAATTTTTCAATTGATTGATTAGTTTATATTAAATTAAAAAAATAAATTCCTAGATAATTTAATGTGAATTAAAATTTCTCATTGATTCAAAATAAATTAACGAAGAAGGTAATAGGTATAATGATTACAAAAAAGATCTACTCTTCCCTAGGAGATGTACTCATCGTAGAAACGTTTTGCATTATCAAGGGTTTAGAAAGGGTATAACCCCATATTGTTTCTAATATTTAATTCAAGAACAAATATTAATATTATAAAAAGATTAAAATTGAAAATAATATAATAAATGGAAGATAAACTAAGAGTTTATTAAAATCACAACCATATTACAAAGTGAAGAAGAAGAAGAAGAAGACTTCGATGAAGGGATCCGTACTTCAAGAGATATACCTTTTGAAATTAATGTATAAATGGAGTGAACCTAGTAATAATATTCCTTAAATCTACCAATAAACTTACCAACCCCTATTAATGATAAAAAAACCAATTTTTATAGTGGAGGGGAGGCTAGGTTTCAAGTACAAATGGTAAAATTAGGCCAAATATTTTATTCCAAGTTAAACCACCTACTTTACCATTAAAAAACGTGAACCAGCTTTCCATAAAAAATGATTATTTGTGATATATTTTGTTCTAGATATCCTCTCCAAATTTGGTCTCAATAAAAGCACTTATGTTGAAGTTATGGACTAAGTACAGAACTGATATCCAATCTGGCGAGTCCAACTGAATGCATGATTTAGCTCATATTTCCTAAATAAAAGTTATATATAATTAATTCAGTAACACATTTAAAAAATATTAAATTCAAATAATTCAAATAAAATTATTTTTGGTCTAAATACTATAGTGATGTTTTAAAGGGTAAAATTCGAATTTTTCTCATATTTTCAAATTAATGATCTAATCCTAAATATTTTATAAATAAACATATTTAACCCATTTTGAGGAAATTTTATCATTTGTTATCAATAAAATATTCAAAAGTTTTTTTCCAACTCCCCCCAAATAGCCTTTTGTACTCCTGGGGAATACTTCATATCATGTATTCGAAAAAATTATGACAAGATATGCGTGTTCATATTTCACAATCCATGTATAGTAGAAATATAGGAAATGTAAGAATCCCATAAAGAGTCGGTATCAATAAATTTTAAATTAATTGTCTCATAAATTGTGTCAAAATAAAATCTAATGTGATTCATAAGACTAATCACATTTGATTTTAGGGTATTTAGGTGCACCAGAGTGGCTGACCAAGTTCATCTCTTAAAGGAGGAAGTAATTTAAAACAAATATTAAAGGTATTTTGAATATAAAATAAAATAAAATAAAAAAATTATAAGGTTATGTGGGGGGGGGGGGTTGTTCAATTTTAATAAAATAAGAGTAATAAGTATTCTGGAAGAATATTGTATTTATTTGCTTTTGTTTTTGAAATGAAATTTTATTAATAAAACACAACGAGAAGATGTGTTTTTTAAAAAATATTTTAAAAGGAGTAATGGATATAAATATACCTATTCACTTCATTATTAATGATTATAGTTTAAATTAATATCCACTTAATTATGATACCCTAAATATTTAACCCTAGAACCCTATAAGAGCTAACATAACCAAAAATATAAAATGAATTAAACCTGAGACTAGCTTCAGAACATGCAATCGTAACACCATAATTTGATTGATGTTCTTAGTATATCATATGGTCAGTGGTAAATTAGGGCACATATCCATTATATAAAATGATGATGAATTGTGTTTAGGGATTAAATTTTAACTCTGCAAATTTATCCCATGTGCTTTCATTTCACCGGTTAAGGCCACACTCTCAAAATTCACACATTACTCAACGTCATGTGTTTTTAGGATTAATAATTAAATTTCATTCTTATTTTTAATTAAATTAAAAAAAATAAATTCATAGATAATTTTAATTGAATTAAAATATCTCATTTATTGAAAATAAATGAATTAATAAGGTAAGAGATAAACAAATTACTAAAAAGAAATACTCTTCCATGAGCGGTGTAGTCATCGTAGAAACATTTTGCATTCGAAAGAGTTTAGAAAGGGTATAACCAAATATTGTTTATACTATTGAATTCCAACCCAAATAGGAAGATTAATAGAAGAAAAAATTGAAAATAACAAAATAAATTTAAGAGAAACAAAGAGTTTATTAAAATCACAACAATATTACAAAGTGAAGAAGAAGAAGGCTTCAGTGAAGGGATCCTAGATTCAAGAGATATTCCTCTTGAAATGCCTAAACGAATGGAGTGAAACCAATTATACTATGCCTTAAATATACCAATTCACGTCTCAACCCTCCAAATTATAAAAACAACTATTTATAGAGTGGAGGGAGGCTAGGTTTCAAGTAGTTTCAAGTGTGAATGGGGAAATTCAGCCAAATATTTAATTCCATTCTGCACCACATGTTTGACCTTTAAAACGCATGAAATACATGTCCTTCCAGAAGGATTATTTGTGAGAAATTTTGTTTTAGAGATCCTCTAGAATTTTGGTCCCAATACCACCATGTATGTAGAAGTTATAGTCTAAATACAAAAATGATATCAAATCTGGAGAGTCCATCCCAACTTTGATTTCATAGCCCATTTTCTCCAACAAAATGCATGATTTAGATCAGATTTCCTGAAGAAAAGTTTTAGAAAATTAAATTTTTTACACATTTAAAAAATATTAAGTTAAAACAATTCAAATTAAATTATTTATATTCGAAATACTAAGGTTAATTTTTAAAGGGTAAAAAGGGAATTTTCATTAAATTTTTAAATGAATGATCTTATCCCAAATAATTTATAAATAAACATATTTAACACAATGTGAGGAAACTTTTTTAATTTATTATCAATAAAATATTCATTTTTTTGTTTTATCAACTCCTCCACACTTACCCTTTTTCACTCTCAGGAAAAACCTCATATCATGTATTCGAAAAAATTGTGACAAGATATGCATGTTCATATTTCCCAATCCACAGCGGAAATATAGAAAAAGTAAGAATCCCATAAAGAGTCAATATTAATAACTTTAAAAGTCATTGTATCATAAATTGTGTTAAAACAAAATCTAATGAGATTCATAACACTAATCATATTGAAACAAGTCAAGGGTCTACTGTGCCACTAATTCTCCACGTGTGTGTGCCAACCATTCCAAGTTCATATCATCACCCTATATTTGGTATATTTAGATCAAGTAAAATAGTTCTTCTTACCTAGTATAATTTACCTAAGTTGTTCTACATTCCTTTGTAATCGAATTTCAAGACACACTCACTTAAGCATTCCCGAAAGTCGAAACTTAAGATCCCGACCTAGATATCCCCATATGTTATACATTTCATCACTCCCCTCATTTTTTTATAAGTTCCAATTAGAAAAAATCTCACACTCATATCTCAATGCATTTTGATCTCCTCACAACACTAATTGTAATAGTTATAACAAGATCAAAGGTGGAAGAATAGTGGTTTTTCACCTACCCAAGACAGAACCCACATTTTTGATTTTTTTTATTTTTTTGAGGGCGTACAACAGTTAGATAATAGGTACAAACGTATAGGACAATTAGATATATTAATGAAACCGATCAGAAGATAAATAAATGTATATATCAACCAATGATTTTTTCCCAAATTGACTATACCTTCAATTGAGTATGAAAAATTTCACAAGTCATGGTTGAATGAAATATTACTCATGCTTACCATTCTACCAATGAATTTAAAAAAATAAATTTTACATATGTTCCACAAGAGAATGTTGCATGATATATTTGTTTTTAATGATTTTTTTGTTTTTTGTTTTATTTTTCTAGGTTTTTTTGAAAATTTTAACAAAAAACTTAATAGAAAATACACACCAAACACACAAATGAAAATCCTAAATATCTACCCCAAAATGTTTTTCTCTACCTCACACTTAATATTGAATTGTCCTCAATGTGAACCTATGAGATGATATATGCACATGAAATGCATATTGTTAAATAGAAAAATTAATATAAAAGTGAAAGAGTAAGGAACAACCTGAAATTTTAAAGTAATGATGGGGTCATACAGTGTGATGAAATCCACTTCATTAGTAGAAAGTCCCTAAATGTATTGCTTCATGTGTTTCCCATTGAATGTAAAGCTCCTTAGTGTACTCTTGTGTGATCTCCAATAAACCATAAGGAAAAAAATTAGATACAATATAAAGACCTAACCATATAGAACACAACTTACTAGAACTCATCATCAGTCGTTAACTGTAGAGAGGGACTTTTTCTCCAATATGAAAATCCCTTTATTGGACCATTCTATCATGATCTACTTTTGATACTTTCCTATAGAGCCTTGAGTTCTCATATGATGATAATCTAATCTCTTCAATATCTTAAATTTATAGCTTCCTTTGGATTCCAGCTTGGGCCAAATCCATGTTGTATTTCTTTATTTCCCAATATGCCTGATGCATGACTTCTATAATGAGATGAAAAGCTTTCCAAAAAACAATCTGAAATAGAGACATACCGATGGGTGCCTTGTATGTTGTCCTATAAGACCTCATCACATCATCCAAGTGCTTGATCTAATCCTTCCAATTAGGATGTGCAATTTTTTTCCAAAATTTGTTTCAACTATCAATATGAAACCTCAGCCTGACCATTTTTTTGGGGGTGGTATGGTTTTGAGGTTTTGTGTGTCACCGCATACTTCCAATGGAGGGAATCCAAATTCTGATTGCAAAAGTTTGTCCCTTGGTCACTGATGATGGCCTTTGGTACTCCAAACCTAAAAAAATATGTGTCTTGAAAAATTATACTACAACATGAGAATCATCAGTCTTGGTGTCCTTATCCTCCACCCATTTACTCACATAATCAACAGAAACAAAAATATACAAAATACCAAATAAACTAGGAAAATGAGTAATAAAATCAATTCCCAAAACATCAAAAATCTCACAAAATAATATGGGTTTTTGGGGGAATATCATGTCTCTTATAAATGCTCCCAGTGTGTTGGAAATATGTGCATGACTTGAAAAGCACATGAGCATCATGGAATAATCTAGGACAATATAATTCAGAGCCTAAGACTTTCCTAAATGTCCATTGGGGTCCAAAGTTTCCACCACAATCAAGTGTATGGAAAAAATGTAAAACAGACTTAAAGTCATGATTAGGAACACAACTCCTAATAACATGGTCACTACACATGCACCATAGGTAGGGATCATCCCACACATAAAATCTATACTCACTATTTAATTTTTGGACTTGGTGTTTCTTTAAATTTTCAAGTATTTCAGAAGAAAAAAGGTAGTTAACTAAATATACATACCAAGGATGCACACCTGAGATGGAATAAAGATACTCATTTGGGAAAGTGTCATGAAGTGGTACCTGGTCCAAGTTTTCATCATCTAATGTGTGAGTAAGACAACCCATGTGGTCCTCTGCCAGGTTTTCTGACCCCTTAATTTTGTTTATCTCAATATGAAATTCCTAAATAAGGAGAATCCATCGAATAATCCTAGTCTTTGCATATTTATTCTTCAATAGGTACCTCAGAGCTAAATTGTTATAAAAAAAACTACTCTAGAGCCCAATAAATAAGAACAATGTTAATCTAAATAAAATATGACAAGAAGAAACTGATTTTCCATGGTTGTGTAGTTTGATTAGGATGAATCCAATGTACTCGATGCATAAGAAATCAGATGTGAGTGTCCCTCCACCCTATGAGATAAGACAACTCTGACTGTGAAGTTGGAGGCATCACACATAAGCTTAAAAAGAAGCTCCCACTGTGGGGGATGTATGATTGGTGGATTGGTTGTACACTTATTTATCTCATCAAAGGATGTCTTTCAAGAATCATCAAACACAGAATTATAATTCTTTTGAAGTAATAATGATATAAGAAGAGCCATCTTACCAAAATCATTGATGAAGCGCTGATCAAATCCTGCATGCTCTAGGAAAGATCTAAGATCACACACACATGAAGGATAAGGTAAGGATGAAATAATATCTACCTTAGATCTATCAACATCTATCCCATGTCTTGACACTACAAGTTCTAAGACAATGCCATTGTATACCATGAAATGAAACTTTTTAAAATTTAAGACCAGATTCTTTTCGATACAATGATTCAAAACCTTTACCAAACTAGAGATACAATAATCAAATAAATACCCATATAATATAAAATCATCCATAAATACCTCTATTCAGGTCTCAATAAAATCATAAAAATACTCACCCTGTATCTCTGAAAGGTACATAGGGTATTGCAAAGTCCAAATGACATCCTATGGTAGGAAAATAGGATGAATAGACAAATGAATGTTGTCTTATCATAATCATATAGGGATATATGGACTTGAAAATATATATAAAATACATCAAAGAAACCATAATGTGTCTACCCAACTAGTCTCTCAAGAATTTGATCAATAAATGGGTGGGGGAAATTTTCCGTGTGAGTGGATTGACATAGTTTCCTATAATTAATACACACACGCCAACTGGTTTGTACCCTCATTAGAACTAATTCCTCTCAATTATTTCTAACAATTGTAAAACCACTTTTCTTAGGAATAACCTAAATAAGACTCACCCACTGGGAATCTAAAATGGGATAAATTATACCAACCTCGAAAAAAATTTCAACCTCTTTTTTAAAAACTTCAAGAAAAATTGGATTCAGTCTCTTTTGTGGATTCTTAACTGGTTTAGCCCCATCCTCTAAAAGAATCATATGTATGAAAATAGAGAGCCTAATACCAGATATGTTATCCAAGGGCCACCCAATTACCCTAATGTTCTCCCTCAAAAGATTCAAACGTTTTTCTTCATGTTTAGAAGGGGGATTGTTAGAAATTATAATAGGTAATTTTTCACCACTTAACAAGTATGAGTTTTTGAGATTAGGCAGTAATGGATTGAGTTACAAAAAATGGGGGTGCAGTATAGATGGGAACATTAAAGGAACTAAAATATGTGCAAAATGAACCTTAGTAATAGAATAATCATCATCAAAATAAGAGAATAATTCATCAAAACCATCAGCATATTCAACATCCAAGTCATAATTAGAGTAAACGTGATCAAAATTAGAATATGAATACATTTCAAAATCAAATATTAGAGAGTTTTGTGCATTATAAATAGGTGTGGAAGTGCTATTAGACATGAAAATAGAACCAATACTAATAATCTTCCTAAGCATATAACAATCAAATTCCATGGAGTTTTTATTTGGTGGTTCAAATTGAGAGATAAAAAAAGTAGAATGGTCCTTTGAGGGGTACTTCATGGAGTCCATAACATTAAATATCAAATATTCATTCCCAAAATCCTTGTAAAGTGTACCCTCATGGAAAGTTATGATTGTTTTTGTAGTTTTGAAGAAGGTCCTACCTATGATAATGGGAGCATGAGAACTTACCTAATCATCCTCCATGTTAAGCACATAAAAATATGCTGGGAAGATCATGTCTCATACCCAAACAAGTACATCCTCAAGGAATCCTATAGGATATGCTATATCTATATTTACCATCTCCACTACTACTCTCATCAGTTACAACTCACCAACCAATAAAGAAGATAAAACAGAGTGAGACATCACATTTATGGATGCTCCTAAATCACAAAAAGCATCAGAAAAATGTAACTCCCCTATGGTTCATGGGATGGTGAATGTCCCAAGATCCTTGCACTTTTTTGGCATTGTTAGAGTTGGTGTAATGAGTACTGACACATTCCTTCCAAGATTGATCCTCTTATTTTCCCTACCCCCTCTTTGATTGGTATAAAGTTATTTTAAAAATTTCACATACCTTGGGATTTTCTTGATGGATTCAAGTAGAGGGATGTTGATCTCCACATGCTTGAATGTATCCAAAACCTCTTTATGAATTATTTCTTCACCAATATCTTTGGTTTAAACAACTCTATTTGGAAAGGGAAGGGGTTTAGGCGGAACATCATCAATATTTTTATCACTTTTATCCTTATCGTTTGGGTTCTCTTTAGTTGGTATGGAATGGGGATTCTCCAGAGTTGAGGTGAATCCCGATGGAATGATAGGTGCAGATGTATCAATTTTTTTCTTCCCACTTCTCAATGTAAAGGCATTTAAATTCCCCTTGGGATTTGGATTAGGTTGGGAAGGTAGATTTATTTAATTCTTACTTACCAGTTCATGGAGGGCAGTGGAAATTTGGCTCATTTGAGTCTTAAACTCTCTCAACTATGAACCTTGACTCTTCATATCATGATGTTGATTAAGAAAATTTTGTTTGAAATGGTCATCAATTTTAGAATCTACCTTAGGTGGGGGATTCCCTTTTTGTTGTATTTTTAATAATTGGGCTTCAAATCTCCTCTATTTTTGTTCGAAATCCTATTGGAAAGGCAGAGGCTGCTGTAAGTTTTGTTGAAAAGGTGGACTTTTTTATTGTCCAAAGCCATACCTCATATCCTATTGATCATTCGACACTTGGTTGTTTGTTGGTGCAAAGGAATAATACTTCTTTTGGGATGTGGCTATTGTTGCTACTAATATGGTCTCTTTGGGAATATTGCTACACAATCCTCTGACTCTTGTAGTTGGGGGAAATAGTCAGTTTAGTGGTCTATTTTGGTGAAAATGACACATGGAATAATATTAGTAGTTGGTATGTCTTTTGAGACAAAGAAATATACATCAAAGGAGGAAGTAATTTAAAACAACATATTAAAGATATTTTGAATATAAAATAAAATAAAATAAACAACTTAGAAGGATGGGGGGGGGGTTGTTCAATGTTTATAAAATAAGAATAAGAAGTATGATTTAGGAAAAATTTATTTTTTTTGTTTTTTTTGAAATGAAATTTGATTAGTAAAACACAACGAGAAGATGATTTTTTAGAAAATATTTTAAAAGGCATAATCGGTCTAACTCTACCACTTCACTTACTTATTAATGATTATCATTTAAATTAATATACAATTAATTATGATCCCCTAATTTTTTAACCCTCAAACCCTACAGAAGTTAACATAACCATAAAGATGAAATGAATTAAACTGGATGCTAGCTTCAGAACATGAAATCGTAGAACCCTTCTTTGACAGACGTTCTAAGTCAATCTTATGGTCATTATTATATAATGGCACATATTCATTTTGAATAATGAGGATAAATTGTGTTTAGGGATTATATTTTAACTCTACAAATTTTTCCCATGTTCTTTTATTTCACCGGTTAAGGTCACACTCTCAAAATTCACACATTACTCAACCTCATGTGTTTTTCCATTAATCATTCAATTTCTTACTTAGTTTCAATTAAATTAAAAACTGAATTGATAGATCATTTTAAGTGAATTAAAATATCTCATTGATTCAAAATAAATAAATGAAGAAGGTAAGAGGTAGACCAATTAGTAAAAATAACTACTCTTCCATGGGTGGTGTAGTCATCGTAGAAACATTTTTCATTTGGAAGGGTTTAGAAAGACTATAATGCAATATTGTTTATAATATTGAATTCCAGCCCAAATAGAAATATTAATTAAAGAATAAAATTTAAAATAACATAAGAAATGGAAGATAAACTAAGAGTTTTTTTTAAATCACAACAATATTACCAAGTGAGGAAGAAGAATAAGGATTCGATGAAGAATCCTGGCTTCAAGAGATATCCCTCTTGAAATTCCTGGAGAAATGGGGTGAAATTTTTCTTACTCTACCTTCAATCTACCAATGCACATACTAACTCTTCTAAATGAACAAAATACCAATTTATAGAGTGGAGGCGAGGCTAGTTTTCAAGTGGTTTCAAGTGTGAATGGGGAAATTCAGACAGATATTTTATTCCAAGTTACACAACCTTTTTGAGTTAAAATTATATATGAATTTAGTTTTTAATTTAATTTAAACTATGAAATAAATTGAATAATTAATGAAAAAACATGCGAGGTTGAGTAATGTGTGAATTTTGACAGTGCGACCTTAACCAGTGAAACAAAATCACATGGGATAACCCGGTCTCGTTTCCACTCTTTGATTTATACCCCAAAGAAGAAGATCAAGAGAAGAAGAAAAATGAAAATAATAGAATAAATGTAAGATAAACTAAGAGTATATTAAAATTAAAACAATATTACAACAAATAAGATGCAAATAAGAGCATTTTGGAGGAGATCCTATCTTGGTATCTTCCCTCCTCCGATTATGAATTGAAATGGTATGAAACCACTTCTCCTCTTCTTCTAATATCCTAAGAAAGAAATTGATTCAATTTTTATAAAATAATATTAAGAAGTATACTGGAATAATACTGTATGTTTTTTGTTTTTGAAATGAAATTGGATTAATAAAACACAACGAGAAGATTTTTTTTAAAAAAATATTTTAAAAAGTGTAATCAATCAATATATTACATTATTAATTTATTTATTTTGAATCATTAATCTACTGTAATTCACAAAATATGATCCATGAATTGAGTTTTAAAATTATAATAAACTAAGCAATCAATTGAACAATTGAAACAAATACACATGAGGTCGAGATTTGTGTAAATTGTGAGAGCACAAACTTAATCAATAAAATTAAACCACATGAGATAAATTTGTAGAGTTAAAATATAGCCCATAAATTTAATTCATCATTCTTTCCAAAATGTATTTACTCCCTAATTTAACACTAACCATAATCTAGTATTAGAATGACAATCAAAGAAGGGTGGATGCCGTAGTTGGAGGAGAATTGGTGGAAGAAACATGAGTAGACACATGTGTATTGATTAACAAGATGGCACAAAACTACCAAAAATTTGGTTATCTAGGTATACCACATGTTAGAGGAGTACACTAGGTAAGTTCATATTCTCTTGATATTCATTTAATTGATACCAATTTGAAAAAAAATTACCACTATGGTGAGGCATATTACTTTGGCTCAAAAGACATCCCAACCCACTCTTGTGAGACCTTATGGAATTTCCACTGTAATAGACCACCCAACTGATTGTTTCCCCAAACTACAAGAAATTATTTTTTCAGTGGTATTCCATGAGAGACCATATCAACAGAAACAACGACCACATTCCTAGAACAAATATGATTCCATTTCTCCAACATACAACCAAGGGTGGAAGGATCAATCATACATGAAGTTTGGCTCTAGACAACAATAAAGTCCCCCTTTTCAACAAAATTTCTAGAAGCCTCCACCTTACCAACAGGGTTTCCAACAACCCCAAAGGGGATTTGAAGCTCAAGAATTAATAGGTCAACAATAAGGGATTTCTCAACCAAAGGTTGATTCTAATACTGATAATATTTTGAAACAAATTGTTCTTAATCAACAGAATAAGCTAAAGAGTCAAGTTTCAGAGCTGTGGGAGTTGAAGAGTTAAATGAGATATATGTCTATCATCCTCTATCAATTGGTATGTAATAACTCTAGAAATATTCTTTCCCAACCTACTATAAAACCCAAGGGGAATGTTAGTGTAACACCCCAAGATTTCATAGTGTGTTATTTCTTCAAAATAATTTAATAACTTGCACTACACGCAACACCGAGTTCAATTGCACCATGACTTACCAAAAAAAAAAAGCCATTAAAAGAGGTCATGAATAGTATTAACTAAATTTTAAACTTTATAATTTTAGAATCCATATTATGAGTTTCTTAGTCATAATGCAAGAACAGATTCATTTTCAGTATTGCACTTTTATCAACTTTTGATAGTGAAACCTTTTTAAATACAATATTTTAATCTTTTTGACTAAATGGAGACATCAAAAAATTTAAAATGAAACTTCCCAAGCTTCCACGGTACGCTTTCCTTTGAATAAAACAGTAGCGTGTGTTGTACGCAACTTCGAGTTTTAACACACACCACAACTAATTAAACTAGCCGTTGTGAATAGTAATACCTACTTTTTGAAATCATATATATTTTATATTTCAAAATAGACTTCATTTTTGGATTCGGAATATCTAATTTAGCCTAAGGTGAAATTTTGGTACTTTTCGGATAACTTTTATATTTTGATGAATAGTGAAAATTACTAAATTTTAATTAAAAACAACTTTTTTAATCAAAATAATTAATAGTGATAAATTGTGAATTTGAGTGGTTTTAAAGTATATTTAGAATATATTTTTACCATTTAATATAATGTTGGTCTTTGGACATAACTTTACAATTAAACCGAACATAAACAAGTGTCAATCTTTTGATAGTTATTACCTCTTAAAAACACATTTTTTGTTTTGACAGCGGGAATTAATTTTAAATTAATTTCTGACACTTCTGTATTTTGAATTTAGAAAAATGGATTCCATATTTGGAATCAGGATGTCCAAATTGTGTAAATAGGTAACTTTTATTTTTAGACATTTTGAATAATTACTGTGGTAAATATTTTATTTACCATGGTTAAGGGTAAATCCGGTAAATAAGGGTTAAAAAATAATATTATAATAATACAAAATTAACCTAAAACGTGTCCTAACCTTATTGGTGGACACATACCCGACCATGAGCATCCTTGGGTCAATTTGGGGACCCCTTAGAGCCACTTGTATGTGGTAGGGACACTTTATATTAATAAAGTTAAAATAAAAATAAAAATGGCATAAGCTTACATCTTTTAGAAGAACAATTTTTACATAGGGTTATACATGTTTGATTTTCGATTATAAATATTCATTAGAAAGCTAAAAAGAGTTCCTACATAATGATATTTTATTTATAATTTTTATACATTAAATAATTTATTTTATATATGACACAATGATGATGCAGTAATTACTATAATAGTGAAAAATTAAAATAATTGATATTATAAATACCCAAATAAATATAATATGAAACTTTTAATGAATTAAACTAATTTTCTAGGATAATATGATATATTAGGATTGATTTAATTGACTTTGTTCGAAGTAATCAATCTGTTATGAGTTTCACAAAAATCAACTATTGAATAGTGTCAAAATTGACATAAAAGAGTTCTTAAACAAATATTATATTATTAGTTGATATTAAATTCCTAAAAATCTAAGGTTCGGCCAAGAGACTTATATCATGATAGGTTCATCATTAATGTACCACTTGGGGGTCACTTAGATGTATATAGTAAGTTTATTAACCATATTATATAAAAATACAAAGAGACATTGTAAAAGTGAAACTAATTAACTTAGAGTTAATACTTAAAGATAAGGTTAATATAAGTACCCAAACCTGTCTAAATTATATTGGTTGAGTTGTTTTCGACCTATCCCCACCTTAACCTTTGAATAATCAACTTTGGAGCCTTTAGAAACCGAATATGAATTTATTATAAATTAATATTTCTAGCTTTTCCAATGGTGCCCCTCACCCCTCTTATAAAAGGGCACTCCTCCTTCTCATTTCTTCACACCTTCAAAGCCTTTTGGTTCAGCCAAACTCTACCCAAATACTCTACCAACGTCCCTAACTACAACCTAGAGGCCTTAGTTTGATCAGAAAGCCAACCTAAGGATCCCTTTTGATCAAATCAAAAGGAAGAACCCGAAGAAGAGGTAATGATTTCACCACCCTTCTCCAAGTTCATTTCTTCTTCCACTTCTTCTTCCTTTGTTCTTACCATTCTAAAATAATAACTCCAGTATCTCACATATACTGTGATGTTATTATAAATATGGTACAATCATATTCAGTATTCTATCCACCCTTTGAATAACATGTCACCATACGTGCGTACGTACGACTTACCGTCTCCACGTCGTGGTGTAATTGTTATTCAATATAATATTATTTGGATGGGTATAATAATGATGTGTAACTCATGTAAATAATAAATATAACATGTTAATGATTCTGTATATATGATATACCATCCATTTATATATTATTTTAATATCAAAAGAATGATATTGTCGCTCGTGCGTACGTACGGACTACCGTCTCCACGAACGCGATGAGATTCATTCTCCATCGTATCCATTCAAGTATAATTATCATTTGATGATTTAAAAATAATTTTGAAGGACTGGATATCATTCTGGATATGAATAAGATACAACAACCATGGCTTATGTAACAAAACATATAAAAGAAAATGAGTAAGTTAACTCCTGAAACGACGATAATTCTAAGACAAATCAATGTTAAAAGATCATATATGATATCATATTAATATATATGATTCTTGTATAATTTAATAACAACTATTTCACCATTATACAGGAGGTTAACCTACCCCAACCAAGGAAAAGTACAAGGTAAGGGTTTACTTTACAACCTCTTCATTATCCAAGGTTGTTTATACGTAATAATCTACTGGGATCTCTTTATCATCCACATCCATGTTTCTTAAAAATGCCTTTCAAAACATTTTACTATTTACTAGAATATGAGTTAAAGTCATTTATACCATTTTTGACTTTTATAAGTGGTTTATAAAGGAATCTTTCGGTCATTTTCAAAACAAGGTCCTTTTTAACCTTTTCGACAGAATTAAGGTAAGAATGTTTTTTTTAACTTATACGGCGGGTGCGGCTATTTTCCGCCGTTATAAAATCTTCAAAGCTTCCCTTACAAGCTTATAAGAATATTTTCAAAGAAAATGTTTTATTTTATATGGATCTTAAATTATTTCAAAACAAAAGGAGATATTTCTTTAAAAAGAATTTTGATTTCATCTATGTCAACATCTTTTGATGGATTTTAAGATTATTTGAAGTTGATTTATTATGATACAAAACTTCTATATTGTATTGAAGGTTTTGTGATATGTTTGACTGTGGATGTGCTATTTTTATACCATTCATAGTTTATGGTGAAAGTATTTACATTTCTTATGCTAGTTTTAATACGAATGTTTATGTTATGTTTAAACCTTTTCATATGGGAATGCATTGGACTTAATATGTGACGGGTGGAGCCCGCTATAGCTCCTCGATGCATCGGTAGGTCTCATGAGACAAACTAGTGTCTTGGCACAAGGCCTTGACAAAATCTTATTTGTAGTCTTGGCACGAGGCCTTGGCTATGTGGTTATGATAGTCTGGCATTATGCATTCCAACATTATAAAAGTGGTTATTGATTTTTTTTGCATGTGATTATTCGATTAGTAGAATATCCATGTGAATAAGTAAATGGCATTATTTCATTTTATTTATGCCATACCATGTTGAAAGTTCATGTTTAAAAGGCTTTTGTTTTAGTTATACATTGCCTTAAATCTTTATTCTTATTTATGAAAGTTTCCGCTATATTGTTATCCTTACTGGGCATTTGAGCTCACCCCTTTTCTATGTTTTATTTTTCCCAGGAAGTGAAGATGTAAGTTATGAATGACCTGCAGGGATATTATGAGGGGATTATAGTGTGGACTGTGGAAACATTATGTTGTTGTAGTAGTTTTTCATTTTATGATGTAATGTAAAACTTATGAATATATCTAGTGTTTCCAAGGCTACTAAACCAATCGGTCTTTCGAGATTTGATCTTTCTTGTGATCATGCCAATGTTACGAAGTAATACACCGACTCTGGGTAACTGGGGTCGGGGCGTTACAGTTAGTGCCATCTCATTGAGAACTGGGAAGCAAACAACTGATACTTCTACACCAACCATTCCACCTGGATTCACCTCAAATCCGAAGAGGCCCCATTCAAGAACTAATAGTGAGTATCCTAAGGAGAAAGAAAACGGTAAGAAAAATATTGGTGATATTCCTCTAATCTCATTCCATTTCCAAACAGAGTTTTAAAAACCAAGAATATTGCTGAAGAGGCGATGAAAAAAAGAAGTTTTGGATACGTTCAAGAATGTTGAGATCCACATCCCTCTAGTTGAAGCAATAAAGAAAATCCCAAGGTATGAAAATTTTTTAAAATAAATTTGTACCAATTGATGAGGTATCAAGGGAAACGTGAGGATCAATCTTGGAAAGGAATGTGCCAACACTTATTACACCAACTATAGAAATGCCAACAATGTGCAAGGAACTTAGGACATTCATTATACCATAAACCATAGTGGATTTACACTTTCTTATGATTTATGTGATTTATGAGAATACATAAATGTGATACCTCTCTCTATAGTCTCTTCATTATAGATTGTTGTGTTGAAGTTGACAAGAGTAGTGGTGTAGTTAGCAAATAGAACTGCAACATATCTAATATGAGTTTTTGAGGATGTACTTTCTTGGGTAAGAGACATGATCTTTCCAGCAATTTTCTATGTTATTAACATGAAGGATGATCAGGTAAATTCTTGTTATCCAATTATCTTAGGTATCCCCTTCATAAAAACTGAAAAAATGATCATAAATGTCTATAAGGGTACACTTTACATAGTGTTTGGAGATATATTTTTGATATTTAATGTTATGGACTCCATGAAGTACCCCTCAGAGCACCATTCTGCTTTTTTATCTCCCATTTGAACCACCAAATAAGAACCCCATGGAATTTTATTATCATATACTTAGTAATATTATGATTATTGGTTCTAGTTTGATGTCTAAGAGCACTTACACACCTATTTCTAGTGCACAAAACTCTCTTAGATTTGATTTTTGAAATGGATTCATATTATGATTTTGATAATTATCACTCTGATTATGACATAGAAGTTTAGTATGCTGATGTATTTGATACATTATTATATGATTTTGATGATGATTATTCTGATTCTGATGTTCATTGTGAACTTATTTTAGTTCCTTAAATTTATACATCCAAAAATCACCCCTACATTGGAACTCAAGTCATTGCCACCAAATCTAAAATACTCATACTTTTTTAGTGGTGATAAATTACCTGTCATCATTGATAACAATCTATCTTTTGAACATTAAGAAAAACTTTTGAATGTTTTGAGGTAGAAAATAAGGGAAATCAGGTGGACATTGGCTGACATATTTGGTATTATCCCCTCCATTTTCATACATAGGATTGTTTCGAAGGATGGGGCTAAACTAGTGAGGCAACCACAAAAGAGATTGAATCCAACTCTTCTAGAAGTTGTTATAAAATAAGTTGAAAATTTTATTGAGGTAGGTATAATTTATCCTATATCAGATTCTCAGTGGGTGATCCCTATTCAGGTTGTGCCTAATAAAAGAAGTGTTACTGTTGTTAAAAATGATAAAGAGGATTTAGTTCCAATGAGGAAAAATAGATGGTTTTTGTGTATTGATTATAGGAAACTAAATTAGTCCACTCACAAGGACTATTTCCCCCTCCCATTTATTAATCAAATGATTGAGAGACTATATAGGAAAATACACTATTGTTTCTTGGATAGATTTTCTAGATATTTCTAAGTTCCTATTTCCTCGAAAGATTAGGAGAATACAATATTAACTTGTCCATTAGGTACATTTACCTACCGAAGGATGCAATTTGGACTTCGCAATGCCCCAGGTACCTTACAGAGATCCATGGTGAGTATTTTTTTTCCGATTTCATTAAGGCATGTGTGGAGGTATTTATGGATGATTTTACAGTGTATGGGTCTTCATTTGATGATTGTATCTCTAGTTTGGGAAAGGTTTTGAATCATTATATTGAGAAGAATCTGGTCTTAAACTTTGAAAAGTGTCATTTCATGGTAGAACATGGGATTGTCTTAGGGCATGTAGTGTCAAAACATAGGATAGATGTTGATAGATCTGAGGTATATATTATTTCATCCCTACGCCATCCTTCATGTATGTGTGATGTTAGATATTTCCTAAGTCATGTAGGATTTTATCGGCGCTTCATGAAAGATTTTAGTAAGATTGATCTTCCTATATCACGATTACATCAAAAGAATTCTGATTTTGTGTTTGATGATTCTTGTAGGACTACCTTTGATGATCTAAAAGAGTGTATGAATACTCCACCAATCATACATTCCCCACAGTGGGACATTGCTTTTTAGATGATGTGTGATGCTTCAAACTTCACTGTTGTAGCAGTCTTATCACAGAGGGTGGAGGAACTTTCACATGTTATCACCTATACTTAAAGGATATTGGATTCATCCCAATAAAACTAAAAACCATGTAAAAGGAATTTCCTTCCCTTATATTTGATTTAGAAAAATTCTATTTAAATTTATTAGGCTCTAAAGTAGTTGTTTTTTTTAACCATGCAGCTCTGAGGTACCTCTTGAACAAGCTAGAGTTGAAATCCAGGATTATCCGATGGATGACTCTTCTTCAAGAATTCAATATAGATATAAAGGATAAGAAGGGTTTAGAAAACCTCATGGTGGACCACATGTGTAGGATTACTCACACATTACAAGATGAAACCTTAGACCGGGTACCGATTCAGGACACTTTCCCTGATGAGCATCTTTATTCCATCTCAGGTATGCATCCTGGGTATGCTGATTTAGTTAACTAACTTGTTTCCTATGAAATTCCTACAAATCTAAAGAAACATCAAGTCTAAAAGTTACAGATTGATTCAAGATATTATGTTTGGGATGATCCATACGTCTAGAACATGTGTAGTGATCAATTTATTAGGAGGTGTGTTCCTGATCCAGAGTTTGAGTATGTTCTTCATTTTTTCGACACTTTCATGTGGAGGACACTGTGGACCCTAAAAAATATCTATTAAAGTCATAGAATTCAGATTATACTAAACAAGATTATTCCATAAGACCATGTGATTTGTAAGTCATACTCTCATTTCCAACACACTGGGAACATTTTTAGGAGACACGAGATTCCCCAACAACCCATACAATTCTGTGATATTTTTGATGTATGGGGCATCAATTTTATGGGTCCTTTTCCTAGTTAATTTCATTTTTTTATATTTTTGTTTATATTTATTATGTGAGTAAATGGGTATAGGAAAAGTACACAAGGAATGATGAATCTAATGTTGTAGTTGACTTTGTCAAGGTACAATTTTTTTACAGGTTTGGAGTACCAAAGGCCATCATCAATGATCATGGGATACACTTTTACAATCATAATTTGGATTCCCTCCTTAAGAAGTATTGGGTGACACACAAAATATCAAAATCATACCACCCCTAAACAAATGGCTAGGCTGGGGTTCCAAATCGGTAGTTGAAACAAAATTTGGAAAAAACCGTGCAGCCAAATAGGAAGGATTGGAGCAAGTGATTTGATGATGTGCTATGGGATTACATGACAACATAAAAGACACCCATCAATATGTACCCATTTCAGATTGTTTTTGAGAATGTCTGTCTTATCCCCATGGAAGTCAAGCATCAGTCTTATTGGTATATAAATAAATGAAACATGGATTTTTCCCAAGTTAGAATTCAAAGGAAGCTGGAAATTCAAGATCATGAGGAGATTCGATTGTCATCATATGAGAACTCAAGGATCTATAAGGAAAGATCAAAAGCAGTTTAGGATAGAATAATCCAACAAAGGGGTTTTCATGTTAGAGATAAATTTCTTCCCTATAGTTCACGACTAAAGCTGATACCTAGTAAACTGGGTTCTACATGGTTATGTTATTATATTGTATGTAATGTTTTTCCGTATGGTGTAGTGGAGATCACACAAGAGGACATTGGAAGGAGCTTTATAGCCAATGGGAAAATCTATAAGCAATAAATTGATGGAATTTACATTAATGCAGTGGATTTAATCACACTTCATATCCCCATCATCACTTGAGAATATCAAGATTTTTCTAACCCTTTCACTTTTATATTATTTTTCTAATTTAAAATTATACATTTCATGTGCACATATCATTTCATAAGTTCACATTGACTAAAATGCAATATTTTAAGTGTGGGGGAGGGGAGAAAATTTTGGGGTAGGTATTTAGGATTTTCATTTGTGTGTTTTTTGTGTATATTCTATTATGTTTTTTGTCAAAAAATTTTTAAAAAAAGATATCAGGTAAAATTCTCATGTGGAACTTATGGAAAATGAATGTTTTCAAAATTCATTGATAGAATTATAAGCATGAGTAATATTTCATAATCAAGGGTTTATTTTTATAAAAATTGAAGTCGTTGATGATATAATTGGTTGTGTTATTATAAAACCTTTTATATTTTGACATCATTATTTGTGATATTTATTCATGGTAAATTGTGTGATTGATTTCTACACAAAATTTTCACTCAACCATGACTAGTGAAATTTTTCCTACTCAATTGAAGGTATATTCAAGTTAGGTAAAAAATCAGTTGTTGATCCATACATTCATTTCTCTTCTGATTGGTTTCATTAATGTACTAAATTTACCTATGCATGTATACCCATTACTCGACTATTATACTCCTTAAAAAATTAAAAAATTTGGATTGTGTATTCGGTAGGTCAAAAACCTCTATTCCTCAACCTCAGGTCTTATTATAACTATTAAAATTAGTGTCATGAGGAGATCAAACATGGGTTGAGATTTGGGTGCGAGATTTTTTTCCAAGAACAATTAAAAAACAAAAAAAATGAGGGGAGTGATGAAATATACAACATATGGGGATATCTAGGTCAGGAGCTTAAGGTTTGACTTTCGGGAATGATTAAGTGAGTGGGTGTTGAAATTCGATTGAAAAGGAATGTAGAACAGGTTTAGTGAATTAAACTAGGTAAGAAGAATTTTTTTACTTGACCTGAATATACTAAATAAAGGGTGGATTTAGGAGCTTGGAATTGTTGGCACACACACACACGTGGAGAATTAGTGGTATGGTTGACCCATGACTTTTTTTCACTATGATTAGTGTTACAAATCTCATTGGATTTTGTTTTGACACAATTTATGAGACACTGAATTTAAAATTTATTGATATTGACTCTTCATGGGATTCTTACTTTTCCTATATTTCCATTGTGTATTGAGAAATATGAACATGCATATTTTGTCACATTTTTTTTCAAATACATGATTTGAGGTTTTTCCTAGGAGTGAAAAAGGGTAAGTGTGTGGGAGTTGATAAAACACAATTTTTCAGAATATTTTATTGATAATAAATGAAAAAAATTCCTCACATTGTGTAAAATATGTTTATTAATTAAATATTTGGGATTAGATCATTCATTGAAAAATTTGATGAAAATTACACTTTTACCCTTTACCAATTCACTATAGTATTTAGAACATAGATAATTTTATTTAAATTACTTAGAATTAATTTTTTTTAACTATGTTACTGAATTAATGGGGTACAACTTTCATTCAGTACATATGAACTAAATTGGGCATTTTGTTGGACTAAATGGGCCATGAATTCAAAGATGGACTTGAATCACTAGATTGGACATTATTTTTGTATTTTAACCATAAACGTGTCATGTATGATTGGATTAGACCCAAATTTTGGGAGGAACTAGAGGAACCAATTTATGACAAATAATCCTTTTGGAATGATATTTGGTTCATAGGTTTTTGTGGTCAAATAGGTAGTTCAATTTGGATTAATTTATTTGGCCTAATTTCCCCATTCACACTTGAAACCTCTTAAAACCTAGCCTCCCCTCCACTCTATAAATTGGTGTTTTTCTCATTTTTAGTGGTTTATACGTGCATTAGGATATTTTTACTAGAGGATAAGTGGTTCTATACCATTTCAATTCACAATTGGAGGAGGAAATATACCAAGTTAGGATCTCCTCCAAAATGATCGTGTTTTCCTCTTCTCTGTTGTAATGTTGTTGTACTTTCAATAAACTCTTAGTTTCTCTTGATTTTATTCTATTATTTTAAATTTTATTCTTCTATTAATCTCTTTATTTAGTCTTAAAAGCAAATAGTAGGAAAATTATTGGGTTATACCCTTTTTAAATATTTGCAAATATAATTTGTTTCTACAAAGACTACGCCACCCATAGAAGAGTAATTTTCTTAGTAATTAATTGAACTCTTAACTTATTCATTTATTTATTTTGAATCATTAATATACTTTAATTAAAAAAATATGATCCATTATCTGAGTTTTAAAATTAGAATAAAGTAAGCATGTAATTGAATAATTGACACAAAAACACATGTGATCATCTGTGTTAATTGTGAGAGAGCATACTTAATCAGTAAAACCAAACCACATGGGATAAATTTGTAGAGTTAAAATATAATCCCTAAAATAAATTCATCCTTATTTATATAATTGATTTATTCACTAATTTACCACTAACCATAAGCTAGTCTTATAATGATAATCAAAGAAGGGTGCTACGATTTCATGTTCTGAAGCTGGCCTAAGGTTTAACTCCTTTCATCTTCGGGGTAGTGTTAATTATTGTAGGGTATAAAGATTAAAAAATTTTGGTATCATAATTTAGTGTATGTTAATTTAAATGATTATGATAAATAAGTAAGTTAATAGGTAGATTTATATCAATTATGACTTTTTAAAATATTTTCTAAAAGAACATATTTTTGTTGCGTTTTCTTAATCTCATTAAAAAAAAGAAGAAAAAAGTGAGATATTATTCAAGAATAATTCATCTAGAATTATATGTAGTAAGAAAATCACCCATCCCTTTTAAGTAGTGTGTTTTTTATCTTTTATTTTTTTTAGAATACCTTTAATATGTTGTCTAATTTACTTCCTCCCTTGAAAGACGATCATGGTCAGCCACTCTATGGCACCGAAGTCCCCAAAAATCACACTTATTTTGAGAGTAACCAAAAAAACATACTTTCACTTATTCTAATTGAACTTGAGTAAGACATTTATAATATTTAAAATTTTAGAAAAATTACAAGTGTGCCACTCCCCATACTTATAAAAGGGTACATTCTCTCCTCCATTCCTCAAAATTTTTGAGAACTCTGGTTTATCCATTAATTGAAACAATATCTCCCCAAAATCCATACCCATTTCTTAGTGGTCATGGTATTCTTAAAATACCAATCCTATAAATCTTTAAGTGAAATCCAAAGGGTGATATCTGAGGAGGAGGTATATGTCTTAACCGAACTATTTCAAATGTATTTCTTCTTATACATCCTTAAAATTTGTTTTAACCACTCTAAAATAATTAAATAAGTATATTATCTATAATAAAATGTTATTATGTTGACATAAAAACTATTTTATATCTCTTTTCCAAGCTATAGTAAATGAAAACATCACTCATGAGTACATGTGGCCTACCACCTCTATGAACCGATGTGTTTCATTTTCGATCACCGACTCACATAGATGGTTATAAAGATGAAATTAATTAATACATTATATTTTTATGAAATTATTATTATTCTATAAATTTCATATATTAGTTACCTTATTACCCTTTATTTTTGTTGGAAAGTGACAACGTCGTTTGTGCATGCGTGTTAAATACCACCATCATGAAGCGATATGATTCATTTTTCATCTTCTCCTTACAAGGATGGTCATATGGATGAAATTAATGATAATATGATAACTATACAATATTTATGATTCTATAAAATTTAAATATTATTCACTATATCTATTCTACACCCATTAGAAAAAGGAAAACATCATTCATGCATTTGTACAGACTATTGTCCTCATGAAATGATGTGGTTCAATTTTTATGACCTCCTTACACGGTTGGTTTTTAAAGTGTATTTAATGTATAAATATTATAATTATAACTTGTTTAATATTATTGAGGTAATATAACCATAACTCCTTTGACAACAATCAATACACCAATTTTTTTTTGAGGTTATAAACCAAATGATCACAAAACATCCAACGTAAACTTAACCATTTTAGTAACTAAATATGTCAGGGTAATAAATTAAATAAAAGAAATAATAAAATGAAATGAACATGAAATTTTTTATTAAAAAAGTATAAAGCTAATATAATTTAATTATTCATGAGTTAGAGAACTTATGAAGCTAGATGAGACATAAGGTAAAGATTTTTTTATTAAACCCTCTTTTAAAGCATTCCTTTCAAATCATTATCCTCAACATCCATAATCTTAAGAATATTTCATTAATTTTCTTATTTATACAAAAATAATATTAAAATTCATTTTAAAATACTTTTTACATTCCTTTTAAAGGGTTTAAAAATACATATTTTAAATATTTATAGTACATGCCATTTTTATTTTTTAATCAATGTGAAAAAAAATGTTTTTAACACATATAGCTTGAAAGATTTTTAGTATTTTTATATATGTAATTAATTATAAAGAATACTCTAAAATTATCCATTATTGTTTTTACATAATATATTTCTATCAATATTCTATAATTTTTTAGTTTTATAAAAAATAATTTATAAGGAAATAAACAGATTATCTCATCTTTATGAGATAACTGAAAGTGTTATTTATTGTGGTCTTGAATGATAATTCAAATGGTTTATATGATTAAATTACAAGATATATGTACCTATTTTAGAAATTGGTTTTTTAAATTGATTTTCATCAAGGTTTAACATTGTTTAAAAATTATGTCTTTAAAATAGATGTTATAAATAATTTTTTGATGTAGGTTATTTTAATTGACTTTTAACATGATTTAATACATCATTTATTTTATAAAAATATAAAAAATTAACATTAATATTATTAATGGATGATGGAGTCCCAATGTAAATATAATAACTGATTTCGAAAATACTTTTCAATACTGGTTATTAAATAAACGACATTAGAACTATGTTTTTTTAAATATTACATGAAATTGGAAACCCAAACCAGAAGAAAAAAAAACAAAAAAAAAACAATAGAATAACAACATCAAAAAAAATATAAAGAATTTAATTTAAAATTTTATTCAAATTATAATAAGTTTACACTCTGAATTTAAAATTTAAAATACATATTATAATCTATAATTGAATAAAAACTCTAAATTATTCCACCCATATTTCTTAAAAATGATTCAAATATTCTTTATTATAAGCATGAGGGTTATAAAAATCTATAGATTGAAATGGATTTATATGTAACATATATTTTCAATATCATGATAAGATAAATAAAAAAGAGGTTATAATAAAATATAACCTTGTGTAATTTTTAATTGTGTTGGTTGAAATTATTTTTACAATAATTATCATAACATAATATCTATATTTTATAACTTCTTAATGATGGAAATTTTGTTTGGAAAGAAATTTTCAATTGAAAATAATGTTTAATGAGCATATAAAATTGCAGTAATTTTAAATTAATTTAACTTAACCTATACATATTTGATATTTGTTTTCCTCTTTATTATTTATAATATATATTAATCCCATTCCCTGTTTGAAAATGATATGTATGAAATAAAAGTGAAAGTAATTAAAAAAATAATTACTCATATAATAAAACTTACATCTCCAAAAATTATTTTAAGTTTTCTATTACAACACCGTGTGAGGAACATAACCAATAAAGTGTCACATCTTTTGAGCTAAAAAATAAAAAACATCCTATAGACACTAATATAAAAAATTATAATGTTAGTGAGTGTTAAATTAAGAGAAACAAAAATAAATATATGTTTCATACCTATTAGGATAAGGAAATATCCAACCATGAATTTCTTCATTATTACTTACTTAACATTACTTTTTTATTAAATAAAAGGAAACAAAGGGAGAGAGAAACCAAGCCCTAAGGGGGGTGGAAATAGTGTAATCCAAGGGCATCACCTTAGATCAGATTCACCCCCTTATGTTTTAATTGAGAAACATTAGAAAGAAAACAAACCGGATTGCTAGGGACCACTACGGTGGCCAAGTGGTCCACCTCTTTGTTCCCCTCATTCCAGGTGTGGGAGACAATGATGTTGTTGCTCAGGAGGGCCTTTCATTTCCTAATGGTATAATAGATCTACTAGGGGATGGGACCTTTTCCATGTAAAGAATCATGGATGATCATTGACTCGGTCTCAAGACGGGAAAAGATAATGCCCCTTTGTCTGAAAATGTTAATACCTGTGAGAGCAGCGATGGCCTCTGCTTGAACTGAACTACCACTACCGAAATGTGATATGAATTCCAGGACCACACTCCCTCTACCATCACAAATGACCCCACCACCACACATGTTAACTAGGACATAAGACCCATCCGTGTTGATCTTGAGGTCGTCCTCTGGAGGAGTACAACAAATCTAGAACCCCCTAGAGATGTTTTTATGGATCATAACGAGGAAAGAGAGCATTGCGTAGAGAGAAGAAGCCTCTTTACAGTTTCTGACATGACTAATATGATCGATCAAGATACTACTTGTTATTTCCACAATAGACCATCCTGTGGGGGAAATCCCATTGAACCTGGCCCGATTCCTTGCTTGCGAGAGGCACCGACAGCCTATGTTGAAGATAATATATCACACTACTTTTTCCAGCTCTGTATCATCTGAACCCTGGAACCAGCACTCCATGAACAAGTAACAGATGAATTCTTAAGAGGATAACTCTGTGAACTCCCCAAAGGATCTCCAAACCATGTGAGCCCATTTGCCTTCAAAGAAGAGGTGACTCAAGCTCTCTTCGCCTTTGGACACACAACAATGGTAGTAGGAGACCATGCTGATGCCGAGACGTTTAACATTAACATCAGAGGGCATGGAGTTGTGTCAAATATTTTATGTGAGAAAGTTAAGTTTGGAAGAAATTTTGTTGCACCAATACATTTCATTCCATCTATTGTGCTACCCGTGAGATTTATGAAGCCTACAAAAGTCCTTTGAATTAAATTTCCCCAAGGTAGAAGAAGTGAAAATGCACTTGTCCAGTTCTGAGTAGATGAAAATAGAGTAAGAAAATTCTGGTTGAGACACTGTAATAATTGTTCTGAAAAACTATGGATAACATTTAGCCTATTTGAAAGAGATCGTGGGGGCGAGGCACCCTGGATAAGAGAGAACACCGCCTGACCAGTTATGAGACGAGTAGTGAGTGTTTCCTTCTCCGATGATCCATTGCAAATGAAGAAGGATTGTAACGACCCGAATCTGAATCCACTCAACTGGTGCCCCATACCCAGTTCACCACATGACCTCAAGTGCATTTCTCCACACACCAGAGGCTACCGACTAGCAGCGAGGGCCTTGGTGAGTCATTGGGGAAACTATGCCCTCATTTGGTAAGGTATACAAGGGTGCAGAAATAATAGTCAATAACAGAAGCAGTAAAAAACATACAATAACTAAAACTAAACAACAGAAGAAATGAATATATAATAATGATTATAGTGATGTAGCAGGTTCAAGTATCTAAGGAAAGCAGCAAACACAACAATGTGCTGAATTACAACTGAGAAACAAAGTACGAAAAGTAAGAAGTAACTCCAGCAGCATCGCAAGCCTAGGATCAATCCTATGCTCTCCAGCTACAACCAGCAATCATGTACCTAAAGTAGAAGGTACAAAATTCCTATCCACACCTGCAACCATATAACCTGTTTAGGCCGGAAAACAGGACCCAAACAGGCAGTGAGACTAATCCCAGTAGGTAACCACCATAAGATTTGTGCCCTACTGTCAGTGAGCAATATAGAAAAATTGAAGGAAATAAATGCAATAGAGAATAAGAGTACACTAAGTAAACAATCCAACAAATCTCCATTTAAATTTATTTATTAATTTAATTCAATTATTTAATTATCAACCAAGGAATCTAGCAAAAAGCTCTATATTCCCAAGGCATAGCAAGTAACACAATAGGTATCTCAACAGACGACCTAAACAACAAGCAGTATAAAACCCAAGCTTGTTCTTTGGCTTGGTGGACTCATCGCAACCAACCAAACATAATTCACACTGACTCTCTAGGTATCTCATACTGGCATAACCCTCTAGTCAAATAATCATACAAAGGCATAGACACTCTGGGAAGCTCTCACCGTCAATTCCCCTACGATCTTGCAACGATACCTATAGACTCTCTGAGGAAGAACTTGTGTCTAATTCCTCCTGTGGTCTCGATTCATGCGTAAACTAAGGACACTCTTAGGAATCACGAAGTCCAATTCCCGTAGGTCCTGCATACAAAACTAATTTATAACAGACTCTCTAGGGAAGACCTTAATCGTCAATTCCCTCTTTAGTCTACTACACTAGGTTTACACAGCCCTGAGCAGTCAAGTCATGCGTAATCGACTATCAGAAACCCTAAGTAAGTTGAAAAACAACTTGTATAATAGCTATAATGAATCAAAATCATATAAACAGTGGGAAACATAGGCAATCAATTATATCAAGGTTGGAAATCAATGCAACAAGGTCTACCACACAAGCAACCTAAGACAAATGGTGATAAACAACCAAAACAAGAGAAACACTCATGGGGTGATCCTCAAACATGCTAACAAGCATTCATTATTCATCTAATAACCTCAATCATATAAGAAATATAAGGTAGATGCTAATTCAGGATCAAAAAATGCTAACCCGAGACACCCGATACATGGGAATCCGGTACTCTTGCACAAAAACCCAAATACATTCAATGTAAGGCAACAAACCACCTACCTTGATCCTAGGTGATTGATATACTTGAACATCAGCCCATGAATCAGACTAGAATAGTGTATATCTACAAAAACATCTAAAACGTTCAACCTAAGATAACTCTCATAAGAGAAAGAATCAGGAATTGTGGCCAAAGAAGAACCAAGAACTCACCGCTGCGATTCTATTGCAACCGAAGACGTTCGATTCAGATAAATGGTGACATATCGATAGCTCGGAGAAGATCTTTGGCTGTACCCTTGATCTTGGTTGAAGAAGATAGAGAATAAGATGTTTTTGGGGTTAAGATGCAAACCCGGTCTATTTAATGAAAAAAAGAAAGTACACGACGTGTACTTTTGGAGTACACGACGTGTACTAGGATTTTCTGTACTCCGAATTAAGCAGCCTCCATATCGCCCCTACATGGCCGTGTGTGTGGTCATGACACGGCCAGCACACGACCCTAAGCGTCATAAAAGTACACGGCATGTACTTATAAAGTACACGACGTGTACTTAGAAAATTTCCAGATCCTCCTCTTTTTCCCAGAAACAACCAGAAAAGGAAAAACATACCTGAAAAAAAGGTCCATGTTCTTACAAACTTCCCCCTTAAAGAAATTCATCCCCGAATTTCCCTAACAAGGTGGAGAAGAAGAAACCTCGAACAACTCTAGCCACTGTGATCGCATATCGGCCTCCCACTCCCAAGTCTCGTCCTGTACACGGTCGTGCTGCCATAGCTCCCGTACCAAAGGAACAGATCGTCCACGGAGTACCTTTGCAATATGATCAACAATCCTGATAGGATGATCCTCGAATGATGCATCCTGCTCCAGTTCAACCTCCCCGGGTTGAAAAACATGAGAGAGGTCTAAGAAATAGCGTCGAAGCTGAGAAACATGGAAGACGTCATGCATAGCCTGGTACCTCTGAGGTAACTGCAACCTATAGGAAACCAGTCTAACTCTCTCCAAAACCTCAAACAACCCAATGTATCTTGGTGAAAGATTACCCTATCTCCTGATCCTCTTGTGTCCCAACCTTGGGGTAACACATAGGAAAACCTGATCTCCAACATTGAACTCCAAAGGTCATCTCCACTGATCAACATAAGATTTATGCCAAGACTGTTCAGTAGAAATCCTTTTTCGAATCAACTCCACATGTTCTGTGGTCTCCTGAACATGATTAGGTCCCAGCATAGCTGCCTCTTCTGCCTGTAACCAACACAAGGGTGATTGGCACGACCTACCGTACAAAGCCTTATAAGGTGCCATATGAATAGTTGCTTGAAAACTATTATTGTAGGAAAAATCCACTAGAGGTATATGTCTCTCCCAAGAACCTCCAAAATCAAGCACGCATGCTTATAGCATGTCATCTAGCACCTGAATTGTGCACTCTGACTATCCATCTGTCTGGGGATTGTAAGCTGTACTCAGAAGTACCTGTGTACCCAAAGCCTTTTGTAGCCCTTTCCATAAATGCAACGTGAAGCGGGTATCCCTATCTAAAATGATAGTACTCAGAACCCCATGAAAGCGTACAATCTCATGGATGTACAACCATCCAAGCTCATCAACACCAATGGTCTCCTTAATCAGAAAGAAGTGAGAAACCTTCATGAGCCTATCAATAACCACCCATACTGCATCATTCCCTCGAGGTGATCTTGGTAACCCTATCACGAATTCCATCGCAAAATCATTCCACTTCCACTCGGGAATGGGTAGCTGTGGTAAAAGCCCTACTGGTCATTGGTGCTCCACCATCACTTGCTGACAGGTGGAACACCTCATGACAAAACCAGCAGCATCCTTCTTCATACCTGGCCACCAATACTGGCGGTGTAGATCACGATACATCTTGGTGAAGCCGGGATGAACTACCCAAACTGAGAAATGAAAGTATTGCATTAGTTCCTTGCGTATATCTCCTGGCACCCATATAGGTCTCTGGAAACACAAGATCCCACCCTCGCCTACGTTCCATCCGGGAAGAGGGTCCTCTCCTGACATGCTTTCCTGTAGGACTAGGCCTTCAGAATCTGATTGCTGCCTCATTCAAACTCAGTCAAGAAGGGTAGAGGTAACAGCTACAAAAGAAAGAAAAGTCTGACCCTATCTTTCGTGAACCTCCAAATGAATTTTAGAGAACATATCCATAAGGTACAACTCGCTGCTAGCCTCCTGAATTGCCTGTATCGGTGTCCTCCTGCTCAGTGCGTCTGCCACAGCATTGTGTTTCCCAGGCGTATAATAAATCTCGAAATCGAAAGACTATTAGTACTCAACCCACCTATGCAATCTCAGATTCATGTCACGCTGCGTGAAGATATACTTGAGGATCTTGTGGTCAGTATATACCACAAAATACTCTCCCAGAAGATAATGTCTCCAACAACGCAAAGACTGAACAACTGTAGCCAACTCCAGGTCATGCGTAGGATAGTTCCTCTCATGTGGCATCAACTGCCGAGATCCATATGTAACAACATGTTCCTCCTGTATAAGCACTGCTCCAAGATCGATGCCAGATGCATCACATAAAACTGTATAACTCTTGCTCGGCTCTGACAAAACTAGAATCGGTGCTGAATTCAATCTCCCTTTCATCTCCTGAAAGGCTAAATCGTAGGATTCTGACCAAACATACTTCACCCCCTTCTTAGTCAAGCCCATCAATGACACTGTTAAGCATGAGAAGTCTTGTATAAAGTGCTTGTAGTAACCAACCAGCCCAAAGAAACTTTGTACCTCGAAGACATTCTTCGTATGCTCCCAGGTAACTACTGCTCTCACCTTCTATGGGTCTACTGATACTCCTATCTTTGATATGACATTACCTAGGAAGTTAATATCATCCATCTAAAAGTGGAACTTTGAGAGCTTAACATATAACTAATGCTCCCTCTGTGTACTCAAAATGATCTCAATATGGGTCGCATGGTCGTGCCGAGTGTGAGATTACACCAAGATATCTTCCATGAAAACTACCACAAAAGAATCCAAGTAATGATGGAAAACTCTGTTCATCAGTGCCATGAAAACTTCTAGCGCATTTGTGAGACCGAACAACATATCCAAATACTCATACAGACCATACCTGCTCTGGAAGAATTTAAGAGGTATATCAGATAGTTTGACACGCAACTGATGATAGCCAGATCTCAAGTCGATCTTTGAGAATACTTTGGCTCCTCGTAACTGATCAAATATATCATCTATCTATGGAAATGGATATCAGTTCTTGACTGTCAACTAGTTTAGATTTCGATAATCCACACAAAGTCATAAAGTACAATCTTCCTTCTTTGTAAACAGAATAGGAAAACCCCAAGGAGAAGTACTGGGTCCGATAAAACCTTTTGTCTGCAACTCCTCCAACTGCTTCTTGAGCTCCTGTAACTCAGGTGTAGCCATTCTATAAGGAGGTATGGATACCTGTGCTTCTCCTGGAGCAAGATCAATAGAGAATCCTACCTATCTCTTCAGAGGAAAACCTGAAAAGTCTTCTGGAAAGACATCTAGAAAGTGATCAACCACTGGAGGAAAATATATCTGAGAAGTCCCCTGGTCATCTAGATATAATCTAGCAATCTGGGCCATAACACCGCCCAACCCATGATTCTCTTGTCCAGCTCTGCTCGCCTGGACATCCTATTCGCCCTTGTGAAGAAAAAATCCGCCCTCCGGTGATGTGAAACTCACCCAACGACGAAAGAAATCGAAAAAGGCCTGGAAGAGTACTAACCAATCCATCCCGAGAATGAAATAAAATCTTGTCATCTCCAAAACATAGAGACTCCATGAAAAATGACATCCACCAACCTCAAGGGGGAAGTCTAAGCACTGACACACGCTGGAAGTTCTAATTCCCAAGGGAGTGTCTAGCATCATCATCTCCTCAGAAGTATAAACAATAAGTCTAAGGCTTTCCACAGTGTGCAAAGAAATAAATCTATGAGAAGCTCCTGTATCGAAAAGTGCAGAGGATAAAACTGAAGCTATTAAAATCGTACCTTGAACTATAGAAGGTCCAAGATCCTCCTCCTGATGAATCTGCTCTACCGCAAAAGTTTGGCCTGAACCGCGACCCTATGTAGCAGCCTAAGATCCGTGAGATGACCCTTTCTAAGCCTGACCACTGCGTCCACAGCCTTTACCCTGGCCTAAATGACCTGAAGAACTCTAGCCCCCAGTTTTCTGTGGAACTGGTAATCCTTCTCTTGTACGAGGAGTCAAAACTGATCCTCCCTCACTAGATTCTTGAAGGAAAACCTTGTAGAAATGTTGCAGATGACTCATCTTGCTGCATGATCGGCACTCCACTGGGTCTCTTGTGCACTGAGGATTCTTATTCCTTATTTTTCCACACTAATAGCACACCACTTGGTTTCAAAATGGAAGATCCCATCTACCATAAGGAACACCTCACTTCCTCGAGTCACCTCATACAGACTCTCGGTGGCGCTTCCTACTATCCATCTGAAATGAATCAGCCCTGGATGCTGAACCTCCCTGGTCCACAGCTTCAGTCTCCCTCAGATTTCTGTCCGTGATAATAGCATGGTTGACTATCAGAGTAATATAAGTCAACTGAAATACGTTCACCTGTGATCTAATGTCTGGTCTGAGGCCTTCCTCAAACTTCCTTGCTAAAAATAGCTTGTCATTCCCCAGAACGGGAGTGAAATACTGTAACTCTGTGAAGCAAGAAGAATAATACATAACTATGAGAGTACCCTAGTGCAGGATCATGAACTCTTTGGATCTGTCATCCCTCAGCATCACCGGGTAGAAGTAGTCGTAGAACGTACGTTGGAAATTTTCCCAAACCATAACCTGTTGGCGCCCTGCCTGCGAAACCATGTCCCACCATATTTTGGTGAAATATCACAGCATATAAGTCGCAAGCTTCACTATCCTCTCCGGAGGAGTCTCCAGGTGCTCGAATGTGGACAGCATGGCTTATGGCCATGACTCCGCAACTTGTGGTCCTCCATCCCCTGTGAACGTGGGAGGATGCTGCTGCTGAAAAACCCGCGTCAGCTCTACCATAGACGGGGTAGGATGCTGAGATCCTTGGAAGGTCTGCATGAATCTCACAAAACCCTCTTTGAACTAAGCATCAGCACCAGTGTCTGGAATCACTGCAGGTGCAAAGTCCGGAATGATAGGCGGAACTACTGGTAGTCCCTGATCTACCGTATCTGGCGTACGATCACTGCCTGGTTCCTGACGGACAATGGGAGGACGTCTCGGTGTGATGAATCTATAAGGTCAAAAGCACACCTTAGATCACATTACTAGGGACTGAAAACTAGGAGTGTAAGAAGGGAACAGGGGGAGAAGCATTCAAAAGAAATCAAAACATGACTACACGACGTGTATAAAGACTACATGATGTGTTCCCTTAAGTCATTTATATGGGCGTGTACTCCTACTTAACTGGTCATGTAACACCCCAAATACACGGCGTGTTGTCCCAACACATGGCGTCTACTTTAATTATCTTCCCTGACCAATTACTTCTACATAGTTAAGCCACACAGCTCTCCAAATACAAAACTACATGGAATGTTCAAGTTATACATGGCGTGTACCTAATAAGCTTCACCTAGCCCGTGTTGTTAGTGGCATGATCTGTGTACCCAGGTCACACTACACGGTGTGTTCCAGAAGGACACAACGTGTACTAAAAAGTCCTAACAGATAGTGTGGTTAGCTATACAGTCGGCTACATGGCTAATACCACACGACTTGTTTCAAGAGGACACGACATGTAAGAGAAAGGAGGACACCACCCTGTGTTGTTCGTGACATGGCCGGGTACCTAGATCAAACTAAACGACATGTACAATTCAAACATGGCATGTATGTGAAAATATAACACGACCCGTGTTGTTCGTGACATGGTCGGGGTACCTATTTCATACTACATGGCATACTAAAGTAGTACACGATGTGTCCCTATAAGATTTTTCACAACCTCGCGTCCTTGATCGCACGGTTAGTGATAGGACTATAGACTACACGACATGTATTTATAAAGTACATGCCGTGTATTCTGGGTTTTTATGGAAAGTAGCCTCAGAACTACACCAGAGCCTAGAAAACATAGAAAAACAAGCATTAATGTTCCAAATTCAGATCCGTGGGGGCCCATACTCCCTGAAAATCAATGCTTGGCATCAAAACAATGCATATAACAAGTAAACAATATAAAAAACTCACGATCCACCAAACACTGATCCTCGAGGGCCCATAACACCTCTAAGGCCAAAGCTTGGCGTCCATTATAAAGAAGATCTAAACAAATGATACCCTATCAACATAGCAGGTATTCTATCACAGTAGCTATCACAACAACATGCATAGTCTATCACAAATTCTATCATAGAAGCATGAAACTTCTAATGAAATTTAGACAGCATGGAAAAATGCATGACATCTGATTTCCTAACAAGTGCCTATATGATGCATGAGATGGCATACCCTCATCTCACCAGGTTGCAAAAAAATAGAACCACAATCATATAAACAGTAATAACAAAAAACAAGTGCACCACCCAATGGTGAAATCAATTAAACTACAACATTTTCAAAACTCGAAAATTGTAATATTAGAGGTAACCGAGATTTTTCCCTGTACATGAGTTATAGAACTCCCGGGCACAGCTATTTACCATTTAACTATTTCATCCTATCCCTGTCTAATGTCACTAAATAGTAAGTCAATATAAAAGAAATGAAAAGAACCTCCTCTAATACCACTTTGTAACGACCCGAATCCGGATCCACTCAACTGGTGCCCTATACCAGTTCACCACTTGATATCAAGAGAATTTACCCAAATTCCAGAGGCTACCGACTAGCAGCGATGGCCGTAGTGAGTCATTGGGGAAACTATTCCCTCATTTGGTAAGGTATACAAGGGAGCGGAAATAACAGTCAATAGCGGAAGTAGTAAACAACAAACAATAACAGAAACTAAACAGTGGAAGAAATTAATATATAATAATGATGATAGTGATGCATTAGGTACAAGTATCTAAAGAAAGAAGCAAACACAACAACGTGCTGAAATACAACTGAGAAACAATGTATGAAAAGTAAGCAGTAACTCCAGCAGCATCGCAAGCCTAATCTCAGTCATATTCTCTCCAGCTCCAACCAGCAATCATGTACCTGAAATAGAAGGTCCACAATCCCTATCCACACCTGCAACAATATAACCTGTTTGGGATGAAAAAACAGGACCCAAACAGGGTGTGAGACTAATCCCAGTAGGCAACCACCACAATATCTATGTCCTACTGTCAATGGGAAATATAACAAAAGTGAAGGAAATAAATGCAGTAGAGAACAGGAGTACACTAAGTAAACAATCCAAAAAATCTCCATTTAAATTTATTTATTAATTTAATTCAATTATTTAATTATCAACCAAGGAATCTAGGAAACATCTCTATATTCCCAAGGCATAGTATGTAATACAATAGGTATCTCAACAGATTACCTAAACAACAAGGAGTAAAAAACTAAGCTTGTTCTTTGGATTGGTGGACTCATCGCAACCAACCAAACATAATTCACACTGACTCTCTAGGTGTCTCATACTAACATACCCCTTTAGTCAAATAATAATACAAAGGCATAGACACTCTGGGAATCTCTCACCATCAATTCCCCTATGGTCTTGCAATGATAGCTATAGACTCTCTGAGGAAGCACTTACGTATAATTCCTCCTGTGGTCTTGATACTTGCATAAACTAAGGATACTCTTAGAAAGAAAAAAGTCCAATTACCATAGGTCCTATGTACGAAACTAATTTATAACAGACACTCTAGGGAATCTCTTAATCATCAATTTCCTCTTTAGTCTACCACACCAGGTTCACATAGCCCTGAGCATTCAAGTCGTTTGTAATTGACTGTTAGCTGCCCTAAGTATGTTCAAAAACTACTTGGCTAATATATAAATGCATCAAAAGCATATAAACTGTGGGAATATATGCAATCAATTATATCAAGGTAGGCAATAAATGCAATATGGTCTGCCTCATAGGAAACTTATGCCAAACGAAGATAAACTACCAAAACAACAGAAACACCCATGGGGTGATACTCAAACATGCTAAAAATAATTCATTATTCATCTAATAACCTCAAGCATACAATCAATCTAAGGTAGATACTAATGCAGGATCAAAAACCCTAACCCGAGACACCCGATACATGGGAATCTGGTACTTTCTCACAAAAACTAAAAGACATTCAATGTAAGCCAACAAACCACCTACCTTGATCCTAGGAGATCGATATACTTGAACCTCGGCCTATGAATCGGCTTACAAAGGAGTCGATCTGCAAAAATGTCTAAAACTTTCAACCTATAACTCTCACAAGAGAAAGAATCGGGAATCATGGCCAAAGAAGAACCAAGAACTCACTGCTTCGATTCTATTTCAACTGGCAGTGTTTGATTCGGATAACCGGTGATAGATCGACAGCTTGGAGAAGATCTGTGGCCCTACCCTTGCTCTTGGCCGAAGAATCTAGAGAAGAAGATGTTTTTGGGGTTAAGACGCGACCCCGGTCCTTTTAACAAAAAAAGAAAGTACATGGCATGTAGTTTTGGATTACACAGTGTGTACTAGGCTTTTATATACTCCGCATTAAGCGGCCTCCACATAACCCCTACATGGCCATGTGTGTGGTCATGACACAGCGGGCACACAGACCTGAGCGACATCAAAGTACACGGCGTATACTTAAAAAATTTCTAGATCCTCCTTTTTTTCCCAGAAATGACCAGAAAAGAAAAAACATACCTGAAAAGAAGGTTCGGGTTCTTACAAGGATGATCGGGACAATGTTGAAAACATATGACCAAAGGGTCGACCCATTGGGTGATGGGGCAGCAATACTGCTCCTATGATTTTGGGATATAAGATTACCCCATAGGGTGTCCTCCTCGAGAATTTCCCATGCGAGCTTAGCATACATGGAATGAATGGTGCCTTCCAGACTTTTAACATTACTACCTTCCTCTCATATGGTCCTTTCCATCTTCCCCCATGAAACACAAAGTCTCTTACCCTCGAAAAGAGAATCCCAGATGAAACATGAAACGATTCTATCAATAAACCTGATGACACCATTAAACACATTGGTGAAGGCAAGATCATGCACTGGGATTGCTGAAAGGACATTGTTGATGATAGTGATATGACCCCCAAAGCATAAGAAGTGATTTTTCAAATTCAGAATGCATCCTGTGATTTTTTTCACTACTTTGTTGAAATCCTTGATACCCAATCTACCTGGCGAAATAGGGGTTCCAAGATACTCCAAGGGGAAAGATCCATATATCATGATCAAATTGTTTCCCAGACCGGCCACTATGCTAGGATTTCATGAATATGGGATGTAGAAGCTACTCTTATCCCTGTTGATGATCTATCCACTCCACTAGCAGTAATCCTTAAGAATCTTGTTGATCCCTTGGACAAACCTCCTCCCCGCATTCATGAAAATGATTATGTCATCGACAAAAATCAAGTGTGATGCGGATGGGAGACTTAACTTCCTTCAATATGTCAAGATATACCTATTGGATAGTCCTTTGTTGATCAAACTTCTTAGAGTGTCTTGCATAAGGATGAAGATACTTGGCGATAGGGGGTCGCCTTGCCAAAGCCCACGAGTAGCCTTGAAGAATCCATGAGTGCACCCCAAACAAGAAACGGCCATTCAAGACGAACTAACGCACCTGAAGAGGAGATTGTAGGACCATATAGAGAAACCCATTTTGGCGAGGACCCTATTAATAAACCCCCACTCCATCTTTTCAAATGACTCATTCATGTCCAAATTGAGAGACAAACATGATTTTCTTTCATCATTATTCACGATCCTAAGCTTTATAGCAATTAATTGGGTGTCCAAGAAGCCTTTTGTATCATTTTTAACAAAACTTTTATAAACATACTTAATAAAAAACAAGTATTATGTTAGATAAATCCAATTGAAATAACTATAATAAATATTATAATTGTATTATATGTAAAATATTTGAAGCACTTGATATCCTAACATATCCAAAGTAACAATATAAATGATATATCTTCTTCAAATCATCACAATAACAATGCATCCAATCATTTGAACATATTCTATAAACTCATAAGTATAAAAAACTGAGATTTATTTCTTGATAATTTAGAAAGTGTAGTTGTATCCAAAGTCAATGTGTCGTCAACCTGTTTTCACTTTCCAAACAAGATTTATTTACCTTTTATTTATTACTTTATATATATGTATTATTAAAATATTATTGAAAATTTAACACCAATATGAAATAAAGTTTATAATATATTTATACCTCAATGGTAAGATGTTGAAAAAGTTGATATAGCCATGATAAAAAAATGTACAACACTATGTCCAACTATCAAAGCCTCACCTGTAGGGAAAAGAACTCTAGCTGAGGAATCTATAATATCTAGTACCATTAACATAAGATAATGTATCTACATATTCTTATGATGTATAATATCCCCAATATAATATATCATCCCTTATTCTACAATATGATACTGAGGATCCGCATCATCTAACTCCAAGTATATGGGAATATGAGGATGGGGTGTTAAAGTGGGATCTTTATATAGAGGTAGAGGAGTGAGATCTATATGTGGGGGTGGAGGAGCAGGATATGTATTAAGCAGTTGTGGAGTGGGATATAAAACTTGAAACTATCTGAACTTGTTAGGAAACATAAACTATAATAAAGCACTAATCCAATCCTAAACCATATATCTAATCCTCTACTCCATTATCTAACCCATATCCCAAACATTATCTTCTAAAGCCAATATTTTTCCTTTATATACATCCTCCCATGAGGATTTTTTGGAATGAAAAAAATATTTTTTTAATTTAAATAATCACCTCGTATCCTCATACCTATACGAGGTGTTTAGTATTTCTTAATTAAATTTTCTAAAATACACTTCCTACCCTAAGGTATAAAGGACCCTAGTGTGGTATTCTTTTTAAGGGATCCCTGTATTGAATATTTGAAAAATTTATTTGTGAATTAAAATATATAATAAGTTTAAAATATCATGAATAACTTATATAACATAAATAAATCTTTAAATAATCTAAGATATATCCCTATATTATTTGATAAGAGATGTCCCCTTTTTTCTCCTTTGGGAAATAATCCATTTTTAATGTCTAGATGGTGGGGAAGGAGGGTTAATCTCTATAAATCTTTAATACTCAAATCTCAATTTTTTTTATTTTTTAATCCTCATTTCTCTTCCAATAATTTATACCCTCCACGAGATAAAGTATGAGGTTATACATTTTTGGTTTGAATATTTGAATGAGATATTCTTAGTGCCTATTAATTAGGGAGAGGAAAAATGAAAAAAATTATCATTATAGTTACATAAAAAAAAATCAAAAAAATCACATTACACTGACTAAAAATGAATCTTTCCATCTACTTTTAGTAGGTTTATTTCTTTTATCATTATCCAGAAATGGATACATATGGCATATATTTTTATTCTACATTTCAATAAAAATAAAACCACTAGTTTAGTTGACTTATAATCCAATCAACTCCTTGAGGTAATAGATAAAAATCAATTCCTGAATTCATTAGTGTTGGGTTTATCATATATCATCTCATGGAAAGAAAAAAAATAACATATATTAGTGGTTTTTTTATCAAAAGTAAAATAATAATAATTGACCTTATTGAAATTGTCCGCCATAGCTAAACTAGCACGTCTTGGAGAAATTTCTCCAATCAGAAATAAAAATAATTATTTTTAACCGAGCTTAAATTTATACAAAACTCTTAAATTAGGTAAAATTCAGATCTCTGAGTTTACCATTATCATTAAAATGAAAATATTTATTATGCTTCTGGCTACAAGAAACTGAAAATTATGTAAATATGTGCAATCATGATTACCTACCCTTGAAGCATTCTTTGTCCCTGTGTTAGTAGAAGGAACTTATACATTAGGATGAGGGACCTCATAAATGATATGTGTAGGGTCCTCACTATATGGTTGAGGTGAATCAAGAGTATGATATAACATTATCCTACAAATAAAATTAACAAAAATTCAATAAAATTTTCAAGAAGGTACATAAAAATATATATATAAATTAAAAACATATCTAATAAAAATAAAATCAATCTAAATAGTTTATAAAATGAAAATAAATTGAAAAAATATAAAATAGTTTCTAAGTCATGTTAGCTTAATAATAAACATAGATAAAAGGATCTAGATGATTATTATGTCATCGATTTATATATAAATGACTTTAATTCCATTAATCTCAACATTGTTTTATTAATCATTGATTATTTCTCCTTATTTTGAGAACATCTAATATAAATTCATGTATGGTTTGATTGTAAATGTAAAAAATAAAATAAAAAATGATTTTCAATTGAAAAAAGTAATTTGATCATTATATTTATATAGATTTTTTGACTCATGAATGGTTTATTCTTATATTTTAGAGAATTATTAGAGATAAATTTCCCTTTAATTTTAAGAAAATATTACTACATAAAATATTTTTTGATCAATTTACACTTTTATACAGTTAAAAAATAATATTAAGGATTAAAAAATACTTCTAAAAAATATAATACTTATAAAATTGTACCGTATTTTTAATTTAAGATAAACTAAAATGATATAAAAAAATAAATGAATTAAGTAATTTTTTTAGAAATATTATATCAAAAATTTCAAAAAAATGAAAAATAAAAGTCATATAAGATTTAAATATATATTACCTACAATATTATGAGATTACTTATGTATTATTTTCCCATATTCTATCCTTATGATAGTTCCATATAGAAAAAAAAATTTCTACAACATCATCATCAATATCTTTTGATAATCTATCCATGTAAGTAGTGATCTCATATAATTCATAATCATCGTCATGTTTTTCATTACTAAAATACTATATTTTTATTCCTTGAAAAATGACATACCACTAAGCTTTTGGTGGATCATGAACAAATAAATTTTTTTCTGATCAATTTACATTATAAAAGGTTCATCTATGTATTCCAACATATTCAAATTTATGAGTTTCATATCGAAATTATCAAGTTTAACAATTTTTTTTACTGATAATCCATTTAAAATAAAACATAGGAACTCAAAATTTAATGTAATTAATCTCCCATATTTATTTAGTAACTCCATAATATTCACATGATACAGATATTTGTTTTTTGTATTTTACACTATTAAAATTCATTTCTTCAGCGAAAAATAGTAAATTGATATTCTGAACTTCACTTATTTTGTCTTGATATTTGGTATAAAATGTATTTCCATTAATGTCATACACTGACCATGTTATCACATTTAAAATTGGACCACTTGAAAACTATTTTAATGTTTCTAACACATTTGATCTACTAAGAATAGTATATTTTGGTCGTAGTGGATACTCAAGAGGGGGGTAAATTGAGTTCCAATAAAAATTTCTATTAAAATTATTTCTCTTAAAATTCCCCAATTTAAAAACAAAGTTAAACTGTTGTGAATCTATACAAAGTGTAAATGTTCAATCAGTTTCTCAAAGATTGATTAGGTCTCAGTTGAATTAATCTTAAGATTAAATTAACTTTTGAAACTAACTTACTGGTTTATAATATGTATAAACACTTGCTAATTTAACTATCAAAGTATCTTTAAAATAGTTTTGTATTTCAAAGTAACAACAACAGAATATATAAAAAAATATATGTAGTATACTTTAAACTTAAACTAAAGATGAAAAACAGATATAACAAGAGGTTAACTCTCAAGCTGAGACTTAGTCCTCTCAAATTTATATAAATTTGATCCACACCCTGGATCAGGGTTAACAATAGTTTACAAAACTGTCCAGGCCACGCAGGGACCTCTACCACTGTTCTTCGTGGGAAAAAAATAAAGACCGGGCCACACAAGGACCTCTTCCATAGTTTTTGTGGGTAAATAAGAGTTAAGAGTTTTGGAGTGAGGATTTTGATATCATCTAGTTCAGTGTAGGAGACAGAGTGTTTGTGAGATATACATAGTACACCACACTTCTTGAAAGTAAATAAACAAATCACTTAGAGAGAACAGATAAGAGTTTTAGAAAGCTCTAGTGATTAGCAATGTAGCTCTGGACTCATTGGATTCAGCAGAACTACTTCTGAGTCCTTCTCTGATTTTTCTGTTGAAAAACAGAGTGTCGTGGTTCATCTTGTGTTCTTGTGTTCTTCAGAGGTTTTGGATTGTGCTCATGAGAGTTCATTATTAGTCTTTCCATCTCTCCTTCGTGCTCAGTATAGTTATTCTAGTTCATCACAGTGCACTCGGGTTTCTTAAGTTGTCATGCGTATGTAAGTTCTTCTTCGTTGTATACACACTCTAACTTGTGTACGTGTACTACAGATCAATCTTCCTTATATTCCACCAGTTCTGGAAGTAGGAATGATTCCCTTTTCATAGGTATGAGATAAAGTTTCCTGACATGCCAATAACTATCATTAAATAACATTAATTTCATTAAAAACATCAAATATGACCGTTAGCATTATATAAATAATATCGAAAAAAAGTTAAGATTCGGTGACACAATGATTATGTAAACGGTGTCTTCTTCACGGTATATGCTCCAAGATATGTGATTCACTGTGTCTCCATGTCACGGTTTCTAGCTCACGGTGTCTCAGTCACGGTGTTTCCTTCACGATGTCTGGGTCACGGTTTGTCCTTCACGGTGTCTGGGTCATGGTGTGTCCTTCACGGTGTCTCTATACTTAGACAAATATATGTATTTAGACTTAGACAGTAATATGCAGAATATAGATTAAGCTTAACCAGTAGAGAGTAAGAGAACTTGAATCATAAATATAAAGGCTTGATAATATAAGTGAGATTGGTGATCATGCATAAGACTTGTAAATACTAAAGAGAGTAATTAAAATCAATAAGACTTTCTATCATTAAAACATGATTTGTAGTTATTATTGAGATTGGAGAGCATTAACGTGATGGTCAATTAAGATTGAGATTAATTAACATTAATAGGATTTGTGATCATTAAAACATGATTAAAGCAACAGGAGTCCAACAATCTCCCCCTTTTTGATGATCACAAATCATGTATAGTTAAAAATATAAATGAAGTGCAACATCAAATAAAATAACAGACTCGAAAATTAGAATACTAATACTTGTAATTTGACTTGGACTTGTTTCTCCCCCTTTTGGGATTATCAAAAAGCAGAGAGAATGAAGTGAAACACTGAATTTTTCATTAAAAAGGATTAGAATAAAACATTTAGGATAAATACAAATAGTAAACAACAAATGGAATCCCATCAAAAAAGAAAATAGTCCCTGGACTCTTCAGGGAGCCGCATTATCCTTGCCTTTATCAGCAGCAGGAGCTGGTGCTGATATAGAGGAAGGCACAGATGTGGTAGAAAAGGAGGGTATGGGTAGACCTTCAAAAATGGATGGAGCGAAAGTAGGAGCAGTAGAAGATCAAGGTTGCAGTTGGTCAAGAATGACTGGCCGGATTTGAGAAAGATCTTGGCTGACTGTCATGGCAGTTGAGGCATAGGTAGGTAGACCAGGTCTAAGGGGTGCAGCAGCTGGAGAAACTATAGCAGTAATCTGCACATGAAGATACATCTTCAAAAGATTTATGAAATCAGTATTGATCTCACCACCATATTTCATATCCTTTTCAAAATCTTCCTTATTCTCTATAAATTTGTCCAACAATCTGGTGAACTCTATAAGCTTCTGAACATGAGCTTTAAAAGATTGAGTTACCAGAGGCCTTCTCAAATTCTCTACAAGATATCAAAAGTGATTTGACATATCACTTTTAGATAAAATATGGTTGAGATAGACATCAATCTTCTTGGTGATATCTTTTTGAGCATCACTAGAAATCTTTGAATGAATCCTAACCATGTCTAATGCTCGATCACTGTTCTTAACCACTTCTGACGAAGAAGACAGATCCAAGCCACTGAAGGAATTCTGAAGTTCTTCCTTGATTATGGATCTCAGTGGAGAATCATCCAAAGGAGGACCAGAAGGTTGAACAGAAGCAGGAGAATCCTTGACAACTTTGGTTAAAACATTAAGTTGTTTCAGAACTTTTTGCAGACATCCAGTATATTCATCTGTGAGCTTATTCAGATTTTCTACAAGCTCCCTCAAGCATTCCAGCATTTTTGTGTGTCTTTTTCCAATATTCTCATCAAAATATAGTAGATATGTATGCACTTGAGAAATAATCTCTCTAGCAAGGGTGGAATCAGTTGGCTCAGGAGAATCAGCAACAGGTGCAAGGGCAGAAACTGGAGCAGACTCTAATTTTAAAGACGACTCATTCTGCAAGTTTGCTACCATATTTTTCAGGTTTGCAATATCAGCACTCAGCAGCTTATTTTCTACTCTGACTTCTTGAATTTCTCAGATCATCCTTGTTTGAATATGCAATACAATATTTTCCAAGAGAATGGATGAATCTTCTTGACTCGGTTGAGTTACTAGATGAGGTTGAGTGGATAAGATCTTCTTAACTCCAACTAAAAGAGTCTCTCCAAATACTTTCAGATCATCTTTATTTACAAACGAGTGTTTCTTGGGTAAGAGTGTAGGTAAAGGTAGTGGAGCAGGTTCTGGTTGCGGTTCAGAGTCATCTTCAGACTCAGATTCTGATTCAGATTGAGGATGGGGCTTTGGTTCTAGTTCTGAATGAGCTACAGACTTTAGTTGAAACACAGAAGAGAGATCCATTCCTGTTGTAGTCACTTTCTATGACTCATTCACATCATAAAATATTTGGTAAAAATATCGAGTGGACACAGAGTATGACTCATCACCAGGTTCATATTCAGATTCAACAGACATGGATGGACTAGTCTCAAGGTTTTGAGGTTCCTCCCCCTCAAATTGTGCTTCCATTTCAAAGACTATAGGGTCAGAAACAAGGTAAAGATCCACAGGATCATCTCTGATCTCTCCAGAAAACTCTTTCCTTTCCAGCTGAAAGGCAATTTCCATCCTCTCTTTAGCAGACAGAATTATCTCAGGAACCGATTGTTCCACAGACCGTGCTTTCAGATTGGATTGATTTTTAACTGGGAGTTCTTCTACACCAGCAAAATCTTCCATGGCTTTTTTCTATGATTCTATTACTATAGAATCCCTTACATCCTCAGATTGGATATACAGATTTAAAAATTCTCTAGAAGCAGGACCTTCTTCCTCACTAAGAACAACTGAAGGATCCACAGTCCTTTCCTTTTCAACAACAACTTCCTCTCATTGAGGTATTTCAGCAGGAACAACAGCAGGGACAACAGTCCTTTCTTTTTCAACAGGAGCTGAATCCATTGGAGGTATTTCAGCCTCTTCTCCAGGTGGTACTTTAGCTGCCACTTCCTCTTCTTCTTCAACATCTGAGTATTCAGCCACTTCATCTGGTTCCAAAACAGGATCAGCTAGGTTCTTTGGCCTTCTTGGATAATCAGTAGGATTAAACTTCTTATATAATTGATCATTATACTCAAACCATTTCTTCTTATAGGGGTTCCAACTAATCTTCATTCTTCTGATGATAGGCTTGGATAAGCAGAAATCAAAGTTCTCAAAATTTTATTCATTCGGTCTAACCATTCCTTTGGCAACTAGCATGACTGAAATCATCCTTGAGTAAAACAAGGAGGTGGATTTAGAAGTGAATTTAATCATCTCACATATATTGTTAATAACATACTTGAATAGGTTGATTTTATGGAAATTATTCAACAAGTGACTCAGGAACATATCCTGATACTTCATTACAACAAAATCCCTTTTTCTTGGACTGATCAAATTCTGAACAAATTTGAATAGCAGTCTAGTTTCTCCATCTATCTCTACAGCTATAGCCCTTCGGTTGGTTCCATTACTAGTTAAGGTTCCCAAATCATTTTCCAAATTGAAGATGTTAGATAAAGGAGGAGGGTCACTCTGGTAGTCTTCACAAACTCCATCATGTGGAATCCTTAGGCATGCAGCCCACAACCTCGAAGAGAATGAACACTTTTGTCCATTTATCCAGCTTGTCACAAAAAATATTTATCCAAAATCAAAGGAAAACTTCAAATATTGGTAGAATTGAGATACCAATCTTGGGAAAATCAGTCTATCTTTTCTAGAGAACCATTCAAACTAACAAATTTCTCTCAAGATTTTCAGGACCAAAGATCTGTTAGACATCAACCACTCAGGGAAAATTTCTTTTTCAGGAACTACGGTATGGTTTACCAGGTTTGGGTTTAGAGGTCCTTCGAGAGCTATCCTCGGTATCCCCTTTTGTTTCTTAGAGCGGTGCTTCTCAGGGGTAGATGAAGACAGACGCTTCATCCTTGGCATCTATTGAAGGTTCGGGCGAGAAAGAAGAAGAGGTTCGTAAGGTAAAGTGGGTTCGAGAGAGAGATCAGGAGAGATTTCAGGTGAGAGATTGAGTAAAACCTTTATGTTTTATCATTTGGGAATGTAAATCGTCATAAAAACAAAAAAACAGGAAATCAAATAATGGTAAAATAAAAATTACCGCGATACGGGTTAAAATAATAGTATAAATAATCTTCACGGTGAGACCGTGAGTAGGCATTACGGTGTGAAAAAAAAATAGTCATCACAGTGAAACCATTGGTGATTGTCACGGTGAGACAGTGACCATCCTGTGCAGTCACGGTGAGATAGTGAGTTGACAGACAGTGAGTACAAGGTCTTAACGGTGAGACCGTAAACATGAAACAGTAACTGTAAAACAGTGAGCATGAAACCATAAAGTAAAATACAGTAAAATATTAAAGATTAAGATCATTAAGATATCTATTTATGATTAATCATTCCAAGATAATGTATGATTTAGTATAATATCTCAGAATTTAATGGTTTAGTGAATATATCAGCAAGTTGATATTCAGTACCAATGAATTCCAAAGTGATATCACCCTTTTGATAATGATCCCTCAAAAAGTGATGTCTTACATCAATATGTTTTGTCCTAGAATGAGAAACATGATTCTTAGAAATATTAATAGCACTTGTGTTATCAAAATTTATTGGGACATGTCTGAATTGATATCCATAGTCTAGTAATGTGTGTTTCATCCACAACATTTGTGCACAACAACTTCCAGCAGCTATGCATTCAGCTTCTGCAGTAGATAATGCAACAGAATTTTGTTTCTTACTACACCATGATACTAGTGATTTGCCTAAAAGGTGACATGTTCCAGAGGTTCTTTTTCTATCTAACTTACATCCAGCAAAATCAGCATCAGAATAACTAACTAATTTAAATGATTGTCCTTTGGGATAGAATAGTCCTAAATTGGGAGTATGCTTGAGGTATTTGAAAATTATCTTTACAGCATTTAAATGTGACGCTTTAGGGTTTGCTTGAAAACGAGCACACATACACACACTAAACATAATATCAGGATGACTATCAGTTAGGTAGAGTAGACTTCCAATCATTCCTCTATAAGTGGTTTGATCAATAGATTTACCATCTTTATCAAGATCCATCTAACAAATGGTACTCAGGGGAGTGTCACTACTTTTTGTGCTATCCAATCCAAAACGTTTTAAAATATCCCTAGTATATTTACGTTGAGTTAAAATAATTCCATCATTATTTTGAAAGATTTTAAATCCAAGGAAAAATTTGAGTTCACCCATTAAACTCATTTCAAATTCATTTTGCATCATTTTAGAAAAATCAGTGCATAATGTAGTTTTTGAAGATCCAAAAATAATATCATCTACATAAATTTGTACAACCAAAATATCATTAGAAATAAGTTTTATAAAAATAGTAGGATCAACTATACCTTTTGTAAAACCTTTGGAAATTAGAAAAGTACTTAACCTATCATACCAAGCTCTTGAAGCTTGCTTTAAACCATATAAAGCTTTTGATAATTTAAAAATATGTTTTGAAAAATGAGGGTTTGTAAATATAGGTGGTTGTTCAACAAAAACATCCTTAGCAATATATCCATTTAAGAAAGCACTCTTAACATCCATTTGATATAGTTTGAAATTTAGATGTGTAGCATAAGCAAGTAAAATCCTAATAGATTCTAATCTGGATACTGGAGAAAAATTATCCTCATAGTCAATTCCTTCTTCTTGACTGTAACCTTGTGCAACTAGCCTAGATTTGTTTCTAACTATGTTTCCAGATTCATCTACTTTATTTCTAAACACCCATTTAGTGCCAATGGTGAAAGTGTCCTTAGGTCTTTCAACAAGATTCCAAACATTATTTATTTCAAATTGAGTGAGTTCATATTGCATAACAATCACCCAAAATTCATCATTAATAGCATCATCAATGTTTTTAGGTTCAAGCTGTGATAAGAAGGCTTGATGTTCAACCTGATTTCTAAGAGAAGCTCTAGTCTGTGTCCCCCTATCCAGATTTCCTACAACAAAATCTAAAGGATGATTTTTTAGAATTCTAGCTGATCTAGCAAAGGTAGGACTAGAAATTTCAGGTCCATATCCAAGTTCGGGTTCAACAAAAGAAGATTCTATAATATGTCCAGAACTGTATGTCTTTATAGCAGGTTCTTTAGATTTGTCACTAAGGTCCAGAACAGATAAATCTTCTTCAAGATTTTCAAGAGAGGTTTTGGACTCATGTGGATCAGTTTCATCAAATTTGATGTGAACAGATTCTTCCACACACTTGGTTCTTTTATTGAAAACTCTATAGGGTTTGCTGGTTATAGAATATTCTAAAAAGATTCCTTCATCACTCTTAGAAGCAAACTTATCAAGATTATCCTTAGTGTTAAGAATAGAAACTTTACATCCAAAGACTCTAAATTAACTAACTTTAGGTTTTCTATTATTCCACAGTTTATAATGAGTCTTCTTAATAACAGGTCTTATCAAGACTCTATTAATGATATAACAAGCTATATTTATAGCTTCAACCCAAAAGTAGATAGGCAGGTCATATTCATTAAGAATAGATCTTGCTATTTCTTGAAGGGTTCTATTTCTTCTTTATACTACACCATTTCGCTGAGGTGTCCTAGGAGAAGAAAAGTTATGACTATAGACATTGTGTGAGAAATAGGATTCAAATTCATGATTTTCAAACTCACGGCCATGATCACGTCTTAGGGTTTTAATATTAAATCCACTAAAGTTTTCTACAGACTTAGAGTATTTAACAAAGTAAGAGCAAGATTCACTTTTGTGAGCTAAGAAGTATACCCAAGTATATCTAGAAAAGTCATCTACTTAGACGTAGGCATAGTGCTTCCCATTTAATCTAGAAACTCTAGATGGTCCAAACAAATCCATATGAGCCAACTCGAGAGGTTGAGAAGTTGAGAGTTCTTTCTTTGATTTAAGAGAAAGTTTATGTTGCTTTCCCTTTTGACAGGGATTACAAACTTTGTCATTTGGAAACTCAAGTTTGGGTAAGTCTCTAACTATGTTTTTCTTAGTTAATTTCCTAAGTGAGTGTATATTACAATGTCCTAATATTCTATGCCATAACCAAGACTCTTTATGAAAATCATTTAAACATGTAACATTTTTCTTAGCTAAAGAATTTAAATCAAAAACATAAACATTTTCATCCCTTAAAGCAGAGAATACTAAAACATTTTTAGAGTTAAAACATTACAAGAATCATTTTCAAAATTGACAATATAACCATCATCACACAATTGAGAAACACTTAACAGATTATATTTCAGTCCATCAACAAATAAAACTTTATAAATTAAAAATGAATTAGTGTTACCAATTTGGCCTAGGCCGATGATCTTTCCTTTAGAATTATCACCAAAGGTGAGATAGCCTCTATCAACCTTTATTAAGCTCTTGAAGCATGAGTAATCCCCAGACATATGTCTTGAACATCCACTCTCCAAATACCATGTCTTCTTGTGGGAACTCTTCAAGTAGGTTTCCTACAAAACAGTTTTAGATAGAATATGATTTTGGTACCCAGATCTTCTTGGGTTCAGAAAGGTTAGAAATCAATGATTTTGGTACCCAAATTTGTCTTATGGGTCTCATATAATTTAAGTCACTAGATTTTGAAAGATAAACTCTATTTTATCTATAACTGTGTAAGTAACCTATTGAAGAAAATGAATTTCCCGAACTTGAACCAGCAGTATTCTGTCCAGATTTAGGAATAAATCTATTCTTAATAAGTTGTCTCTGTCCAGGTTTGTAACCTATTCTAGTAGTGTATTTTGGTGCCACTTGCTTTCCTAGCATTTGAGTTAGTGTATCCTTTCCATTTTTGAACTTATCTAAGTCTTTTCTAAGTTTCTCATTTGACATTTTCAGTTCAGTGTTTTCCTTTAACAGTTGAGCATTTTTCTCTTTTTCAATAGTAAGTTCAGTTTTAACAGTTGTAGCGGGAGCATGATGTTTCTTCAATGATTTGTATTTATCCTTAATTTCATTTCATGTCTATTCCAGTATATTAAAATATTCAAATAATTCATCATTAGTCATGTTTTCAGAATCCGAATCTGATTCAGTTCCGGAATAATAGGAATTTAAAGCATGAGTATCTAAGGTTACCTCAGATGTGTTTGTCATGAAACACACGTTGGCACGTTTCTTTTCAGAATCAGACATTTTAGATTCACTTGTGTTGTCTTCAGAAGCACTCCAGGTATCCATCATAGCTTTCTTGTACTTATTGTCCTTGTAATCATAGTTCTTCTTGAATTTTAGCTTTGGGAAGTCTACTTTAATGTGTCCTTTTCTTTGGTACTCATAGAAAAAAACTTCATCACTTCTATCTGGATATTTCCAGTCCTTCTTCCAATGTCCCTTATTATCATACTTTCCCTTGTAATTTTATTTTATGAAGAATTTCTTTTTCTTATAAAATTTCTTAAACCTTCTGGCTATTTGATCCATTTCAGCATCACTATCAGGGTCTGAACTTTCACTTATTGAACTATCAGTTTGTAGTTGAGCTTTTTCTTTTTCCTTGATCTTTGAAGCAGTAGTCTTAAAATCCACTGATTTTATTTTTGGTTCATCATCTTCCTCTTTATTCACCTTGAGTTCTTCCTCCTACATCATAAGCTTACAAATCAGCTCTTTGACAGGTAGAGCTCCAATGTCACATGACTCTCTGATTGAAACATATGTGCCTCTCCATTGGTCTGGTAGACATCTCAAGATTCTCATGATTTGTTCCTTTGCTGGAACAACCTTTCTAAGTGAATTCATTATATTGACTATCTCATTGAACCTGAGATACATATAAGAAATGGGTTCATTAGTTTTCATTTTAAAATTATCATATTTAATAGTATAAGTATTTAATATCATTTCTTTAACATTGGTTGTTCCCTCATGAGAAACACCCAAAGTATCCCATATTTTAAAAGCAGTTTTGAAAGAAGATATTCTGTTAAATTACTCATCTCCAAGAGCCCAGTATAAGGCATTCATGGCTTTACAATTATTATTGTAAGAAGTCTTTTTTGGTTCATCCCAAGTTGTTCTTTCAGTTTCTGGAATTTTATATTGAGACTCTATAGCAGTCCAAATATCAAAACCCATACTTTCCAAATGAATTTTTCTTTTAAGCTTCTACTGGGCATAGTTTGTACCATTAAAGAAAGGTGGATTGTTAGTAGCATCACCCTCTAGTCTATTATCCATAACTAGATTTTAGAGAATAATTTTAAAGAGATAAAATTTAGAACTAACAAAAATTTAAGATCTTTAATGATGAAACTAAAATCACAGTTGAAAAAACAGAGTATTTCAAAAATTCTTTAACAAAAACAAACCTCTGATACCAAATGTTGGTCGGAGTGTATACTCAAGAGGTGTTGAATTGAGTTCCAATAAAAATTTCTGTTAAAATTATTTCTCTTAAAATCCCCCATTTTAAAAACAAAGTTAAACTATAGTGAATCTATACAGAGTGAAAATGTTCAATCAGTTTCTCAAAGATTGATCAGGTCTCAGTTGACTTAATCTTAAGATTAAATTTACTTTTGAAACTAACTTACTAGTTTACAATAAGTATAAAAACTTTCTAATTTAACTATCAAAGTAGCTTTAAAATTGTTTTGTATTTCAAAGTAACAGCAGTGGAATATATAAAAAAATATAGTTAGTATACTTTAAACTGAAACTAAAGATGCAAAGAAGATATAACAAGAGGTTCAGTCTCAAGCCGAGACTTAGTCCTCTCATATTTATATAAAATTGATCCACACCCTGGATCGGGGTTAACAACAGTTTAAAAAACTGTCCAGGCCACGCAGGGACCTCTACCACTGTTCTTCGTGGGAAAAAAATAAAGACCATTCCACACAAGGAACTATTCCACAGTTGACGTGGGTAAACAAGAGTTAAGAGTTTTGGAGTGAGGATTTTGATATCCTCCAATTCAGTGCAAGAGACAGAGTGTGTGTGAGATATACAAAGTACACCACACTGCTTGAAAGTAAATAAACAAATCACTTAGACAGAACAGATAAGAGTTTTAGAAATCTATAGTGATTAGCAATGTAGCTCGGGACTTGTTGGATTAAGCAGAACTTCTTCTGAGTCCTTCTCTGGTTTTTCTGTTGAAAAACAGAGTGTTGTGGTTTAGCTTGTGTTCTTGTGTTCTTCAGAGGTGTTGGATTGTGCTCATGAGAGTTCTTTGTAAGTATTTCAATCTCTGCTTCGTGCTCAAGATTGTTCTTCTAGTTCAGAATAGTGCACTAAGGTTTCTTAATTTGTCGTGCATATGTAAGTTCTTCTTCGTTGTAGACACACACACACACACACACACTTGTGTACGTGTACTGCAGATCAATCTTCCTTATATTCCACCAGTTCTGGAAGTAGGAATGAATCCCTTTTCATAGGTATGAGATATGGTTTCCTGACATGGAAAAAACTATCATTAAATAACATTAATTTCATTAAAAACATCAAATATGACCATTAGAATTATTTAAATAATATTGACAAAAAGTTAAAAAATGGTGTCACAATGATTATGTAAACAATGTCTTCTTCACGGTATATGCTCAATGGTATGTGATTCACTGTGTCTCCATGTCACGATGTCTAGATAATGGTGTCTGGGTCACGGTGTCTGGGTCACGGTTTGTCCTTCACTGTGTCTGGGTCACGGTGTGTTCTTCACAATGTCTGGGTCATGGTTTTTTCTTCACGGTGTCTGGGTCATGGTGTGTCCTTCACAGTGTCTCTATACTTAGACAAATATCTGTATTTTGACTTAGACAGTAATATGTAGAATATGGATTAAGCTTAACCAGTAGAGAGTAAGAGAACTTGAATCATAAATATAAAGGCTTGATAATATAAGTGAGATTGGTGATCATGCATAAGACTTGTAAATACTAAATAAAGTAATTAACATTAATAGGAATTGTATCATTAAAACATGAGGTGTAGTTATTATTGAGATTGGAGAGCATTAACATGATGCTCAATTATGATTGATATTAATTAACAATAATAGGATTTGTGATCATTAAAACATGATTAAAGCATGAGGAGTCCAACAGTATATTTAAAACATGGTAATTTTTTTTGTTATTTTCATCCAATACCCATATATCATTATTCTCCAAAAAACAGTATTTTAACACATTACGATTGTAATTCCTCGACATGGGGGACACTAAAACTAGGGCCCCATGATGGAGAACCATATGACCTCAAGAGAACCTCCCAATATTCTATAGGCCACCGACTAGCATCATGAGTCTATGGAAGTACAACATGGAGACTATACCCACTTATCAAAGTAAAAAAACATGGAAATAATATCAATAAATATGAAAACCAATATAAACTTAAAATGTAATAACAAACAGAAATTTACAATAATAACCAAATGTAAAAATTATCTAATAATTATATTTATACTCTATATGTCATGCAGTCATACAAATAAAATCTCTAATACCAAAACTACAAAAAAGATCCTGAATACAGTCTCAAGTCCCAAACTAGTCCTGATATCCTATTCTCCAACCCATCTTCCAATGAATAAACCAACTATAAGGTTAATATCCTAAGACTTTACCAAAAAGAATGTAGAATTTACTTGGGTACCCAAGTTCCATAGAGTCCTAAGCAGGCTGTGAGTATAACTCAATTGGACACAACTAAAGGGGTCTAAAGAAAATACCAGTCTAAAGAATAGTGTATGCAGATAAAAAGGGACTTAATGAATAAATAAGGCATCAAAAGTAACATGATTATCAATTAAACATTGATTAATATATCATGATGAGAGTCTAAGTCATATACTATAAGGGTTAGTGATTTTATTTCACAACGGAAATTCATTTGTCACTTCCATACTTATTCTTATGATGAAGAATCAGTCCAGGTACCCATTTCTTAAATCATAGTGGTCATGGGTCGATAGACAAGGAACACCATTAAAAGTATCAAATCAGGATCCAATATTCCATGTATAGCCATCCCAAACACTAAGTTAGAAGTCTAAAAACAAAGAGAGTCAATCTAAGTATCCAACCATAACTCAACAATCTTGGTCCGACCATCCCAACCTTGATATGGAACCCCATTTCCATACACTTGGAGTTAGAATAATCCATCCATACTTTGAAAAATATCGTTTACTAGGGCACCTGGAGCATCATTACGGCCTTCCCAAAACCAAGGAGTGGAGCCTCAGTTTAACATCCCAAAACCATTAGTCATAGGTCATCAAACACGGATCATCAGTCAAAGAATCCAACTGGGATTTGGCACATCATTTCTGACCATCCCCAACTATTATATTATTAATAATGTATCACAACATTTATCCTGGTCCCAATGGGATTATGAATCAACACATGGATCAACTAAAACCCACCCCTTTTTACATGTCATAAAACATCAACCCAACATCATTGTCAACATTTGTAATCCACCCTTAACTACATGGGTCTTTCTCTTTTAAAGTCCAAACAAGGTCCATGAACCATATTTTCCATCAAAACTATGAAATGGTCATCAATCAATTTTCACAAAATGGGTCACCTCACACCCATTTAAAATCAACATTTAAATCCCAATTGAAAACACCCTCAAAAACACCTCAAGTTCAGCACCTCGTTTTAAAACACAATCTATTTAAAACAGTGCTCCCATTCATGAAAAACCACAACTGGATCAAAATACAAATCACTAAATTTAAAATATTTCAAAATCCTCTTAGGAATTTCACCAAATCTAGCATATAAACATTTCAAATATCTCTTTTTACCATGCCCATATACCCATTTAATAATAAAACCCATTCAATTCTATAATTTTCTTTTCTTAATGTTTAAAAATTCATTTCACCATTTTTCAAGGGTTTGGAATACCCCATGGGTAGCCATAGGTGCAATATTGAATCATAAATAAACCCAAAGAGTACTGTGAAGGGTATTGTAACTCAATTTAATGCCCAAAAATACTTTCCTTAGACAAAGTCATAAAAACATAGCAAGGAAGAAACTTAGAACAACTACATAAAATTATAAAACATTAAGACTATAGGAAAAATATTATATACTGCCCACCTTATTCTTTTAGATGAATACTTTCCCAACACAACCCTTGATTTAAACTTACCCAACCTCAAAACCTAATATGAATAACACCCTAGAAAAACAAGGGTTTAGATCCTCAAAAGGAGTGGAAACAACACACTAATAATTTTCTAGAAAAAGGGAGGATGTAGAGTTAAATATGTACCCATAGATTCGATTCGAAACCAAAGACACTATAAATACCTAAGAAATAAGAGATAATCATACATGTAGAAGAGAGGAGCTCATGGATATTCACCCTTTCTATTGGGGGTCAAATGGGGGATAAAATCAAGGGATACACCTTAAACCCTGAGGGAGGAAAATGGTCATTTTTACACTTTTTAATAAAAACACAATTTAGATGCACAATTATCCAAAACATGTGGAAACCATTCATCTCTATCTTTCCAATAGGGGGCCAAGCTGTATGGTTTGGTTGGCCACCCACACGGTTTTGACAAACTATGTGGCTCTTGTGCACCTTCTCATATCCAAGTGAGGCACAACCTCATACGTGTTTGAGAAGTCCCTAACAATTGTCAAACCATGTGATGGACATGTCCTTGGCTCTTCCCAAGATACTCCCACCCCACATGGTAATGGAATATAGTTAAGATAACTATGAACCAATGATGAAACTTGTATAATTTTTCCTCTTTTCCATAATTTTTCATCCCAAACTCCTAGGACACCCATGAGACCTGTCATACATTCCAAAACACTACTTTAACCATTTAAAATAGAGTTTAACCTAAAATTTTAACCAATATATACCTCGTATCAGGGTTTGGATCTTAAAAATATGAAATTTTATATATGGTTGACCATAATCTATTTTATTCAAGTTTTATAAATGTGATTTCTTTATTTTTTCACATATCAATGTTTTTATTTTCAATACATATATCCCATTTCCCCCTAAATTTACTCCATAAAAGTGATAGGTAAGAAAATTTATGTGATACTCCACTTATAAATTATCTATACAAAAATATATAACCTCCTTATAAATATACTTCTCAATAATAGATGTTTCTAGTCGATATGGATTCTTAACATAGCCCTTAAATATCTTCATATACCTTTCAATAAGATAAATATAATGTAGATAAATAGGACCACACAACTTAATTTCTCATACCAAATGAACCATTAAATTCCCCATTATATCAAAAAAGAGAGGGCATAAATTACATTTCAAATTGAAAACGTATATATACTGCATCATTCTATGAATTGTTAAATGAAATAAGATATATCACTTTCTTACATATGGAATTGAAAAAATAACACACCTTTATGTCAATAATTATGTCATGGATGGGTAATATTCCATGCAATGTAACTAGTTAGAGTTATTGTGTTATAACATGATAGTCATGATATTTCATTCTAGTTAACTTCAAATACTTTATTGTATTTTTTACATTTTTAGAATAAACTTGTGGAGATTTGATATCATGGAGTCACTAAAAAATTTAATTTTATCAATCTCGGATAATGTATGATAGGTGAGAGGAAAGTGAGTTAGTTTTCCTTTAGGAGTGGGAGATAACTACAAATGTACTCACATTAACATTAAATCCAATCTTTCATTCAAACCATCTTTCATATTGCCTTTAATATCTAACAATGTTCTAATCAAATTGTTATATATATTATTCTCAAAATGAATCACATTGATGTTATGTTTGATCTTATTAGATCCATAATATGGAAGCTCAAAAATTATTGATCATTTCTTCCATATTTTTATTCCATTACTATTTATTTATGTCTTTCCAAATGGGATATTAATGTTTTTCACTCTATAAAAATATTTGTCACTTAGTAAATGATTTGAAGTGATAAAAATTATTTAATCCATTTAATGCCTATTATAATATTTGATAAGAGTGATTCATAAATTAATGATGATAAGTAAACATCAATGTTGTTTCTAGACTATTTTTATCCAAAAATCATTAAACTCAATAAGATATATTTCTACTGTATAAAAAATTACGGATATAAGTTGTAAATTACCAATAAAATAATACATGAACATTGTTTCCTAATAAGGATCTATATGGATTAAATTAATATATTAACTAACCAAGTATGATATTTCTAACTTAATTTATAAATTTAGTAAATTTTAGATCAATTTTCTTCTATTGTGGACAATCGGTTAAATGATATAATTTTCCATCAGACATCTGCTCATCTTCATTCCATCTTAAGATTTTTTTTCATAATTTGAATTTTCACATAAGAATTTGAGATAGAGAATTATTTAAAGATAAAAAATTTCTTTAGTATGATTGTTGGTGTATAGAATAATAAATTAATAAATTTCTAATTTTTCTTTCAACTCATATTATGTTATCCTTTATTTAGAAAACTCTGAAAGACCATCATTTCCTTCTAGTACAACACATAGTAATTATATATGGATCTGAACTTAAAACGTTATATAATCATGATTTATAGACAAGAATTAACTTTATTTAATTTCTAATATATTTTCTGGTTTATATTTTTCTATAATTTGTTAACAACTCACATATAAAAAACCCATATTTTACAAAGTGGACATTTCTGATCAGTATCCATTTTTACGACAATATAAAACTTAAAAAAAACACATTTTACTTTGATAAAAAATCTCCAAGAATTTCAACACGACTACTTATTATTCTTACCCATCATTAAACCCTATGAAAAACATTTTAAAAACATGGTATGAGTGTAAAAATCTCAATAAGGGACATAAAATAAAGAATAAACAATCTCTTTAAATCATGAATACTTATAAAAATTAGTATTCTTTAAAATAATATTTGGTCCCAAAATAAATTTTTTTTACTCATGAAATTAAATTTACTATCCAAATATTTTCATAAAAATTTCATAATAAATCGTTAAATAAAAAGAAAACTCATAAAGGTTTATTTTAGTCATGAAAAACACATGAAATTGTTTTAACAAAGTTATACTTTCTATACTTAAGAAGTAACATTTAATTTTTTTTAAACATACAATCTTTTGATTACCTTGTAAAATCATAATATTTTCATCAATACCCATATAAATAATAGGTAAATCATATAGGTAACTTGGGAAAACATTTTAAATATCAATCTTATAAAATTAATAACCAATACGATCCAATTCTATATCCAATGTATTAGAGGGCTATCACAGAACCACCCATCCTTGGTTTATAATGGAGCCACCCATCATTGGTTTATAAGGGAACCACCTATCATTGGGTTATAGAAAAACCACCCATCATTATAATAATTCCCATGAACCATAAAATAATCTTAACAAATATAATATTTTAATTTACAGCATTACAATCATAAAAATATTATTTCCACCCTAAGAAAACATTTCCAGATATTAAAATATTCATCCCATTTTAAAACCCTTTTTGAAGAAAACCAAAATGTAGATAAGGAATGTTTTTAATTGAATAAAATAAAGAATATTATAAATTAATCCAAAAACCAAATAATGGTTATGAAATTATAAAATCCTTTGATGTTGTATATATTAAAATAAAACATTACTTTGGTATTTTTGTTGAAACATTACATATAAAATACAAAAAAGATCCATTTTAAAAACATTTGATAGAAATTTTAAAGAACCATAAAATTTAATTTAAAAATTAAATATATTATTATAAATATATTCATAAAAATAATTTTAACAATATAGACATGGTAGAAAAATATAGAAAATAATTATTTAAAACATTTAAAATGAGGTTTCTAAAGTAAAGTTTCCCTTAAGTAAAACCGTAAAAATTCCTTTTAAAAAAACTTTTAAGGAAAGTAAAATATGGTCAAATATGACCTTTATAATACATTTAAGCATAAATAAAAACATTCTTTAAATATTTAGAAAAACATGTACAAGAAATAAAAATAGTTGGAAGGGAGACTTCAAAAGAGGATATTTAAAAGAAAGTCCCTTAAATCAAGTTAGACTTGTTACATACATTCTATATATTCCTGAAAAATAAAATTATGCTAATTATTTACATTATTAAAACCAATTTTTAAATTTTTATCCCTTTTTTAATTTCATGTTATAATCAATTAACTTCACATCAGATGTTTTGATGATACTTGGCTCATATACTAAAAATGACATCGATTGGTAGATTATGGTCAAAGAGATCATTATTACATCATCTAAAAAATAATATTCAGGTCCTGACCATAATTTTTATAAATAAATTATACTTTTAAAACTAACCATGATATATGGTTATAAAAAATGAACTACATTACAATAATGGAGCCGATAGGTCGTATGCATGCATGAGTAGCGTTTTTATTTTTCAATGAACATTATGGAAAGGTGGTAAGTAATAATTAATATTTATAAAACCATAATAATATCATAAATACCATATTTTTAAATATACTTATGTATACCATTCATGTGATGTGGTGATGAAAAATGAATCACATTTTTTCATGTTGGTGGTAGTCCACACATACACACAGATGACATTATCCTTTTTAGTGAATGAAAAGTGAAGAAAATGGATGAGATATTACTTATAAATAATTATTTATATATAATAAATATCATATATACACATTAAATCGATCATTATATTCTCTTGTGTGTGGTGGTTATAGAAAATTAATTTAATCGATTAATGAGGTCATAGTCTACCGTACACACGAATGATGGTTTCATTTCCCATTTGATGGAAGGAGAGATGGATATTTGTCATGTCATAAACATAATAACATCTTAGTATATTTAAGATATTTTTTTTATTTTATTATGTTTTAAGAATTTTCTGAGGAGGTATAAGAAGAAATAAAATAAAAACAATTGATTATAAACTACACCTCTTCTTCAAGAAACTTCTTATAGATTACACTAATAGATTTCCTAGGTTTTTTTGATAAAATCAATGAATCTTAGATATGGGTAGGTATGTAAGGTTTAGAAACCAAGGTTTTAGGTACTTTAACCTTTATTAATTAATTTTATGTATATATAACGTTTATGTTAATTTTGAGGATCATAGGTGTTTTGAAAATCTTTGGAGGGTTTTTAGAGGTGCACGATATGAGAACAGTTGGTATAAATCATAAAACACCTCCAAGAAACTATTCAAATGAAATAATGGTCATTGGTAAGGTGAATGGTTTGGCTCATGGTTTGGCTAAAATGTATGGATACCCATTAGAAACCATGCAATATTGGACAAAGGGGAATAACATGGTTGGCGTACAGTTTTTCTAATAGTGAAGTCCAATCATGTGAGGTTTTGTTTGAGGTAGTTTATAATATATGGTTAGTGTATGGTTTTCTTAACGATTCTCCCTAACCATTCACTATAAAAAATTACATCCTAAAATTATGGATCTAGTCTAATTTACCTCTTAATCCACTCATTTTCCCTTAAACAGGATAAAACACAAATTCCTCTCTATACTAAGGATATGGAGAACATTTATTTTGATCTGAGAGTGATTCCAAGGAGAATCTAAGTTTGTTGGAGGCCTAGATTCATCAATAAGTTCTCATTCTTCATAATTTTTTTAATTTTCTTCTTCTTCCCTCTCTTGGAATCATTGATCTAATACATTGGGGATAGTTCCATGATTTTTGATTTAAATATTGATAGGATATGAATGTTTTTTATGGGAATAATATCTAAGGTCATCTTTAGGAGCTTCAAGATGGGTTTTTGAATTTTTGTGATGTTATTAGTTTTCACCTAATTTTGAGAGGTTGGTGGATTATCTCTTGGCCGCTCTTGATTAGAACTTGATGTATTGGATTAAAATTGGTTGAATTTATTTAAATTTATTGTGAAATTAATTTGTAATTATTAATGAAAACCCACATTAGTGATGTTTTTGTGAAATGGTGGAATTTGTATTGTTTTGTGGATAACATTATGGTATTAATTGTAAAATTGTGATTTTAAAATTATGGCTTTTATTTTTCCCCATGTATAATGTTTGTATAAATGTTTTCAATAAAATAAATGTTGTATTGAAATGGCTAGTCATGGTTGGTTTGGCATGGTATTTAGAATATATTATTGGTGTTGGTTCATTTTCATTTTAAGTGACCCTATGGAAGGGGAATGTGACTTTTGGGAACTAGGTAATAGTTACCCAGTGAAGACTTGGTAGATCGATAATAGACCACTAATGAGTATGTAATTATCACCTATGAATTCATGTGTGGGTGTGTGGAATTATAGAATGGGTATGGAAAATGGATTTGAGAAAAAGGTTTTATAGTTGTGAAATAGTTTTCCTTGGAATTGATTTAGTTTTGATATAAACCATTGAAATGATTTTAAAATATTTTTATATAAATTTTTCAATATAAATTGTTAAAACATGTTTTATCATGGTGGAATGAGTTGAGAAGTAATTGGGGAAATCCTACTAAATTTTACACTCACCCCCAACTTAAAAACTTTAGTGAGTTTTAAAATATTATATATCAAGACACATGTAAAGGAAAGGTATCCTAGTCATTTAGTGATGCATCACGATACTTTTGTAATTTTTTTTTGATTTGGATCTTGGATTATATTGGGAGTTGTTTTTTGGATGTATTTGTTTTCTATGAGTTTCTTTGTTTATTGGTTCTTTTGATTATGTCACCCTATTTCCACTTATACTATCATATTGAAGTTGTTTTTTTTTCAGTTGTATATTTTACCCATTAATTATATTGAGGTTTTATTGTTATAGTTAAAATGGTTTAGCTATTTTATTTTCGTATGAAAAATTGTCCCCCAATTGTTTATGAATCCCTTGACATTTATTGTCAGCATTTGGTGTCTTGGGGATGTCACCTAATGACAGTAACACCCACCACCTATTTCCAAGATAATAAGCGAGGGATAGGATGCTAATAAGTAAGATATTTTTCTAGGTATTAAATGAACAATTTTTTTTAAAGTGTGAAGAAAAGAGGAGAGGAGGATTCCTTTTATAAGGGAGAGAAGAGACACGCTTAGAATTTATTAAAGTATAAAATTAGATACCATATTAAAATTGATCCAAATAAATTATATTAGAATCTAAGAGAAGTATGAGTATAAATTATTTCATTCAATAAAAAATTGAAAAGTTTTGGTGATTCTTTTACCCCAATCATTTTTTTAACCCATGTTAATCTTTTTTGACAATTACCGTGATAACAATGTTTTTACACTTTAGGGGCCAAGATAGTTAATATAAAATGAAAATTGGAACAATAATGGAACATAGATTAAATTTTTAAATATATACAAATCACTAGGCGGAATATATATTATTTAGGAATTTTAAAGAATTTTATAAAATATTATTTATTATAAAATAATAGTAATTTCATTTTTTAACTATTCATTTAATTGGCTTTGAAAGAAACATAAAAATAAATTAATTTGAATAAATTCCATTTATATCTCTATATTATGGTATATTTATCAAAAAAACTACATAGAATGCAATAGTTCTTCTAAATTATATTAATTTTAATATTTTAAAAATCATTTATTTTATTTTTGAATAAATACCATGTCAGAATTGCATAAGCTTCTAAGGAAATTATTTCTTTGATAACAATTTGAAATAAATTACCCTGATAAAAAATTATATTTTTAATAAAAATTTATAATAGAATATAAATTATTTTAATCCCAATTTCAAAAATGTAAATATAATAAAACATAGAAAATGACATTTTTTATTTTTCTTTACCTAAAGTATTATAAAGGTACCAATAATTACCATATAGAAACAAAATGGCATATATTCAAATATTAGATGATTTTAAATGTAATATAATTATAAAATAAAATTAATTTAAGAATTATGGTTACTTTTTAGTCCATATAGAGTTATTTTCACCCTTAATTAACCCATTCTACCTTTACCATGGTAATAGATATTTACTACAGTTACAATTCATAATGATAAAAAATAAAAGGGCCCTATTTAAAAAATACACACCTCCTTATTTCAAATACGAAATCCATTTCTCAAGATTCAAAACACATTAGTAGAAAATTTTATTTTATAATTATACCTGAAAAACACTATGAAATGCGTTTCTTCAGGAAAATGCATTTTTCAAGTAATATATTATCTTATATTAACTCTATGACTATGAATACTCATTATATGAATTTAAATTCATAATAATAGAAATATAATAAATAAAATTAATTTAAATATTTTATTATTAGGTGGTTTTTTAATTAATTAATATAGATAAAATTTATTCACTTAAAAACATTTTTTATAAAATCACATTTCAAGCATAAAAATAAACTTTTAACAAAATCAGGAAAATTTATGATTAAAAGGAAATTAATTAGATTATTATAAATAAAATAGTTAATATTTCAATTTAATACCAAATCAAAAATATAATGGGATATTTAAATTTCCTTATTTAAGGGAAAGAAAAGATAATATTTGAAAAATCGATAACTTTCACTATTCATTGAAAAGTCAATCATATTTGAAAAATCACAAAATTTCACCCTAACATAATTATGAAATGATGATTTAAAAAATTATGTAAATTTAATGAAATAAAATTTGTAAAAGTTCCATAAATTATTTATAATATTTTCCCAAAAAAATAAATAAAAATCGTATTTGGGGAAAACATATTTTTAGATAATAAAATGAATTTAATAAAAGTTGAGTGATTATTTAATAATAATTTATCAATAAATTTATATTGAGAAGTAAATTTATATATAATTCATTTAGTTGTTAATATTATTGATACACTATAATTTAATGACTAGGTTATAACAGTTATATTTAAATAATAATATTTCATGGTTCTTCTAGGCTCGATGTTATGTGTCGCATATACTATAAAATATACATTACATTTTAAAATCACAGGGTGTTACATCATTCACCATTTAATAAATTGGTTTCTAAAAATTTTAATTATACATTAGTAGTCAAAGGTTAAACATTTGAAAATACATTTCATGAAATCCCTCATTATAAAAAGGTTGAAAAGCCTTCCTCTTGAAAAGAGAGAAAAAAAATATGAAGGTTATCACATTATTAGGTTTCCAAAGAGGAGAGAATTGGTAGGAAGTGAATATATGGTAATGGAAGAAAATAATAATGCCGAAATAATTATAGAGAGTGATAGAGATCATTTATCACAAGAAAGTGATTGATCAAGACAAAATTAATGACCATAAAATAATAAATTGATGAGGTGTGAAAAAGACAATAGATTTATAAAAATTGAAGGTAATATGATAACATTTTCATTTCAAGATCCTTTTTCCTGGATTTTGGGAATTCATTTCCATCTAGATTAAGAAAATAAGGAAAATATACTTACTTTAAAAATAAAATTTCATCCTTATCAATTTTTACCACAATCTCATCTCTTACTCCAAATTATGAGTGTTCAAGATGAATATTTTTATGCATGAATCCCTAAAATAAACTTCTAATGGATCACTTAATTACAAAAAGGATAAAAATATATTCCACCTATCTTTATACATTAACTAAAAACAAAATGGTTAGTACAAGGTAAGATAATTCAAAAAATGAATAAACTTTCATATGATGAAATACAACTTTAATCTCCAAATCCACAATAATTACACCCAAAGTTCATCTTAGATAATTCTATAAATAACTAACCTTAATATTCCTGAACAATTTCAAATCCCAAAAATCAGATGTATTTTGGTCAAAATTTCTTTCATGATAAATTTAAGTTTTATCTTCAAATAACATCAATCACTCATAAATTATCATTCCAAAAATGTATATTCCATAGTTATATAATCTACATGATATGATAATCATTTCGATAAATGACATGAATAATCATAAATCCACATTAAAATCATATATACCTCCCAAATATGATTCAACCTTGAATCCTCAAATAGAATCCCATAATATCATATAATGTTCCCAAAATTAGAGTGGTATTATTCTAAAATAACATTAATCACTTAATCACAAAATCAATTTTTAATCCCATGGTTATCTATATGATAAAGCATATGTTCCCAAATTGTAAAAACCCATAGCTACCTCAATATAAAAGATTATATAAACCCTAAAGGTTCTCATTACCATCAAAAATATGTCTAAAAAATGTAAAGTCATTATTTAACACATAACCTTTAATTAAAAACAAGTTAATATTATAGGTTACATATACCTCAAACATATATCAACACTCATTAAATTACTCCAAAAAATTATCACCTTCTTTCTACGCTATTTTTCAAAGATATAAATTCTATATAATATATGTTCAAAATTTTTAATAAAACCTAATATATAATATTATTAAAAAATTTCATGATTTTAATAATATTTAGAATATAAAAGAATACCATTGATAAAATAACACATTATCATAATTTTGAATAATCAATACATAAACACACCCTTTATTTAACTACCTTCTAAAACATTCAAGCATGATTTGTCATCTCTTTACTTAATTATTCATTCTTAAATATCAAAGATAAGAAATATGTCATTGGGATTCATCAATATAAAATCAATCATTTTTCATACAAAGAATATGTGAAAATAATTCATACCCTAAATCCAGATATCTGGTTTTTATTTTATACTATTTATATACACTTTATCTTATAACATGACATCCATATCCCAAAAAAGAAATATTCAATTAATTTTTGGTATTTCCCTTACCCAATGAAATGGATGACTTGAGTTTTTTAAATAAAATAAATAAATATCATGATCATTAGAAATTTTGAATAAATGGAATGGTTTCAGATTGATCAAATAGTTTATTTTAGGTGATTTGGATGTTCAAATAGCTTTCAAAATCATTTGTACAAGCATTCTTCAGGATAATGATGATTAAATCATCTATAAGGGATAAAAAGGTTTTGTGGGATCCCTTTCCATTCATCTTGATAAATGATATTTAAACTTTACAAAATAACATCATTAAAACATGAAATGAAATATTGAATTTTAAAATGAAAATGGTCCTTCTAAACTCAATACCCAAAAAATTATATAATAATCTGACCTTTAAATCATAAAAAATAATCTAAATAACATAAAAATCCATGATTTTTTTAACCTCAATGTTTATCTCATACCTTTACACTTACATCCCAAAAATTTAATAACTTCCCATTAAAATAATAATTCACATTAAACCTAAGGATAATATATACCTCAACCTAGTAAAATGTCTCCAAAAATATCATTAACTACCTTAAAATCCTATCACTTAAAACCTAAAATTGGTTTTTATTCCAATAAACATATGATAAATATTAAACTTATAAACCCATGATGGTATCTATAGCTCTTATGTTAACCTCAACAAACATTATAATTTCCAACGTTATATAAACCTTTTCTTTGATATCGACTATAAGGACCTAACCTTAAAAAATTATATAATCTTGATTTTTTAGCCAAGAATTTGATTTCTTTAATTTCTAGGATCTTTTAATGTTTTGAGTTTTAGATAATTGGGTCATAAATAATACATAACAAAACTATATTTTACATAGTGGACACTCTTGGTTAGTATTATTTTTCCCAGAATATAAACTTTAAAAAACTTTTTTTCTTTTCATGAAAAATATTAATTCCATTTAAATTGACTTATTAATATTCTTACCCATGATTAAAAACTATTAAAACATTTTAAAAATGTGGTATGAGTATAAAAATCTTAGGGAGAAACATAAAATAAATAAGGAAGAAACATGTTAGTTCAATAATACTTATAAAAATTAGTCTTTTTGAAAATAATACTTGGGATAAAAATAAAATTTTTCTTACTCAAGAAATCAAATTTATTTCCCAAAAATTTTCATAAAAAAGTTCATAGGAAATATTTAAATGAAAATAATACTCATAAAGGTTTCTTTGAATTTATAAAAAATGCATGAAAACCTCTTCACAAGGTTATACTTTCCACTCATAAGAAATAGTATATACTTTCCTTTAAATATAAGATCATCATATTACCTTTTAAAAATTATAAGATTTAAATAAAAACTCATATAAATAATATATAAATAATGCAGGTAACTTTAGAAATCATTTTTCATAAATGAAATTACTAATACAGTCTACTTCCAAAACCAATGCATTGGAGGGATCTCATGTACCCATCCATCCTTGATTTATAACAGAACTACCCATCCTTAGTTTTTGATAGATCCAACCATACTTGGTTTATAATGAAAACACCCATAATCATAACAATTACAAAGAACCATAACATAATCATAACACATAAAATCTTTCAATTTCAAACATTACACTCAAAAAAATATTCTTTAAACCTATAAGAAAACATTTCTATATATTGAAATATCCATTCCATTTTAAAACCCTTTTTAAAAATAACCATAACATAGGGAGGGGGGTTTCTTTGAATAAAAAGTTGAATATTATAAATGAATACAAAAAATTATATAATATTTTATATGATGGAAAATTTGTTGACACTGTATATGTTAAAACAGAACATTCCTTTTTTCGTTTTGTAAAAACATTTTGTATAAAATACATAATGATATTACTTTTGAAAACCATTTAAATAAATTAAAAATAAATATAAAATTTCATTTATAGTTCACTAATGTATATATAAATATATTCATTAAATTACTTTAATAATATGGACATGGAAAAAATATTTAGAAAATAAATCATTAAAACAATCAAAATGAGGGTTTTAAAGTAAAGTGTCCCTTATATAAAGCATTAAAAAAATTAATTTTTAAAACATTAAAATGAAATTAAAATATAGTAAAAATTGAACTTTAGTATCTATTTAAGAATTAATAAAAAATTTCATGGAATATTTAGATGAACATGGGCATAGAAGAAATGTTTTTGGAAGGGAAGCTTTTAAATAGAATTTTTAAAAGAAATACCCTTACCATGAGTCTGATTCATCTTGCATGTTCTATATATTCCTAAATAATAATAAAATGTTATTTATTCATTTTTTTAATAAAATTTTTCATTTTTGTTGTCCTTTTTTACTTTTTTTCTATAATATATTATTTAATCAATTAACTTCACATCAGATGTTTTGATGGTACTCAACTCATATATCCAAAATGACTTTAGTAGGTAGACTACGGTCTAAGAGGTCATTATTAAATCACTTATAGAATAATATTGTTGAAATAATTATCATTTTTACACAGAAATTATAATTTTAAAACCATCCATGATAGATAATTATAAAAAATGAACTATGTTATAATTATGGAAATAGTAGGTTGTACTTATGCATGAGTAACGTTTCCATTTTTCAATGGTCATTAAGGAAAGGAGTTAAGTATTATTTTATATTTAAATAATTATTATAATATCAAAAATACCATAATATTTATTTAAATATTCTTATATATATATTTATATTCTCCATGTGATGTAGTGATTTAAAATAGATTACATCGCTTTCTATAAGTGGTAGTCCACACATACAAACGAACAATGTTATCATTTTTCAGTGAATGATTTTAAAAAAAATAAATGATATATTAATTATCCAGAATTATAAATATATCATGAATAACATATATATATATATAATCCATTATTATAATTTGTTATGGGAGGCAGTGATGGGAAACATATTACACCCGTTCATGAGGTGGTAGTCCACTCTATACACAAACTATGATTTTATTTATCATTTGATGGAAGAGGAGGTAGATATAGCTAATACCATAAACATAAAAATATAAAATTTTATGTAATATAATGGTGTTATTATTTCATCTTGTCTAAATAAGGTTTGAAGGAGGTAGAAGAATAAATAATATGAAAATGCTTGATTAATAATTATACCACTTATTTGGACAGCATCTTAAGGTTTACAACGAAATATTTTCTATGTTGTGTTCATAATAAAACAATAGAATCTTGTAAATAGGGAGAGATTTATGGAATGTATTTGAGTATGAATTTTTATATCCAAAAGGTTTTAGAAGTGTGAAGAAAAATTAGAGAGAAGCATCCCTTTTGTCAAATAGGGGAGCAGTAATGTTGGAATTTGTTAATGTATTAAATAAATTTTCATATTTAAATGGATAAAAATTAATAATATTCATATATAATAAAATAATTATTCTAAATACTATATTAAAATAAAAATTTGACTAGTTAAGGTGATATTTAACCATATATTTTTGTTTTAACAGATGTTAACCCATTTTACAATTACCATGATAATAAAGTTTTTACTCTTTAGGGGTTAAGATAGTTAGTATAAAAGAAAAATTGGACCATTAATGGACCATAGGTGATATTTTTAAATACATACCAATTTGTTTTTTCAAATATAGAATTTTTAGTAGTTTTAAATCATTTAATAAAATATTATTTATTATAAAATAACATTAATGCCATTTTTTAACTATTCATATAATTTAAATTTGAAAGAAACATAAAAACTAATGAATTTGAATATATTACATTAGAAACTATATAAAATGTTAATTTTTTTATAAAAAATCCATGTAAAAAAAATTATTCTAGATTATATTACAATTAATATTTTTAAAATTATTTATTTCATTTCCAAATGAATAATGTGTAAGAATTGAGTAAGAATTTAAGGCAATTATTTAACTAATAAGAATTATAAATAATTTTCCATGATTGAAAAAAATAATTTTTCTTTAAAATAAATATTTATAATAGTACATAACTTCTTTTTAAATATATATATTAAATTTATAAATAGTACAAAAATAAAATTTCATTTTTTACTTTTCTTCACTCAAAGTATTGTAATGGTCAATATCATGGAAATATAAAAATATGGTCATATATTAGAATTTTGTATGATTATTGATGAAATATAATCATCTAATAAAATTAATACAAGTTTTAGGGTTACTTTTAATCTTTATCTAAATATTTTCACCCTTAATTAACCCATTTTTCCTTTATCGTGGTAACAAATATTTACTAAGTTTACTATTCATAATGACAAGAAGTAAAATGTACCTATTTATTAAATTTGATACTCCTAATTAAAAATATTTAATACACTTTTAAAGATTAAAAACATAGTAGTATAATAGTTTAATTTAAAATTATACCCACAAAAATTGATAGAAATCTATTATTTAGAAAAATTCATTTCTCAAGAAATATATGATCTTATATTAACTCTAAGACTATAAACCATTATGATGTGCATTTAAATTCACATAAATATAGGTAAATAATATATACATTTTATTTATATCATCCCTTGTTATGGGTTATTTTAATTAATTAATATGGATATTTATTTTCACTTAAAAACTATTTTTAGATAATTGTATTCAACATAAAAATAAACTTATAGTGAAATCATGAAAATTGATGATTCGAATGAAATTAATTACATTATTATAATTAAAATGGTTCATATGAAACTTGACTAAAAAATCTAAAATATAATGGTATTTTTAAATTACATTATTTAGTTGAAAGAAATGATAGTATTTGAAAAATCAGTAATTTGTACTATTCACTAAATAATAAATCATTTCAGAAAAATTCCAAAATATCATCCTAATTTAATTTTTATATACTTATTTAAGGATTTTAATATTTATAAAGTAACATTTTAAAAATTTATAGAAATTAATTATAATATTTTATAAAAATAAAATAAAAATCATTTTTAAAGAAAACATAATTTTGAAGAATAAAACAACTTTACTAAAAATTGAGTGATTATTTACAAATCATTTATCAAAAAATTTATATTGAGTTGGATATATATATATATATCATAAATAATTTAATCCTATTCATACGTTCCAATTTAATAGCTATATCAAAATAGTCATTTTTAAAAATTAATATTTCATGGTTTATTTAGGATCCATTATAAGATCCTGCATCTAGATGAAATGAAATTTTTAGAAGGATTTTGAAAAATCATTTAATAGATGGATCAAATTTGGGGTCAAATCTTGGGATGATATTTAGAGAGTTGTAATGCCTCAAAATAATGTTTGAGATGAAGAATGATTCTCGAGAGGTTGATATAGTGTTTATATAAGCTTTAAAGGCTACAAGTTAAGATTCATAAGTTTTAAAGATTTTAAAATAGGGTGTGTTGTTTGGTGTACATGGTTTATGAGAATCTGTGTGACACCTTGATGCTTTAAGGATTTTAAGTTAAATTTTAACTAATCATGGTTAAGATGCACGATTTGAGTTTAGGTTATACCGTGTGATCTAAAGGGGAAACTATGTAAGGTAAGGGAGAGACTAAGACATGGTGCATAACCTGAACATGGTTTTGAAAAATCAAATATCCATGTTTCAGAAGTTTCCTAGTTGGGTTTTCACAGTTGCCACATGTTTTGGTCAACCATACAGCCAAACTGTGTATGAGTATTGGCTTAAATATTTCTAATCGCATGCTTAGTGCATAGGTTTGAAAATAGTGTGGCTAAACTGTGAAATTACGAATAATTTCATCAAAATGGGGATTTTACCGAACCCTCCTTAAGATTTTAGGCCACTCCAACCACTTTCATTCTCCTTGTGCAGACGATCTGAAGGTGGTTTCCTCCTCCCTTCATTCCTTCTTCAATCCTCACCAAGGAGGTGTTCATGGTTGATTTATTTAGTGATTAAGGTGATATTTATTCTTACCCTCCACCCATTCCTCCCTTTCCCTAAATCCTTTTAATTTAAAAATGGTTGTGTTTATGGTTTTGATTTCTATTCAACCGGAGCATGGTAGAATTTTTCTTGGATGATGGGGCTTTTAGTCAGATTGGGTAGAGGAGATCCTGAGATGACTCACACACATCATTGCATAAAGTTTTTCTAAGGTATGAATTTAAGTGAATTTTATTAGGTTTTTACTAATATAATAATTTAATTAATTTCTGAAATAGTATTTCTTCTTAAGAATTTTCTCGGAAATGGTCTTGGACCTTGTTTGGTTTTCAATGGGAAAGAAACATGTTTTAAATAGTGGTTTCAAAAATTTTAATGAGGAAGTTTGGTTTTAGTATTTTCTTGACATGTGAAGGGGGTTGGGATTTATTGAGGTATGTTTTGGTATTGAAATGCCATTAAGACCTTGGTAAATTATGAATTGATCAAGGTTTTTCAATTTTGATAAATTAATAGTGGTTGACCATTGATGTTATAATGTTAAAAAGTTTAAGTACATTGATCATTGAATAATGTAATTGATTGATAACATAATGGTTTAGGATGCTGGACATGGAATTACTCATCCATAATTTAGGTTGTAGAATGATTCTATAAGAAACAATACTATTATATATAGTTTGTTGGGATGTTCGATAAATAATCCTCTCCCTAGGATGGGCCAGGCTGGTGATCTAGGCACCCTGATGCGTTGTAGTTTCAGAGGATGAACTAATGTTCCATACTCCAAGGTTATGGACTTAGTGTTCCTATCAATGGTTTAAGATTTTGGGCTAATACTCAAAATCCATGTTTTAGATTCTAGACTGATGATATAAAAACCATTGATGTTATGTATGATTTGGATGGTCATACATGGTATTCTGAATCCTCATTTTTAATAACTAGAATGATTCTCCTTTTAAAAATTAATTTTTCCCTCGATGAATTATAATTTAGACTTTCGACAAGGACAAATAAGGTTTCTTCATTTAATGAAATGATGGAACCCAAGAGTTTAAAATTGATAGTAAATAAATGTTTAATTGTGAAACATGTTTCTTTAATTTCCATATTTATTTACTCATTTAGTTATCTGAACACACTGTTGTTCAAAATGGTATTGTTTTAGAATCTATTGGTGGTGGACTGCTAAGTTATACTCACACCCTTCTCAGACTGACACTACACATGGTTACCCAAGAAACTCTCACATGTTTATTACAGGAACATGTTTGGGTTGAGTCCCATATTGGGTTTTTCATGGATGATCATGATAGCTTGAATAATATTAGGTGACTGGATGGGTTTCAGATCATAAATTCTATGGATCCTTTTTAGTAGTTTATTTTATTGTGTTATATCATGTAATCAGTCCAGTGTGTGGTTGGTATTATATATCACATGGTCTTTTGGAACATTAGTTCATTTCATTTTGTTAAATAATGTAGGATTTATTTATTCTTTCAGTGTACTATGATGTATATGATGTTTTCTTCTATACTTATGGTTGTGTACTCTAATATTGGGGTATAGTCTCCTAAAAGTTCCACCTTAGACCCTCACTCCTAGTTGAAAAAATCTATCATATGAGGAGGAATTATTGTGGCCTTGTGGAGAACTATCTCAGAGAACCTGTTTAGTGGAATCCAGTCTAGGATGTTATAAAGTGGTATCATAGTAGTTGAGTTCCTCTCATTCTTTTAGGGTTCATTACACTATAAATATATGATTGTGTTAGAGTCTATGATGGAAACCAAGAAGGTGTGGTGTGAAAATGTATTCTGGTAGTAATTCTAGGTTACTAGTGATGTGATTGATGTTATAGGTAATCAATGTTAAGGTAATGTATGTTTTTTTATTGGGTGACACACATGTGGTTTGGATGTTTTTATTTATGATGATATTTTGTTTCTTAATAGGTTTTAAAAATGACTTTGTTAAGGTTATGACTCTTAGAATATGGTGGTAAGGGGTGTCTCATGTATCATGTTAGGAACATAAGATCCACATGTTATGGGCCTACTTGTGTGTGATTTCATGGATAGTTTCTGACAAAAAGCTATGTGGATCTACAATTAGGCACTCAATGATGGGGATGATAATGTGGTCCTCATGTAAAATAACTATAGTGACATTGGTAGGTGAATATGGTATGGTTATATTACTGTTGGACCCTTTTGGGTGCTTTTGGTGTGAGGTTGGATGTATGGCCTGGTCCTTTAGAGAGCGTTCTGATGAGCAGATGACCGAAGAGGATGGGTTCCCAAGTTAAGGGTTGTTGTTTGGTTTATGGTGTCTTTTATACATGAGACCCTAGAGATGGGTGTTTTTACATGTTGATTTCATGTGACATTAGGACATGTGTGTTCTTGATTCCATAGGAGTTGTGTCCTTCTGCGAGTTAGTGTAAACCTAGGTGGATGAACCTAGTGATTGTCATGAGGCATGACCAATGGAGCTAGGTGGGAGAGCCTAGTGACATTCTTTATGTGACTTAATTTTATGGATTTAGTATAGTGTAATCTTATAGGGTGACCTATTAGAGGGTTTTATCAAGTTGTATACACCCTTGTGTGTGTGAATCATGGGTGGATGCTTTGAATATTTGAGAATAGTGCACAAATTTTGCTACCTAGTATGGGGTTTATACTAGTTGAATGCCTTTTATTTTTTAGAATGAGCACTTTTGGGATTTTAATTCAGCCTTGTGTTTATTTTCTAAAGGGGAAGGATAGTTTGGGTTCCTAGCCTAGGTAATAGTTGTGTAGATGGGTTGTTCCTAATGGTTATGAGTTGGATATAGAGAACAAGAGGTGCTTGATAGAATATAGTTTTAGGTTCATGAGTTCATTCTAGTTTGCGACCCTATACGTGAGTTCAATTTTGGTATGAGTCACATAGAGATGTTTGGTTTTATTGAGATGGATATCACTTGGAGTGTTTATGCTTCAGTGGAGGAGGTGGTTCCTGAGGGTAGGAACAACTAGGTACCTGGACCGATCAGCTCTTGATGTGTCCTCAAGAACATGGTGAGAGGATACATGAACTTAGTGTAAATTTTGATTTTATTCTTAGGTCTTAAGTGGTCATACAAGTGGTTTTTTTCTTAGTGAGTTTCCTTTTGTATTGGGAGGTACCAAGGACTCTCTACATTGGGTGATATGGGAAAGTGGCATAGGAATGGCTAGTAGTTAAGGATTTTGGGCCTAGTTTTCGTGAGATGTGACTCATTAGAGTCATAATCAGGTTCTTCGTTTGGGTTACACAAGAGAGTGTGATGATTAAGTGATAATGGGATCTTGGAGGTGTGAGTTGGAGGTGACATTAAATGTCATTTGGATTTTGGATTAGACGTTACAGGAGTGTATGACTATGTTTCTTGAGTTATGTAGGCATCCATGTGTAGGATGGTAACCGATGTGGGTGTGATGACATGCCTATAGGAAGGGAGGCTCGAGCCCTTTGATCAAGTTTGATACGCCCCTGTAGATAGATACGACATCATAAATGGATGAGATTTGGTGGTTTTCATTGGTGAAATATTAGTATACTCTTATACTGGAGATGATCATGCCCAAAATCTTGACATCGTCCTGAGTATGTTGAGAGAGAATCAAATATACTCGTAGATATATGAATGTATTTTCTGGTTAGATTATGGGTTTTCTTGGACATACACTCATAGAGAAATTAAAGTTAAGATGTATGGTGGGAGGTGAACCACAGGCAGTCTGTGAGTAAGTCCTTGTGGTAGACTGGATGTTGGCAAGTGCTTTGGGTTTCGTTCTTGGGATTCAGGAATGAGTGATAGTTGATGTCTCATATTTTTTCATGTGAGAGAGAGGCATCCAAAACCAATTATTGGGTTGTTAGTGTATGGAAAATGGGCCATTATGGTAGAGGTTTCTTGAGTGAGGCAATGATAATGAAAGATATTTGATGGGAAGTGACATGCCTGTCCTGGAGATACGAAACTTATGTTGGAAAGGTTGTAGGTGTGTGGAAATGGCCATGGATCGGTCATGGTGGTATTGTGATACAAATGAAAAATTTCCTAGGTGTGTGATTAAATTATATAGGGAATGATAATGGGAAATTAGTTGTAACAGATGGTCAATTCATGCTTTGGACTTAGGCTAAAAGTGGCTTTAAAAAGTAATTCGACGTGCTTATGTTAGAGGCAATGATGTGTATGCTAGGACACAACTACGGTTTTGGGTTAGTAGAATATTTGACTATGGAATCTCAAAAGGGGAAAAGCATGGAATCTAGTGGTCATGTTTGGGTGGTTGTGGAAGGAATTTGGGAGTGAGGGAATCATGATTAGGTGAGATGGAAATAGACTAATAGTTAGAGCTAGGTATTTTTGGGATGAGTCGGCTATTGTTAATTCAGATGGGTTAGCTCACAATGTGGGTGTGGAAGGTTTCAAGCTACATTTGGCATGTCATTTTGGGAATGAATGGTGCATTTCGGTTTTGAGATAGAATTTTTAGGAGAGTATAGTATTTTCTTAGTTTGTTCATGGGAAGTGAATTTTCTTTCATTATAGTTGGTTTTTGACTATGAGAATAGTGGATAATGATGATTGGAATCATAGAGGATGTTTGGGTATAGTAATTTTGAAACCATGCTGAGTGTATTGTAGGAGCACAAGTTTGAGGTTATTTTGGGATTTTACTAATGGTTAAGGTGCCTAGAATCTGAAATTGGTGGTTGTGAGATGGAGCTTATGGTGGGCATCCCTATAGATCCAACGAGTGGTCTTATGGTGACATTTTCAATGTTTCTTTTGGATAAGATATGTAAGCACCAAATTGATATTTTGGGTTTTATAAATGGGTGTTGGATTAAGTTTTGGATGGTTGAGTGCCTTGAGTTGGAGGTGGTTCTTTGAATGTGTTTCAGGGATTCAAAAATAGAATGAGGCTATTATCTATAACTGGTGACTGAAATAGTTCTGGTGATGTATATTGATGACCAACGAGGATTCTTGAGGATAAGTATTATAATGGAGAGGTTAAAAGATTCCACATCTGTATGGGTTTATATTTTTAGAATTATTTTAAAGATTCTTTTACCGAATGGATCAAATTTTGTATCAATAATTGGGATGAGATTCAAAGAGTTGGAATACCTCAAAGTGTTGTTCTGAGATGAATAATGATTCTTGGGAGGTAGGTTTGGTGTTCATATTGGCTTTAGAGGCTTTAGGATTTGACTTCTAATTTTGGAGATTTTTGGACCAGGTGGATGGTTTGGTGTGAATAGTTTAGGATATACTCTCTGAAACTCTATTACATAGATCATTTTTAGTTCACTTTGAATTTAGCATGGTTATTATGTATGGTTTGAACTTATTTTGGGTTAAAATATTAGATAATATGATAAAATTTGTGAGGTAAAGGAATTTTGAGACATGGTGCATGTTATTCACATGGTTTAACAAAAAACATACACTAAGATTTAGAAGTTTGCTAGTGGGGTGTGCATGGTTGGTGCATGATTTGTCCAACTGGGTGGGAAAACCATGTGGGTGTGTTGTCTTGGAAAGTTCCTAGTGCATTATTGGTGTAAAATTTTAAAAACCACAAGGTTTCTAGAAATTTAATTAATTTTAATATTTTAAAAAATGACCCTCATGATTTTAGTCCACTCGACCCTCTTTCTTTCCCTTTATGCACACAAACCAGAGGAGGGTTCCTCCTCCCTTACTCTATTTTTCATACCTCACCAAGGAGGTATTCTTAGTTCATTTTTTAGTGATTAAGGTGATATTTATTATTCCCCTCTACCACTTTCTACCTTTATTGATTCCTTTTAATTTTTGGATGAGCATATTTAGGTATTTGATTCCAGTTACACTAGATCATGGTAGAATCAATTAAGGATGATAGGGATTTTGTTCTGATTGGCTATAGGAGATCTCGAGATGATTTATTCACGTCACTGTGTATAATTTCATTAAGGTATGTCTTCATGGTAAATTTTATTAGGTTTTACTAAATTTATTAATTTAATTAATTGTCTAAATTGCATCACCTCTTTAGTATTTTCCCAAAAATGGTGTTTGGAGTCCGTTGTAGACCACCCGTGGCTTGGAGTTTTGATAAGTGGTGAGAACCTGGTGAGTTTTCTGGTTTTACGTTGAGTTTTTTGACCATTTTATTGATTTTAAATGTCATAATTAATTAATTATTGATTCTTGGTGTGAGTTTAGAGCTTGGGTGGTTGAGACAAGCTTGTTTGGATGTCGATGAGTTTAGAAGAAACTTGGAATGGCCTTGTAAAGGTTGAAATGCTTTTGAATTGATGTGTAAATATTCATTAATGAGATCTAAGATCTTCACCAATATTCTTGATAATTATTTTACATGTGTATGTGGTATGTTCCTTATATCCCTTGTGTGGTGTATTTTCCCACTTATTTTAAGTTTATTGATTTGTGCTTTCATTTGTTTCCTTAAACCTTCCAAGAATCCTATTAGATGCATGGTGTTGTGAGACCAGACCTATAGATACCCATGGGTGTTCCCACCATAATAAAATTTAATGTTTTAGGTGTTGATTATTATAAAAATACTATGATGCCTTTTGAAATGATTAAATTTTGTGGTTTGGTTTTTTATTCAATTTTTCTTTTTATTGTGGGAAAACTATATTTCAAAATGGATGTTTCTTGTAATGGGGTTTGAACTCAAGGTAAATTTAAAGGGGTTTTAAAAGGACTTAAATTTCTTAATTAAATTAGTCTGTGGTTCCCACTTGTGTGAAAATTTCCTAATGGATCTTATGAAATATTTAATGGAATTGAAGGTCTTGGACTTTTTTGGTTCTAAAAGAGAGAGATTCATATTTTAAATGGTGGTTTCAAAATGATTAATAAGGATATTTGGTTTTAGTATTTTTATGACAAGTGAAAGGGTTTGGGATTTTTTGAGGAATGTTTTGTATTTTAAGGTCTTTTTGGGATGTGTTAAAAGATGAATTGATTAAGGGGTTTGAATATTGATAAATGAATGGTGGAAAACCCTTGATGTTATTATCTTTAAAAGTTTAAATATGTTGAACTTTGAAAAATGGAATTCATTGATAATGTAATGGTTTAGGATGTTGAACATGGAATTCCTCATCCATTTATTAGGGTCCAGACTTATTCTCTAGGAACCACCAATATTATATGTGGTTGGTTGGGATGTTGGACGAAATCTCTTCTCCCTCAGGCATGCTTGACTAATGCTATCAACGCCCTAATGCATCGTAGTTTTGGATGATGGACTAATCCTCTAGACTCTAAGGGTATTGAAATGGTGTTCCATATATATGGCTTATGATAATTGAATAATGCTCTTCAAACATGATTTAGGTTCCAGATTGATTCTCTAGGCACCACTGACATTATGTATGATTGGTATGGTCATACATGGAATTCTGAATCACCGGTTTAAAAACCAAGACCGATTCTCCTTATAAAAATTATTTTTGAATTTTATGAGTTATAATTCATAATTAAAGCATGAATAAATCATGTTTTTTTGGTTGATAGGGCGCTGTCGTGGGCACCCTCAAATGATTAATGTGATTTTGGGGTTCTTAGGTGCAGTAGAGTGGCTGACCAAGGTCGTCTCTCAAAGGAGGAAGTGAATTTAACAACTTATTAAAGGTATTATAAAACAAATAAAATATAATATAATAAAAACACTACTTTAAAGGATGGGGGTTGGGTATATTTTATGAATCTAGAAGAATTTTTCTGGAAGAATATTGTATTTTTTTTTGTTTTTAGTTTTGAAATGAAGTTCGATTAAAATGATACAACAAAAAGATGTTTTTTAGACAATATTTAAAATTCTTAATCGATCTAACTCTACCTCTTCAATAATTTATTAATAATTATCATTTAAATTAATATTCACTTAATTATGATCCCTTAATTTGTTAAATCCCGAACCCTATGAGAATTAACTTTACCATGAAGATTGAAGTGAATTTATCCTTAGGCTAACTTCGGAACATGAAATCGCAACACCCTACTTTGATTGATGTTCTAAAATTATCTTATAGTCAGTGGTAAATTAAGGCACATAACCACTCTGGAAATGATGATTAATTGAGTTTAGATATTATATTTGAACTCTACAAATTGATCCCGTGTGGTTTTGAATTACCGGTTAAGGTTGCGCTCTCACAGTGCACACAATTCCCGACCTTGCGTGTTTTGTGTTAACTATTAAATTGCTTGCTTAGTTTCATTTAAATTAAAAACTCAATTAATAGGTCATAATATGTGAATTAAAGTATCTCATTGATTCAAAATAAATTAATGAAGAAGGATAGATGTTGATCGATTACTAAAAAGAACTACTCTTCTATGTGTGGCGTAATCATCGTAGAAGCGTTTTGCATGTGCAAAGGTTTATAATGGATATAACCCAATAACGCTTATACTCAAGAATTCCATCCCAAAGAGGAAGATTAAGAGAATAAATTTAAACAAGACAGAATAAAAGAGAAGAAATAAAATAAGAACAACGAAGTTTATTACATAAACAAAATCATTACAACATGAAGAAGAAGGAGAAGGCTTCGTCGAAGGGATCCTTGCTTCAAGAGCTACCCTTATTGATATTGTCGGATAATTGGAGTGGATCCACTTCTCATCTTCCCTACACTTTCCAATGCATGTGAAAACCCCAAAAAATGAGTAAAACACCAATTTATTGAGTGGTGGGGAGGCTAGGTTCAAAGTGGTTTGAAGTGTGAATGGGGAATCTCGGACAAATATGTTTTTCCAAATTGCACCGCCCATTTGACCACAACTTCGCGTGAGTTGGCCGGACTTACAGAAGGATAAAATGTGCGGATATGGGTCCTCTATCTCCTATACAAATTTGGGATCAATCCAAGCCCATATGAAGGAGGTATGGCCGAAATACAGAAGATTCTCCATTCTGGAGAGTCCAGCCAAACTTTGACTTCATGGACGATTTTCAACAACCAAATGCACTCTCTAGTTCTAGTTTCTTGAATAAAAGTTGTGGATAATTAAGTTAGGAACACTTTTAAAAAACTTCAAATTCAAATAATAAATATAAAATTATGTATCTTCGAAATACTACAGCAAACTATAAAGGGTAAAACTGGAATTTTCATCAAATATTCAAATGAATGATCTAATCCCAAATACTTTCTAATTAAACATATTTAACACAATGTGAGGAAATTATATCATTTATTATCAATAAAATATTAAATAAAATAGTTTTTTATCAACTCCCCCACACATACCCTTTTGCACTCCTGGGAAAAACCTCATATCAAGTAAACATCAATATCAAATCAAAACCAATTTTAAAACACATATCCTTGAGATCAATAAAATTCAAACCAAGAATCAACAGATATCATGCCTCATAAAAAACCTTATTTCAAGTTCTCCATTTATATCATTCAATATATTTCCACTTCATTTATCCTCCCAGGCACAAAACACTTACCTCACTTTAATTTTCTCTCATCACTCAAATATCAATTTTTTTTGCAATGCCTTTCTCATCCAAACTCATACAAGGGTCACCATAGGCTGTATAGATTCCTACATCGCTACCCAATGTGAGTCAAGGAAATATGTTTATCATGAGGAATTTTCAGGGTTGTTTAGTGGCTTTCGGTTGGTAGGATTTAGATGTGAAAAATTCTGAGGCTGAATAAGGAGGGCTTGACTCTTTTTGAAGAAAAATTGCATTAATCTAATTTTCACTTAAATATGGTCTCCTCATTAATCCATATAGTATCAATTCAGCTCCATCATCCTGAAAAGTCATGAAATGTTTACACCATTCTTCATTTCAGCATAAAAAATTTTCAATCTTATCAAACATGATTTTCTTGAAAGCTCCAGATAGGAACAGCTTTCCACCTCAATTCGAAGCTCCAGAAAAGGCACAACTTCACTTGTCATGAAAGCTCCAGAAAAGGCACAACTTTCAATATAATGACTTTCTTCAATAGCAAACACATCTCTTCAGAATTTAATTTTCCACCCAATGTATCACAAAATGTGGTAGCACAACACAAGACAACTTCCCCCACACTTAACCTCAACTAGATTATGCAATTTAACTTCAAGAGTTGGTTGGATAGGGAAAATTGGCTTGTAATGTGGCTGACCTAATAGGCTGTGCATGGATTCTAAGGGATAAAAGGATTTAATATTCAAGTTAGGCCATTATAAAAAAGGATTATTTGAAATAGGGGCTTTAATACCAAACAAATGCCTCAATCATTTAAACATAAGTACCTCAAACCCTCAAGTTTTGACATGAATAGATCAAATTATGGTTAAATAAATCATGGTTCGGTTCTATCAAGAATTGAGGTGAATGTAAAGAATATGAAAATAATGTTTTAGAAGCCTCACAAGAAAGTGATTTCAAATATAAAGACAGTGAGATGTGGCATGGGATTCAAAATTCAATGTACTTTTCATGAAATTACTAAATATTTGAACTTGAAACAAAGTCATTTCAGCATTCATTTAAGCTTAGTTTCAAGGGATAAATCGTTTCACTCATTGATATGCATTTTAAAATTGTGATGAGAATCATTTCAGATCAAAAATTTAAAAAACACAAAGAAAATTGAAAAATAAACACACAAAATTTGAAAAACACACACAAATGTTTTTTTGGTATTTTTTTAAATAGGAAAACAATTTAAATTACTAAACTAAAAGGTTCCCTCCCCCACATTTAAAATATTGAATTGTTCTCAATGTGAACCCATGAGATGATATATGCACATGAAATGCAGAATTTTTAAATAGGGAAAATAATATTAAAGTGAAAGGGTTAGGAACAGCCTGATGTGCTCAAGTAATGATGGGGTCCTGGAGTGTGATAAAATCCACTACATTCGTAGGAAGTCCCTCAATTTATCTCTTCAAATGTTGCCCATTGACTATAAAGCTCCTTCCAGTGTCCTCTTGTGTGATCTCCACTACACCATAAGGAAAAACATTAGATACAATATAAGGACCTAACCATCTGGAACGCAACTTACCAGGCATTAGCTTCAGTCTTGAACTGTAGAGAACGACTTTCTCTCCAACATGAAAATCCCTTTGTTATATCATTTTTTCGTGAGCTGCTTTTGATCTTTCCTTGTAGAGCCTTGAGTTCTCATATGATGACAGTCAAATCTCCTCAAGGTCTTGAATTTGCAACTTCCTTTGAATTCCATCTTGGGCCAATTCCATGTTGCATTTCTTTATATCCCAATATGCCCGATGCTCGACTTCCACTGGAAGATGACATGCTTTCCCAAACATAATCCGAAATGGGGACATACCAATGGGGGTCTTGTATGCTGTCCTATAACCCCACAATGCATCATCCAAGCGCTTGCTCCAATCCTTCCTATTTGGCTGTACAGTTTTCTCCAAAATTTGTTTCAACTCACGATTTGAAACCTCAGCTTGGCCATTTGATTGGGGGTGGTATGGTGTTGATATTTGGTGTGTCACCCCATATTTTCGAAGGAGGGAAGAAAAATTCCTAGTGCAAAAGTGTGTCCCTTGGTCACTGATGATGGCCTTTGGTACTCCAAACCTGAAAAAAATCCGTGCTTTGACAAAGTCCACAACAACATGAGAATCATCAGTCCTAGTGGCCTTATACTCCACCCATTTACTGACATAATCAACAGCAACCAAAATGTACAAAAATCTAAATGAACTAGGAAAAGGACCCATAAAATCAATGCCACATACATCAAAAATGTCACAGAATAGTATGGGTTGTTGGGGCATCTCATGTCTCCTAGAAATATTCCCAGTGTGTTGGCAACGAGAGCATGACTTACGAAACACATGGGCATCATGGAACAAGCTAGGACAATATAATCCAGAGTCCAAAACCTTCCTAGCTGCCCATTGGGGTCCAAAGTGTCCACCACAAGAAAGTGTATGACAGAAATGCAAAACAGACTCAAACTCGTGATCGGGAACACACCTCCTAATGACTTGGTCACTTCACATGCGCCAGAGGTAAGGATCATCCCACACATAAAACCTAGACTCACTCTTTAATTTTTGGGCTTGATGTTTCTTTAAATTTATAGGTATTAGAGGCAATAATGTAGTTAACTAAATCTGCATTCCAAGGATGCGTACCTGAGATGGAATAAAGATGCTCATCAGGGAAAGTGCCCCGAAGTGGTACCTGGTCCAAGGTGTCATCCTCTAGTGTGTGAGTAAGCCTACTCATGTAGTCTTCCACCAAATTCTCTGAACCCTTCTTGTCCTTTATCTCAATATCAAATTCCTAAAGAAGGAACATCCATCGAATCAGCCTGGGCTTTACATCTGGATTCTTTAGGAGGTACCTCAAAGATGCATGGTCAGAAAAAAAAAACTACTTTAGAGCACAATAAATATGAACAGAATTTATCTAAAGAAAATATGACTGCAAGAAACTCCTTTTCTATGGTAGTGTAGTTTTATTGGGCTTAATCTAGTGTCCTCGATGCATAGGCGATCACATGTGAATGTCCTTCCACCCTCTGAGATAAGATAGATCCAACCATGAAGTTGGAGGCATCACACATAAGCTCAAAAGGAAGGTCCCACTGCGGGGGCTGTACGATTGGTGGAGTGGTCAGACACTTATTTAGCTCATTGAATGATACCCTGCATGAATCATCAAAATTGAAGTCAATATCTTTTTGAAGTAATCGAGATAAGGGTAGATCGATCTTACTAAAATCTCTGATGAAGCATAGATAAAATCCAGCATGTCCAAGGAATGATCGAACCTCATGCACACATGTAGGATATGGGAGGGATGAAATAATGTCTACCTTAGATTTATTAACTTAAATGCTACGTTGTGAGACTATATGAACTAAGACAATTCCCTTTTCGACCATGAAATGAAAATTTTCAAAATTTAAGACCAGATTCTTCTCAATACAACGATGCAAAACACATACCCCAAACTAGAGAGACATTCATCAAATGAGGATCCATAAACTGTAAAATCATCCATAAATTCCTCCATGTAGGTTTCAATTAAATCTGAGAAAATACTCACCATGCATCTCTAGAAGGTACCTGGGGAATTACAAAGTCCAAATGGCATCCTTCTATAAGCAAAGGTACCGAATGGGAAGGTGGATTCCATCTTCTCCTAGTCCTCTGCTACAATGGGAACCTAAAAATAGCCAGACAAACCATTCAAGAAGCAATAATACGTCGTACCTGCAAGTCTCTCAAGCATCTGGTCAATGAATGGAAGTGGGAAATGGTCTTGACGAGTGCATTGATTTAGTTTCCTATAATCAATACACACTCGCTAACTGTTTTGAAGTCTCACAGGAACTAACTCATCATTTTCATTTTTTAAAATAGTGAAACCAGTTTTCTTAGGCACAACCTGAATTGGACTTACCCACTGAGAATCTAAAATAGGATAGATTATACCTGCCTCGAGCAATTTTGCAACTTCTTTTTTAACAACCTCCAAAAGTGTTGGATTGAGTCTCCTTTGTGGTTGCCTCACCGATTTAGCCGCATCCTCCAAGAGAATCCTATGCATGCAAATGGAGGGGATAATACCTGATATGTCTGCCAATGTCCAACCAATTTCCCTAATGTTATCTCTCAACAGATTCAAAAGTTTGTCTTCTTGTTCAAAAGATAGATTGTAAGAAATGATAACAGGTAATCTATCACCACTCAGCAAGTATGCATATTTAAGATTTGGGGGCAAAGGCTTGAGTTCCAATGTAGGGGGGGTGATGTATGGATGGAGAAATTGATGCAACAGACATATATTCACAATGAACATCGGTATCAGAATAAAAATCATCACAATCAGAGAATAAATCACCAAATCCATCAGCATACTCAATAGCCATGTCATAATAAGAGTTCACATTATCAAAATCAGAATATGATTCCATTTCAAAATCAAATCTTAGAGAGTCGTGTTCCTTAAAAACGGGTGTAGAAGTACTCATAGACATCAAACTAGAACCAATACTCATAATCTCCCTAAGCATAGGACAATCCAATTCCATGGTGTTTTTAATTGGTGGTTCAAAATGGGAGATAACAAAAGCAGAATGGTCCTCTGAGGGGTAATTCATGGAATCCATAACATTAAATATCACAACTTCATCTCCAAATTCCATGGAAAGTGTACCCTCATTGACTTTTATGATAGTTTTTGCAGTTTTGAGGAAGGTCCTACCTAAGATAATGGGAGCATGAGAACTTACCTGATCATCCTCCATGTTAAGCACATAGAAGACTACTGGAAAGATCATGTCTCTTACCCGGACAAGTACATCCTCAAGGACTCCCGCTCGATATGTCGTAGCTCTATTCGCCAATTGCACCACTACTCTTGTTGGCTTCAACTCACCAACCTGCAAGGAAGAGAATACAGAGTGAGGCATCACATTTATTGAAGCTCCTAAATCACAAAGAGCATCAGAGAAGTGAAACTCCCCTATGGTACATGGGATGGTGAATGTCCTGGGATCCTTTCACATTGTTGGCATTGCAAGAGTTGGTGAAATGAGTGCCGAGACATTCCTTCCAAGGTTGATCCTCTCATTTCCCTTGAGCCCTCTTCGATTGGTGCATAGTTATTTTAAGAATTTTCCATACCTTGGGATTTTCTTAATGGCTTCAAGTAGAGGAATGTTGATCTCCACATGCTTGAATGTGTCCAAAACCTCCTTTTTCATTGCTTCTTCAGCCATCTTCTTGGTTTGAACAACCTTGTTTGGAAAAGGAAGGTGTTTAGGAGGAACATCATCAATCTTTTTCTTACCTTTATCTTTCTCCTTGGATTGCTCATTAGTTGGTATGAAATGTGGCTTCTCTGGAGTTGAGGTGAATCCCGGTGGAATGGTAGGTACAAATTTATCGTTCATTTTCTTCCCACTTCTCAATGTGATGGCACTAACATTCCCCTTTGGATTTGGAGTGGGTTGGGAAGGTAGATTTCCGTAATTCTTACTTACAAGTTCATAGAGGGCGGAGGCAATCTGGCTCATTTGAGTCTTTAACTCCCTCAGCTCTGAACCTTGACTCTTTAGCTCATTCTATTGATTAAGAACAATTTGTTTCAAAAGATCATTAGTGTTAGAGTCTACCTTGTGTTGGAGATTCCCTTGTTGCTGACTCGTTGATGTTTGAGCTTCGAATCTCCTTTGGGGTTGTTGGAAACCCTGTTGTTAAGGTGGAGGCTGCTAGAAGTTTGGTTGAAAAGGGGGCCATTGTTGTTGTCCAGAGCCATACCTCATGTCCGACTGATCTTTCCACCCTTGGTTGTATGCTGGATCAAACTTCTTTTGCGGATATGGTTGTTGTTGTTGCTGCTGATATGGTCTCCCAGGGAACACTACTGCACAATCTTCTGTTTCTTGGAGTTGTGGGAAACAGTCAGTTGGGTGGCTTATCTTAGTGCAAATACCACAAGGCCTTAAAGGAGGGGGTAGATATTTCTTTTGTTCCAAATCAACTTTCCTCACCATAGTGGTCAATTATTCCAACTTATTATAAATAAAATGACTTTCAAGAAAAGAAGGACTTACCTGATGTACTCCCCTGACATGTGGTGTACCTTTATCACCAAATTGTTGGGAGTTTTGGGCCATCTTGTCGATCAATGCACGTGCAGCTACTGGTGTCTTGTCCACCAATGCTCCTCTAGCCACAGAATCTACCATGATTCTCTCCATAGGTGTGAGTCCTTCATAGAAGTACTGGATGAGTAATTGATCACTGATTTGGTGATGTGGGAATCTTACACACAACTTCTTGAATCGCTCCCAGTACTCATACATTGACTCCCCTTGGGCTTGCTTGATCCCCGATATCTCTATTCGAATGGATGTTGTCCTTGATGCTGGAAAAAATCTTTGCAAGAAAAGACGTTTCAAATCATTCTAACATGTTACATCTTCAGGTTGCAAATAATACATCCAATCTTTTGCAGATCCATCAAGTGAGAATGTGAATACTCTTAATTTAATTTGAAATTCAGAAACATTTCTTGGTTTTAAAGTTGAGAAAACCACATTAAATTCCTGAAGGTGTTTGTTGGGATCCTCACCAGATAAGCCATGAAACTTTGGAAGAAGGTGAATTAATCCAGATTTCAATTCAAAGTCTGATTCGAGATTTGGGTATGCAATACAATTTTGTTGACAGTTAATATCTGGTGCAGCCAATTCTCGAATGGTTCTATTAAGTTCATTTCCATTATTTCCAGACATTGTTTCCTATTTTATGTTTGAATTTGAATTTCTTCCAATTTTAATTTTTCTAGAAGAGAGGAATTCACCAACTGGTTGAATATTGAAACTTCCCGTAGATTGAGAATGTCTGATTCGTGCCCTAAGGCTACGTTCAATCTCAGGGTCAAGATCTAAGAGATCGTTGGGATTAGTTCGTGTCATAAATCAAATAAAAATGAAAAGAGAGAAAGTGGACCATAGTAAAATAAAAATGAGAAGTTTGAGTTGATGGTCTAAAAATAAGTAGAAGAAAATAAATGAAGTAGAAGAAAAACCAGATTGGGTAAAGAAGGAAGAAAGAAGAGAGGAAGAGAATAAAATGTAAAATAAAATAAATACCTCTAATTGGATGAAATAATTACTTGCCTCCCCGAAAACGGTGCCAATTTGATAGGGCACTGTCGTGGGCACCCTCAAATGATTAATGTGATTTTTGGTTTCTTAGGTGCAGCAGAGTGGCTGACCAAGGTCGTCTCTCAAAGGAGGAAGTGAACTTAACAACTTATTAAAGGTATTCTAAAATAAATAAAATAGAATATAATAAAAGAACTACTTGAAAGGATGGGGGTAGGGTATATTTTATGAATCTAGAAGAAGTTTGCTGGAATAAGATGTTATTTTGTTTTGTTTTTAGTTTTGAAATGAAGTTCGATTAAAATTATACAACAAAAAGATGTTTTTAGACAATATTTAAAATGCGTAATAGATCTAACTCTACATCTTCAATCATATATTAATAATTATAATTTAAATTAATATTCACTTAATTATGATCCCTTAATTTGTTAAATCCCTAACCCTATGAGAATTAACTTTACCACGAAGATTGAAGTGAATTTATCCTTAGGCTAACTTCAGAACATGCAATCGCAACACCCTGCTTTGATTGATGTTCTAAAATTATCTTATAGTCAGTGGTAAATTAAGGCACATAACCACTCTGGAATTTATGATTAATTGAGTTTAGGTATTATATTTGAACTCTACAAATTGATCCCTTGTGGTTTTGAATTACCGGTTAAGGTTGTGCTCTCACAGTGCACACAATTCCTGACCTCGCGTGTTTTGTGTTAACTATTCAATTGCTTGCTTAGTTTCATTTAAATTAAAAACTCAAATAATATATCATAATATGTGAATTACAGTAGCTAATTGATTCAAAATAAATGAATGAAGAAGGATAGAGGTCGATCGATTACTAAAAAAACTACTCTTCCATGGGTGGCCTAATCATCGTAGAAACGTTTTGCATGTTCAAAGGTTTATAATGCGTATAACCCAATAACGCTTCTACTCAAGAATTCCAGCCCAAATAGGAATATTAAGAGAATAAATTTAAACAAAACAAAAGAAAAGAGAATAAATAAAAGAAGAACAACGATGTTTGTTACATAAACAAAATCATTACAACATGAAGAAGAAGAAGAAGAAGGCTTCGTCGAAGGGATCCTTGCGTCAAGAGGTACCCTTATTGAAATGGTCAGAGAATTGGAGTGGATACACTTATCCTCTGCCCTAAACTTCCCAATTCATGTCCCAACCCCACCAAATGAGATAAACACCAATTTATAGAGTGGTGGGGAGGCTAGGTTCGAAGTGGTTTCAAGTGTGAATGGGGAATCTCGGACAAATATGTTTTTCCAACTTGCACCACCCATTTGACCAACAAAAAACGTAAATTGGCCGGCCTTCCAGAAGGATAAAATGTGAGGATATGGGTCCTATATCTCCTATCCAAATTTGGGCTCAATACAGGCCCATATGAAGGAGGTATGACCGAAATACAGAAGATTATTTATTCTGGAGAGTCCAGCCAAACGTTGACTTCATGGACGATTTTCAACAACCAAATGCACTCTTTAGCTCTAGTTTCCTGAATAAAAGTTTTATATAATTAGGTTAGGAACACTGTTAAAAAACTTCAAATTCAAATAATAAATATAAAAATATTTATCTTCGAAATACTACAGTGAACTATAAAGGGTAAAACTGGAATTTTGGTCAAATATTCAAATGAATGATCTAATCCCAAATACTTTCTAATTAAACATATTTAACAAAATTTGAGGAAATTATATCATTTATTATAAATAAAATATTCAATAAAATAGTGTTTTATCAACTCCCCCACACTTACCCTTTTGCACTCCTGGGAAAAACCTCATATCAAGTAACCATCAATATCCAATCAAAACCAATTTTAAAACACATATCCTTGAGATCAATAAATTTCACACCAAGAATCAAAAGATATCATGACTCATAAAAAACCTTATTTCAAGTTCTCCATTTATATCATTCAATATATTTCCACTTCATTTATCCTCCCATTGACAAAACACTTACCTCGCTTTAATTTTCTCTCATCACTCAAATATCAATTTTTTTGCAATGTCTTTCTCAGCCAAACTCATACAAGGGTCACCATAGCCTTGATAGATTCCTACATCGCTACCCGATGTGAGTCAAGGAAATATGTTTATCATGAGGACTTTTCAGGGTTGTTCTGTGGCTTTCCGTTGGTAGGATTTAGATGTGAAATTTTTTGAGGCTGAATAAGGAGGGCTTGACTCTTTTTGAAGCAAAATTGCATTAATCTAATTTTCACCTAAATATGGTCTCCTCATTAATCCCTATAGTATCAATTTAGCTCCATCATCCGGAAAAGTCATGAAAAGTTTACACCATTCTTCATTTCAGCATCAAAAATTGTCAATCTTCTCAAACATGATTTTCTTGAAAGCTCCAGATAGGCACAACTTTCTACCTCAATTAGAAGCTCCAGAAAAGGCACAACTTCACTTGTCATGAAAGATCCAGAAAAGGAACAGCTTTCAATATAATGACTTTCTTCAGTAGAAAACACATCTCTTCAGAATTTAATTTTCCACCCAAAGTATCACAAAATGTGGTAGCATAGCACAAGAAAACTTCCCCCACACTTAAGCTCAACTAGATTATGAAATTTAACTTCAAGAGTTGGTTGGATAGAGAAAATTAGCTTGTAATGTGTCTAAACTAACAGGTTGTGCATGGATTATAAGGGCTAAAAGGATTTAATATTCAAGGTTGGCCATTATAAAAAAGTATTCTTTGAAATAGGGGCTTTAATACCAAACAAATGCCTCAATCATTTAAACATAAGTACCTCAAACCCTCAACTTTTGACAGGAATAAATCAAATTATGGTTAAATAAAGCATGGTTTGGTTCTCTCAAGAAGTGAGGTGAATGTAAATAATATTAAAATAATGGTTTATAAGCCTCACAGGAAAGTGATTTCAAATATAAAGACAGTGAGATTTGGCATGGGATTCAAAATTCAGTGTACTTTTCATGAAATTACTAAATATTTGAACTTGAAACAAAGTCATTTCAGAATTCATTTAAGCTTAGTTTCAAGGGATAAATCGTTTCACTCATTTATATGCATTTCAAAATTGTGATGAGAATCATTTCAGATCAAAAATTTAAAAAACACAAAGAAAATTGAAAAAAAACACACAAAATTTGAAACACACACAATTTTTTTTTGGTTTTTTTTAAATAGGAAAACAATTTAAATTACTAAACTAAAAGGTTCCCTCCCCCACAATTAATATATTGCATTTTTCTCAATGTGAACCCATGAGATGATATATGCACATGAAATGCAGAATTTTTAAATAGGACAAATAATATAAAAGTGAAAGGGTTAGGAACAGCCTGGTGTGCTCAAGTGATGATGGGGTCATGCAGTGTGATAAAATCCACTACATTAGTAGGAAGTCCCTCAATTTATCTCTTCAAACGTTTCCCATTGACTGTAAAGATCCTTCCAGTGTCCTCTTGTGTGATCTCCACTGCACCGTAAGGGAAAACATTAGATACAATATAAGGACCTAACCATCTAGAACGCAACTTACTTGGAATTAGCTTCAGTTGTGAACTATAGAGAAGGACTTTATCTCAAACATGAAAATCCCTTTGTTATATCATTTTGTCGTGAGCTGCTTTTGATCATTACTTGTAGAGCCTTGAGTTCTCATATGATGACAGTCAAATCTCTTCAAGGTCTTGAATTTGCAACTTCCTTTGAATTCCATCTTGGGCCAATTTCATGTTTCATTTCTTTATATCCCAATATGCCCGATGCTCGACTTCCACTGGGAGATGACATGCTTTCCCAAACACAATTCGAAATGGGGACATACCAATGGGGGTCTTGTATGCTATCCTATAAGCCCCTAATGCATAATCCAAGTGCTTACTCCAATCCTTCCTATTTGGGTGTACAGTTTTCTCCAAAATTTGTTACAACTCATGATTTTAAACCTCATCCTGGCCATTTGTTTGGGGGTGGTATGGTGTTGATATTTGGTGTGTCACCCCATACTTTCGAAGGAGGGAAGAAAAATTATTATTGCAAAATTGTGTCCCTTGGTCACTGATGATGGCCTTTGGTACTCCAAACCTGCAAAAAATCTGTGCTTTGACAAAGTCCACAAGAACATGAAAATCATCTGTCCTAGTGGACTTAGCCTCCACCCATTTACTCACATAATCAATAGCAACCAAAATGTACAAAAATCCAAATGAACTAGGAAAAGGACCCATAAAATCGATGCCCCATACATCAAAAATCTCATAGAATAGTATGGGTTGTTGGGGCATCTCATGTCTCCTAGAAATATTCCCAGTGTATTGGAAACGAGAACATGACTTACAAAACACATGGGCATCATGGAACAAGCTAGGCCAATATAATCTAGAGTCCAAAACCTTCCTAGCTATCCGTTGGGGTCTAAAGTGTCCACCACAAGCAAGTGTATGACAGAAATGCAAAACAGACTCAAACTCATGATCGGGAACACACCTCCTAATGATTTGGTCACTACACATGCGCCAGAGGTAAGGATCATCCCACACATAAAACCTAGACTCACTTTTTAATTTTTTGACTTGATGTTTCTTTAAATTTACAGGGATTTCAGAGGCAACAATGTAGTTAACTAAATCTGCATACCAAGGATGCATACCTGAGATGGAATAAAGATTCTCATCAGGGAAAGTTTCCCGAAGTGGTACCTGGTCGAAGGTGTCATCCTCTAGTGTGTGAGTAAGCCTACTCATGTGGTCTATCACCAAATTCTCTGAACCCTTCTTGTCCTTTATCTCAATATCAAATTCCTGAAGAAGGGGCATCCATCGAATCAGCATGAGATTTGCATCTGGATTCTTTAGGAGGTACCTCAAAGCTGCACGGTCAGAAAAAACAACTACTTTAAAGCCCAATAAATATGAGCGGAATTTATCTAAAGAAAATATGACTGCATGAAACTCCTTTTCCGTGGTAGTGTAGTTTGATTGGGCTGAATCTAGTGTCCTCGATGCATAGGCGATCACATGTGAATGTCTCTCCACCCTCTGAGATAAGACAGGTCCAACCGCGAAGTTGGAGGCGTCCCACATAAGCTCAAAAGGAAGGTCCCACCATGGGGGCTGTATGATTGGTGGAGTGGTCAGGCACTTCTTTATCTCATCGAATGATACCATGCATGAATCATCAAAATTGAAGTCAATATCTTTTTGAAGTAATCGAGATAAGGGTAGAGCGATCTTACTAAAATCTCTGATGAAGCGTAGATAAAATCCAGCATGTCCAAGGAATGATCGAACCTCACGCACACATATAGGATATGGGAGGGATGAAATAATGTCTACCTTAGATTTATCAACTTCAATGCCACATTGTGAGACTATATGACCTAAGACAATTCCCTTTTCGACCATGAAATGACATTTTTCAAAATTTAAGACCAGATTCTTCTCAATACAATGATGCAAAACACATCACCCAAACTAGAGAGACATTCATCAAATGAGGATCCATTAACTGTAAAATCATCGATAAATACCTCCATGCAAGTTTCAAAGAAATCTGAGAAAATACTCACCATGCATCTCTGGAAGGTACCTGGGGCATTACAAAGTCCAAATGGCATCCTTCTATAAGCAAAGGTACCGAATGGGTAGGTAAATGTCATCTTCTCCTAGTCCTCTGCTATAATGGGAACCTGAAAATAGCCAGAGAAACCATCCAAGAAGCAATAATGCGTCCTACCTGCAAGTCTCTCAAGCATCTGGTCAATGAATGGAAGTGGGAAATGGTCCTTACGAGTGGATTGATTTAGTTTCCTATAATCAATACACACTCGCCAACTGTTTTGAACTCTCACATGCACTAACTCATCATTTTCATTTTTTAAAATAGTGAAACCAATTTTCTTAGGCACAACCTGAATTGGACTTACCCACTGGGAATCTGAAATAGGATAGATTATACCTTCCTTGAGCAATTTTGCAACTTCTTTTTTAACAACCTCTAAATGTGTTGGATTGAGTCTCCTTTGTGGTTGCCTCACCATTTTATCCCCATCCTCCAAGAGAATCCTATGCATGAAAATGGAGGGGATAATACCTGATATGTCTGCCAATGTCCAACCAATTTCCCTAATGTTATCTCTCAATAGATTCAAAAGTTTTTCTTCATGTTCAAAATAGATATTGTTAGAAATGATAACACGTAATCTATCACCACTCAGCAAGTATGCATATTTAAGATTTGGGGGCAAAGGCTTGAGTTCCAATGCAGGGGGGTGATGTATGGATGGAGAAATTGATGCAACAGACATATATGCGCAATGAACATCGGTATCAGAATAAAAATCATCACAATCAGAGAATAAAGCACCAAATCCATCAGCATACTCAATAGCCATGTCATAATCAGAGTTCACATTATCAAAATCAGAATATGATTCCATTTCAAAATCAAATCTTAGAGAGTCTTGTTCCTTTAAAATGGGTGTGGAAGTACTCTTAGACATCAAAATAGAACCAATACTCATAATCTCCCTAAGCATAGGACAATCCAATTCCATGGTGTTTTTACTTGTTGCTTCAAAATGGGAGATAACAAAAGCAGAATGGTCCTCTGAGGGGTACTTCATGGAATCCATAACATTAAATATCACAACTTCATCACCAAATTCCATGGAAAGTGTACCCTCATTGACATTTATGATAGTTTTTGCAGTTTTGAGGAAGGGCCTACCAAAGATAATGGGGGTATGAGAACATACCTGATCATCATCCATGTTAAGCACATAGAAGTCTGCTGGAAAGATCATGTCTCTTACCCAGACAGGTACATCCTCAAGGACTCCCACTGGATATGCCGTAGCTCTATTCACCAATTGCACAACTACTCTTGTTGGCTTCAACTCACCAACCTGTAAGGAAGAGAATACAGAGTGAGGCATCACATTTATTGAATCTCCTAAATCACAAAGAGCATCAGAGAAGTGCAACTCCCCTATGGTACATGGGATGGTGAATGTCCCGGGATCCTCGAACATTGTTGGCATTGCTAGAGTTGGTGAAATGAGCACCGAGAAATTCCTTCCAAGGTTGATCCTCTCATTTCCCTTGAGTCCTCATCTATTGGTGCATAGTTCTTTTAAGAATTTGGCATACCTTGGGATTTTCTTAATGGATTCAAGTAGAGGAATGTTGATATCCACATGCTTGAATTTGTCCAAAACCTCCTTTTGCATTGCTTCTTCAGCCATCTTCTTGGTTTGAACAACCCTGTTTGGAAAAGGAAGGGGTTTAGGAGGAACATCATCAATATTTTTCTTACCTTTATCTTTCTCCTTGGATTGCTCATCAGTTGGTATGGAATGCGGCTTCTCTGGAGTTGAGGTGAATCTCGGTGGAATGGTAGGTACATATTTATCGTTCATTTTCTTCCCACTTCTCAATGTGATGGCACTAACATTCCCCTTTGGATTTGGAGTGGGTTGGGAAGGTAGATTTCCGGAATTCTTACTTACAAGTTCATAGAGGGAGGTGGCAATCTGGCTCATTTGAGTCTTTAACTCCCTCAGCTCCGAACCTTGACTCTTTAGCTCATTCTGTTGATTAAGAACAATTTGTTTCAAAAGATCTTCAGTGATAGAGTCTACCTTGTGTTGGAGATTCCCTTGTTGCTGACTCGTTGATGTTTGAGCTTTGAATCTCCTTTGGGGTTGTTGGAAACCCTGTTGGTAAGGTGGAGGCTGTTGGAAGTTTGGTTGAAAAGGGGGGCTTTGTTGTTGTCCAGATCCATACCACATGTACGACTGATCTTTCCACCCTTGGTTGTATGCTGGATCAAACTTATTTTGGGGATATGGTTGTTATTGTTGCTGCTGATATGGTCTCCCAGGGAACACTGCTGTACAATCTTCTGTTTCTTGGAGTTGTGGGCAACAGTCAGTTGGGTGGCTTGTCTCAATGCAAATACCACAAGGCCTTAAAGGAGGGGGTAGATATTTCTTTTTTGCCAAAGCAATTTGCCTCACCATAGTGGTCAATTTTTCCAACGTAGTATCTATCAAATGACTTTCAAGAAAAGAAGGACTTACCTGATGTACTCCCCTGACATGTGGAGTACCTCTATCACCAAATTGTTGGGAGTTTTGGGCCATCTTGTCGATCAACAAACGTGCAGCTACTGGTGTCTTGTCCACCAATACTCCTCTAGCCATAGCATCTACCATGCTTCTCTCCATAGGTGTGAGTCCTTCATAGAAGTATTGGATGAGTAATTGCTCACTGATTTGGTGATGTGGGCAGCTTGCACACAACTTCTTGAATCGCTCCCAGTACTCATACATAGACTCCCCTTGGGCTTTCTTGATCCCCGATATCTCCTTTCGAATGGATGTTGTCCTTGATGATGGAAAAAATCTTTGCAAGAAAAGAGGTTTCAAATCATTCCAACATGTTACATCTTCAGGTTGCAAATAATACATCCAATCTTTTGCAGCTCCATCAAGTGAGAATGGGAATGGTCTTAATTTAATTTGATATTCAGAAACATTTCTTGGTTTTAAAGTTGAGAAAACCACATTAAATTCCTTAAGGTGTTTGTTGGGATCCTCACCAGATAAGCCATGATCCTTTGGAAGAAGGTGAATTAATCCAGATTTCAATTCAAAGTCTGATTCGAGATTTGGGTATGCAATACAATTTGGTTGATAGTTAATATCTGGTGCAGAAAATTCTAGAATGGTTCTATTAAGTTCATTTCCATTATTTCCAGCCATTGTTTCCTATTTTATATTTGAATTTGAATTGCTTCCAATTTCAATGTTTCCAGAATAGAGGAATTCACCAACTGGTTGAATATTGAAACTTCCCATAGATTGAGAATGTCTAAATTGTGCCATAAGGTTGCGTTCAATATCAGGGTCAAGATCTAAGAGATCTTCGGGATTAGTTTGTGTCAAAAATCAAATAAAAATGAAAAGAGAGAAAGTGGACCATAGTAAAATAAAAATGAGAAGTTTTAGTTGATGGTCCAAAAAGAAGTAGAAGAAAATAAAAGAAGAAGAAGAAAAATCAGAATGGGTAAAGAAGGAAGAAAGAAGAGAGGAAGAGAATAAAATGTAAAATAAAATAAATACCTCTAATTAGTTGAAATAATTACTTACCTCCCCAGAAACGGCGCCAATTTGATAGGGCGCTATCATGGGAACCCTCAAATGATTAATGTGATTTTGGGGTTCTTAGGTGCAGCAGAGTGGCTGACCAAGGTCGTCTCTCAAAGGAGGAAGTGAATTTAACAACTTATTAAAGGTATTCTAAAACAAATAAAATAGAATATAATAAAAACACTACTTAAAAGGATGGGTTTGGGTATATTTTATGAATCTAGGAGAAGTTTTCTGTAAGAAGATTGTATTTTGTTTTGTTTTTAGTTTTGAAATTAAGTTCGATTAAAATGATACAACAAAAAGATATTTTTAGACAATATTTAACAGGTGTAATCGATCTAACTCTACCACTTCAATCATTTATTAATAATTATCATATAAATTAATACTAACTTAATTATTATCCCTTAATTTGTTAAATCCATAACCCTATGAGAATTATCTTTACCATGAAGATTGAAGTGAATTTATCCTTATCCTAACTTCGGAACATGCAATCGCAACACCCTGCTTTGATTGATGTTCTAAAATTAGATTATAGTCAGTGGTAAATTAAGGCACATAACCACTATGTAAATGATGATTAATTGAGTTTAGGGATTATATTTGAACTCTACAAATTTATCCCGTGTGGTTTTGAATTACCGGTTAAGGTTGCGCTCTCACAGTGCACACAATTCCCGGCCTCACGTGTTTTGTGTTAACTATTAAATTGCTTGCTTAGTTTCATTTAAATTAAAAACTCAATTAATATATCATAATATGTGAATTACATTAGCTCATTGATTCAAAATAAATTAATGAAGAAGGATATAGGTCGATCGATTACTAAAAAGAACTACTCTTCCATGGGTGGCGTAATCATCGTAGAAGCGTTTTGCATGTGCAAAGGTTTATAATGGTTATAACCCAATAACGCTTATACTCAAGAATTCCAGCCCAAAGAGGAAGATTAAGAGAATAAATTTAAACAAAACATAAGAAAAGAGAATAAATAAAAGAATAACAACGAAGTTTATTACATAAAAAAAATCATTACAACATGAAGAAGAAGAAGAAGGCTTCGTCGAAGGGATCCTTGCTTCAAGAGCTACCCTTATTGAAATGGTCATAGAATTGGAGTGGATCCACTTATCCTCTACCCTAAACTTCCCAATGCATGTACCAACCCCACCAAATGAGAAAAACACCAATTTATAGAGTGGTGGGGAGGCTAGGTTCAAAGTTGTTTCAAGTGTGAATGGGGAATCTCGGACAAATATGTTTTTCCAAATTTCACCACCCATCTGACCTCTAAAACGTGTGAATTGGCTGGCCTTCCATAAGGATAAGATGTGAGGATATGGTTCCTCTATCTCATATCCCAATTTGGTCTCAATCTAGGCCCAGATGAAGGAGGTATGGCCGAAATACAGAAGATTCCCCATTCTGGAGAGTCCATCCAAATGTTGACTTCATGGACGATTTTCAACAACCAAATGCACTCTTTAGCTCTAGTTTCCTGAATAAAAGTTTTTGATAATTAAGCTAGGAACACTATTAAAAAACTTCAAATTCAAATAATAAATATTAAAATATTTATCTTCTAAATACTACATTGAACTATAAAGGGTAAAACTGGAATTTTCATCAAATATTCAAATGAATGATCTAATCCCAAATACTTTCTAATTAAACATATTTAACACAATGTGAGGAAATTATATCATTTATTATCAATAAAATATTCAATAAAATAGTGTTTTATCAACTCCCCCACACTTACCCTTTTTCACTCCAGGGAAAAACCTCATATCAAGTAAACATCAATATCAAATCAAAACCAATTTTAAAACACATATCCTTGAGATCAATAAAATTCACACCAAGAATTAAAAGATATCATGCCTCATAAAAAACCTTATTTCAAGTTCTCCATTTATATCATTCAATATATTTCCACTTCATTTATCCTCCCATGCACAAAAACACTTACCTCGCTTTAATTTTCTCTCATCACTCAAATATCAATTTTTTTGCAATGTCTTTCTCATCCAAACTCATACAAGGGTCACCATAGGCTTGATAGATTCCTACATCGCTACCCGATGTGATTCAAGGAAATATGTTTATCATGAGGACTTTTCAGGGTTGTTCAGTGGCTTTCGGTTGGTAGGATTTAGATGTGAAAAATTCTGAGGCTGAATAAGGAGGGCTTGACTCTTTTTGAAGAAAAATTGCATTAATCTAATTTTCACTTAAATATGGTCTCCTCATTAATCCCTATAGTATCAATTCTGCTCCATCATCCTGAAAAGTCATGAAATGTTTACACCATTCTTCATTTCAGCATCAAAAATTTTCAATCTTCTCAAACATGATTTTCTTGAAAGCTACAGATAGGAACAGCTTTCCACCTCAATTAGAAGCTCCAGAAAAGGCACAACTTCACTTGTCATGAAAGCTCCAGAAAAGGCACAACTTTCAATATAATGAATTTCTTCAGTAGTAAATAAATCTCTTCAGAATTTAATTTTCAACCCAATGTATCACAAAATGTGGTAGCACAACCCAAGACAGCTTCCCCCACACTTAACCTCAACTAGATTATGCAATTTAACTTCAAGAGTTTGTTGGATAGGGAAAATTGGCTTGTAATGTGGCTAACCTAATAGTCTATGCATGGATTCTAAGGGATAAAAGGATTTAATATTCAAGGTAGTCCATAATAAAAAAGTATTATTTGAAATAGGGGCTTTAATACCAAACAAATGCCTCAATCATTTAAACATAAGTACCTCAAACCCTCAAGTTTTGACAGGAATAGATCCAATTCTGGTTAAATAAATCATGGTTCGGTTCTATCAAGAAGTGAGGTGAATGTAAAGAATATGAAAATAATGGTTTAGAAGCCTCACAAGAAAGTGATTTCATATATAAATACAGTGATATGTGGCATGGGATTCAAAATTCAGTGTACTTTTCATGAAATTACTAAATATTTGAACTTGAAAAAAAGTCATTTCAGCATTCATTTAAGCTTAGTTTCAAGGGATAAATCGTTTCACTCATTGATATGCATTTTAAAATTGTGATGAGAATCATTTCAGATCAAAAATTTAAAAAACACAAAGAAAATTGAAAAATAAACACACAAAATTTAAAAAACACGCAAAAAAATTGGTTTATTTTAAATAGGAAAACAATTTAAATTACTAAGCAAAAAGGTTCCCTCCCCCACATTTAAAATATTGCATTGTCCTCAATTTGAACCCATGAGACGATATATGAACATGAAATTCAGAATTTTTAAATAGGACAAATAATATAAAAGTGAAAGGGTTAGGAACAGCCTGATGTGCTCAAGTGATGATGGGGTCATGCAGTGTGATAAAATCCACTGCATTAGTAGGAAGTCCCTCAATTTATCTCTTAAAACGTTTCCCATTGACTGTAAAGCTCCTTCCAGTGTCCTCTTGTGTGATCTCCACTACACCATAAGGAAAAACATTAGATACAATATAAGGACCTAACCATCTGGAATGCAACTTACGAGGCATTAGCTTCAGTCGTGAACTGTAGAGAAGGACGTTCTCTACAACATGAAAATCCATTTGTTATATCATTTTGTCATGAGCTGCTTTTGATCTTTCCTTGTAGAGCCTTGAGTTCTCATATGATGACAGTAAAATCTCCTCAAGGTCTTGAATTTTCAACTTCCTTTGAATTTCTGCTTGGGTTAATTCCATTTTGCATTTCTTTATATCCCAATATGCTCGATGCTCGACTTCCACTGGGAGATGACATGCTTTCCCAAACACAATCCGAAATGGGGACATACCAATGGGGGTCTTGTATGTTGTCCTACAAGCCCACAATTCATCATTGAAGCACTTGCTCCAATCCTTCCTATTTGGCTGTACAGTTTACTCCAAAATTTGTTTCAACTCACGATTTGAAACCTCAGCTTGGCCATTTGTTTGGGGGTGGTATGGTGTTGATATTTGGTGTGTCACCCCATACTTTCGAAGGAGGGAAGAAAAATTCCTATTGCAAAAGTGTGTCCCTTGGTCACTGATGATGGCCTTTGGTACTCCAAACCTGCAAAAAATCTGTGCTTTGACAAAGTCCACAACAACATGAGAATCATATGTCCTAGTGGCCTTAGCCTCCACCCATTTACTCACATAATCAACAGAACCCAAAATGTACAAAAATCCAAATGAACTAGGAAATGGAATCATAAAATCAATTCCCCATACATAAAAAATCTCATAGAATAGTATGGGTTGTTGGGGAATCTCATGTCTCCTAGAAATATTCCTAGTGTGTTGGAAACGAGAGCATGACTTACAAAACTCATGGGCATCATGGAACAAGCTAGGCCAATATAATTCAGAGTCCAAATCCTTCCTAGCTGTCCGATGGGGTCCAAAGTGTCCACCACAAGCAAGTGTATGACAGAAATGCAAAACAGACTCAAACTCATGATCGGGACCACACCTCCTAATGACCTGGTCACTACACATGCGCCAGAGGTAAGGATCATCTCACACATAAAACCTAGACTCACTTTTTAATTTTTGGACTTGATGTTTCTTTAAATTTACAGGGATTTCAGAGGCAACAATGTAGTTAACTAAATCTGGATACCAAGGATGCGTACCTGAGATGGAATAAAGATGCTTATCAGGGAAAGTTTCCCGAAGTGGTACCTGGTCCAAGGTGTCATCCTCTAGTGTGTGAGTAAGCCTACTCATGTGGTCTGCCACCAAATTCTATGAACCCTTCTTGTCCTTTAACTCAATATCAAATTATTGAAGAAGGAGAATCCATCGAATCAGCCTGGGCTTTGCATCTGGATTCTTTATGAGGTACCTCAAAGCTGTATGGTCAGAAAAAACAACAACTTTAGAGCCCAATAAATCTGAACGGAATTTATCTAAAGAAAATATGACTGCAAGAAACTCCTTTTCCGTGGTAGTGTAGTTTGATTGGGCTGAATCTAGTGTCCTCGATGCATAGGCGATAACATGTGAATGTCCCTCCACCCTCTGAGATAATATAGTTCCAACCGTGAAGTTGGAGGCGTCACACATAAGCTCAAAAGGAAGGTCCCACCGTGGGGGTTGTATGATCGGTGGAGTGGTCAGACACTTCTTTATCTCATCGAATGATACCCTGCATGAATCATCAAAATTAAAGTCAATATCTTTTTGAAGTAATCGAGATAAGGGTAGAGCGATCTTACTAAAATCTCTGATGAAGTGTAGATAAAATCCAGCATGTCCAAGGAATGATCAAACCTCACACACACATGTAGGATATGGGAGGAATGAAATAACGTCTACCTTAGATTTATCCACTTCAATGCCACATTGTGAGACTATATGACCTAAGAAAATTCCCTTTTCGACCATGAAATGACATTTTTCAAAATTTAAGACCAGATTCTTCTCAATACAACGATGCAAAACACATCACCCAAACTAGAGAGACATTTATCAAATGAGGATCCATAAAATGTAAAATCATCCATAAATACCTCCATGCAGGTTTCAATGAAATCTGAGAAAATACTCACCATGCATCTCTAGAAGGTACCTGGGGCATTACAAAGTCCAAATGGCATCCTTCTATAAGCAAAGGTACCGAATGGGCAGGTGAATGTCATCTTCTCATAGTCCTCTGCTACAATGGGAACTTGAAAATAGCCAGAGAAACCATCCAAGAATCAATAATGCGTCCCAACTGCAAGTCTCTCAAGCATCTGGTCAATGAATGGAAGTGGGAAATGTTCCTTACGAGTGCATTGATTTAGTTTCCTATAATCAATACACACTCGCCAACTGTTTTGAACTCTCATAGGAACTAACTCATTATTTTCATTTTTTAAAATATTGAAACCAGTTTTCTTAGGCAGAACATGAATTGGACTTACCCACTGAGAATCTGAAATAGGATAGATTATACCTGCCTCGAGCAATTTTGCAACTTCTTTTTTAACAACCTCCAAAAGTGTTGGATTGAGTCTCCTTTGTGGTTGCCTCACCGGTTTAGCCCCATCCTCCAAGAGAATCCTATGCATGCAAATGGAGGGGATAATACCTGATATGTCTGCCAATGTCCAACCAATTTCCCTAATGTTATCTCTCAATAGATTCAAAAGTTTTTTTTCATGTTCAAAAGAGAGATTGTTAGAAATGATAACAGGTAATCTATCACCACTCAGCAAGTATTCATATTTAAGATTTGGGGGCAAAGGCTTGAGTTCCAATGTAGGGGGGTGATGTATGGATGGAGAAATTTATGCAACAGACATATCTGCACAATGAACATTAGTATCAGAATAAAAATCATCACAATCATATAATAAAGCACCAAATCCATCAACATACTCAATAGCCATGTCATAATTAGAGTTTACATTATCAAAATCAGAATATGATTCCATTTCAAAATCAAATCTTAGAGAGTCTTGTTCATTAAAAACGGGTGTAGAAGTACTTTTAGACATCAAACTAGAACCAATACTCATAATCTCCCTAAGCATAGGATAATCCAATTCCATGGTGTTTTTACTTGGTTGTTCAAAATGGGAGATAACAAAAGCAGAATGGTTCTCTAAGGGGTACTTCATGGAATCCATAACATTAAATATCACAACTTTATCTCCAAATTCCATGGAAAGTGTACCCTCATTTACATTTATGATAGTTTTTGCAGTTTTGAGGATGGGACTACCTAAGATAATGGGGGCATGAGAACTTACCTGATCATCCTCCATGTTAAGCACATAGAAGTCTGCTGGAAAGATCATGTCTCTTACCCAGACAAGTACATCCTCAAGGTCTCCCGCTGGATATGCTGTAGCTCTATTCGCCAATTGCACCACTACTCTTGTTGGCTTCAAATCACCAACCTGTAAGGAAGAGAATACAGAGTGAGGCATCACATTTATTGAAGCTCATAAATCACAAAGAGAATCAGAGAAGTGAAGCTCCCCTATAGTACATGGGATGGTGACTGTCCTGGGATCCTTTCACTTTGTTGGCATTGCTAGAGTTGGTGCAATGAGTGTCGAGACATTCCTTCCAAGGTTGATCCTCTCATTTCCCTTGAGCCCTCTTCGATTGGTGCATAGTTCTTTTAAGAATTTTTCATACCAAGGGATTTTCTTAATGGCTTCAAGTAGAGGAATGTTGATCTCCACATGCTTGAATGTGTCTAAAACCTCCTTTTGCATTACTTCTTCAGCCATCTTCTTGGTTTGAACAACCCTGTTTGGAAAAGGAAGGGGTTTAGGAGGAAGATCATCAATCTTTTTCTTACCTTTATCTTTCTCCTTGGATTTCTCATCAGTTGGTATGGAATGCGGATTCTCTAGATTTGAGGTGAATCCAGGTGGAATGGTAGGTACAGATTTATCATTCATTTTCTTCCCACTTCTCAATGTGATGGCACTAACATTCCCCTTTGGATTTGGAGTGGGTTGGGAAGGTAGATTTCTAGAATTCTTACTTACAAGTTCATGGAGGGCGGTGGCAATCTGGCTCATTTGAGTCTTTAACTCCCTTAGCTCCGAACCTTGACTCTTTAGCTCATTCTGTTGATTAAGAAAAATTTGTTTCCAAAGATCATCAATGTTAGAGTCTACCTTGTGTTGGAGATTCCCTTGTTGCTGACTTGTTGATGTTTGAGCTTCGAATCTCCTTTGGGGTTGTAGGAAACCCTGTTGGTAAGGTGGAGGTTGCTGGAAGTTTGGTTGAAAAGGGGGCCTTTGTTGTTTTCCAGAGCCATACCTCATGTCCAACTGATATTTCTACCCTTGGTTGTATGCTGGATCAAACTTCTTTTGGGGATATGGTTGTTGTTGTTTCTACTGATATGGTCTCCCAGGGAACACTGCTGCACAATCATCTTTTTCTTGGAGTTGTGGGCAATAGTCAGTTGGGTCTCTTGTCTCAGTGCAAATACCACAAGGCCTTAAAGGAGGGGGTAGATATTTATTTTGTGCCAACTTAATTTTCCTCACCATAGTGGTCAATTATTCCAACTTAGTATCAATCAAATGACTTTCAAGAGAAGAAGTACTTACCTAATGTACTCCCCTGACTTGTGGTGTACCTCTATCACCAAATTGTTGGAAGTTTTGGGCCATCTTGTCGATCAACGCATGTGCATCTACTGGTGTCTTGTCCACCAATTCTCCTTTAGACACAACATCTACCATGCTTCTCTCCATAGGTGTGAGTCCTTCATATAAGTACTGGATGAGTAATTGCTCACTGATTTGGTGATGTGGGAAGCTTGCACACAACTTCTTGAATCGCTCCCAGTACTCATACATTGACTCCCCTTGGGCTTGCTTGATCCCCGATATCTCCTTTAGAATGAATGTTGTCCTTGATGCTGGAAAAAAATCTTTGCAAGAAAAGATGTTTCAAATCATTCCAACATGTTACATCTTCAGGTTGCAAATAATACATCCAATCTTTTGCAGCTCCATCAAGTGAGAATGGGAATTCTCTTAATTTAATTTGATCTTCAGAAACATTATTGGTTTTAAAGTTGAGAAAAAAACATTAAATTCCTTAAGGTGTTTGTTGGGATCCTCACCAGATAAGCCATGAAACTTTGGAAGAAGTTAAATTAATACAGATTTCAATTCGAAGTCTGATTCGAGATTTGGGTATGCAATACAATTTGGTTGATAGTTAATATCTGGTGCAACCAATTCTCGAATGGTTCTATTAAGTTCATTTTCATTATTTCCAGCCATTGGTTCTTCTTTTATGATTGAATTTAAATTTCTTCCAATTTCAATGTTTCCAAAAGAGAGGAATTCACCAACTCGTTGAATATTGAAACTTCCCATAGATTGAGAATGTCTGATTCATGCCCTAAGGCTGGATTCAATCTCAGGGTCAAGATCTAATAGATCTTCGGGATTAGTTCGTGTCAGAAATCAAATAAAAATGAAAAGAGAGAAAGTGGACCATAGTAAAATAAAAATGAGAAGTTTGAGTTGATGGTCCAAAAAGAAGTAGAAGAAAAAAAAAAAAAAAGAAGAAAAATCAGATTCGGTAAAGAAGGAAGAAAGAAGAGAAAAAGAGAATAAAATGTAAAATAAAATAAATACCTCTAATTGGTTGAAATAATTACTTGCCTCCCCGGAAATGGCACCAATTTGATAGGGCGCTGTCGTGGGCACCCTCAAATGATTAATGTGATTTTGGGGTTCTTAGGTGCAGTAGAGTGGCTGACCAAGGTCGTCTCTCAAAGGAGGAAGTGAATTTAACAACTTATTAAAGGTATTCTAAAACAAATAAAATAGAATATAATAAAAACACTACTTGAAAGGATGGGGGTTGGTTATATTTTATGAATCTAGAAGAAGTTTGCTGGAAAAAGATTGTATTTTGTTTTGTTTTTATTTTTGAAATGAAGTTCGATTAAAATGATACAACAAAAAGATGTTTTTTAGAAAATATTTAAAAGGCGTAATCGATCTAACTCTACCTATTCAGTAATTTATTAATAATTATCATTTAAATTAATATTCACTTAAATATGATCCCTTAATTTGTTAAATCCCGAACCCTACGAAAATTAACTTTACCACGGAGATTGAAGTGAATTTATCCTTAGGCTAACTTCGGAACATGCAATCGCAACACCCTGCTTTGATTGATGTTCTAAAATTAGCTTATAGTCAGTGGTAATTATGGCACATAACCACTATGGAAATTATGATTAATTGAGTTTAGGTATTATATTTGAACTCTATAAATTGATCCCGTGTGGTTTTGAATTACTGGTTAAGGTTGCGCTGTCACAGTGCACACAATTCCCGACCTCGTGTGTTTTGTGTTAACTATTCAATTTCTTTCTTAGTTTCATTTAAATTAAAAACTCAATTAATAGATCATAATATTTGAATTAAAGTATCTCATTTATTCAAAATAAACGAATGAAGAAGGATAGAGGTCAATCGATTACTAAATAGAACTACTCTTCCATGGGTGGCGTAATCATCGTAGAAGCGTTTTGCATGTGCAAAGGTTTATAATGGGTATAACCCAATAACACTTCTACTCAAGAATTCCATCACAAAGAGGAATATTAAGAGAATAAATTTAAACAAAATAGAAGAAAAGAGAAGAAATAAAAGAAGAACAATGATGTTTATTACATAAACAAAATCATTACAACATGAAGAAGAAGAAGAAGGCTTCGTCGAAGGGATCCTTGCTTCAAGCACTACCCTTATTGAAATTGTCAGAGAATTGGAGTGGATTCACTTCTCCTATGCCCTAAACTTCCAAATTCACGTCCCAACCCCAAAAAATGAGAAAAACACCAATTTATAGAGTGGTGGGGAGGCTAGGTTCAAAGTGGTTTCAAGTGTGAATGGGGAATCATGGAAAAATATTTTTTTTCCAAATTGAAACGCCCATTTGACCACCAAAACGCATGAATTTTCCGGACTTCCAGAAGGAGAAAATGTGAGGATATGGGTCCTCTATATTCTATACAAAGTTGGGCTCAATAAAGGGCCAGATGAAGAAGTTATGTCTGAAATATAGAAGATTATCCATTCTAGAGAGTCCAGAAAAACTTTGACTTCATGGACGATTTTCAACAACCTAATGCACTCTTTAGCTCTAGTTTATTGAATAAAAGCTATAGATAATTAATTTAGGAACACTGTTAAAAAAATCAAAATCAAATAATAAATATTAAAATATTTATCTTCGAAATACTACAGTGAACTATAAAGGTTAAAACTGGAATTTTCATCAAATATTCAAATGAATGATCTAATCCCAAATACTTTCTAATTAAACATATTTAACACAATGTGAGGAAATTATATCATTTATTATCAATAAAATGTTCAATAAAATAGTGTTTTATCATTGTTCAAATAAAATTATGAAACCCAAGAGTTTAAAATGGTTAATTAATAACTGTTTAATTTTGAAATATTCTTATTTAATTGTCTTATTTATTTAATCCTTTATCTGTCTATATACAAATTTTTTAGACTAGTATTTCTTTATAATCCCTAGTGGTAACCTACTTAGTTTTACTCAAACCCTTTTTGGGCTTCCACTACACATGGGTACCCAAGAAACTCTCACATGTTTATTAAAGGCATGGGTTTGGGTTGAGTCATGTGTTGAGTTTTTCATTGTCGGGTGCGATAACACATATAATATTTGGTGATTGGATGGGTTTTAGTTCAGCGACACTATGAAGAGAATCTAATAGTTTATTTTATTCTGGTATGTCATGTAACTAGTGCACTTGGTGGTTATTGTGTGTATCATATGTTCATTTTGGATTTTATTGCATTTCATTTTTTAAAGTAAGTCTAGTTTATTTATTATTTCCTTGAACTCTATTGTTTATGATGTTTAGTTGTTTAATTTTGGTTGTGAACTCTGATATTGGGGGTATAATCACCTCATAGTTCCACCTTATACCCCATCTACATGTCTGTAGCCTCTGGAATATAATGAGGCACACTTAAGGTCTTGTGGTGTACCATCTCTGGGTGCCGATTTAGTAGAATCTAGGCTAGGATTTTACATCTATTTTTCATTTCATATACTCTATTGAAAATAGTTTTATTTTTATAATATCAGGGTGTTTTACATGTGGGTAGACATGTATCTTTATTTATGCCAATCCCACCATGCATAATATTTTTTTCATTATAATTTAAATTGAAAATATAATTTTCTCCAGGAAGTATGTCTTTCAAGAGCTGTAGAAATTTTATAAAACTTTTGTGACACCATCCATTTCAGGCTGTCAAAATTATCAATCTTAACTCCATTGATAACAAATTTAATTTCATTTAACCTAGATACAATGGTTTTTCAATATCACCATATAAGTTCACAATCAATGATGTTTTATCAATTATCTCTACTTCAATACCATGAATCATTTATTCAATTTGATCAAAATTCTTATTATGAAAATAACCATAATCATTATATCTTTAACCTTATCCAATTTCACCATGATAAATTCATGGGATGTAACTCAGATTAAAACCATAACAAATTAAATGATCTTTGAAATCTATACTTTACAACTTTCTAATATTAAAATATTTCAAGAATGGATAAAAAATAGGTTATTATTTGGAACATTGTTTTTGAATAATTTCAAAAAAGAATTAACCTATTCTTCATATTCACAACTTTTTTGATGTGTAGTTTTCCAATTAGGTACCATTATCACCTATAAAATAATTTATGTATTAAATAAAAGTTACCATATATTGAAATTGAAATTGAAATTTACATTTATAAATAAAAATATAAATAAAAGAGTCTAATTGTTTACTTTTATCATCATTATTTATTATTTAATAAAATATTACTAAAAAAATTTATTTTATTAAAAAAAATTAAATAAAAACACTTGATATAAAATAAATAAATGATTGAAAAACAATGATAATTTGGAACAATAAATAAAAACATAGAAAGTAAATAATAATTTTTTTAAAGAAAATACATATTTGAACATGGAATTTAAACACACACATGGAAACAATAAATACACACATATTGAATCACATATAAGTTCTTAAAATAATGATAAACACTATCATCTAATGAATAATTCTTTATTATTATATTATCTAAATGAACAACTTTAAAAGTATATAATTTCTCCATATTCTTTAAAAACACAAACATAAACTTATAAAACCACTTAGAAACATTGAATAACTAATAAACACATAAAACTTTTCTTAGAAATTATTATTATATTAATTTTTCAACTACATGAAAAAAACTAATTAAAAAACATAACTAAGAAAATATGAACTTCAATATATTTCACATTTATAATTGAAAATTTTATTATTTACCTTATGAACTAATTATCAAACCAAACAAAAACCTATTAATTCTAATTATTTTGGATCAAATAAATATTTCTAATAAAAATGTGATTCAAGATTCATATATGAAACAAAAAATAATCTATTATTGTTATTTACTGATAATTAAAACATCAAGAAACATATTATGCAATCCATTTATTTAGTATTAATTGCCAAAAATGATTTTAGGGTCATAATACTTCATTGAAGCTCTGTTTAAACTCATATAATCATTATATTAAGTAAATTTTTTTCCAAAAAATATTAAGGCATCTAACTCTAAAAAGAATAAAAAATAGTTAACTATAGATTTTATGAAGGAATTTTATTTTCATAGGGAATGAGTTTCCTAGAATTATATTCCACCAGATTACACCCCCAAATTAGAGAAAATCTTATTTCCATTGTAACACCCTGAGATTTTATGAGAAATATTATTTTTAATTTCTTTGACGTCTTGTGTTGTACACTACACCAAGATTGGCTTGCGCTATACGCAACACCGTATTAGCTTGTAGTATACACTGTTGATTCAAAAGTTCTCTTTTGACTTTTATGTCTTGTTTTGGAAATCACAAATGTCTATGCTGATTATACTGACTATACTGATCATACTGACTATACTGATCATACTGACTATGATGATCGTACTGACTATGCTGATCATACTAACTATGCTAATCGTACTGACTCTGTCAATCGTACTGACTCTGTCAATCGTACTGACACTATCAATCATACTGACTCTGTCAATCGTACTGACTCTGTCAATCATACTGACTTTTTCAATCGTACCGACTTTGTCAATTGTACAGACTTTTGTACATCATACTCACTTTATATCACTTCAATACATTACACTAAGTAATACTTATAGAACTCATATTTTCTATCACATGCATGTTTTTATTCTTTATCAACACATGTCAATTGTACTCATGTTTATCATCTTCATATATCTTTTTTTAAACCAAAATGATGTTTTGGAGTTAGTTATAAACTAATCAAACTAATGTCATGTTTTCTGTTTCAATATGACCGTTATAATGCCAGGTGTCCAAGTACCTTCGAGTTTTCCAAGGAAAGATGACCGTTGGAGGAAATATGACCGTTGGAACCTAAGGCCTATAAATAAGAGGTCATTTGAAGTTGAGAAATATAATTGAGAGACTTTGATCATTCTATGCTTCTGTCAAGTTCTAGAGAGAGACGCTGTGATGTATCTCCTTCTTCGTACGGAAGCCTTGAAACTAAAAAACTTGAATGGATCGTTCTTAGTTTTGATTTTTCAAATAGTGTTTTGTTTTTATTTGTGCGACCAATATGGTGATAATGATCAAGGGCTGCCAGGGATAGGCAGACGGTGCTACCGATCATCGTATCGAGGGATTTCAAGTGTTTTAAAGATAGAGGTTCCGATTACCTGCAAAATCAAGGACTTTCAGGGATATAAAGATATACGTACCGATCATCATATCGAGGGCTTACCAAGTTGGTGGTAAGACAGACCTGTTATCCTAGGTGAAAGGATAACCCTTCTTTTTTGGTCTAAATAATTGTAATAATTTTACTTTTCCACTGCTGTTTGTTTTAATAAATGGAATTGTATTGTTTTCCTTTCTTCATTCCATATTCATTTGTAATTGTTTCAATGACAATCATACTGTTACATATTGTATCAAATGATTCTATACAATTTATTGTAGAATCCTTCACTATTGTATTACTCTGATTATTGTATTCATCTTGAACACAATTTCTTTACTTTTCTTATAGTATTACATCATATCATACCTTTATATTCAATACAATTTTGGTTGTTTGTTTTTCTTGTGAATTGTATTAGTTTAAGATCATTTAAACAAATTTCTTAAGTGTTTAAACACAAAGTTTTTAAACCTACAATTCACCCCCTCTTGTATTGTTTCATCTAATATACATATACATATATATATTGATCCAACAATTGGTATCAGAGCAGGATTCCACTGATTTGTATTACTAGCTCTATTCTTTCCAAATTTCTGTTTCAACTATTTAATGCACTAATGTGTAGAGTGGAAAAGATTTTGTTTTATTAGATGGATGGAATGAATATTGGATCAATTGACAATCTATATCCAACTAGACCACCAATATTTGATGTAAATTATTATGATTAATAGAGAGATCTAATGAAGACATTTTTTATCAACACTAGTGTAGATAATTTTATTATGCTTACTGGAGGTTACAAAATTCCTGAAAAAGAAGTCAGTACTTTCACTAATCAAGAGAAGCAAGAATATCAACTGAATTACAAGGTATGTAATACTTTACTTTGTTCTATGAATAGGAAAATATACAACCATATATCATCTTGTGATGCATCCAATTGTATTTGGAAGAAATTATAAGTCACACATTTTGGTACATCGAAGGTTATAAATACAAGAAGAGCAATGCTTCGAGCAGAGTATCATGGGTTTTTTTCCTTATAGAGAGCCAGTATATAAAGTGCAACAAAGATTTATGACAATTGTCAACAGTTTACAATCTATGGGAGAAATATTTCTTGATGATGAAGCCCTTGTAGATAAGATTATTGACATTATACCAAACGAATGGGCGTAAAAAAGGACAACCATTCATGAAAATAGAAAAGTTTCCCAGATTACTCTTGATGAACTCTTTGTAACTCTTCTACAACACGAGACATGAATGAAGAGAGATGCTGATTTAATTAAAAAGAAAAATGGAAATGGAAGTGTAGCTTTTACTACTACATCTAAAGCTAAAACACCTAAAAGGATAACAAGATCCAAAGCTAAGAAAGTTGTCATGTCAGAATCAAGTGATAGTGATCACTCGGATAATGATTTAGCCAATATTTCTCGAAGGATGAACAAAATTATAGGAAATAAATACTTCCAATATAGATTAAAAAAAAGATAGGAAGGATAAGAAATATTCAGAGGTAACTTGTTATGAGTGCAAGAAAGTAGTACATATAAGGCCTGATTGTCCTTTACTGAAAAAAAATATAAAAAGGAGAAACATTTTGAAAGAAATAAAAAAAAGTATTACAAGACAAAGACAAAGAAAGTATTGAAGGAAAATGATACTTGGAGTGGAAGTGGTAGCTATTAATTAGATAATTCTTTAGAATATGAGTCCTTAGGACAAAGAAATATTGGACTTATATCCAGATTACCAATAGAATATCATTGTCTCAAGGATAAGGTACAAAATGCGAAAGCTATTATACATGTTTTGTTGAATGAGAATTATGCTGATAATACGTATTATGAATCTTCATATGAATATTCATCATCAGAAGATAATACATTACCTTCATTTGAAGAAGTATCTAGGTTTTCTAAATTACTTGAGAATGAAAATTCTAAACTCATGAAAAATTTTGATAAAGAAAATTCTAGAATTTCAATTTTAACTAAAGAAGTATTAGATATTTCTAATGATCTTGATATGAAAACTTCTGATTTTGAAAGTATTTTAAAAACCCTTGAGAAAGTAAAATATGATAAGGATAAACTTTCTAAGGATCTAGAAAATGTAATTTATAAGAAAAATGTTTTCGAGCCTAACTCTAGTTTAAAATCAAATGTTTTGGAAGATAAAAATTTAGTTTTAAAACTAAAGTCAGAAATTTTTTCCTTGAAAAAATGGTTGTCAAACTTTACTCAGGGAAAAGAAAACATTGACAAAATGTATTCTCAAATTCAACCGTTAAGAAATCATTCTGGTATTGGTTATACTCATTCTAAACTCAATTTTAGTAATAACTAATTTGTTCCACAAAGTACCCTTTTTTGTACTAAGTGTCAATGTGGTGGGAACTAGAAAATAGAATGCTCTCTTAATAGAACTCAGTCTTTATGATTTCATAAAGCTCATTTTGAAAAACAAATGTGGATTCCTAAAATTCTTTTATCTAACCATTCTAGATCCAAACAAGTTTGGATTCCAAAAAACTAATTGTTTCTTTTTCAGGAAAATAAGAAGTGTAACAACAAGAAAATTTGGTACATGGATAGTGGTTGTTCTCGACACATGACCGGAAATAAATATTTCTTTGAAATGGTTATCAAAACAAAGGGTGGAAAGGTTACCTTCGAAGATAATGCTCAAGGAAAAATTGTAGGAATAAGTAATATTGTATTTCTTGGAAAAGTTCTTATTTCAAATGTTTTGTTTGTTAAAGGTCTTAAGCACAATCTCATTAGCATAAGTCAATTATGTGTTGAAGGATACCTTGTGAATTTTAGAAACGATAAATGCTTATTTCATAATTCCAAGGATGAATTCATTCTTTCTGCCCATAGGCAAGAGAATGTATACACTATTAACTTAGAAGACCTTAGGAGCCAAAATTTACCTTGCTTAAGTGCAATAGAAGACTATTCATGGCTATGGAATAGAATAATAGGACACTATAACCTAATAAACCTTTGTAAACTTTTAAAGAAAAGTCTTGTAAAGGGACTACCATATCTTAGATATGATTCTTCAAAAGTCTGTGATCCTTGTTAATTTGAAAAGCAACATAAAAATAGAATTAAATCAATTAATAAAGTTTCAACTTCTAATGCATTACATCTAGTGCACATGGATCTTTTTGTTCCATCACAAACTCGAAGCATTGGAGGAAAATACTATGTATTTTCTTAGTTGATGACTTTACTAGATTTACGTGGGTCTATTTTCTAACAATGAAATCTGATGCCTTTTTCTTTTTAAAAAATTTTTAGAGCCCAAGTTAAAAATGAGAAAAACCTACCATTGATTACTATTACTAGTGATCATGGTGGTGAATTTCAAAATTCAGATTTTGAAACTTTTTGTAGTAATAAAGGTATTACTCACAATTTCTCAGCTCCAAGAACTCCTCAGAAAAATGATGTTGTTGATAGAATAAATCACATTGTTTAAGAAATGACAAGAACCATGTTGAGTGAATACTCAATTTCTAAGCACTATTGGGCTGAAGCTATTAGTACAACTTTTTATACTATACATCAAGTTTTAACAAGACCTTTTTTTAATAAAACACCTTATGAATTATGGACTGGCTGAAAACCTACAGTTTTATACTTCAAAGTTTTTGGGTGAAAATTATTAATTTTGAATACTAAATATAATCTACAGAAATTCGCACCAAAATCTGATGAAGGAATATTTCTAGGCTATTCTTCAACTTCTAAGGCATATAGAGTCTTCAATAAAAATACTTGTACTATTGAAGAAATAATGAAAGTTAAATTTGATGAAACTAATCCTTTTGTTTTCAACCAACCCCAACCTACATCTTCGGATGTGTTTTCTAAAAATGTTTATCAACCTCTATTAGAAGATTCTTCTGATAAAGAAAATGTTCAATAAAGTCTTCCTGAAACTTTTACCCCAAAAGATTTTCTACCATATGTTGATGAACAGGTTTTACAAAACCCAAATCAATTGCTTCCTTGGAATCATCCCAGTGATAACATCATTGGCGATGTAAATCAACCTGTAAGGACCAGAAATTCCTTGAGAAATGAAATAGTACATCTTGCCTTTCTTTCCAAATTCGAACCTAAAAGTCCAAGTGAGGCCTTAGGTGACGAATATTGGATTAAAGTAATTCCAGATGAACTAAATGAATTTGAAAGGAATCAAGTCTAGACTTTAGTTGAAAGACCTAAAGAAACAACTGTAATTGGAGTAAAATTGGTTTTCAGAAATAAATGTGATGAAAATGGAATCATTGTAAGAAATAAAGAAAGACTTTTTGCTAAGGGCTATAATCAATAAGAGGGAATAGACTATGAAGAAACATATGCTCTGGTAGCTATAATTGAATCTATTCGTATTCTATTAGCCTTTGCAGCATACTTTAATTTGAAACTATTTCAAATGGATGTTAAATGTGCTGTTCTAAATGGTTTTGTTCAAGAAGAAGTATTTGTCAAACAACCCACTGGTTTTTTAGACTCAAAACATCCTAATAATATTTTTAAAATTACTAAAGCTCTATATGGCCTTAAACAAGCTCCTAGATCTTGGTATGATAGACTTAAAGGATTTCTTTTACAAAAAAATTATGCAAAATGAATAGAAGATCCAACCTTTTTTATAAAAAAAGCAAATTAAAATATTTTGATTGTTCAAATTTATGATGATGACATCATATTTGGATAAACTCAGCAGTCTTTAACTGATTATTTTGTGAAATTAATGAAGTCTGAGATTGAAATGAGTATGATTGGTAGGTTAACATTCTTTTTAAGTTTTCAAATACCTCAAAAACCAGAAGGAACATTTATATCTTAACATAAGTATATTAAATATTTACTCAAAATGTATGGATACGACAATACTAAAAGTATTAGCACTCCAATTGGTACCTCAAATACACTTGATCTTGATGAAACTGGGAAACCAGTAGATCAAACAAATTTTAGAGGTATGATAGGAAGCTTGTTATACTTGAAAGCTAGTCGAACATACTTAATGTTTTCTGTTTTCTTATGTGCAAGATACCAATGTAATCCAAAAGAGTCTCATTTAAAAGCCGTAAAGATAATATTTCGGTATTTAAAAGGAACTATGGATCTAGGTCTTTTTTATTCTTCTAGAAATGATTTTGTTTTAAAAAGTTTTTTAGATGCTGACTTCGGTGGTTGTAGAATGGATTGAAATAGTATATCTGGAACATGTCATTTCTTAAGAGATTCCTTGGTTTCTTGGTCCTTCAATAAACAATAGTCAGTAGCACTTTCCACTGCTGAATCTGAATATCTAGCAGCTGGAAGTTGTTGTGCTCAAGTGTTGTGGATGCAACACACACTCACTTACTATGGATTGAGTTTTTCCAAAACTCAAATTATTTGTGATAAAACTAGTGCCATAGCTCTTAGTAAAAACCTAGCACATAACTCTCGTGAAAAACACATAGATATTAGAAATCAATTTCTTAGGGAACACACACAAAAAATGAGATATTATTTTACAATTCATCGGAACGCAAGAACAACTTGCTGACATTTTTACAAAACCATTACCTTCCGATAGATTTGAGTTTATAAAACAGAAGCTCAGAATTATTACATTAAAGTAATCATTCATGTTTACTTCAGGTTTTTCACTTCTCTTTACATTAATAAAATTCTCTTAAAAAGGAGAAAATTTTACTTAATATTCTTTTTATTTATCTTTTTATTCTCTTGGTTTGTGTTTTATGTCTTTATATTTATCATATTGACTGTTTAGTTATCGTTTTTTACATTTTGTTTTTCGTCTTGACTATTTGTTTTCCATCATCACGACACCCTATGGTAACAAGTATATTTTCCATAGACACGTCACCGTATGGTAGAAGGTTTGTTTTCCATTGGCACATCACCCTATGGTAACAAGTTTTTTTTCCATTGGCAGGAAACCCTATAGTAACAAGTTTGTTTTCAATTAGCACATCACCCTATGGTTACAACTTTTGTTTTCCATTTTCACATCAACCTATAGTAATGAATTTGTTTTCCATCATCTTGACAACCTATGGTAATGACTTTGTTTTCCATCATCTTGACAACCTATGGTAATGACTTTGTTTTCCATCGGCTTGAAAACCTATGGTAATGAATTTGTTTTCCATTGGCTTGACAACCTATGGTAATGACGTTGTTTTCCATCGGCTTGACAACCTATGGTAATGACTTTATTTTCCATCAGCTTGACAACCTATGGTAATGACTTTGTTTTCCATCAGATTGAAAACCTATGGTAATGACTTTATTTTCCATCAGCTTGACAACCAATCATATTCTTTCTCCTCGTACGCTTGTGGTTTCTTTTACTATATTAATAATATTAAACAAACAATTACCCAACAATCTCTGGCAGGTACATACTTTCTTTACCTTGCATTGTTTTTACTTTTTATTGTTTCTCATTTTTTTTAAAAACCCAATAAATCCCATTCGTCAATTTTTTTTTCTTTTAATCTCAACCATAGAAGATCAACAATCATTTTTTTCACCTATAAGTAGACCCGTCCCCTTCCCAAACCCACATTGATTTTTCAGAATTGTTGATGAAACTCTGCCACTGTTTTAAGACTCCGTACGATCTTCCATCGGCTTTACCTATATGTCTCAGTCCTCTGCCAACACTCCTGCCGAAATGTCTTCAAATACATTTTCAGATAAAGACTTCCTCAAAGAAAGGTTAGTTTCTTGGGACTTCTTTGATTCGTACGACTCTACAATCAGAAGAATCATTTTGTTTCAAGGCTGGGAACATCTTTGTATTGAAAAACCAGTATCTCAAGATCCGGTTCTTATTGAATAAGTTAGTCAGTTCTACAAAACCTTGTCTTTTGAAAAAAACATGAGTATCAAATTTTCTGGGTATGATAGAAAGATATCAATATCTATAAAACAAGTAGCCCACTTTATAAATGTTCCAACAGAAGGTGATTATTTATGTCCATCTCATAAACTACCAGAGGAAGTTGGTACTTTTAATAAAGAAAGTGCTGAAAAGTAGCTGTTTCTTATAAATTAAGAGAAGAGGATAGTGGATCATCTATCTCCAGATAAAATATTTGTGGCACTCTCGATGCAATGTTTTCTTATCCCAAGGAAAGGGTATAGAGAAACTCTGAAAGTTTCTGATATCTTCATGCTAGACTAACTTGTCAATATGAGAAAGGTAAATCTCATGGGATACATTTTTGAAACAGTCAAGAATGTCAAGTCAGGAGCGATAAAATCCCATTTTATTATGTGTCCTTCTATTCTTAAGATGTTCATTCTCGAGAGCATGAAGTTTCGTAATATTCCTTTGAGAGGGAAATTGATAGACTCAAAACCTTCGTGGATATTTAAGAGTGCGATGAAGAAGTTGAATATTTGTTTTTATCAGAATTCAAATATTTTTGTCAGAGATATAGAAGCTGAATTAGCACAAAATCTATTGGCACCAAATCAATCGGAACCTATGCCAGTCAATGAGAATCCATCTACTTTTGTCCCTCAAAAGTCAGATCTGTAAACAAGTTCTAAGCCAAAGAAGAAACCTAAGTACAGTAAGGAGGTTGTGGCCAAGTAGAGGAAAGAAAGAGAACAAAGAAAATAAGGTGATCCAAAGTTCGGTCTAGATCTAGCTGAAGCATTTGCTGAGAGGATAATGGTTGAGGATACTCTTCAAGATGAAAATAAAAAGAATACTCGTTTGAAAAAAAATCTCAAGAATTCGATGTTTCTAAAGTCTTGAAAATAGTTGAGGAGGCCAGTGCTCAACTAATGGAAGAGGTATATCAAGAACCTATCATACAGAGTCTTCCAGAGCTAGAGAAAGGGAAAAAAATCTTGGTAGAAATTCTGGAAGTTGAAGAAGAGGAAGGATATTTCCTTTTGGAATTCTTTCAGAGCTCAAAGAAAAGTAGATAAGAATAATTTAAAAAACAAAGTGAGGGAATTAAAAAAACTCTTCATGCCGATCAGGATAAAGCTCAATCTTTTGAAACATGAGAAATAATTCCTTCCCAAGAAAAGCAAGGCACTCAATCCTCTCATACTGAAAAAACAATCGTTATCAGTGACAAAGTGGAAGAAGAAAGAAAGGAAAAAGAAAAAGGAAAACGGCTAGTTGAGGACTCAAGCCAATCAAATGAACAGAATTCGTACGATGAGGATACTGATTCAGAACATACAATTTCTCTCAAGAAGAGTGATTACATTGTTCATGTCTTGAGGAGAATTGAGAAGACCATTCCTTATTTTCCCATACTAAAAGGGAAAATTGATTTCATTATTGATAATCAAAGGAAGAATTTTGGTTCAGTAAGAGAACTGAGAAAGAGAGTATTGTCAGTTGAAGCTGATTTAAAAGTTCTGTCTGAAAGTTCGGCTGCTCATTAGAAGTATTGTAACTGAATGACTAAGTGTTCTTACAAAACAGAGAGCTTAGTAAATGATCATGAAGTCTCAATTGAATACTTAATGGTGCTTTCAATTGATCTCGCAATTTCTTTCAATAATCTTGAAAAATGAAATGTTGATAGGCTGAATCAATTGTAAAATACCCATGGAGCTGATATTCCTTCAGTGAAAGAGTTTCAAGAAAGAATGAATGATTTTCAGTCTGAGTTTTCAAAGGTTTCATCTTTCAAAGATGAAATAGTCTTGTTAAAGAAGAAAAATTCTGTGCTATCTAAAGACAAAAAATTTACAAAATAGAATTGATACTCTTGAAGAAGTAATCAAAGTCCAGAAGGAGACTATCAAGAATCATGATCAGCTTTTTGCCGACCAACAAGAGGTTTTTAGATCTGAGAATGATTCTATATCTGAAGACAAGAAGGAAATAAAAAAGATGAAAGACGTCCTTCTTGAACTGATCAAGTAAGAAAAGGGAAGAGAAAACAAATGAGTGGTGTTGTATTTTTCCTTACACATTTCATGAACTCTATAAACCTTTGTTATTGTAATGAGATTTATGTTACCCTTCCCATTGTCTTTCATTTCTTTTATCTAAGTCTTTCAGGAAACTCAAGATTACCCCATTCTTTTTGTAAATCACAAAGGGGGAGAATGTTTTATAAAGGGGAGAATGTTTTATAAAGGTAGAATGTTTTAATCAAATACTTCTAAATCAAGGAAAATATATGAATACAATCCTAAGGAAAGTACATACCTAAGAGGGAATTAGTTGTATGAAATTTCTTATTCAGAAGAGTTTCCAATAACTCAGGGGGAGATAAGTTTTTCTTTTTGTTTTTACTTTATGTTTTGTGATTTCAAAAAAGGGGGGGTTTGTTGATTAAAAAGTTCTCTTTTGACTTTTATGTCTTGTTCTGGAAATCAAAAATGTCTATGCTGATCGTACTAACTATACTGATCGTACTGACTATACTGATCATACTGACTATGCTGATCGTATTGACTATGCTGATCTTACTGACTATGCTAATCGTAATGAATCTGTCAATCATACTGACTCTGTCAATCGTACTGACACTGTTAATCATACTAAATCTATCAATCATACCGACTCTGTCAATCGTACCGACTCTATCAATCGTACCGGCTCTGTCAATCGTACTGACTCTGTCAATCGTACTGAGTTTTGTATATCATACTCACTTTATATCATTTCAATACATTATACTAAGTAATACGTATATAAATCATATTTTCTATCATATTCTTGCTTTTATTCTTTATCAAAACATGTCAATATTACTCATGTTTATCATCTTAATATATATTTTATTTTAACCAAAACGATGTCGTGGAGTTATTTATAAACTAATCAAAATGATGTCATGTTTTTAATATCAATATGACCGTTATAATTAAAGGTTTCCAAGTCCATCCGAGTTTTCCAGAGAAATATGACCATTGGATGAAATATGACCATTGGAACCCATGGCCTATAAATAGGAGGTCATTTGAAGCTGATAAATATAACTGAGAGACTTTGATCATTCTATGCTTTTATCAAGTTCTAGAGAGAGACACTGTGACTTCTCTCCTACTTCGTGCGAAAGCCTTGAAACTATAAAACGTGAACGGCTCGTTCTTATATTTTTTATTTCAATAAGTGCTTTGTTTTTCTTTGTGCGACCGATAAGGTGATAATGATCAAGGGATGCTGGGGATAGGCAGATGGTGCTATCGATCATTGTATCGAGGGATTTCAAGTGTTTGAAAGACAGAGGTGCCGATTACCTAAAAAATCGAGGGCTTATGGGGATAATGAGAAAGACGTACCGATCATCGTATCGAGGGCTTACCAAGGTGGTGGTAATATAGACCTGTTATCCCAGGTGAAAGGATAACCCTTATTTTTGGGTCAAAATAATCGTAATACTTTTACTTTTCCACTACTGTTTGTTTTAAGAAAGGGAATTGTATTGTTTTCATTTCTTCATTCCATATTAATTTGTAATTGTTTCAATTACAATCATACTATTACATATTGTATCGATTGATTATATACGCTTTATGGTAGAATCCATCACTATTGTATTAATCTGATTATTGTATTCATATTGAATACAATTGCTTTACATTTCTTATAGTATTACATCATATCATACCTTTATATCAATTATAAAATGTTTATTGTATTCATCTTAAAGATTCTACCAAGAAGGATTCTGGTACCAGAATGATCACTGATGCTTTCTTAGTATCCCTCAGAAGGGATTGCACTATCTCGGCTTGAGTCATCTTTTTCTTTAACTTCTTTTCTTTAGCTTTCTTTTCAAGCTCATCATTTGTCTTCACTTTTTAAGGCTTTTTCTTCAGCAGGATCCAAACCAAAACTTGGCTCATCTGCTTTCCTATTTTTCTTATCTTTCCTCCACTTTGCAACAACCTCATCAGGATATACTTTGTTTTTCTTCTTAGGTTTTTGAGGCGCGTATTGAGATTCCTTATCTTTTGGGGTTTTTTCTTCCTCTTCTACTTCCTTCAACTTCCTCTTATTTTCAACCTTTTTCTATGGTTCAACCACTTCTTGCTTATTCAGAACAGATTCGGCCTTTTCTTTAGGTAGGTCATAAAATTCTCTGGAGTCATTAGAAAAAAAAATGTTCATCCTCTTCAAAGTATCATCACTGACTAGCATGACTTTGAAATTCCTTGGCTTCGAGCTGCAAGGAATTTTAAAGGATTCTAAGCACCGAATAATTAACTTGGAGAGAAAGGCTGGATACATGATTATCTGAGCCTTCATGCTTCCATTCTTAATATTCTCAATCGTAATGAGAATATGCTTAATCAAATTCACCTTCCTTAGATTTACCATGAAATCCATGATATACATGTCACTCTTCTTCAATGTATCTTTGTCACTGTTTCTCGGAATGATGAATCCTTGAACCCATAATTCAAGAATCTGATAATTTTTAGTGAGATGAGAAATCTTTGGAGTCTTGAAATCTATAAGATCAAGGCACTCCTTGGCTTTCACCTTGACAAAGCTTCCTTTGACATCTGGAAACTTATGAGAATAGAACCCAGCTTCCACTTCGTATGGAATATAAACCAAACTAGCTTCCTTAGTATATAAAAGAGCATAACTATTTCCATAACTCTTGAATGAAAATTTCTCTCAGCATTCTTCCTTAAAGAAACTGACTGATTCATAAAATTCGACTACTAAATCCGGATACACAAAATCTCGAGCATCTGGCTTCGATATACAAACATTGTCCCATCCATTGAGATTGATGTTCTTCAAGATTATAGAATCATACTTGTTGAAGAAGTTTGGATGAACCAACATTTCTCTATAGACCTACCACTCCGAGATTGTCTTGAAAGTAGACATATCTTTTTGAGAGGATACTTCAACAGACATTCAGAATTGAGAAACCCTTGAAAATCCAGAATGAGCTTATGTAGAAGGGAAGAACTTCAACACGCGTGAGCTTGAGAATCGATGTTGGACAACCATCGAGTGTCCTTTATATAGGCGTTTGATTCAATGGTTCATCATCCAAACTCAATCCAATGGATGAAAATGATTCTAATCAGATTTGACAGTTGATATGATAGCCGCAAAGAAATCTTGGATCTGATCTTTTGAGGTTTTTTAATAAAAACATTTGGACTTAAGGAAAAGAGAATCCGTAAAATTTAAAAACAAAAGAAACTACCAGCAAGTAAAGTATGACTACGAAAACTCAAGAAAGGAAACATACCTTTCAGATTGCTAGGAAAATTATTAATAATGGGGGAAATTATTCTTGAAGAACTTAAGATTATGAATTAATTTTAATTATTAAGATATTCAAAAAAATGACTACAATTTTTTAGAAAATATTCATTACGAAAAATTTGGAAAATTTTCATTATAAAAATTTATAAAATCTTCATTACAAAAACTTATAAAATCTTCATTATGAAAACATAGAAAATTGTCATTACAAAAATTTAGAAAATCTACATTATGAAAATTTTATGTACGAAAATCTTCATTATGAAATTTTTAAGACTACGAAAAATTTTATACTAACTATATATGTAAAAAAATATTCATTATGGAAAATTTTAGAAAATATTACTATAAGAATTTTCATTACGAAAGATTTGAAAATATTTCTACAAAAATTTCCATTACGAAAGATTCGAAAAATCTGACTACGAAAATTTCTATTACGAAGGATTTGAAAAAGATGACTATGAAAATTTTCATTATGAAAGATTTTGATCTAACTAACAAGAAAATGTACTCCCCCTATAAAAAAGAGTTTATTACTATAATGAGATTTGTTTCAATAGAAAGTTAGCAAGGAAGATTAACTTATGGTTATCATTCATAACTTCTGTTTAATGTATTCAAATCTATCGGAGGGTAATGATTTTGTGAAAAATTCAGCTAGTTGATCTTGTGTTCTGATAAATTGAATAATGATATCCCCATTTTGTGTGTGATCCCTAAGAAAGTGATGCCTAATATCTATGTGTTTTTCACGATAGTGATGTGCATGGTTTTTACTAAGGGCAATGGAACTAGTATTATCACACAAAATTTGTGTTTTGGTAAAACTCATACCGTAGTCTGTGAGTGTGTGTTACATCCACAACACTTGCACAAAAAAACTTTCAGCTGCTACATATTCAGCTTCAGTAGTGGAAAGTTCTACTAAGTGTTTCTTTTTGCATGAATAAGAAACAAATGAATCTCTTAATAAATTACAAGTTCTGGATGTAAATTTTCTACCCATTCTACATCCACCAAAGTCAGCATCTGAAAAACATTTTAGAACAAAATCATTTCCAAAAGTATAAAATAGTCATAAATCTATGGTTCCCTTTAAGTAGCGAAAAATTCTACTTCATTTCCTTTAAATAAGATTCCTTTGGATTGGGTTGTTATCTTGAATAGAAGCCTACTGAAAACATTAAGTTTGGATGACTAGCTATCAATTAAAGTAAACTTCCTATCACACCTCTAAAAGATATTTGATCTACTGGGTTCCCAGCTTCATCAAGATCAAGTGTGTTTGAGGTACTAATCGGAGTACTAATACTCTTAGTGTTATCATATCTATAATTTTTAAGAAGATATTTAATAAAATTATGTTGGGATATATAGATTCCTTCTAGTTTTTGAGAAATTTGAAAACCAAGGAAAAATGTTAACTCACCCATCATACTCATTTCCAAATCAGATTTCATTAGATCTGCAAAGGAATCAGTTAAGGATTGATGAGTTGAACCAAATATAATGTCATCAACATAAATTTGAAAAATCAAAATAATTTTCTTATATTTATTTATAAAAAATGTTGGATATTAATTTCCCTTAACGTAATTATTTTGAAGCAAAAATCCTATAATCCTATCAGACCAAGCTAGAGGGGCTTGCTTAAGTCCATACAAATATTTGGTAAGTTTATAAACATGTTCAGGATGTTTTGTGTCTTCAAAACCAGGAGGTTGTTCAACAAAAACATCCTCTTGTACAAAAACATTAAGGAAGGCACATTTCACATCCATTTGAAAAATTTCGAAGTTGAAGAATGCTGAAAAGGAAAGTAGAATACGAATAGATTCAAGTATATCTATTGGAGTATAGGTTTATTCATAGTCTATTCCTTCTTGTTGATTTTATCCTTTAGAAACCAATATAGATTTATTTCATACTAGGATCCCATTTTGATTACACTTATTTATGAAGACCCATTTTACTCCAATAACAGAAGTTTCCATAGGTCTTTCAACCAAGGTCCGGAATTTATTCCTTTCAAATTCATTTAGTTCATCTTGCATAGATTTTATCCAATCGTCATCACCTAAATCTCCATCAGCGCTTTTTGGTTGTAATTGGGAAAGGAATGCTAGATTTTCTATTTAATTTCTTAAGGAACTTTTTGTCCTTATATGTTGATTTATATCACTAATATTACTATCACTAGGATGATTCTTAAGAAAAAACTGATTTGGGTTTTGTAAAACCTGTTCATCAACATAGGGTAGGAAATCTTCTGGGGGAAATGCTTCAGAATTATCTTCTTGGACATTTTCCTTATCAGAAGGATCTTCTAACAAAGGTTGATAATCAGTTTTTGAAAACACATCTGAAGATGTAGGTTGGGGTTGTTCGAAAACAGAGGAACATTTTCATAAAAATTGACATGTACCGTTTCTTCAATAACACAAGTGTTTTTATTGAAAACTCTATAATCCTTAGAAGTTATGGAGTAGCCTAGGGAAATTCCTTCATCAGAATTTGGTGAATTTGTGTAAGTTATTATTAGTATTCAAAATGAATACCTTGCAATCAAAAACCTTGAAGTAGAAAATTCTAGGTTTTCTACCATTCCATAACTCGTAAGGAGATTTATTAAGAAAAGGTCTAATCAAAACATGATTTATAGTATAACAATAAGTACTTACAGCTTCATCCCAAAAAATTTTTGGCTATAGAATATTCACTCAACATAGTTCTTGTTATCTTTTTAGGAATTCTATTTCCTCTTTAAACAACACCATTTTGTTGAGGCATTCTAGGTGCTGAGAAGTTATGTGTAATGGATTTTCTACTAAAAAAAGTTTCAAAATTAGAATTTTGACATTCTTTTCCATGATCACTATTAATAGTTACCAAAGGATGGTTTTTATCATTTTTAACTTGGGCTCTAAAACTTTTGAAAAAAGAAAAAGATTCAGATTTCTTTTCTAGAAAATTGAACCACGTAAATCTAGTGTAATCATCAACCAAGACAAATACATAATATTTTCCTCCAATGAGTCCAGTTTGTGTTGGAACAAAAAGATCCATATGCACCAATAGTAATGCATCAGTGGTTGAGACTTCATCGACTGATTTAAAACTTGATTTATGTTTCTTTCCATATTGACAAGGATCATAATCTTTTGAAGAATCAAATCTAAGCTCTAGTAAATCCTTAACTAGTCTTTTCTTGGAGAGATTTCATAGGTTCCTAAGGTTATAGTGACCTAAAATTCTATTCCATAACCAAGAATGATCTTCCATTACACTAAGGCAAGGTATATCTTGGATCCTAATGTATTCTAATTTTAGTGTGTAAACATTCTCTTGCCTATTGGTAGAAATAATAAACTCATCCTTGGTATTGTGTACTAAGGGCATGAAATTCCTAAAATTAAAAAGGTAACCTTCATCACATAATTGACTTATGCTAATGAGGTTGTGCATAAGACTCTTAACAAATAAAACATTTTAAATCAATGTTTTTCCAAGAAGAATGATGTTACCTATACTAAAAATTTCTCCCTTAGCATTATCTCATAAAGTTAATTTTCCTTCTTTTGTCTTGATAATTTTTTCAAAGAAGTTTTTGTTACCAGACATATGCTGGGAACATCCACTATGCATGTACCAAGTATTTTTGTTGGTACTCTCTCTATTTTCCTGAAAATAAGAATGTTAGACTTTCAGAATCCAATCTTTCTTGGATTCGGAATTATTAGATAGTAAAACTTTGGGTATCCACATTTTTTTAGAAAAATAAGCTTTATGAAACCCAAGATATTGAACATTATTCAAGGAAATTTTTTTCTTCCAATGCCCACCACTTTGACATTTTGTACAAAAAAGGGGCTCTAGATGGAATAAAATAGTTTTTTTTTTGAAAACAGGTTTTCTGTGAGTATAACATACTCCAGTAGTATTTCCTTGAGGTTTGATTTGAGAATACATCTTGTAAAAATTTTATTTACCAGAAGTAATGTTTGAAATAAATTTATTAAGAGAATATATTTTAGATTTTAATATTATGACTAAATTTCTATCCTCAGGAATTGTTTCCATAGAGTTAGATTTTTCCTAAAAAACATTTACTTTTAAAATATCATTCTTAATATCTTTAGAAAGTTTTTTCTTTTCATAATTTACATCCCTAAAGTCTTTAGAAAGTTTTTTTAGAAGATCATCCTTATCTTTGAGATCTCTAGAGGGGTTTGAAATATCTTTTTTAAGAACTTCTTTCCTAGTATTTTCCTTGTCTAGTTTCTTATAAATTTTACAATTTCTTGCTTCTAACAACTTGGAAAATCTATATACTTCTTCATATGAAAGTATTTCTTCATTATCTGAAGATGAAATGTCTTCATTAGATATAATATCTTCATAATAGCAATTCTTATCAAGAGATAAATTTGTTAAAGCCTTGAAAAAGCGTACCTTGGCCCTAAGACATGTATTTGGGAAAGAAGTAGTAGCAATGAATCCAATATTTTTCTGTGCTGAGGATTCATATTCAGAAGATTCACTTCTCGAAGAGTCTCCACATCTAGTACTCCAAGTGTCATTCGCTTTATGACTTTTCTTGTGCTTCGATCAGTAGAACTTATTCTTGTTTTTTTTTCTGAATTCCTTTCCTTATTTTCCTTCTTTTTTAATAGAGGGAAATTAGGTCTGATACGACATGTTCTTCTACATTCATAACAAGTAACTTCCCCATTTTTCTAATCTTTGTTGTCTCTCTTATTGAAATTATTTTGATAGTTATTTTGAGCTACTATCTTGTTCATTCTCCAAGAAACATTAGCTAATTCATTCTCAGAGTTTTCTGTATCACTAGATTCTGACTGAATAATGAGTTTCTTTGACTTTGATCTAGTAACTCTTTCTAGAGTCTTGGCTTTCATATGTTTTGAAGTAGTTGTAAAATCAACTCCTCCATTCCCATTAATCTTTTTAACATTATTATCATCTCTCTTCATTCTAGTCTCATGCTAAAGAGGAGTTCCAAACAGTTCATCTAAGGAAATCTGTGTGACTTTCCTGTTCTCATCAATTTCTATCTTCTTGGACTCCCACTCATTTGGCATGATTTCTATGATCTTATATACAAGGGCCTCATAATCCAAACTTTTTATCCCATAGACTATAATCTATTCATAATATTCATGAACCTTTACTAAACTTTTCTTATAGGTTCTCCATAAAGAAAATTAAAGCCATGGTATTCAGCTCTCAACATAGCTCTTCTTGTCTCTATAACTTTAGAAGTACCAAAATGTGTAACTTCAAGTTTCTTCCAGATACTGTTTGCAGCTTCACATAAAGATATTTGACTATATATGTTCCTAGTCATAGAACATAGCAATGTATTTATAACTCTGAAATTTTCTTGATATTCTGATTTCTCCTGATTAGTAAAAATTTTCAATTCTTTATTAGGAATCTTATAGTCTCCTGTCAGCATCAGGTAGTTATCAACTATAGTGTTAATAAAAAAGTCTTCATCCTATCTCTATAGTACTCATAATCATTTACATCAAAAATAGGAGGTCTGGTAGGATTTAGATTGTTGATAGAACCAACATTTAAAACTGCCATCTTAAGGAAAATATTTCCACACAAACATGTTAGTAATAAAAGTTTGTAAACAAAAAAAATATCCTAATCAAGGAAAATATAACTATATTATCTCTAAGAAAAACATGAATCTGAACTGTATGAGTCCAAAAATCTGATTCTGAAAAAAATGAAGAAGAATATTTCTCTTTTGAATCTAATCGTGAGATTAATTCAGATTTAACCAACCCTCTGATACCAATTATTGGATCGACATCAAGATAGTTATGATACTGATTGTAGTATCAAAATATGGTGTAGATACTAAATATACAGGGGGGTTGATTATATACTTAAAAAATCCTTAAGTAAATTTTGTATAAATAAAATTCACGACACCTCTAAGTTATAATAATTTTCTTGATTATGAAAAAGAGAATTTGAAAATGAAACTTAAAAAAAGTTTACAAAAACAAAGATTCTAACTTAAATCATATAGAATCCTATTTAATCAGAGAAAAAGTCTAAAGAAGTATAATATAGTTATACTTTCCTCAACAGCCAAAATTAGAGCAGAAAAAAATTTGAAACACTACAAGTAACAAGTAGTAAATCTTTTAACCCAAAGATAAGGGTATCCAACAACCTTGGATAAAGGTCCCTAGATTTATACTTTTAGGAAAGTCTATCTTACCCAAACCTAGGTAATCCCTCAATCCAAAGATCAGTATCTGTCTTGCTATCCTCAGAAGCCCTTGATTTGTAAGGAAATCGACACCTCTGACTTCACAACACGAAGTCTCTGATTTTAAGAAAATCGCACCTCTACACAAAGCAATTCTACACGAAGAAAAGTTTGAACAAGCTGTTCAAACTTTCTACATGAAGCCTAAGAGTTTATAAGAGCCTCTCTCTCTATAAATCACTTCAACATCATGAAAGTAAGTTCTTCAAAAAGTTGGTCTGCCAAAAAACTAAGTTCTGAGCTCATTCAAATGAGCTCATATTTATAAGCACAGGTTCAACAGTCGGCTCCCTCCTTCAATGATCATATTTTTCATTGAATTTTGGAGGGACTTGTACATGTGTCACTCAAACAATGGTTAGTTCATAACTAAATGCACGACATTGTTTTATAACCAAAACATGAGTAAACAAAAATATGGTTACTAGAAAATTCATTTTTTGGACTGTAAGAAAAAATGAAGGTTCTAAGTCTAACCAAAAACTATTCGGAGTCTATAATACATGTATATTTAAATTCTTTTTATTAGAAGAATTCGGAGTTAGAATTCTAGAGAATTCTAGAGTCTTAATTTTAGGGAAATTCAGAGTCTTGAATTCAGTAGAATTCAAAGTCTGAATTTCAAGGAAATTTGGAGTCTTGAATTCAGTAGAATTTGAGGTATGAATTTATAAGAGTTCCAAGTCCGAACATACAATGTTCAGAGTCAAAATTTAGAAAACTCAGAGTCAGAACTCATAAGAGTTTGGAGTATGAATTCAGAGAACTCAAAGTCATAACTCAGAACCTTCGGAACCTGAATTTGGATCCTGAAAACAGAATGCTTTCTATCTAAGTATATATATGATTCCATGGTTTTGGATACTAAACCGAATTTTATACTCAGAAAAAATGAACAATGAAAAACATGGTAAGGATACATTTCCTTGGGGAAGGAAAATTTTCTTTATGAAAGTGAAACATAGAGTAAATGATATTTTCCTTAAGATAAGGTGTTTGTGATTTTGAAAACATAAAGAAATGGTAAAGTCATAAGAAAACCTTATTGACTCAACAATCTCCCCAAACAAGAAGGAATGGAAAAGTCATAAGGAAACCTTATTGACTCAACACACTCAACAGAAAAGGTCTTCTATAGCACCCTAACATAAGTATGAATTCATATAGGAATAGTGCTGGTTCAAATGTCCCTAAACACACCTCACTCGTAGGTTCGAGCCCTGAAGCACTGAACGTATTGCATTTATCAAGTACTTGGGATGGTCGGTACGCCTCAATGAATACTCAGTTGCCGATATGTCTTCCTACCAAATCTGTAGAAGCTTTAGGGAACACTCATCCCTTATCTCTTTATAGAAAGAGACCCCCTTCTCTGAAGAAGGTTCTCAAGATTATCCACAAAAAAAATCAACCATAATAAGATCAAGGTAATCTAAACCCTATCATCATCTTGGTAAGCCATGTAGAAGGATCTCTACCAGGACCTTTATCTGATTGAATGGTGCCCTAGCTAGATGGAAACTCGACCACCTCCTCAAGACAATCCTTAGTTGTCTGTGAGTTGAGATCGCCTCGGAACCTGAGGGGTATCTGATGCTGAAACAAATGTAAGGCACTAGAGTACATGTTTCATCTACCAGTAATGCCAGTTGTAACTACTAACCAATAGGCGGTGATATAGCTGACACACTACCCGAAGGTACTATCTCGGGAAATGGTCCACATACCGAAGCCTCATCACTATACGGACCATCCTCATGGTCACTCCTTGGAAAAGACAAGAAGATGAGATCACCATCTACTCTACTGGTGTCCCAAATAGGTGAAAAACTATATCAATAGCTTTCATCCAATCCTTATCCGCATGTGGGTCTGTCTCACCTCGGAACCTTTGCCATTGAAACTTGTGCAACACACTTAGTCGACGTGAACCCTCTGCTGGTGGGCTGGTTGCAAGGGTTGCCCAATTGGAAGTGGTGCTAATGGTAAACCACCCAAAGGTGATAAAATCTAAATAGGACCCTGCACCGAGGCCTCGTCACTTGGTGGGCCGTCATCGTGTACTCTCTCAGGAATCCTAGCTGGCTGTCTATGTAGAGGAATCCTGATAAAGAACAGGTGCACCACAATCATTATGTTATACTTGGTGAGATGTCTCTAATGAAACCAATGAAAAAAATTTCCAAGGCACATGCAATCAAAGTTTTCCTACACCGAGCTGGAAATATGAATTCAGGGTCCTGGTGTATGGATACGTTGTCCGCCGCACCAAAACTAGACTCCCCGAACTGAAAACCACACTCAAAACACCAGACACTATTGCCACACAAAAAAGATCAGAGTCCTAGTTCTTCGGTGAAACCGAATCCTCTGATACTAGTTTTTCATTACCCACCCCCAGGGCCCATGTCATGAATACCCCAATACAACCTTCCATAGGCTAGGGGCTAGTGACTAGCACTGCAAGGTGTATCCCCTAAAATGGGAAGACATTATCTTTAAACATGTAGGAACACACAGTCCAAGAACACAACAAGAAGCAATTGTGAAGTAAAATACTGTAGTAAAAGAGTAATTAAAGTAAAAGGGGTTGGAATACAAGACCAAATGGAAAGGTATAAGTACAACTGAAAAGTGAAATATAACTGAAAAGGGGAAAACAACTCCTAGGTCATCCTACCTGAAGGGTAGGTACAGCTCACGAATAGTATTCCATACATCACATCACACCAAATGGTCAACTGCCGAGCAGTGACCAACCCTGGCTCTCTCATCCTCAATCAATGCTATACGTTGTCTGCACAAGAGACAACAAGGTGTGGGCGAAGCATGTGAAGGGGTGAGTATAACGATACTAAGTAAGGACCCCAAGACACCGTAGATATCCTAGAACTCCACAAAGTAAAACCACAAATCCTGATCTCAATCAAAAAGCACAAGGAAATAGACACAATTCAATTAGAGTCTCAGCTCAAACCAGGTATACAACTCAGAGAAATAAGATTATGATGCTGACCCGCACATGATCGCTATGAAAGCTGATACCTAGCCACAATATTCTCTAAGTATTGTAACAAGTAACATCCCCAATCAGAATGTAGAACAACTTTTCTTCTGGATAACTCATCCTCTATCGAGTACAGTGGGCCTGCCGAGTCATAGAGAGCTGCTTCCCACTAACCTTGAACCGCTGAGGTACTCCTCCCCATTGTGTAAAATGAGTATTTTGGGTCACACAGAGCATACCTCCCCCACCATGGCCTGCTGAGGTACTCCTCCACATCGTGTACCATGACCTCTCCACACCGTGGAATTCTGAGGTACTCCTCCCCATCCCTTACCATGTCTATCGAGTCACTTCGAGTCGAAAAGTCACCAGTCGTCAAGTCGCAGCCAGTCGCAGGGTTCCGTATATAGTGCACTTGGGAAACCCACTCCCCAAGACATCAATAATTTTTCTACCAGAATGTAGTCTCATAATAATCAACCCAATGATTCATCATTTCATAAGGGTTCCAATGCAGTAGACGATGCGTCAATCAGACACCTGGTTTGTGCATTAATAGCATTTCAGTGCTGAGGGCCTGGTTGGATTCAGGTGCGATGCAACCCGGCAATACTCCAAGTTTCTCCAAATCTTTCATGGATTAAAGTAAAAGGACCATCTCACTCCAAGGATCCCAACATTGTAGACGGTTCTTCAAACGGATGTCCGATTCTTAAGATAAAGCCCTTTTAGTCTTCCTAGGCAGTACTGGGTCCGGGTTCGGTTCACCTAGGTCAGACCGGCCCGACCCGGTTCGGCATGGGCCGAACCAGTTTAACTCGGGTCTGAATCAACCCAGGTTAACCCAAACCACCATGCTCGACCCGTCCCGACTGGGCTGCGGGTCAGGCCATAGAGCCGCGGGTCGGCCCGCTGAGCGGCGAGTCCATCCGCTGGACCGACTCGGTAGTGCCACTAGCCTGGTGGCGCGTTTGGGTAGGTATGAAACAGCGTAGAGCCATGTCAGCAGGTTAACCCATGGGGGTCAACCCAACATGTCGCCACGTGGCACTGTGGGTCCTCCGTGCCGCGGCCGATGGGCCGCGACTTTGCCACCCGATGCGCTGCTGGCGCACGCCCCGTCCACCAGCCGCCGGTTGATCCAGCGGCCCCTTGATCCCACTGTGAACAAAGCAGGCCATGACCTTGCTACTACGTGGGCCCGCCATCAAGGGTGAGCCCCACCTCCACTACGCCAGTTCTGTGGCGGCCGACCGACGTGCCAGCCGACCCATCCTCCGGTCGCCGGGACTGACAAGCCACGCCCCTTCTAGTTCATCAGCAGCATGCGATGGCGTGCCGCGCGTCCTCCATGTTCGGCCAGTGCCGGTCACTCCGACAACCGCCATGGCTTTGTTCCATGACCTCCTCTTGCAGCGTGCATCGACGCGATATCCACCACGTAGCCAGTCGGTGTCGGTACGCTGTCGGTCTTCCATGGAGGCACAAGTATGTAACAAATATAGCGGAGTGTTTGGGCCAGTTTTTTTAGGCCCGAGCCCTCCGCATTAGCCTATTACATGAGGGGGGTTAAGAGTTTAAGAACAATTGAATTGAACAACAAGATAAAACCCACATGATTTTCTGAAATTACCTCCCACAAAGTCAAATGAATCACGGGTCAACCCGTTAGTCTGTTGACCCTCGTTCTTCGTGTAATTTACAGAATGGGGAAGAGGGAATCAAAAATGCACAAGGAAAATAACCCCTACCTCGAATCGTTGGAGAAACGTCCGCTCTAGAAGGTGGATCGTGTTCTTTGTTCCCGCAACCAGTTCCCAAAGACACCACTCATACGTCACCCTTCATTTCATGGTTTGGTGTCACCCTTCACCTCCCGATAGGATTGACTCCATTCCCAAAGGTTTTGACATCACAACGCTCCTTCATCATTTTGTTTCTTGGAGAATCTGTGCTGATACCTCTTCCAATGCTCCATATTTATAGAAGTGGGGGAGGGTAAGTAATGACATGGGGAATTAATGGGGGCTCATAAATTAGGAACCTTCCAAATTCCCCAACGACGTATTTACTTAGGATTAGAAAGTCTATCCATTTAATGGCTTGACACACCACTGGACCCACACACGGCTTGTCCGTTGGAGGATATGAATTAAAATAACAAAATTATTTTATTTCATTTCTTTAAAAAAGTCGCAAAAATTAACTTTTTCTCTAAACCTACTACAGTAAAAGTAAATCCTCCCTTAAGTGAATCCTGAGGTTGCAGATTCAATAGTGCCCTATAATTTTTAATCCATGAAATGATTCAAAAGTTAGAAAAGCCCGCTCATGTGTTTACTGAACGTACCTGAAAAAAAGTTCAGAAAATTTAATAACAGTCACCCTCGACCTGCTCTGGTCTAGGTTAGGCTTTTCCCAGGGGAAACACACCCCAAAGAACCTAAAATCACCCTCAATTTTTTAATCTGAGTTACTATTTAGAAGTTATTGATTTTACAATAAAATAATTGTCAATTAATTATTTTATTTACGGACAAAAATTAACTTTCACTGGTGGCCCATACTGACCAATGTCAGTTTCATCCTAAAGAGAGAATAACCTCACGAGTTCAGAAGTGGCCTCATATTTTTAATCTGAGTTACTATTTTTTAGTTATAGACATTTGAAAAATAAAATAACTTTATTTAATTATTTTATTTACGGTTATGCGATTTTCTTCTTTTCTCACCGGAGGCCTACATCGAATAAACTTAAGTCATGCCTAGGGTAAACCTTCCATCCTGAATGCAACGGTGCCCTCATATTTCTGATTCTGGAAATCATTTAAGGGTTATTCTACTTTTTTAGGAAAACCGCTTATACGTGCTAATTAAAGCTTAACAATTCTTTGCGAATCATTCGGGGCACTCCGTGCCTCGGAATCACGCGACGTCAGATTTCATAGTCTCGAAATAATTCCATATAATTAAAAAAAATTATATATAAATTACAAGACATTACAAGAGATCACAAATAAGGCTTATAAGTTGCCGTGAGTCGAGAGGAGACACTACAGTTTTCGATTTCAAAGATCAAAGAAGACGAGGGTTTCACGATCACGACATTTTTTAAATGATTTTTGGCATTCTTTTTTACCAAAACTGACGCCAAAAATAAAAAAATTAGACTTTTGTTTTTTTCAAAACCGACACCCATAATATATATTTTTTATTTTCAGCGTCGGTTTTGTTAAAAACCGATGCTGAAATTATTCTATTTTTTTATTGTTGGCATTGGTTTTTTGGAAAACCGACTCTGAAAATTAATCCTATGGCATCAGTTTTCTTTAAAACTGATACTGAAATCATTTTTTTTATTTTTGGTGTCTGTTTTCACACAAACAGACACCAAAAATCATCATATTCTGGTTTTTGGTTTCAGTTTTTAATAAAACTGAGGCAAAAAACCACTAATAATTTTTTTGACGTCAGTTTTTTGTGGAAAAATCACAAAAAATATCTTGCAAAAACCATTGGAATCAGTTTATGAAAAAATGACATTATTAATTCGACATTAAATCCTGTATTTATAATAGTGTATGTTTATATGTTATGAATTATTTCCCTTTTATTGAACATATAAATCATGAAAATTTCATGACGGGTGTACCCATATAGAGCTAAAACGCATTGGGTAAAGAATTTGTCTCATGAGACGTTATGCATGGGATTAGGGAGTATACATAATCTATTATGGGACTTTATCCACTATGTGATATTTTTTAGGTATTTAGACATGGCTCATGTTTTTTTCATGTTATATGTTGTTTCGACATTTCCTATATTTCCAATATCTTATGATACTATGTTATTTATGTTATACTCCCATGTGATTACTCTTGAGCCCTATCTTTTATGATATCATGTTATACTTCTCAATCACAAGTTATGCTTCCTTATCATGTTTATTCCCTTAATGGGATTTTTAACTCCCCCTTTTGTATATGTATCCCCTAGGTTATCCCATGAATTTGAGGAGATTGAAAGGATTTATGAGCTCATTACAGAGAAGAAAATAAAAAAGTTTTGTTTTTATTCCCACTTTGACTTATTATGAACCCAATATTCCGAAGACATTAGGCCTCATGATCTTTATATTGAAATTAATGGTTATTTATGTTAAAAATCATTAAATAATATGTGTGAAAGTATTGTTCCACTATATATGGTATCATAGAAAGGTATATTTTTTGGGGGATTGGGATTATATAACTTTAGTAAAAAACCTAAGTATATTCCTGAGTATAGGATAAAATGCTAAATTTTTGGTATGGTAGAGATTATGTGGTCTTCCAAGAAATAAATAACTATTTGGATACTATAATTAGATGTGGTTATAGTGTAGTTATAGCTATGGGTAATAAATCCATGAAGGGAACACTGAGATAGACTTGATCGTCACATGGTGCATGAAAATAGGCCTTGTTTCACATCTAGTTTGACAATCCCAAGTGATATGTTTTGGAAATTAACAAACTCTTTATGAACCATTATTAAGGACTTGAAAAAATTATTATGTTATAAAATATAATTGGAAACATTATCATGGATAATCTATATGGAAACCTAGAGAATCATAAGATGGGATATACTTATCATTTGTAAGTTATTCATTCTAGGTTTATAAGTTTCTGTTTTATATGAAAATTCATTATCATATTATTTCTTTTATTATTTTTATTTAATGGCGAAAAATAAGATAAATCCTACCAACTACCAATGCGATGGTAAATTTAATGATTCCCCTATCAATATTTCTAACCTAGTGGGAATGGAAGCTACACGTATTTTTATTATTCCCAATGAGCTATCTAAAATTACAATTAACAACTGGAACATTGTTGAATCTATAAACACATAAATAAAGAGAAGGATGTCATTTCATGGATGTTAAAGTGTTAAAGATGATAAAGAAAAATGATTCAATTTCCTAAAAGTCACAAATATGAGAAGAGGAACCATGAAAAATCACTTAAAGAAACTGGAAGATGCTTTATGTGTGGGAAAGGGGGAAACAAACCAACTAACTACTGAATAAAAATAAAGATTTTGGTTAACAACACATAGGGAAATAAATTTCAACCTAAGGTACCATTAATAGTTCAATGTTGTATATGTGAGGAATGTGGCCATTATATGATTCAATGCCATAATCCAAGGATTAATTACTAAGGGACTATGTTATGAGAATAATTAAAGTTGAATGAATGAATTTTTTAAGTTTTAGAATATGATAATCATGTTTTGAAATATTTTTAACGGTATTTAGTAATAATAATCATGATACTTATAAGGATCATTTTACAAATGTTTTTCTTTACGTATTTGGAATAATATGTTGAATGTTATTAATTACCTAGAAATGTGATTTAACAGTAATTTGATTTTTTTTTAAAACACATAATTGAGGAAAAGATAATATTTAATATGTTCATAATGTTAGGGTAATTATAATCAATTAAATTTATTTGATTTTTTTAAAATTAAAGATCTCAATATAAAATATTAGAGGTAAAAAAAGATATTTGAGAACTAATGTTATTTTTGATGATGTTAAACATATTCCTGAGAATGTTATATGATAAAGGTGAATTATTATTATTATTAACAAGTTTTTTCCATAGTTTTTGACAAAGGATTACCCATAATCTAGGAAATAACTCATCAAGATTGAAGCCACAACCAAAGGGATAAAATGGTTCAATGCCTACAACTGGATTATGTGATGTATTGGTTAATATGACATTTTTTTACTTAAATTATTTAATTTATAAATAATAATTTTATTTTGGGAAATATATTATAGGATCAATTATTTTTTATTTTTAATATTTTTAGGTAATTTTGGATATAGGTTTATTTATTTAAGGAATGATCTATGTTAAACCATTGGTTTTATTGTTTAATTTTGGATATGAATTTATTCATATTTATTTTGGGTACTATCATACTTTATTATTACCATTTTGGTTCTAATAAATAAATGATTAATAGACTATTACTACTTTATGGATATTATGTTATAGTAAAAGTTAATTTTAGTGATTTAGGAATAAAAAATTCATATTTGATATTCATTCCTTAAAGTAATAGGTGAATTGAAAATTGATCGAAGCATAACCAAAAGATGAAATTGTGCTTATGAAATAAAAATATATCAAGTAAGTATATTTTCTGGTGTTATCTATATTAATATTAAAATAATCCCTTAACTATAGAAAAATGGTATTGAAACAAAAATGTTATCCTATTACCTTCATATTTGATGAATCAATGTTCTTTGAACTCATCACAAATTTTTTGTTTTTTAATCGTTAACTTTCTATTCATAATTCAATTTCATATGATCAATGATATCTATGAATATCTATAATTATTGAAACTCTTTTTCCATTTACATATTTTCAAATTCTATCAATTTTATAATACTTGGAAACCTAGTTATGTGTTATTTTATATAACCTTCAAATTTCTATTTCTCTCTTTTAAGAGGAAGTTTTATTAATCCATTTTATATTGTGGATTTTCTACAAAATATTTTTCAAATTTTAAAATGATCATAAGTTTAAATATTTAGGGTAAAATTTATTTAATGGGGTATAATTTAACACCATAATGTTTCAAAAGAATACTCTGTTCGATAACATATAGAACACAAAACACTAAGATTTAACAAACCACATTATATTATTAAAATACTATTATTTATGAATGATCATTAAAATCTATCTTTTAAAATTGATGATGTGAATATAAATAAACACATTATAAAAAATATATATAATGTTTTTTTATAATATAAATGTATTGATTAATTCAAAATGGTAATTATTCAAATTTTAGTAATGTCATTCCATGCCTCAAAAATGCGTTTCTTTACAAATTATTTTTTTTGTTTTTGTGAGCAAGTATTTTAATTCATTTTTGGAAATTTTATAAATTATATTTTATAAAATGAAAATATTTTTTAAAATAATCATTTTAATGTTAAAGTATGGTGAAATTTTTTGATATTTTTGAAAAGATTTATTTTTAGTGAATAGTTTAAATTACTGGTTCTCCAAATACTACAATTTATTTTCCTTAAATCATATAATTTTAAAGTTAAAATATATTTTTTATTCAGTATTAAAGTTACATAGGATAAATTTTATTTATAATTATCTAATAAAATTCATTTTAATGGGAAATTTTCATGACTGTGGGAAATTTTTTTTACGCTTAAAAATATGGTTTTCTACAAACTATTTTTCAGTGCATAAAGTCTATCCATTTTAAATAAATAAATTATCCCCTGGTAAGGAATAATTTAATTTAAATTTATATATTATATATCTTTTTATATGAATTTAAATTCATATAATTATGATCTCTAGATATATAGTTAATTTAATATCATTATATACTCCCAAAATACATTTATTGATAATCTTTTATTTTGACACGTGTTGCGGGTTTAATTTTAAATTAAATTCTACCAATTATATGAATTGAATTTGATAAAAAATTTTACATTTTTTTAATCATAATAATTAATATTCTATAATAATATCAGCTTAATTTTTGGTCAGATTGAATAGTAAAAATAGTAAAAATATGATACAATTGTTAATGTTAAAACATGTTTACCGATGGGGGTGACACTAACGAGATAAATAGAATAAAATGTTTATTTTTTTCCATTTTAAATGTTTGAGTTTTGGATTAGAAACATCACCCTTCCACTCCATTATATATAAATTTGGGAAACACTTGGTTTGACAGAGGCTTCCCATTATTGAATAGTTTTGGGTACTTACAAAAATTCTATTCCACCTAAATAATAAGAAGGGAACCCCATCTCCTCATTTATTCAAACCTATACAGAAAATAGGATTGGCCAAAACCTGAAAAAACATCTCCAAAAAATCATTATCAATTAATATTTCTTTTTTTTCTTCCCAAAAGACTAACCTTTGGGTTCTTAATAAGATATCCAAAGGAGTTTATTCTAAGAGAAAGTAATCATCTTCACTGAGATCCATATTTTTACTTCTTATTTTTTCACCATCAACTATGCCTTAAAAATTACAATATAATAACAAATACTTCTACTATATACTGAGATATTATTATGTTTATTTAATAAAAAATTTCCATCACTATAGGGTCCTAAAAACATGGAAGAGGGAAATAAAATACTCCAAAAAATTTGATAAATAAAAAAAATGAATGTTAGATTAAGAATTTGAAGAATAATTTTGAAGAAGAAAACTTTGGAAAAGGACCCAGAGTGGTCCATTGTTTCGCACGGAATCTGGGGATGACCTCCTGGACGGGAGATTAAAACGTTCCGTTCGGTTTCTAACGGGTTTGTTCGTAGAACCGGAAACATCCAATGATTCCACATCCGTTTGGACCTACTTTCCAAAGGCAGGCGCTCATTAGCTTGTGGACTAATGAGGCTTAGGAATTTGCATTGGTCGAGAGGATGGGAGGTCAGACTCATCACACCTTTTTGAGGGGAATTATTGTCTACTCCGGGACTCTCTTTATAGATTTAAGTTATGTTCGTGAATCCTTATTATATTACCAAGTATAAAATGAGCTTTCCTTTAGTTTTAACAATCAATGATTAAATATGCAAGAAATTTCAGAGAATCTTTTATATGTATTCGAGGTTCTTCATCAATAGAGAATCATCTATATCTGTTTAGAGATTCTTGGTCAATGGTATCCTTCAAAACATTTATATAAAAGTATCTTGGTCATTATGATGACCTGGCTGGTTTTAAAGCCACTCAGTGGGGCACTTGAAGTTTATCGTCATTCAGAAGGACATGGATTATTTCAAAGTTGGGATCGAACCCATAAATGGGCTACCTACGTATCCTTTGTTTTTGGATAAGGAATCAGAACCCACGTAGTTCGAGTTTATGGAGTATGATGTTTATGATTGATAGCTCAAAGATGAATGTCATAATTACTTTTACACTCTAAGCTCACGTGAGTCATGCTCGGTGTGAGAAACAAGAGGTATTAGTAAAAATTTAGACAATTGTTCCATGAAAGATGCAATCATAAGAATTTGTTTGGGGCTTATGTATGGATGACTGCCCAGATAGATGAAGGTTTAGGATTTACTTTTAGGGAGAAAATCCATGAACAGGGTCCATAAAGTTATATGTGCTTCATGGAGATTTGAATACTCTAATCTTGGGGCTTAATCCTAAGGAGGATTCCCAAGTTAGGAGGGGACTTATGATTGGGTTTTACTCCTGAAAAGGAAACCCAAATCAAAGGTAAATTATGACTGGTTAAGAGAAATTTAAGGGGACTTGGGGATTATTCTTTAAAAGGAAGCCCAAGGTTATGACTGAGTCTTATTCCTGAAAAAGGAGACCCAGGTTAGGGATTAAGGTTTGGGGATTACTCCTGAGGAGGATGCCCATATTTGAGGTTGGGGCTTATTCTTAAGAAAGATTCCCAAGATTAAAGGACTTTATTGGGGCTTACTCCTGAGGAGGATGCCCAAGATTTGGAACTTTAAGAATTTGGGGCTTACTCCTGAGGAAGATGCCCAGATTAAAGGTTTGGATTGGGGCTTACTCCTGAGGAGGATGCCCAGATTAAAGGTTTTATAACTGGGGATTATTCCTGAAAAGGAGACCCAGGTTAAGATTCTCTCATCTTAAAGGATGAGGTTTAATGAATGAACTCTCCATATTTTAGTGACATAAGGATATTTAAATCACTAGACTTTGAGAGAGATTCCACAGAATTCCTTTCAGATAAGAAAGTCAAATCAAGAAATCATGCCATAAATGGCTTTGAAGAGTGTCTTGAAGACTGAATCTTGAAAAGGAAAGGTGAAATGGCTTAAGAGGGAAAAAATGGGCAATATGGGCACCCAAAAAGATAGGGGCGTGCAAGTCTTGCAAGGCGCGCAAGTATTGGTTGCGCAGGTATACCTGCGCGACACATGGTATACTTGCACGATTTTCAACCAGCATTGAAATACTTGAGCGACTCTTTTTTAAACCCTTTAGAATGTTCTTGAGGTTCTTCCAGAAAGGGGATGCGCAAGTTATATTGAAGGAAATAAGTCGGCGCGCAAGTGTTTGATAAGTTTCAACACTTAGGCCTTCCTCCTTCTCTTTAGATCTTCCGTTCTAGGTAAGAAATTACCTTAGAAGTGTTCCAGAAGCTTTGAGAAGAGACTTGGGCGTCGGGAGCTTCAATCCGAGTTTCCGAAAAAAGATCCCCTTGAATGGGGGGGCCACAGGGTCTATTTATAGGAAAAAGAAGACCCTGGGCGGTTACCGGGCGGTTACCAATTAGGTCGCGCAAGTCACCTGCGCGACCAAGGTAGTCGCGCAAGTACACTTGCGCGCCAGTTAGATAACCTGTGCGGTGAGGTTGCTTTTGATCCTTTCTTCCTTCCTTTGTTGATTTTTGATGTTTTCTTCAAAGGCTGAATCACTTTGAGCTCAGATATTCCTTTTTCTGATCTTTAGATTCTGTGACGAATGGTGCATCAACAAAAGTCCCCCCTCAGAGTTGGATCCGGAGAGAAATGAGGATTTGACTCTGAGGAAATCGAATCCCTCCAAAGGAAAAGGGAGGGCGCGCAAGTCTTTCAGTGCGCAGAGGGAGGTGCGCAAGTCTGCGTCGCGCAGGACTTAAGCGCTCTGGGTGTGGCGCGCAGGTAGGCTTCCTGGCCTATAAATACACGGCCTCACCTCCGTACATGTATCCGGATTTCCAGACTTCATCCCTTCTCGAGCTCTCGCCGCGCAGGTTACCTAAGCCGCGCAAGTCTCTTTTCCACTATTCCCTCGTTGTCGCGCTCCTGTAAAGGTATTCTTACTTGCGCGGTTTATACTTGCGCATCAAAAACTAGCGCGTCACACAAAATACTTGCGCGTCCCTGTTTAGACTTGCGCGACTTAATGCCTTGGCCATTTTTTTCCGAATTTTTTCACAAATTTTAAAAAAATAAACCCATTTAAGAGTTAAATTTTTTCAACTTTTGTATAGATTCAATGGATCTTAAGGGAATTGGAACGGCTGATGAACTGGCTAGCAAGCAGATTGATGACATGATGAACATTATTGGCCATGATTACTATGATATCTGCGACAACACTTTCCCAGATTTGGATAAGTACTTGAAGAAATATCATCTTAATTTCCCACAGAGCATCTACCTGTCTCTGTGTGTTCATGGTCATCTGCAAGGAGTCAATGTCCCAAATGCAGACAATTATACACCTGAGATGCAGCTGCACTGCTATTTCTCTATTTCGATTATGCTGTGCATTAAGAGCAACAACAATGGTGTGAACTTTCAAATTCTTCCTCCACGTCATTTCCTTGCAGATATGAAAATGGCAAACCCATGGGCTGAGATGTTTTCCACTGCCGGTTGGTGGGGAGAAGACAAACATGGTATTAGAGAAATATCTGAAAAGAGTATTCTCTCCAAATGGCTCTTTACTTCCAATGCTCCATTCTCAAATCCATGTATCCATCTTCTAAGTCTCTTAGACAGAAACAGAGTCACTGTTTGATCAGCAGAAAATTTTCTCAAACCGCATTCAAGAACATCCTTTTACAATTGTTCCAAGAAGAGCTGGTATCACTGCATCTCTTATTGTATCTAGTTGAACGAGTGAATTCTAGGTGGTTGCTAATGAAGATCGGGATTCCGTAAATCAAATGAAGTGTTATGTTGAAAGCCTCTTGTAATTCTCGAAAAAGAGAAGAGACTCCAGTCTGTGGATGTCCTTCTAACTCTTGTGTATAAAAAAAAACACTTTCGTCTTCAATCATTTATACCTGCATTCTTCCATTACCTGCTTCAAATTTACTTAATCCAATGGGCCTAGTAATCATAGTTTGATTTTTACTAGAATTATTACAAATAATCCTACAAACTTTGAATCTTTTAACTGCTCAATATTACCTAAATCATACAAAAATGTATATTTAGTGAGCTGGAACTTGACTTTTATTCAGAGTTCCTTTGTCTTTTGTGTGGGCAGTTTAAAGTCATGCATACCAGACATAAAGGGGCTAATGTTTAAGGTCGAAATAGCTTTGACCGAAATGGACTAAAAAAATGGATTCAATTCCATGAAAATTTATCTGAAAACATATTACCATAGTCAAGTATGAGGGAAAAAATGTAAACTATGGCTTAAGAATATTTGAATCTGAGGAATGATATGAAAAAAGAGCTAAAAGGCATTAGAAGAAGTAGTTTCCAAGAATGAAGTTACTATTATTTAACAAAACCCGTTAGGGGGTTGAAATATGCAGGGCCACCTATGGGCATTGGCTGCATGGTCAAATAAATAGCATCTTTTGGTTGACAAGTTTGTTATGTGGACTGTTTATACAAGGCCACCTATGGGCACGTGCTGCATAGTCAGGCAAAAGAACTCCCAGAAATTTACTTTCCTATTGCTAAAAGCCGGTGAAAGTTTATGGAGATTCAAATTTTCTAAAGCATAGAGTTTGTTGTATGGAAAGAGGTACTTGAATATGGAGAAGATATTTCCGAACAAGAACATCGAAGAACTGGATGAATATCACTCCTACGAAGGTCTGACCCAAATGTAGGGAAGAAGAATAAACCATAGACTTGAATACTTTCAGATCATGAAAAAGGATATGGGACAAATATGTTAAGGATGGCTATTTTTTTCGGATCCCTTCATATTGTCGTTTAAGACAAATAAGGACAAAAGAGGCATTCTTCCCAAGAATGAAGTTACTATTATTTAACAAAACCCGTTAGGGGGTTGAAATATGCAGGGCCACCTATGGGCATTGGCTGCATGGTCAAATGAATAGCATCTTTTGGCTGACAAGTCTGTTATGTGGACTTCTTATGCAAGGCCACCTATGGGCACGTGCTGCATATTCAGACAAAATAATTCTCAGAAGTTTGACATTTTTGTGACTAGAAGTCATGAAAAGGGTTATGAAGATCTGAAAATATTTACGGTTAGGATTATAACACATAAAGATGGGTATTGTCCAATGTATATAGAGATACATAGGTCAATGAAAACCATAATCATGTTGTGGCTGGGTCCTGAATTGAAACTTGGACTTCACTACGTATCTCATAAGAATGAGAATCAAGCCATACGTAGTTCTTGAAATGCAGTTTAACGTCGTGCAGGACGAAAGTATGAGTGATCTTAGTTTAGGGTCATAGAATTCGGACCATAATAATGAATACATAGTGTGTTTTTTCATGAGGACTTTTCAGCCAAGGGACTGAAAGTGAAATTTGGGGTTAGGCCCAAAAGACTTGGGACTGGATTCGAGGGACACTCGAATGTTCCTACATATCCCATAAGGATGGGAATCAAGTCCACGTAGTTCTAGAACTACCCTTTGTACAAATTTGGTTCGTACATGTGAAGGGTGAAAGGGGACATTAGTGAAATGATGGTTTAACCTGAGATAAAAAGTTTAGGCATTACCATGTATGCACGTAGTCTTTTGAAAATGAAACATGATTTTTTTTTAAAAATCAATGTCAATAATGGTTCCTTCTCAAATGAGGAAATCAAAGAATATTGTAGTTTATTGTCGTACCGGAAAAAAGTGTTGTATAGTTTAACGTCATATAACAAGGACAAAAGTGAATCAATGTAAAGATATTGATTCCAGGGGCGGTTTCACAAATCAACATCACATGAGGTTGTGGTGAACCGATGTGAAGAGATTGTTTTTGGGCTTGAACCCTGGGAGGTTGCCTATATACCCAGCCTGGAGGGCGAGGATCAAAGTCCGTGTAGTTCAATTAAAGAATGAATTAATGATCAAGTTGTTCTTGTGGACAATGATCTAATAAAAAATAATGTTGGGACTTACACATGGTTAGTGGCCGAAAGGGAGTGTTATGGTTGATGTTCGCTCTAAGCTCACGTGAGTCATACTCGGTGTGAGAAACAAGAGGTAATAACAACCTTAACGATGTACAGATTAATGTCATGTAGGACATAAAAAAGGACTATGCAATTTAAAGTCTTGCAGTTAGGACTATTGGTGCTGCACAGTTTAGTGTCATGTAGTAGGGACAAAATGCAGTTTAATGTCATGTAGGACCTATCCAGGATTTTCTATACAGTTTAGCGTCATGTAGTTAGGACGATGGGGATAAAATAGTTTAACGTCATATTGGACGAAAGGGGGACTGTGCAGTTTAATGTCATGCCGTAAGGACAAAATAACACACCATTTATGTCATGTTGGACGAAAGTGTGAATAGTTTAAGGTCATATGCATGGACCGTGGATGGTGCAGTTTAATGTCATGCTGGACCTTTGATGATTATATAATTTAACGTCTTTTCGGACGTGAGGGACTTTTATATAGTTTAATGTCATGTAGTTTAGGACGTCACAGTTTAACGTCTTGCTGGACATAAGGGATTTGCAAATAGTTTATGGTCATATACATGGACCAGGGATGATGCAGTTTAAGGTCATGATGGACGGTTTAGGGAACTTTTTCACAGTTTAATGTCATGTGGGACGAAGTTGCAGTTTAAAGTCATACTGGACCATTGCTGTATAGTTTAACGTCATATAGAAAGGACGAACTGGTGCTGTACAGTTTAAAGTCATGTAGCTAGGACTAAGGTGAACCAATATGAGGATATCAGTTCTGAGGACTTTTTACAGTTTAACGTCATGCTGGACGATGAAAGTGCCACACAGTTTAATGTCATGTTGCTAGGACACAATATAGTTTAATGTCATCTCGGACAAAATATAGGATCTTCTGTACAGTTTAATGTCATGTAGATAGGACATAATAACAGTTTAATGTCATGTAGGACAATTTATAGTTTAATGTCATCTTGAACATTGAAGGTGACACAGTTTAACGTCATGTTGGACGAAGTTGCAGTTTAAGTTCACACTGGACCATTACTGTATGAACCAATTGTAAGAGTCTTGGTTCTGGGAACAATATGTTGTGTTTATACAAAATACTTCTTCAGAAATCTGGCATTAGTTGGAGTCGTGATGTGTTCTCCATCCATTGAGATCAGAGAATACGCTCCATTGGAGTAGACCTTATGTATTGAATAAGGTCCTTCCCATTTTGGTTCAAGCTTGGGAGGCTTCTTTCCTGGTATCATTGGTGCTCTGAGAACCAATACCAATTCTCCCTAAATGAATGAATGAAGACGAACATTTTTGTTAAAAGCTCGTGCTATCCGATCCTGATAGATTTCCAAGTGGTTCAAAGTGCACAATCTTTTCTCATCTAACTGTTCCAATTCATTCAACCGCTTTTGGGATTGCTCATCTGTTGATAACTGATCACAAATGGCTATTCTGAGTGAGGGAAATTGAACTTCAATTGGCAAGACTGCTTCTGTTCCATATACAAATGAATATGGAGTCGACCGCGTTGCATTGCGAGTGGTAGTCCGATAAGCCCATAAAGCATGAAAGAGTTTATCAGGCCATGACCTCTTATCTTTATCCACCATCTTTTGCAGTATATTTGAAAGAGTCTTGTTGAAGGCCTCTATCTGACCATTAGCCGCTGCATGATATAGAGATGAATGGTTGGACTTAAAGTTGTATTCTTGATACAATTTCTTTACCTCAGAAGAACAGAAATTGGTGCCGTTGTCCGTCAATATGGTTTGAGGGACACCAAATCTAGTAATGATTTTGGACTTGATGAAGCTAACAATGCATTTAGAACTAACTTCTTTGAGAGGTACTGCCTCTGCCCATTTGGAAAAGAAATCAGTAGCAGTAAGAATGTACTTAAACTGCTTGGCCGTAGCTGAAGGGTAAGGTCCCACCACATCCATTCCCCATGTGGAAAATGGCCATGAGTACTTAGCTGTATGAAGCAACTCTGGAGGTTGATGAATGAAGTTGGCATATACTTGGCATGAATGACACTTCTTTGTGAAATTAACACAATCTTGTATCATTGAAGGCCAGAAGTATCCAAGCCTTCGAATTTGATCATACAATCTATGTCCAGACTGGTGGGCACCACAGACTCCTGCATGCACTTCTTTTATGACAGCCATTGTCTCTTCACCATCAATACATCTGAAGAGAACTCCATCAAAACCACGTTTGTAGAGAATTTTCTCGAGGTGGTTTGGACCATCATAAAGAGTGAAATTGACCACGCGTCGCCGAATTTGTTATTTCTCGGCTCTATCAGGTGGAAGTGTTCCATTTTGAAGGTATTCCTTGATAGGTGACATCCATCCTGTAGTATGACCATACGGTTCAGGAATGTGACTAATTTCATTAATTTCCTCTGTTCTGACTTGAACATAAGGTGAAATTGCACGACGGTGGGCAATACAGATGGTTGTCTCGTCCCGATTTGGATCTGCTAAAGCTGTGGCTATATTAGCCAGGGCATCAGCTTGAGCATTTTGTGATCTTGGGACATAAGAAAATGTCGGTTCTGAATGGAATTCCGACATTAACTCTCTGACGTAATCATACAAAGGGATTAATTCTTCTTTTCTGATGGCATAATCCCCATTGACTTGTTTGATTACCAGGTCTGAATCACCTTTCACCTTTAAGTGATTCACTTGTGCTTGAAGCACTAACTCCAGGCCTGTAATGAGAGCTTGGTATTCAGCTTCATTATTGGTACCACCTTCCCACAACAAAAAGGAATAAGGTAACACTGCCTTATCTGGAGAAATGAGCACAATTCCTAAACCAACATTGTTGAATTTAAGATTTTCCATTTTCTTCCCCGTTGGACTTCTAGAAGCACCATCAAAATACATTTCCCATGTTTGAGGACTCTCTTGAATAGAGAAAACTTCCTCATCAGGGAGTTCGATATCTGAATACGTGTCTTCCACTGAAGGATGTTCAGCCAGGAAATCAGCCAGAGCTTGGCCCTTAATTGCCTTTTGAGACACATACTGGATGTCGAACTGCTGTAGAATAACCGCCCACCTTGCCAGACGTCCTGTAAGCATTGGACGACTAAGGATGAATTTGAGTGGATTATTACGAGATACCAATTGGACCTCGTGATGTTGCAGGTAGTGTCTCAGTTTCTGAACTGCAAGGATTAATGCTAGGCAGCACTTTTCAATACTCAAATACCGGGTTTCTGCTTCAAGCATAGTTCTACTGAGATAATAGAGACTATTTTCATTCCCAGCATCATTCTTTTGAGCGAGAAAGGCACCCAATGATCGCTCTAAAGCTATCACATAGAGGATAAGAGGCCTACCCTCAACAGGTGGCATGAGTACTGGTGGACTCAAGAGGTATTTATTGAGAGCATCAAATGCTTCTTGACATTCTTCAGTCCACTGGTAAGTGACTCCTTTCTTCAATAATTTGGTAAAGGGTAAACTTTTGCCTGCCAAATTGGCGATGAAACGCCGAATATAGGCTAAGTGTCCTTGAAGTCCTCTTAATTCTTTCAAATTCTGAGGAGGTGACATACCAAGGATTGATTTGGTCTTCTCAGGATCGACTTCAATACCACGATGGCGTACAACAAAGCCGAGGAATTTTCCTGAGGTTACCCCAAAAGCACATTTTAAGGGGTTCATCTTCAAATTATGTTGTCGAAGCTTGTGGAATACGACATCCAAATTAGCCAAGTGATCAAAACGTTGTTTGGATTTAACCACCAAATCATCTACATAGAATTCAACAAATTTCCCTAGAAAAGGTTTGAAGATATGATGCATGGCGTGTTGATATGTTGCACCTGCATTCTTTAAACCAAAGGGCATCACCTGGTAACAAAACACACCTTGAGGAGCTCTGAAGGCTGTATATTCCTCATCTTCTGGGGCCATTCGGATATGATTATATCCATAATATCCATCCATGAAAGAAAGTACTTCATAGCCATCCGTCGCATCAATTAAGAGTTCTGTAATCGGAACTGGGAAATCATCTTTAGGACAATACCGATTAAGATCTCTGAAATCGATGCAAACCCTAATTTGTCCGTTCTTCTTCTTTACAGGGACAATATTAGCCAACCACTTGGGATATTGAACTTCTCTGAAGAAGTTAGCTTTGATAAGCTTATCCACTTCTGCCTCGATTTTGGAAGTATAGGTTGGGTGTGTTCTTCTCGCGGCTTGCTTGAATCCTCGATGTTCTTTTGGCAAACCCAAATGATGGGTGGAAACATCAGGATCAAGGCCAGGAATCTCTGTATAATTCCAAGCAAAAATATCTTTATTTTTCTTTAGAAAAGAAATATACATCTCTTGTTCTTCAAGGGTCATGGCCGCACTAATTAAAGTGGGGCGTGGATCTTTCTCTGTACCCAGATTTACTTCTCTGAGTTCATCCACAGTGGTAGAGATACCCTCTTCAAATGTTGGAGGAGCATCTCTAAGATCTTCCTCTTCCTCTTCATCATGTGTTATTTCTTCCGTTTCTACTTGCAAAGTAGATGAAAAAACGAGATTCTCATGATCATAAGAGATGTCAAAATTTTCACATTTTGAAGAAGAAGCTTCCATTTCCGACCCTATTGATGATAAAGGGTCTTCTTTGGGAAATAAAGAGGAGATGATGGATTGAGAATCGACATCAATATTCACCTCTGGTGTTGCTATAACTTCTTCTGGCCTGATTAGCGAAGTATAGACTTGTTGGATTTCAGCAGACGAAATGAAAACGTCACCACTTATGCTTTCATCACTGCTTGGTAAGTTACCAATTTCTCCCATGTTGTCTGGCTCGATTGCCGTAATTGACATTATGGATCTTTCCATAAGAGTATTTTGATTTGGGCCTATTTTGTCAATTTGACTGATAGGTAACACATAATCTGTACTCACATGTAAAAATGGATTTATTGGAATTTTTTCCAAACCATATGGAGCATTAACTTTGGTAATTTCCTTCATTGTAGATTTTTCTCTTCCCTTCATGTGATAAAATTCCGCCTCAATGTATTGAGACTCACATGTCTTGAACGGGGACTTATCACCATTCAATGTTCCAACTTGACCATCGAAACAGTATTTGAGACATTGATGGTATGATGAAGGAATAGCTGCATGCTGATGTAGCTAGGGTCTTCCAAGCAAGATATTGAAAGCTGAGTCTTGATCAACAATCATGAAATCTGAATTGGAAACAAGATCTCCAAACTGAGTTCTGAGTGTAACTTCTCCCAGTGGTTCTTGTTCATTTTTATCATATCCTTGCAACATCATGGTAGAAGGAGATAAATCAGATTCCGTGAGGCCCAATCGACGAAGTGTGCGAATGGGCATGAGGTTGACTCCTGAACCATTGTCAATGAAAGCTCTTCGAACATCTATACCATTGACTTTGCCAGATAAGTACAAAGGTTTTATGTGCCCATGCACAACATCATCTTCATCTTTATCAGTAAAAGATATCACTGCATGGCATTCTGCAGGATTATTCTCTATGTGATAGATTTCAGCTGCAGCAATTTCAGCTTCAAACTCCTGAGGACTTGACAAAGCTTCGATGAGTGCTTCCCGAAGATCTCTTGACAGATTCAAAGCATCCAAAATTGATAACTTGGCTGGTACTTGGGCCAAGTGTTTCAATATATCATATTTTTGATCTAGAGGTCTGCGTTTCCCAATAGGAATATGCGGTTTAGCAGGTACCTTGGAAGCAGATGCTTTGGAAGCTGATGCATCTTGTATTGAAGTTGGAAACATCCTTGGTTTTGGAAAATTAGACTGATTAGATCCATTTACTTGCTGAGATAAAGAAGATGGAACTTTTAATCGGTCTTCCAAAATAACTATGCCGAAACTGAGTTGGCCATTGGCAGAAGAACTTGTTTGTTCTTTTTGAGCTCGCTGAAGGGCTCTACCACGAGTTTCTACTGCATATACAGTGCTAGTAGGGGTAGAATTAGAGTAGTGGCTTCGAAAAGATCCACGTTTTCCCCTATATCCTGAACCTTTAGAACTTCCTCGGGTTCCCTTATTTGATACAGGGAATTCAGGCTCATCAAGACTGGAATATGAATCTGTTAATTGAATCATATTAACAGAACCAAAGATTAACTCTTCGTCTGATAAAGACTCTGCCTGGTTAGCCTGTTTAGGCTGTGCCGTTTGGTGGGACGGTGCCCGTGGCTTCGAAGTAGATGGCATGAAATCTGCCAGAGTCAAAGACAATTTAGGCTTTGCTACATACTCATCTTCTCCTGATTCCTCTTTCTTCTTTGAATTGAGCTGCCCTTTTGAGAATTTGTCTTTTGATGGAGGCTTTACTGCAGCTTTTGTAGGAGACACAATTGGCTTCATCAATTGTGTTCGCAAAATGGAATGGGTCCGATTGATTGTCTTTCTGACAATCCAATCATCATATTTTTTCGCAGTTTTGCTTTTGACTTCCTGCCACTCGCCTCCTTCCTCTGGATCTGTAGCGGTAATACACGCTACATGAGCTGAAGAACCCTTCAATTTGACTTGTCCCAAGTCGACCATCTTTTGCAGGAGGTCTTTAAAGACAAAACACTCCTGGATGGGATGCCCCAACATTTGATGAAAGGGACAATAATTGGGACGGTCTTCATATCCTTCCTTGTTTGGCCTCTTCGGCACTGGTAATTGAACCAAATTATTTTCCAGAGCTGAAATGAAGTAACCAGGAACTTGCTCACTTCGGAAAGAGTATGTTTTACTCTTCATATCCTCAAATTGTTTTCGTCGTTGATCTTTTTGATCATTTGGACGAAACAACCTTTGTTGTTGGCGTTCAGGAGGTGGAGCCCTTCGAGAAGATGAAGGTTTTGAAGTAGAAATAGGTACAGGTGCCTGTTTAAGCATAACTGTAGCAGTTTCTGCTTTACCCATTCTTCTTCCTGGAGCTGATGGAATTACACGAGATTTAACCTTAGCCTGTATAAGGGAATCTTCAATCTGTTGAGTGATTGAAGTAAGGTCTCGAAACCCTCCTGTGTATTTCACAGGGATCAATGGCGTGCGTAATTCGTCACGCAAATTTGCCACACAGATTGGCAACAATTCCTCCCGAGGGAGTGCTAAACTTAAGGAATACGTTAATCCCTTCCAACGAGCAATGAAATCAGAGACTCTTTCATTATCCCTTTGCTTGCAGTTTGTAAGATCGAAAACTGTCGTTTTTGGCAAAGTTGAGCTAAACTGAAGAAGGAATTTTTGACGAAGATCCTCCCATCCGATGACTGACCGAGATTGTAAGCTTGTATACCAGACAAAAGCTGGTCCTTGCAAGGTTCGCACGAAGCATCTGAGTTTCACTGCTTCTTGCTGCTCTGGAGTTCCCATCATAGGATCACAACAAAACACGTAATGCGTCAAATGTTGTTCAGGGTCGCCTGATCCATTGAAAGTAGGGAAAATAGGGTTTCCAAAACTGGATGGAGGAGAAATTGAATCTACCCATTCAGGGTAAACTTTCTTTTCAGGTTTAACTTGCACCCGTTTCCCTTCCATAGTTTCTAACTGAGCTGTTAATGACTCAATAGTAGTTATTAACTTTTGAGAAACGTCAGGTTGAACTTGGTTTTGGGTAGGTGCAATGAATGGAGCTTGGACAGACGTGGTGGTTGGTGCTGCAACTAATGGTAGTGCTGCCAACCGTTGTTGCGTTTGACCCGTAGGATTAGACCTCTGAGGGTGTACTGATAAAGGAGGATATTCTTGATCCATCTCAGTAGTTACAACAAATTCCTTCGGCTGTCGGACTTCAGAATTCTTAAGAAGAAGACTACTCTGAAGTAGTTCTGCATTCAACCTTCTTAATTCTTTCATTTCTTCCTCATGTTGTGCAAACCTTTGCTCTAATGAGAGCGATTGACCTCCTTCAGAGGAAGGGTGAGAAGTAACCTGATTCTTTCCTTTCCCCTTATTGGATCCTTTTTAGAGAGGGGGAAGTGGGTTACTTGAAGGAATACCCAGATTTTGGGTAAGCCTTTGATTACGTGTGCGCACACCTTCTTCATTTAGGTCTGTGTGCGCAACTTCTTGAGAAGGAACCTCTTCGTCTGATCCCTCTGATTGAGCCTCATCTGGTGAATCAGCAGCAACGACATTGATGACATTAATGGATGCATATTGCATGGAATCCTTTCTATCATCATTTCTGTGATATTGTCTCCTTCCATGTCCATGATGAGACATGACATTCCGTTGACTTGATCCCTCAGGAATTTCTTGGAGAACCGTCACTTGGAGAGAATCTCCTGATAGCTTGGCTCTTCGTTCCTCTTGAGGCTTATTCCCTAATCGAGAGAATACTGACTTTCTCTGAGGGAGGGATTGAGGATTTGAAAAAGTCCCCAGTCCGGTGGACTGGGGATGTTCCTGCTGCTTTCGCTCAACTCCTCGAATCCCATTTGTTGACTCTGAGAGTTGGGTTAGAGAAGTCCCCAGTCTAGCAAGCTGGGGTGTCTCTTGACATGTTATGTCTGAGATCTTCTTGAAATCTCTCTTGATCTTGCGAATCTTAGTTCGGAAATTAGCTGGAGACATTAACCTGTATCCACTTTTATCACCTAGTTCAACAGACCGTTGGATGATTTCCGAAACTTCTGTCATTTGATGACGTGTTTGCTCCAGACGAGAGGCTTGTGCAATATTCTCGCCTGCTTGATGTAGGAGAAATTCAACAACTTTTTCTCTATATACTTGATTTTGAGAGGAACTAGTTGAAGCTTGTTCTTGAGCAAGCTTTTGATTATGAACAAAGCCCATTTACTATGGCCGGCCATGGGCAATAACATTGCATGAGACCATTTTCGGCGGGCTTTGCTGACCGGAGAGCACTGTGAAATGTAGTGCTCCGTGAACACCCCATCATCTGATATGAACATCAGATGGAGCATTGGAAATTAACTGACGCAATCTTCTTAGTGCGCCAAGGCATGAACGTTGAAGGGTTCTCTGTTGCTTTTCTGCCTTTGGATACCGAGAGACTGAAAGAGATGCCAAATCAATCTGGCGTTGTAACCCTTCTATTATCTTAAGATGATTTTCATATTCATCGTAAGATAATACCTTCTTCTTTAATTGACAAAGAGTTTTCCATATGTTGAGACGAATATCATGGATTCCATCATCCGTCAACATCTTTGGAATGTCGTACTGGGAGTCAGCCAAAGGCCAAAACATGACTGGTACTTCACCTTTTGCCAGTTTTTTCCTCATGTTAAGCATTTCCTCTTTATCATTAAATGAAGATTCTTATACCTGTTTGGACCAGAGTTGGTGTTTCCTTGTTGCTTCATCGGATTCAACAAGATTGGTAGAGAAATCGCTATTCATGCTGGAAGATGAATGACCCAGGGATGGTTCGGAGAATAACCTGAACCCCAGGCTATCTTCTGATGGAGAAAGAGTTTCACCTGCCGATAGTAAAGCATCAGACATGACTGGTTTTACGTTTGCAAGTGCCTCGAGATAGGAGGGCTTTCTCGTTACTACATTGCCTTCTGAAGAATTTTCGAGACAACGTGAATCCCTACTGCGGAGAGGACTTTCGCAGCGAAGTTCATCACCATGAGGAGGACCGTCATGATGGGTTACAGCAAAAGATGAAATCTCTTGCTCCTTGGTCTTCTGACCACATAGAGGGTTCCTGTGGCTCTCATCTGAAGAAGAAACTTCAAGATTGACCGAATTTTAATGAAGCAAGTCTTCATGAGGAAGTGTCTGTTGAAGACCTTCAGAATTAATGTTCCCGTTATTGGGAACTGAGGGAGTAGAATCTTGAATTCCGACAGATAAATGTCTGAGGGCTTCAAGAACTCCAGCATCGAGCAAGGCCTTGTTGCAGATTGACCTTTGATCTCCGGACTGTGTTGGGCGGATCTTTTTCTTAGATGCCTTCTTACTCGCTTTAGAAACCACTTGATGACGAAAGTGATTGCTCTGAGCAGGTGTATGTGCCTGATCAGGAAAGATGGTCAGGTTAGGCTGACGATCTCCACTCAAATCAGGTGTATGTGCCTGACTTGGTTGTCCGTATGATATGGGGGAGTATGCCCCATAACCCTCTTGGACTGGAACAGATGTGTGTGTCTGTTCCGGAGTGAATCGTTGATGTGTCACTCCATTGCTAGGGATAGATTTATGTGTCTGTCCCTGAGATGATGCTGAAGCTGTTATGATATCCTGGAAAGCATCCAGAATATGAGCAGGAATTTGCTTCTGCTCTTTCACCATTGACAAAATATGTTTGGTGACTTCAGCCGCCGGAACGGGGATATACGTCCATTCCGGGCTTGGAGTAGGTGTATGTGCCTGCTCCTGTCCTCCTTTTCCTGTCAGTGAATCCTGACAGTACTCAAGTGTGGAGGCAGAGAGTTGAGTCTGCCTCCTGTTTGTCGTCGGGACTTTCCGACTGACTTCTCCGGGCGCTACCAAGCGAGACTATTGGTAGGCCTGATTAGTATTAGCAGGTGTATGTGCCTGCTGATTACACTTCGCCAAACACGGTTGACGAGATCCATCATATGTAGTCAGACGAGCCTGCTGACTAACTGGTGATGTATAAGCAGGTGTATGTTCCTACCTATGGTACTCCGCCGAAATTGCCTGGCGGGATAGGCTTGATGCTGTCAGACGAGTCTACTGGACAACGGAATTAAAACGAACAGGTGTGTATGCCTGCTCGTTGTTTGCCACCAAGTTAGGTTGGTGGACTTCTCCGAAGATGGCAGGGATGACAACCTGCTTATTATTAACCGGATTCCGTCTTTGGAGGTTCATCTTGCCTGCTCGGGTTCGAGGAACCTGAGCTGAATGCCTGGAGTCGGTACCCTCATCATGTTGAGGGCGCACTACCGCACGAGTCTGGCGGCGATTGTTGATGGGAGCCCTTGAGAAGGACTCCTGTCTTTTTGAATTAAGGTCCTGCGGGACCTGCTCATTCACTTCCTCAGAGTAAGGGAGTGAATGGAAATTGCATTCCGGGGATAACGACCCGAAACGGTTGGAGACGGTAGTCAGCACCGCCTGCTTCTTGATTGCTGGCCGCCGTTGTCCGGACGACCAGGTAGAGTTGTTAACTTGGAGGGCTTGACGAGCGGCCTCCAGAGTTGGGATAGTACCGTTGCGACGGTACTCCATAACCAGTGCATTAGAAACACAGCGTTGAAGACGCTGAGTTGGTGATGTCATCCTCAGAGCAGATGACGTTCCAGCAGGAGTAGCAGCATTGGTTTTCACAGCAGCAGACCTCACAGTAGAGGTGTTCACAGCAGTAGTATTCACAGGGGTGAATTTAAGGAAAGCCATTTTTGCAGAAGATCTTGAGAAAAGAGTGCCTGTTCCATGTAACAGACATAATCAAGATGAATCCGGCCACTGCATCTTTTGGATGAGCACATGTCAATGATTGCTTTGTTGGCCCAAGGGGCCTAACAAATAAGAAGAACATCACTTTAACTTGGTTAAGGATTCACGTCGGGTTCACCATTTTTGTTTCGCACGGAATCCGGGGATGACCTCCTGGACGGGAGATTCAAACGTTCCGATCGGTTTCTAACGGGTTTGTTCGTAGAACCGGAAACATCCAATGATTCCACATCCGTTTGGACCTACTTTCCAAAGGCAGGCGCTCATTAGCTTGTGGACTAATGAGGCTAAGGAATTTGCATTGGTCGAGAGGATGGGAGGTCGGACTCATCACACCTTTTTGAGGGGAATTATTGTCTACTCCGGGACTCTCTTTATAGATTTAAGTTATGTTCGTGAATCCTTATTATATTACCAAGTATAAAATGAGCTTTCCTTTAGTTTTGACAATCAATGATTAAATATGCAAGAAATTTTAGAGAATCTTTTATATGTATTCGAGGTTCTTCATCAATAGAGAATCATCTATATCTGTTTAGAGATTCTTGGTCAATGGTATCCTTCAAAACATTTATATAAAAGTCTCTTGGTCATTATGATGACCAGGCTGGTTTTAAAGCCACTCAGTGGGGCACTTGAAGTTTATCGTCATTCAGAAGGACATGGATTATTTCAAAGTTGGGATCGAACCCATAAATGGGCTACCTACGTATCCTTTGTTTTTGGAAAAGGAATCAGAACCCACGTAGTTCGAGTTTATGGAGTATGATGTTTATGATTGATAGCTCAAAGATGAATGTCATAATTACTTTTACACTCTAAGCTCACGTGAGTCATGCTCGGAGTGAGAAACAAGAGGTATTAGTAAAAATTTAGACAATTGTGCCATGAAAGATGAAATCATAAGAATTTGTTTGGGGCTTATGTATGGATGACTGCCCAGATAGATGAAGGTTTAGGATTTACTTTTAGGGAGAAAATCCATGAACAGGGTCCATAAAGTTATATGTGCTTCATGGAGATTTGAATACTCTAATCTTGGGGCTTACTCCTAAGGAGGATGCCCAAGTTAGGAGGGGACTTATGATTGGGTTTTACTCCTGAAAAGGAAACCCAAATCAAAGGTAAATTATGACTGGTTAAGAGAAATTTAAGGGGACTTGGGGCTTATTCTTTAAAAGGAAGCCCAAGGTTATGACTGAGTCTTATTCCTGAAAAAGGAGACCCAGGTTAGGGATTAAGGTTTGGGGCTTACTCCTGAGGAGGATGCCCATATTTGAGGTTGGGGCTTATTCTTAAGAAAGATGCCCAAGATTAAAGGACTTGATTGGGGCTTACTCCTGAGGAGGATGCCCAAGATTGGGAACTTTAAGAATTTGGGGCTTATTCCTGAGGAAGATGCCCAGATTAAAGGTTTTGATTGGGGATTACTCCTGAGGAGGATGCCCAGATTAAAGGTTTTAAACTGGGGATTATTCCTGAAAAGGAGACCCAGGTTAAGATTCTCTCATCTTAAAGGATGAGGTTGAATGAATGAACTCTCCATATTTTAGTGACATAAGGATATTTAAATCACTAGACATTGAGAGAGATTCCACAGAATTCCTTTCAGATAAGAAAGTCAAATCAAGAAATCATGCCATAAATGGATTTGAAGAGTGTCTTGAAGACTGAATCTTGAAAAGGAAAGGTGAAATGGCTTAAGAGGGGAAAAATGGCCAAGATGGGCACCCAAAAATATAGGGGCGCGCAAGTCTTGCAAGGTGCGCAAGTCTTCCGTGGGCGTGCAAGTATTGGTCGTGCAGGTATACCTGCGCGACACATGGTATACTTGCGCGATTCTCAACCAGCATTGAAATACTTGAGAGACTCTTTTTTAAACCCTTTAGAATGTTCTTGAGGTTCTTCCAGAAAGGGGACGCGCAAGTTATATTGAAGGAAATAAGTCGGCGCACAAGTGTTTGATAAGTTTCAACACTTAGGCCTTCCTCCTTCTCTTTAGATCTTCCGTTCTAGGTAAGAAATTACCTTAGAAGTGTTTCGGAAGCTTTGAGAAGAGACTTGGGCGTCGGGAGCTTCAATCCGAGTTTCCGAAAAAAGATCCCCTCGAATGGGGGGCCCACAGGGTATATTTATAGGCAAAAGAAGACCCCGGCCGGTTACCGGGCGGTTACCAATTAGGTCGCGCAAGTCACCTGCGCGACCAAGGTAGCCACGCAAGTACACTTGCGCGCCAGTTAGATAACCTGCGCGGTGAGGTTGCTTTTGATCCTTTCTTCCTTCCTTTGTTGATTTTTGATGTTTTCTTCAAAGGCTGAATCACTTTGAGCTCAGATATTCCCTTTTCTGATCTTTAGATTCTGTGACGAAAGGAGCTTCAACATCCATATACTACGTTTTGGGAATGATTTGTGAAAAAAGATTGACTAAAAACCACAGTATGCGGATAGGGATGCCTATGCCATCTCCACCGCAAACGGTTTCATTAGAAAAAACAATATGGAGAATTACATCGCTGAAAACCGCCCCCTTAAAACAAAAGGGTAAATGGGTGAGGAGAAGATGAAGGCTTCCCTCAAACAAGACAAGACATTTGTGGGATTGATGTGGTGACTACCATCATCGTGAACCGCAACCACTGTAAACAAAAACCGCTACAAACCTCAGCCCCACAAACCTCGGATGACTGAGTCTTATATGGGATGGATGATTTCCCCATGGGATTACGTAAAAAGTGCCATACACCCCATATATACAGCTTCCTAGGAACTCTATAAAAGTACCAAATGGGAGCTAAGTATGAAGAGATGATTTTTGGGGGAGGTTGGAGTTTACAGATGGAATACTTCAAAGACAGACGATTGATGAAGTATAGAAAGGAAAACGGTCTGTAGCAGGTATAAACCATCCACGTACCAAGAAATGAAGTAAAAATAATAAAAATAATGAACTATAAGAGAACATAATTGGAGAACCATGAACCATATGAACTTCATGGATGATATTCCTGTGAACTGTAGGATTAATTTTCCTACTTCAATCTGGTGTACTTCATAGTGCATCGCTATATGGATGAAATCCTGCACCACATTGTGCTTCACAATGCAGATAGAATCTAGTTCTATGTAGCACCACCCTATGAGAATAGAACCTAAGGCTATGTACCACTCTGGTACATGGACCACATCCAGGTACTTATACCATATCAGTAAGTAGACGACCCCTCCACATGCATATAAATACACCATGCATAGGGTACCCCGCCTCACATGAAATAATGGTATGTAAAATAGGGTACCATTGGGATTTTCAGATTTAGGTCATGATCACGCCCTTCTATTTCCATCCCATCCTCCATGACCCCTTCTCAAGACATTCCAATGATATTAAGAGAAATCCACTTACAAAGCCACCAGACCCGAATGGTAAAACCACCGGGCAAATTAGCATGCCCTATTGAGTTTACATACCCATGGTAAGCAGAGTAATGTAGTTAATCCTTGCAACAGTGTAGAACCCCAGAATGTCTATAAGTTTACATTCCCATGGTAACCTAAGGTCCAACCATGGGATAATAATGTGAACCTCCCTATTCTGGGGATCAAGGGTAATTAATGGATTTTCCATTCAATTAGGGATGGTGAAAAGTCAAAGGGATCATGCCTACTTTTCCTTTTTGTGGGGAGAGATACTTCTCCCCTTTCCCATAACTCATTTTTGGATACTCCTCTAGAGGTACATCCATAACCTTTACATAGGAGGTGACACTCTTACTCCTCTCATGCTTGGCATGGGACATGTCAAGATAGATTTCCAAATGTGACTATCCTAGATATCAACACGAGTGACGAAATTGTAACATTAAAATCCCCCCTCTCTCTCATTGAGATATCGCCCCAGCCTCTTCCATTGTCTTCCTCCATTTCTATCAGTGTAGAAGTCATGGTGTGTAGTTTTCTAGATATACTACTTCCTCTTTTTTCTCACATTTAGAATTACTCATGTGGGATTAGAGGTTCACAATTATCACAAAATCCACACCAACTTACAATGAACTATGAGAAATCTGATTCCTTATCTAACTAGGATATTTAGGATTCTTTGATAAATTCCTGATCTCAAAGGGGATCCCTTTTCAATTGTTAATCCCCAATAATTTCCCCACAAATTGGGCCTCCTTTATGGTATAAGCCACAAATTAGACAAAACTATAAGGTCTTTGATTCCCAACTAACTGGAATACATTGGAAGCCTCTATGAGGTCCAAACCTGACACCCAAGTCACCCCAATGTTCACTAAGACATATCCCCTATAGGGCCATATCCACCTGGGAGACCATTCCTATTATGAGGATACTAGGATGCATCAGTGTAAGTCCTACATGAAATCATGAATAGGTATCTTCCGCCTAGACGTCCTAATTGGATGATGTTAAACTGTATGGATGAGTCCTCACCGCATGATCTTAAAAGGTGATGTGTATAGTTAAGTAGAACTGAACTACATGGGTTCTAATTCCTCTCATGAGGATTCATAGGAATCTCGTCTTATGGATTCGTTCCTGATAGTGAAACAAATTCTGCCCTCTAAATGATGATAAACTCCAGAGTGCCTCATCACATGGCTACAACTAGTATTGTCCGGATAATTTCAGATCCATGTGTATCCATGGTTTATTTGTCAACCTAGAGGTAATCCATGGACACATTCTTGGAATAAAACCAAGGATTAAAGAACATATAAACATTTATTAAATCTATAAGGGGGTCTCGGATTAAGAAATAATACTCCCCAAAAGGGTGTGATGATCCCAACCTCCCGACCTCCCAACCTCTCAACCAATGGAGTACTTAAGTGCCAGTGGACAAATCATCATCCAACGAGTGCCTGCCTTTGGAAATAAGGTCCACGAATCATGGATAAAAGGGTTTTTGGGTGTTTTTGGCTCTATTAGTAAACCCGTTGAAAAACATATGAGGACATCGTACTCAGCATGGGTTAATTTTAAAAAACCCTTAGACCCCCTACAAGAACCCACCAGGACCAATTAAATGTGGAACCTCCTTCTCGACATAAAAAAGGATATACTATCCAGTCTCGGTGTGACCATATCGCCCACCAAAAAGGGACACGATTCATCTCAGGTCAAAACAAAAATGGTTCTCCTAACGTGAAACACTTCATAATAAATGAAAATTGGTTACTATTCATAAATCCATTTTGTTCAACCTATTACAACATGAATTTGGTCGGAAGTAAAATGGTGAAACCGATGTGAAACCTTATATAATAATGGAAAATTGGTTACTATACATCAGACCATATTTTTCACCTCATTACAACATGAATTAGGTTGAAAAAAATAGTGAACCCGGTGTGAATCCTTAACCAAGGTGGAAAGTTATCCCACCTGAAGCTCCTTTGACTTCCAAAAGGAAGAGAGCCATGCAAAATCATCAATTATGCATGTGATCGTGAGATGATACTTTGATGGGTTTCTATTTTTTTTATATGTCATATATATTGTAGGAATTATGTAGAGCTATATTCAATTAAATGGAATCCCAATATTTTTCTCAGACACAAGTCTCAGTGACCATACAATAGGGTAAATCCCTGACAAAGAAAATGACTCGCTTGCCTATCCAGCATCTTCAATGCTGGGCTCCAAATGCGTTGATAAAAGAGTACCAAAAAATGGTACTCTCTCCACGATAGAGGCTGTAAAGAATGCCCTCAAATTGGTGAAATCTCATAGCCGCCTCTTCATCCATGGCCGAAAATCCATCACAAGAAAACTCCACCGGCCATATCAAATCGTTTCAGGAGCCTATACCCAGAACACGACAAAGAGTACCTCTTTTACCTTAGGGAGGCAGATGAATTCGACGCCAATGAATTCATCCTAGCTAAACAAGAACCCCACTCGAGGGCCACTACCAGAGGAAGTTGCCACCAATGACATACAACCCGATATACTTGCTCCGAAGAGGATCTTATGCAGAGGGTCCCTACTGAAGTCCAATGGACACAAGACCCTTTAGTTTTTCAGCAAGGGCTGTGAATTCATAATTAAGAGTAGTTTATTACCTTGTTTCCTGAAGAGGAGATTCTCTATACAAACACGATGGGCACACCACAAGCATGCATACAACTCTACCTCCTCTTCTAAAGCCTAGAAAGGATATACGGTGGCACGATATGTGCTAGAAGAAATTCCCCCCAATGCTCATCTGTCTCGCCCTACAAATAGGGTGGAGAATTATATGTGGATGCAAATCCCCACCAATGCACAAGAATCCCACCATCAAAATAAGGCAGAGACCAGCAACAAGCAGTCTCAAATACATGTTGACACACAAGGTGACCACCATTTAAATAGGGCGATTAACTATGGATACTCATACAATACTATCAATTCATATGAATCCCACAAGTCAAATATGGTGGAAATCAATAAGTAGATACAATTTCTTACCTACCAATATCAAGACCACCAGTCAAATATGGTGTCATGAAAATATAAGGAGGGTAAAATTACTATAGATGCACATCAAGACTAGGAGAAAAATACAGCGACAAACGAGAAGACATAAATTCCTGCTTCTAAAACTAAATCCCACCCATAAAATACGGCAAAAACTGGAAAAAGTAATCGACATATCCCAGCTATGATTCAGAGGCAGACTCGTTCCTCTACCCCAACACAAGAGAACTTCCAATACGCACTAGAAACATCTAGAATACCATAACAGAAACAAACTCCTTCTTTGACATTGGAATGGGAATTCATACCCATTCCATTCCAAGAGGTATCTCAGCCCATCTTGGAACTTTTGGAGGATCAAACATCGAATTTAGACCATAAACTCCAAACCTGTCAAGATATCATCACGTCAGCAGAAAAAGAGATGTGTCAGGCCCATGATCCTGCCTCCTTGGGCAGGGTGATTCATACACAAAATGATATGGTTACTTTGAAGTAGACCTGCATTCATACTCTAGTCCAGGAGGGTCGACGACCATATTCCATGATATAAGGACAACCAGATTGGAAAAAACACTCGTTCCAAGTTGGGGGCACTGATCCAATGTGGTGGCCACTCCAGGGAAGACATATATCTCTTCTATAACTCAAGATGCTCGTTGACATATCCCAATGACATCATAAGAACCAACCAAACAGGGACCCATATACAACAACGGTTATCAATAGCAGGAGGCCTCAGTTTCCTGTAAGAGAGCACCCAAAAATGAATAGTGCCCAAGGTAACTAGAAATTGAAGAGAATAATCATGATTCTACTCTGTTGTAAGATGGAGTTCATGATTCCATAAGAAATATATCAACATTGGATCTAGATTATATCAATCCATTACCAAAATATGAAAGAGGTAGTAGTAGTTTAAAAGGTACTCCCGATAATATTTCCACCAGAATCTCTAATGGTCCTCCTTAGAGAACCCACAGGGGCTTACATCATTGTCCATAAATGATAAATTATGAGAGACTATATCCTAATGCGTGTCCGGATATACCTCCCCTTGACTAGAAGATCAAACAATAAGAAGGTAATCCCTTTGTTTCTGTCCACCTTAAAGGTCCTCCCTAGGGTATACACAGTAGATATGTTTCTCCCTTTAGTTGGATGTCAAGATATCATGGTATTACTCACCATGATGGCAGTCACTATAAAGTCCCTCTCCATAGTGACACCAAGAAATGAGAAGGTATTCCCCTCATTGAAGTATATCCTAAAGGTCCTTCCCAAAATGTAAACGGAATATATTCTCCCTATATCCAAAGCTATGATGGTAGTCCATGCCATAATAACAGTCATTCTGAAGGTCCTCCCCTTAATGGAGTAAAATAGTAAGAAGGTAATCCCCTTGCTACAGTCCACCCAGAAGGTACTCCCTACGGTGTACACCACAGAGACTCTCTCTACAGTCAGAAAATAAGCCACGATGACAGTCCTCTCCATCATAACACCGATTATGAAGGCCCTCCCCACAGTCAAAACCAGCACCGATAAGAAAGTCCTACCCCACTGGTCTAAATATGAGAAATAACTCATATTATGAGCCACTTTGAAGGACATGGTTAGATACAGTAGAAACTATGTCAATAATATATGAAACCCTTTATTATCATGGTGATGACTTGGGGCCATGCTCCTCCTATGAGCCACCCTCGTACCATTCAAGCATCAATGAAATATCTACTAGCATTTCTACTCAAGATGAAATCATAAAAAAGCATCCAAGTTGGGAACAACAAGTAGAGGAAGACCTGAAAGAAGAACAAAATAACATGTTTCTCATGAGAAAACAACTAGCCAAGGAAGTCATACCTGTTATGTTCTGGCCCACAACCACTTCTCAGTTCAGCATTCTAAAAGGGTTTTTGGAAGAATGTATGCACAACATTCACCTTAATTCCTGGAAAACTCTCCACCAGTTGAAAATAAAATTTCTACCATATGATGGGTATGATGACCATGTTAGTATATTGGGGGATCTTTGTCAAAAAATTGACCTATAATCCCTTTCATTTTCATGATAGCCACAATAAGAAAGGTAAAATAAAAACCTTGAGTTGGATTTCCTATATGAGCTAGAAAAATTGTGTTTCCTCATCGGTGATACCTTTTCTGGTGTTCACATATTAATATAGGGAGAACATGTAGCTATACACTCCCCCCATGTACCATCCAATATAACCCACTAGAAATGGAATCTTGCAATGTCATTATCCAAATATGACATCCAAATGAAGTACCTATTCAGGTAAAGTGTCCCACTCAATAAGAACTTTCCCTGAGTAAGTCTCAAAAGTGTTAGGCCTGATGAGAGAAATACATCAGAAAACTGTTTATCCAGGCCACTGAGAACATTTTGCAGGATTCTTGTCTAAGGGAAGCTAACCAATGGGCATTGATCATGTACTTAGAAGAGAATAAATCATGTATAGTTTTGACACCATATTTGACTCATGCCCACATTTAAATGCATGAGATAGAGAGGAAAACGATAGCAGAAACAATTGCTGTGGTGCAGGAGCAACCCCATCCCATAGGACTAGAGGAATTTTTAACAAAAAATACCCCCATAATACCAACAAATATGGGCTGCGATACAATTATAAAGGAATAAGAGCAACCCCAGCCCATATGGGTGAGAAAATTTTTACCTCAAATTCCCACCCAGCAGACGTCTATACCAACCCGTGAAGGCCCCCCTGGACGTCCATATTTGCCTTTTTCTCGAAAAGATAAGTGAAGGAGGGATAAGAGAAATCAATTTGAGGAATTCAAAAATAAAATTCACTCCTTCCGGGACGACCAAGTTCATGGATACTTTATAGCCTCCATGAATTGGAACTTGCTCTGACTTTTGGATCTAAGAGGGATGATGAAGTAGGTCTTGATTACCAGACAAATTACTATCCTTTCCACTAAATATTGAGACACTGCCTCAAAGAGTTATTTTTATTCAAGGAATTCTAGAAAAAGTTGATATATCCAAGACAGGTCAATCTTGGACCACTACTTGCATAAGTGGCATATGTTTGCACCACCGAATTGGATGAAGAATGGGAGTGGAAAAAAGTTATTAAAAAATGAGAAAATGTTCTATAGTTCTATGAATAAAAAAACCGAGACCACATTATCCTACAAGCATAGTTAAATCAACCAATTGTTCCTTTAATAGCTCTTGATGCAACACAACTGACATCCTCAACCTTAGAATCCTAGAAAGGTCAACCACCCAAAAAGAATTCAAATATAAAGGGAAGAAACCAAGTGCAAGATGATGAACTTGCACTAATTCCAATGTTGGATTTGACAATCTCATATTTCATGCTAGTAGATCTGAATATACGGGAACCACCTTTCCAAACAACACAACCAAAGGCAGATAATGTTGAAAATTCATCATCAAAGAGGATATGATTTTAGTCTCTGTCAATGTCATCCACTTAATGGATCCCTTCACCAATGATGAATATGGTTATCAACCGAAATTCCCCAAACCCAATTGGGCAGCTAGAGGAAGAATCCATAGAAGCCAAAGATATCAAGGGAGATGTAGCCATGGAAGAAATCAAGCTTATGGATCACCCCATTAAAACCAGCAGTGCTGCAGAAACCTATAGAAGGACCCTCTAGGGGATCCAACAGGGAAAAAAAATTCTCTTACCCCCAAAAGAGAACACCCCAGTCCAATAATTCTAGAATATCTACCAGTAGAAGAACATGTGACTAATTTTCCTCGACATGTGAGCAGAACTTCCCATCATAATCCACAAAGAAAGGAAACTCCTTCAGTTACGATCCCAAGGGACGAACTGTCTTTATCAAATGATTAATCCCCTAATGTGCTTGTGAAAGAGAATCCCTGAGCTGGGAAGCTCTGGCATTTAGAACAAAAATATGATATTATAATGTAGTTCTCTTTAGTTCCATCCAAGATGTCAATCATGGATGCACTGAATATATTAACAAATCTTAGGGAAGCACTCATCGAAGATTTTCTATGTCCCTAAGAGTTTGAAGCCTAAGTAGAAGATTTTGAAGTTTACTGGACAGAGAACAATCCTATATAATTCCATATAGTTATCTCCTTCACAGACCAAGATGAAGACACCATCATGAAAGGACACATCAAAACCTTATTTGTGTCTGGTAGGATAAATGGTGTCAATATCTAAAAATTATTCATTGACAATGGCCTTGGATTTAATATCCTCCCACTAAAGAAACTTCGTCCGATGAGATGCAATGAGGATTATCTAACACTCTACACCATGACCCTACTGTGATATGAAAAAAGTGAGCAGAATCCATTAGGATAGATTAAGCTTGAAACCCAATTTGGGGACCTTGTAGATCACCTAGAATTTATGGTGGTCCGAAATAATATGACCTTCAATGTCTTACACGGAAGTCCCTGGATGCATCAACATGTAGCAATCCCCACCTCTTACCATCAATGTCACAAATATAGAATTAATGGATAGAGTGGGACACTGCATGATGATAAGTCCCCATTTGACCACTGTGAATCACACTATATTGATGCAGAGTTCTGATATCCAAAGGGGAAGAAAATTCTAGTTGATGGGGTTGATTGGATTTCTGCCCAAAATGGTTTAGAAATGGTTCCTGCTGATCCCCTCCAGAAGCTGAAGGAAGAAGACATACTGCCCATTAATCTGATTGAGTGAAGAAGTCCAAATTCGGACACATACTTAGCATTAATCATGATTTTTTTCATGACCACTGAGCCTGATAATGCTAAAAATCTCACTAACTCCCAAGATAATGGTGTGGGATTTGATAGAAATTCCCCCAAACCATCATCAAAACTCTAGAAAATCCTTAACTCACCCACTACGGCTAAAATAAGTGTTTCATCAATAAAAGTAGATGAATAAAACCTTTTAACCCTCACTGCATATTCTCCAGAGAATCCCCCACCGATGTCTGTGGTAGAAGATATAGCTTCACCTCCCAGACACCATAATTGAAACTCTTCCCTCAACTGTGGAGAAATCACTTCAATAATTCTTTCCCATTCAGAAGACGAAGAAGAAGATGATGAGTATATAGAGGAGAAAGAAGAAGACCTAAGGATGTCCCTCCATCATTTGAGGAAAGAATCTCTTACACCATTCATGAACTCAAGGAAGTAAACTTGGGTATGGAAGAAGAACCGTGCCCAACTCTAATTAGTGCTTCCATTCTATCTGAAGAGAAAGATTTATATACATCCTTTCTGAAGTTGAATCAATATTTTCACCTGAAATTATACAGAAATTCCATGCCTTGATCCAGAGGTGGACACTTATTACCTGGGCCTACTAGAAGACCATCATGGTTACAAGAAGGCTTCCAAAAGGACACACCCAACCAATGTTTCGAAAATAGAGGCATAATCCGACAAGCACATAATATCCAACTTTATTTGAGAAGTCCAATACCCCATCTAGATGGCCAAAATTTTCCCAATAAAAAGAATAATGGGAAGATCAGAGTCTTAATTGACTTTAGGGATCTCAATAGACATTGAATGAAAGATGAATTCCTAGTCCCGATCATAGAATTTCTGATTGATGCAACTATTGGATATGAGGATATCTCTTTCATGGATGGTTATTCAGCACATGAACAAATATGAATGTATATAGAGGATTAAGAATCCAATTCCTTTAGGGATACCCAAGTGGTGTTTTTCTATAAATTAATTCCTTTTGGTTTTAAAAATTCCGACTCCACGTATCAGTGTTCCACGAATTGCATTTTCAATACCTTCTTGGGAAATTTCATTGAGTTTTATGTAAATGATCTGGTGGTTAATTCATAACAATTCTCATACGACCTAATATATATTGAAAATGTCTTTAATAAACTACAACATCAAAATCTGAAAATGAACCCCCTAAAGTGTTCTTTTAGTGTTACCTCAGAAAAACTCATCGACTTCATCATATGCCACGGTGGCATTGAAGTCGACCCCAATAAGACAATGTCTATCCTTATCATATCACCTCCTCACAAACTCACTGAGTTGAGGGGACACCAAGGACACCAATCCTACATTAGGTTCTTCATAACCAACCTCATAATTAAAATACTTTGATTTCAATAGGTTGATGAAAAAAGGGGTAGAATATTAGTGGGTTGATGATTGTCAGAGAACATTCAAAAATACCAAGAAATATTTATTAAGCCCACCGGTGCTAATACCACTTGTCTAAGGAAGACCAATCATTATGTATGTGACCACCATGGAGTGATACCTAGGCAAATTCCTCTCATAGAATAATGACACCAACACTGATAATAGTCTCTATTACCTTAGCTGGACGACGATCAATGATGAGACTCAATATTTTAATATCGAGAAGAGACACCTTGCATTAATATTTCTGATCTATAAGACGAATCATTACTTGCTACACCAGAAAGTACATTTGGTATCACAGATCAACCTTCTCAAGTATATTCTTAGGAATATAATGTTAATTGGATTCCAATCATGGTGGGAGGTCATCATACAACAATTTGATATATGGATCATACCACAAAAATATTTCAAAGGATAGACATTAGAATATTTCAGGTAAGAGAATCCCTCAATAGAGGTGGCCCCGTTAAATGCTGAATTACCTAATGTGGAATTGTTCTCTATTCACGAAAACCCCTATATGTGGGAAATTCACTTCAACAGTGCCCCCAAAATCCCAATAGAAAAAATAATTGAAGACCCCAATTTCAAAAAATTAGGGCTAGGAGTAATACTTATATCTCCAGAAAAGGTAGCCTTTACTTACTCCCTTCTATTGTCAGAAGGATGGACAAATAATAATGTAGAGTACCATGCCCTCATTGGGGGCCTAGATTTGGAACTTTATGTTCAAAATGAACACCTAAATATAAAAGGATATTTAGAACTGGTCATCAAGAAATTAAATGATGATTATGATTTCAGAAATGAGGAGCTAATCCATTTGATGAACCATGATCAAGAACTGATGGAAGAATTCCTGTCAGATCCAACATTAACTTATGTCCCCTGGTCACAAAATGCACATGTCGATGCATTGGAAAATACAACCATGGTTCTAGCCAACCGAGATCAGAATGAAAAAGTCATAAGTATTTACCAACAACCGATGATCTTACCATTCACTCAGGACAAAATGGATGAAATCAATGAAATCAGTCCAATCTATGAGTCGTATGGTCCTACCACTGACTGGTTGACTCTCATTGTAAATTACCTTCAAAAGGGAGAGAATCTACTAGATAGGGAGGGAAGGTAACTGATATGGACAGGAGCAACACACTTCCTCCTATATGATGGTGCAAACTATAAAATGGTCCTTTATAAGAAAGGCCTTAATGTAGTCCGTATTAGGTAAATTGATGGAGAAGAGACCACCGCCTTCATGAAAGAAGTTCATGCCAGAACCTACAGATCACATCAATCAACATCCAAGCTCTCATAGAAGATTTGAATTCTGGGTTACTATTATCCCCCCATGATACAAGATTGTTCCACATTCACCACAAAGTTCCATTCCTTCCAAGTTCATTAAAATTTCATCCACCAACCCCCAGATTTACTCCATACAACCAAATATTTCTGACCATTTTCCATATGGGGAATGGATGTCGTGGGACTATATACTCCCACCATGACTAGACAATTCAAATATATTCTCACAAAAAATGACTTATTTTCAAAATGGGAAAAAGTTTTAATCCTCAAAGAGGTCGGATAAAAAAGCATTGTCATCTTTGGGATAACTAACATCATCACTAGATTTGGTTTACCTCATACTATACTAACAGACCATGGCATTAATTTATGCTCTGTTTAATTGGACAATCTATATCAGAAGTATGACATCAAGGCCAACCATTTATCCCACTACCGTGAATCATCCAACTTATAGATAGAGGACTTCAATTATACCCTATCCAATATACTCCAAAATAGGGTAGACATGGTCAAGAAATCCTGGAATGATAAACTCCTCCATGCTATGTGGTCTTACTGGAACACGACATGCACTACCACTCAAGAAACCCCATACTCATTAGTATACAGGACAAAGGCGGTTATACCCATAAAATTTAAATTAATATCACTTCATGTGGCCATCCATGATCAACTATCTATAGATGACCAGTCCTAGAAAAAGTTTAATGTTCTAGAGCAGTTGGATGAGAAAATATTGCACACTTTTCACCATTTAGAAGTTTACCATAATTAGATCGCCCGAGCCTTCAACAAAATGGTTTGGATTCAATATTTACTTGAAGGAGAGATAGTATTGGTCCTCATAACTCTAATGATACTTGGAAAGAAACCCCAAAAATTGGATCCAAAATGGGAAGGACCATATGTCATACACAAGGTCTACTCCAATGGAGCATATGCCTTAATTTTGATGGATAGACAACTCACCACAGCTCCCACCAATGTGATGTCCCCGAAGATATACTATGTGTAATTATATAATAATCTTCATAGATTCATGACATTAAACTAAATGGACAAATCTTCTTAACTCGATGCTGTTAAACTATATGAACAAATCATACTAACCACATGATGTTAAACTTTACAGAGGTCATTTTATTCCAAATTGTGATTCATCACGCATGAGTCAAATTCATGCAATGGAAAGATAAAAAAGAGATTAAAATGACCCCCTCATGTGTATGGGTCATACCAAAGTATGGAGTGTATCTTATAACTACGTCTGGATTGATTCCCATCTATTAATTTGATATGTAGTGACACCTTGATTCTATATCCTAGTACAACCACTGATATAAAAAAAACCTCTCTCCCTGTGTATGGCCTACGCCTATGCAGGGAGGTAATTTTATAGAACTACATGTGTCTTGATTTTTACCCTCGCATGATATGTAGTGATTCCCAATTTCCATGTCCCAGTCTATCTGCCATAAAAAAATGCAACTCCATACATATAGGTCAGACTTGCGCATTGAAATTCATGAGTCCAAACCACATAATGTTAAAAATCATGGCTAAATAAGTCTTAACCAAATGAAATTAAACTGTAAGGTATCTTAATAACTATATACGGCTTGATTCCCATTCACCAATGGGATATGTAGGGACACCTTGTCCCTAAGTCTTGGTCCAGCCATCACATGAAACGAAATTCCTCTGTTATATCCTTTGTTCCCTAGAACTACAGAGGAAATCCACATCACTCCATGTTTCTCACACTGAGTATAACTCACATGGGACTAGGAATGATGTTAAGGGTTTCCCCACATGAAAAAATCATTGAGGAGTATGATAATCCCATCATCATTGAATAATGGTACAAAATTCCCCTCCCTATGCATGAGTCCGACTAGTACAAGGAACGTTAGAAATATGTACGTATTGATTCCAACCCTTGTAGGATACGCAATGATGCCCATATCATAAATCCTAGTATAGCCACCAGCCAATGTCATTAATGAACCTTTCTAGGAAAATGGGTTAGACATTCACAAAGGAATCCATGAAAATTCATAGCCACATGACATTAAACTGTAAGGTACCGTAAGTACCACGTATGTATTCATTATTACACTCACAAAATATGTACAGACACCTTGACCCTAAGTATTGTTCAAACCACCACAAGATACAAATGTCCCCATATATTTTTATAGGCCATACTGGTATGGAGAGTCATCAAGAACTACACAAGGATTGATTCTTTCCCTAGCTGTGACACCTGAATCCTTAATCTGGGTCTAGCCACCATTCAAAAAAACTACTCCTTTCATGTGCATGGTTCAGACTAGTAGAGGGAACATGTTTTCAGAACAATGTGGAATTTGATTCCCAACTAACTATGATATGTAGAAAACCTCCATGTGGTTCAATCCTGGCACTTCACCCACCTCATTATTTTCACATCGGTTCAATATCATCCTTACTATATGACATTAAACTATATGGGATACCATAAATACATATGGATTTATTATTACCTTTTTTAGGATACATAGTGATGCCTGGATCCCATATCCTGGTCCATCTACCATGAACAAATTGCCTCCCCCTGCGTGTGGGTTAAAATTTCACAGGGAAATTCATGAGTCCTAACAGGATGACATTACACTACATGGACAAAGAAGTCCTAACCACATGACAATAACCTGTATTGTATGTAAATACCTACATGTGGATTGATTCTTGAAATGAAAAGATATGTAGTGGCACCTGGGATTTCCTTCTTCCATCCATGAGGGAAACAAAATGGCCCCATTTCCTGCATGAAAATGTAAATTTGTGCAAAAGATCCCTAACCATTATTCCTGCAATAAGGATTAGTCAAAAGATCATGCCACCTTTACATACGAGTTAGAACTATGTATAGGATTCTATACCTCATACATAATAATGTTCTGAATATTTCTCACACACCCAGATACCCCATTTTTTTCTTCATCCATCAAACTCCATGACCTTGGAAATATTGGATCACCATAATCACCCACAACTATCAGAAATGGAAGGCCAATGTTCTACAGACCCCTTTGTTTTACTATGCACACAATGCCCTGGTGACTCTGCATATGTTTCCCCCAAAAATTGCTTGTCAACAAAAGGAAAACTCTTCCTCAGGAGAGGCTTTTCCTATTTCTATAGAACCATTGGATCATAAGCCTCACATCTTCACTCATGATTTAAGGGATCCCAAAATATTAGTTTACACTTTCTTCCCCTACTCACGTCTGAGGCATACCAGGGATATCCTAGCCTAATTATCCGATATTTAAGTATGATTCCATTGATATTTCATCCCTAAAAAATGAAGTTAAATTGTGCTATCAACATGATTTCTATAATACTTAAAACTATATGGACCTACAACAACTAGCTCATTCACATGAAGTCACCCATGTCCGCACCACATGATGTTAAACTTCTTGACCAAACAATGCCCTTTTCTTTGATCTTTCCATCCCTAGGTGGTGTTGGGAAATCTTCTCCACCCCTTGTTTCTCACAATAAGCATATCCCACTTGGGCTTAGAAATTTTGGTGGGAGATTCCCCACAAAATGAGGGAAATCCAATCCACTGGTCTTGTTTTCATGTCATTAAAAGGAATGTTATAGTTTTCCCTTTCATATGTGGAAACCAAGTTCTAACCTTATGAAATTAAACTGAAAGGTGACCCAAAATGAGGCTAAGATTCCCCAATCCTTTCATGCTGGCCAAACCTATATATGGAACCTAATTTTAGGGCACTTCGATCTTTGAAATTGGACCCCACTCAAGCAAGGAAATCAAAATGTATTACCACACATGCAAGCTAAATTTGTTTAGGAGAGTTCCTAACTCTATGGTGATCACCATTTGAATGTTTTTAACATTTGCATACATGTATTTTCCTCCAATAAAACTTTGAGATTCGAGCGATTTCATATCCTTATATATCTCCAAGGTTATCGAAAATGGAAGGCCAGTGTCCTGCATAAACCTTTGTTTGACTATGCACATCATGCCCAACAACTCTGCATATGTTTCCCAAAAAATTGGCCTTTCAACCAAAGAAAAATTCATCATCAGGAGAGGATTTTTCTATTTATATTTGTTTAATGGATTCCAAGCCATTTATCATCTCTCCTGATCCGAGATCCCTTAAAACCACTACTTACACTTTCATTCCAATCCACATCTTGGATATGTTGTAACAACTCATCCCGATCATTCTCCAGTTAATCGAAGAATCTACATGAATGTACTAATCCCATGAAATTAAAACAACATGATGCTCAGTTAAAAATGTTTATTATTGGGTCCTGAAACACTATTGAATTCCTTACCCCATGTTCTTGTGCATAAATTGAGTTCTCATAGGAAAGTCTAACACGAGTGCTACCTCATTGGTGACCCCCTTCACAAGACAAAGACTTTTTATTAATATGTGTGAACCATATATTCATAAGTATAAAACTTAATACAATTATATAAAGATTTATTCCTACTATCACAGGATATGTAGTGACATCCATATCTCATATTTTGGGTCCAACCATAAAATAGAATTGTCTCATCCCTGTCTGTGCAAGGGTCAGACTAGTGTAAAGAAACAACTCAAATGAATAGGATAAAAATTTCTTCAATAATTCCTGGTATTACCTATAAATTTCAACCTTAAATGAACCCATTTCATTATCAGAAATACCTCTTCACACCCCATACTCTGTGTCTCGAAAGGAATGAATCCCCATAACCACCCATTACTATAAAAAATACAGCTAGTGTCCTGTGGACACCTTTGTTTGACTATACACACAAATTCCTCAGCAGCTCTGCACATGTTTCCCACAAAATGGCCTATCTTTTAAATTGAAATTCATCCTCAAGAGATGATTTTCCGATCTTCATAAACCCTTATGACGTTTGTATCACACCTCATTCCCCTGCTTTAGAAACCCCCTAATTTCAGTTTACATCTTTCTCTTTTACTCATGCCTGAATGTGATAGAACATTTCTGGTCAGACTTTCATGGAAAAGGAAAATTGTTTAGCCCATTTGATTAGAGTAAAAGAGAGTTTAAATCATAAGTATCAAAAGTCCCAATTGTACGAAGTTAAACCACACCATGCACTAGCCCTCCTTCGCACAAGTCAAATTCATGTGGTAGAAATTTCTAGACCATAACCAATGTAGATCCCCCATACCTTTAGACATCATTACCTCAACAGGACACCAACTATGGTCTTCAAAAATGAAACAAACACAAATTCCCATAATATTTCATGTCTATTGGAAATGAGAGGAAAATGTCTAAATGGCCCCTTTTTATAACAATGCATACAATTCCTAGACAACCCTACATAAATGGCCCACAAAAAACCTATTAACTGAAAAAAAATTCATCACTAAGAGAGGATTTCCCTACTTCTGTAAGTTTAGTGGCCTCTATTCACTATATCATGTTCCATATTTAAGAACAACATAAGTTTGGGTATCGAAAAAAATCCCTAATCCTTTTCTAAAAACTATTGGTACATTTGTTGTTAATGAGTCCTAAATTGGGACCCTCACCCTGCAAATAAGGGTCCAAACTGTTCGACCTAAAACATTAGTCTTGGTCAAAGATGTTCACCCTAAAACATCAGTATTGATAGTCTGATTTGTAAGAATTTAAACTTCCCTGAAAGAGACAAAATCACTAGGATGTAATACCTGAAAGGACATCATGAACAAAAATAAAGTGCTATCTCACTAAACCTACGATACATACGGTTTAGGTGAAAATATTGAGCATCCAAAAAACAAATCAAGAGACAAAAATCTTGTTAGGTCAAAAACTTATTAAGGGTAGCCTAAGAAAAATTCCATTAATTCCCACCAGGGATTAGAAAAAAATTAGGGAAATTATAGAAAAGGTGAAAAGTTTTTAGGGTTTACTATGTAACCCTAGAAAGAGTTAAACTACACTCACTGAGCCCCTCATCTGAGGTAAAAAAGTAGTGCATGATTTTTTATTTACTTTATCTTGAATTATGATTCAAATTAACATCCATTTTAAATTACTATTTAAAATATAGTCGATCATGAACGATTAAAACTGCATGAAATGTAATGACCCATAAATTTCAAGTAATTTTTTTTTCTTAATTTTTTTTGGGATTTTACATGAACGCAGTTTCTGACGGCACCTAATTCTGAGGCCCGGTGTGCCTGGAATCTTTTTCTGAACTTTGGCTCGGGTATGTTCAGTGAACAAACGAGCGGGTTTTCCTAACTTTTGAACCGGTTCTCAGAATCGAATTCAGAGGGCACCGATGGAATCACAACGCCAATAATTTCTTATGAACACCTTTTCCAGAGTTGCGTTTGCTCGGGTGAGGTTATTAAATTTTGGGGTTACCTAAAGAATAAAATAAAATTTTTGTCAACCGAATTTTATTTTTATTTAAGGTAGCTTAACCCTATGCTTGATGGTTGGAGTGGGAACCACTAATACCCTAACTCCTAGGTAGGATATTAGTGAGGAGGGTCCCACACGAGCCCCACCCCCTATTTCGTTTTACCTTCCACGTGCTTTTAATATGGAAACTCACCCGCACCCCCTTCTTAAATGCCAAGTCAACTCTCACATTTAATTAATTATTAAACGCCTCTTTAATTGGGTGGTTAAAACTCTTCAATTAAATCAATTAATTGAATGATCTATTTTTGATTTTCAAAAATAGTTGGCGTGAGAAATAAAATAAGCCTACACCTTATTTTATTGGGGTGGCTTGGGTTGTGCGAGAGGAATTGAGAGGTTTTTATCAAAGCCATGAATCTTCACCTTCTTCGTTGAAGAACGTGAAGAACGCGAAGAATGCACCGTCGCCGATGAAGAACGCCGGCCTCCGGCAAAGGGAGAATAAGAACGCCGAACCCTCGGAGATCGACGATGCGATGCCGTGTACCGCGATGCCGATGATCCTCCTTCTGTGACGCTTCTTCCGTGACGTTCCTTCTCCCGCGACAATCATCGATCATCAACTGCTTGATGTAGGGGGTTTTGGTTCAATAAAATCTATGTGAATTATATTCTCAACATGTGTTTAATTGTCGGTAGTCATTTGAACCACTAACGTGGTGGGTGCAGACCAACGAACAAGTCCAAACCCACCGTTTCTCTGTTCTTGGTGGGCAGATCGACGGGTGGCGACGAAGCGGGCCGCAAGGGCATTTTGAGGTCTTCGCAGTGAAGAGCCGGTCCCGGGAGGACCACTGGCGAAGACGGCAGGAAAAACGTACCACCGGAGCGCGTCTGGTGGTCCGCGGAAGACCCCGCCGGCGCGCCCCGCCGGTACGGCGGCGCCGGCATGAAGGGCCGCCGTGGCTGAAGCCGCGGCGGCAGGCGGCTAATCTCGCGGCCACGCGGGACCCTGTGCGACGCGGCCCTGGGCTGCGTTTGCGGGCAAGGAGTGGCCCCCACGTGGGGGCCGCAGCTCCAATCAAGGGGGAAGCGCCCCCTTTACGCGACCGCTCGGCCAGCGCCGAGCCGACCCCGCTTGGCCAGCGCCGAGCCGACCCCGCTCGTCTAGCGCCGAGCCGACCCCACTCGGCCAGCACCGAGCCGACCCTGCTCGGCCGGTGCCGAGCCGACCCCGCTCGACCAGCGCCGAGCCGCCCCGGGTCGGACCGGCCGCACCGGGCCGGGCCACGCCGGCTGGGCCGGGCCGCGTCCACCGGGCCAGGCCGCACCCCAATGGGCCGGACCCGAACTTGGTTCAGGACGACCCAGGGGGGTTGGGTCGGGTCGGTCCGGGCCCAGACCCCCCATTTTCAAACCACTTCCGGTCTTTTGACCATAACATGGGCTAAAAACCTCCTATCGATGCAACGTCAGTTGCGTAGAAATCCTTGGATCGAGACGGTCATTTCGGTATATTACATTCAAGTTTTTGGAGAACTTTTTGTACGACCGGGTTGGTTCGAACACGAAACGAACCGGGCCCTCGGAGCAGAAACACTAATAACTTGAGCTCCGGACGTCCGATTGACGTGCCGTCGACTTTGTTGGATTACTCTTAGTGAGACAGACCTTTTGGCTTGCTCCTATTGAGGTTTGGACATAGTTGGAGTGCAGTTGGGTTGGTTTTGACTTAAAAACCAATCGAGCCCCTGGAACGAAAAAGCCAATACCTCTCAGATCGGGCGTCCGATTGACGCGTCGTCTGTCACGTTGACTTCCTCTTGTCGAGGCGGAACTTTGAGATACATAAACTCCGGACTACGTGTCAGTTGATGTATCGACCCCTTGGCTCATGGAGCGGAGCCTCTCGGAACGAGCATGCTGTGTGCGGGAACCCTAGAGCTGGCTGCGACTGTGAAGACCGTACTGAAATCCTATGTGGGTTCGACGGGGATGAAGACTTCACTGAAATACTATGTGGGTTAGGCAGTGATGAAGACCGTACTAAAATCCTATGTGGGTTCGATGGGGATGAATACTGTACTAAAATCCTATGTGGGTTCGGCAGCGATGAAGACCGTACTGAAATCCTATGTGTGTTCGACGGAGATGAAGACTGCACTGAAATCCTATGTGGGTTCGGCAGCGATGAAGACTGTACTGAAATCCTATGTGGGTTTTAAGGCACTGACTACTGTTCTTGTATCCTATGTGGGTCTGGCGGTGTCTGACTCTGTTCTTACTATCCTATGTGGGTCTGGCAGAGTAGCTGGTTTAATATCCTATGTGGGTCCCGGCTTAGATGAATCAGTGGCTATATCTGATCATCTCTATCACCGAAGAAGTATACCTGTGTGAGATGAGTCTTGACATTCAATCATTATCTTTGATATGATTGACTTTCTTTCCTTTGTGGATTGTTTTGTGCTATCCTGTGTGGACATGGTCGAACTTGGGCTCGGATGCTGAAGCCGAACTGGAATTGATGACTTAGGTGTATGCATGGGCATATACCTAAGTAGTGTTGGTTGTTACTTTGTGATTGTATCTTTTTTTGTGGATTACCCTTCGTGGATTCTGGGATACCTTCGGGGGTCTCGGGGTCCCTACTGAGTAGCGTATACTCAACCCTGCATGGGCTATGCCTGCACTACGTTGTGTTGGATGCAGAAGACGAACAACGCTGATCGTGGTAGAGGCTAGAGGAGCAGTCGGTACCTGGAGGTGGACCATTGGGCGGGATGTACATGGAGAGGACGGCTGGACCTGAGGAGATGAGGTGGATATCTGTACCCACCCTTCAGGTGGGACTTCCTGTGGACAGGTCGACGTTGCTGCTTTATTTTCAGTTGCTGTACTTTCTTTCTAGTTGTACTTTACTTTCAGTTTGGGTTTGTATTCTGGCCCATTTACTTTCCGCACTTACTTGTACTCAGTTTACTTGGTGTTTACTTCTGTTGTCTTACTCTGTGGTGTTTGTTTACTTATAAAGGCAATGCCTTCCCCTTTTTTTCTGGATTTATGCCTTGGTGCTAGTCACCAGCCCCTGGCCTATGGGAGGTGGGCTTGGGGTAGTCATGACACGGGTCCCAAGGACGGGTCGTGACAAATTGGTATCCGAGGAGTTCGGTTCTACCGCAGAACTCAGGACTTTGATCTTTCTTCTATTTGAAGCAATAATGTTAAGGGTATTGAGTGTGGTTATCAGTTTAGGGAGTCCAGTGTTGGTGCGGTGGCCGACATTTCCGTACACCAGGGCCCTGACTTCTGATTTCCGACTCAATGCACGAAAACATTGATTGCATGTGTGTTTTAAAAGTTTTCTTTGTGATTACTTTGTGTCAGCTCACCAGGTATACTGTTTTGACAGTGGCGTAACTATTTCTTTTCAGGATGGTCCCACGACGTCAGCCATCTAGTGTTCCGAGCGTTTTGCGAGACGACAGCCCACCGAGCGACGAGGCCTCGGTGCAGGGTCCTTTGACAACGGAGGCACCGGAGATACCTCTACCCACCGAGCCACCGATGATACCAGCCCCAGCCGCTGATAGTGCACGTTGCCTTGGTGCACTACATGAGTTTCACTACTGGAAAATGTACCTATCCCCACGGTTTTCACCAAAACCGTGGGGATAGACCCCCCCTATACCCACGGTTTTGGAAAACCGTGGGTATAGGTGAATTTTCATGACCTATACCCACGGTTTGCCAAAACCGTGGGTATAGGGGGCTCTATCCCCACGGTTTTGGGAAACCGTGGGGATAGGTCCTGAAAAGTCACCTATACCCACGGTTTCCCAAAACCGTGGGTATAGGGGGGGTCTATCCCCACGGTTTTGGGGAAAAACCGTGGGGATAGGTCTGGGATAAAATACATATACCCACGGTTATGAAAAACCGTGGGTATAGGTCAATTTTGTGTGCGCGGGAATTTTTTTTTTCCGCGGGAAGGAATTTTTTTTTGGCGGGAACCCTATACCCACGGTTCTTCCCTCTATACCCACGGTTTTTATAACTATATTTAACTAAATATATATATATATAACATATATGTGAAGTTAGGGTAGTGGTTAGACGCGGTGTTTACAGCGAAGAGGTTACGGGATCGAAACTCGGCGCCTGCATTTTTTTTAGGACCTATACCCACGGTTTTGAAACCGTGGGTATAGGTCGTTGAAACCGTGGAAATTATCTAAGTTTCGGTGACACGGTGGCAGGACACCTATACCCACGGTTTTCCAAAACCGTGGGTATAGGCTGGGGACCTATACCGACAACATTCCAGCCCACGGTTCCCAAAACCGTGGGTATAGGCTATACCCACGGTTTTGGGGGCTATACCCACGGTTTTGAACCGTGGGTATAGGCCGTTTTTCCAGTAGTGTTTCAACGTCAGAGACCGCCCAGGTTCCGCAGGGAGACAGACCCTCAGGCAGCCGAGGATTGGATGGAGGCAGTTGTATGAGTTTTCAGGTTAGTGGGGACACTAGTCGACCTTATGGTGATCCTCGCAGCGAGCCTCCTGCACGCGACAGCAGGAAGATGGTGGAGCCTGATGCTCTAGGTGCACGATGATGCATCTCTCCTCTGGATGGACTTCGAGAGCCTCTTCCGCTCGGAGTTCGTCCCAGCCACCCTCGGTGCAGTGCGCATCCAGGAGCTTCTACAGCTCCGGCATGGCAGCATGACGGTCACCCAGTACTCGGCAAGAATTACCGATCTCTCGTGCTATTCTACGAACATGGTACGAGACCCATTCTTCTGGGCTCGGACCTTCGAGCAGGGACTGAGGAATGAGATCAGGGAATCGATGATCTCCCTCAGCATTCTGACATAGGGAGGAGTACTGGAGAGAGCTCTTCTCATAGAGAGCTATCTTGCCGAGCCTACACCAGCAGTGAGACCTACCGCAGGGCGACACGTAGCAGAGTCGTCTGCAGCTGGAAGTCGACGGATGTCACAGGGGTCCAGGCGAACCGAACCATCAGGCAGATGACCTCAGGACACTGGCTCAGAGGTGTGGTGCACAGGGCGCAGAGCCACCCTTCCAAGGAGAATACAGTGCTACGCATGCGGTGGGTAGGGCCACATGGCTCGTGACTGCCCGACCCGCCGTACAGAGGAGAAGCAGATGGTTGAGGGGCCATCTAGGCAGAGGCAGAGGGTCGACTGTGGTGGTCCGCTGGGAGTAGGCGGATGAGGCAGGGGAGCTGGCTGAGCAGCAGGTGGTGGGAGACACTTTGAGGCTTTTCCACCACCACCACCAAGAGGTCCACCCCGGCCATAGAGAGATGGCAAGCAGAGACAAGCTCAACTTCAGGCAGTGGAGGCCTACGACCACGGCGCGCCAGAGATGATTCAAAGTACGATCTGTGTCTACTAAACCCTTGCTGCAGTTCTTATAGACACAGGAGCGAGTCATTCCTTTATTTATGTTTCCCTTGTTCAGAGCTCGGAGATTCTGACGGAGCCGTTGGATCGATCCTTACGGCTAGAGACTTCTACAAGAGCAGACTCGACGATTACGCACTAGTGCCGGCAGTGTGAGCTTACTCTAGGAGGTGAGAGCTTCGACTGGGATCTTCTTGTAGTGGCATCGAGACCTTACGACATCATATTGGGCATGGATTGGTTATCCACAGTCCATGCTCAGATTGACTGTATTAGGCACAAGGTGCGGTGTGTTCGCACCGACGGGAGAAGGTTCACCTTCACCGGTGAGAAGGGAGCCTTTGCTGTACAGGATGGACTCTCGCGGAGGAGAGGACATCCCATCACTCATCAGTTGGCTAGCCTCATCCTAGGAGCAGTTGACATGTGGAGTCCTGGTTTTCCTGCAGTGGTGGATCAGTATACGGACGTTTTCCGCGATGACGTCCCAGTGCTACCTCCTCGCAGAGAGGTAGACTTATATATTGACCTGTACCCCGAGACAACCCCGATATCCACTCCAGCATATCAGATGAATGCCACTGAACTTCGAGAGCTTCGGTTATAGTTGGAGGACTTTCAGAGCAAGGGACTCATCTGACCCAGTGTTTCACACCTGGGCTTCCCCGATATTGTTCACCCAGAAGGTGGACGGGAGCTTGCGACTTTGTGTCGACTATCATCGCTTGAACTAGGTGACCGTGAGGAACAAGTATCCACTACCGAGGATTGAAGACCTCTTCGATCAGCTCAAGGGAGAACGGTGGTTCTCGAAGATAGACCTTAGATCAGGCTATCATCAGCTTAGAGTTTGAGACAAGGACATGCAGAAGACGGCCTTTAGATGCCGGTATGGCCACTATGAGTTCTAGGTTATGCCTTTCGCCGAAACCAATGATCTAGCAGTGTTCATGAGTCTCATGAATAGGATCTTTCAGCCATACCTCAATCAATTTGTTGTGGTCTTCATCGAAGACATTTTGATTTACTCGACCACTGAGGAGGAGCACGCCTACCACTTGCGGGTTGTACTAGACACACTCTGAGAGAACCATCTTTATGGAAATCCCTCGAAGTGTCAGTTCTGGTTACATGAGGTCCACTTCTTGGGACACGTCATCTTTGAGGCGGGATTTGTGGTGGATCCTATGAAGATCGAGGCAGTGCTAGCTTGGGGGCCACCCAGGAGTGTGACGGAGGTTCGGAGTTTCTTGGGGTAGCTGGGTACTACCGGAGATTTGTGCCAGACTTTTCCAGAGTTGCGGCACCACTCTAAGCTTTGATGAAGAAGGGGAAACCCTTCGTGTGGTCAGACAGTTGTCAGCAGAGCTTCCAGGAGCTGAGACAGAGATTGGCTAGCGTTCCTATCTTGAGGCTACCAGAGGAGGGAGTAGGTTATGTAGTCTACTGCGATGCATCAGGGACTAGAATCAGATGTTTCCTGATGAAGGAGCGGGCCGTGATCGCATATGGATCACGTCCTTTGAGGAAACATGAGCAGAACTATGCTACCCATGACCTAGAGTTAGCAGGAGTGGTCTTTGCTCTAAAGATGTGGAGGCACTATCTGATGGGCGAGCACTATACAGTCTACTATGACCACCAGAGTCTCAGGTACATATTCTCGCAGAAGGACCTGAATCCGAGACAGCGACGATGGCTTGAGTTCCTCCAGGACAATGACTTTGAGATAGTCTATACTCCTGGGAAGGGGAACATAGTAGCCGATGCTCTCAGCAGGAGGACGGGCATCTAGCTACTCGGGGGGGGGGGGGGGATGGAGCATTTAGCCACTTTGTAGATATCCTTCGTGGATAGATATGGAACAACCTTTCTTCAGTCACTTACAGTCACTCCTCCACTACAACAGCAAGTCAGAGAGGCACAGCGTGGGGACGCCGACTGTGAGACACGACATGCACAGATATCCTCCGGACATGAACCTAATGGATTCTCTTTAGGAGGAGAGCACAACACCCTTTTTAGAGGACATACCTTGGTACCGTTTGCTTTATAGGAGGAGGTACTGAGAGAGTTTCACACTTCCCTTTTGGCGGTACATCCTGGAGTGGAGAAGATGTACCAGGATCTCAGACGACAGCACTGGTGGCCGGGTATGAAGAAGGCTGTGGCAGAGTTCGTTTCTTGATGCCTCACCTGCCAACAGGTGAAGGTAGAGCACCAGGTACCAACAGGATTGGGACAACCCTTGGAGGTCTCGAAGTGGAAGTGGGACGGGATATCTATGGATTTCGTGACTGGAATTCCACGTACTTCCAGAGGTCACGACTCCATCTTGGTGATTGTCGACCGACCCACCAAGTCGGCCCACTACTTACCCATCTGAGAGCAATGCTCAGTAGAGATCTTGGGATGTCTCTACGTTTAGGAGATTTTACGGCTACATGGTGTGCCATCATTTATCATCTCCGATCGAGATGCTCGCTTTACTTCCTGGCTTTGGAAGGGGTTACAGTAGGCATTCAGGATGCAACTACGTCTGAGCACCGCCTTTCACCATCAGACGGATGGTCAGATGAGTGAGGACCATCAGACTCTCGAGGACATGGTCCGTGTATGTGTCCTCGACTTTGGTCACAGCTGGGAGGACCACCTACCCTTGGTGGAGTTCGCGTACAACAGCAGCTACCACTCCACCATCGGGATGGCACCATACAAGGCATTGTACGACCGACCTTGCAGATCACCATTGTGCTAGACAAACCCTGGGGAGTCAGCACTTGTGGGACCAAAGATGGTCTAGGCCACGATAGAGAAAGTACAGGTCATCCAGGAGCGGATGTGGATATCTCAGAGCTGACAGAAGTCTTATGCTGACAGGAGGCGGAGGCCACTGGAGTTCGAGGATGGCGACCACGTCTTCTTGCGGGTCTCACCTCGACGTTGATTACGGAGATTTCGCCGAGGCGGCAAGTTATCTCTGCGCTTCATTAAACCATTCCATGTCCTCATAAGGATAGGCGAGGTGGCTTATCGTCTGGCTCTACCACCTCAGTTGCACCGGGTGCACGACGTCTTCCACGTATCTCAGCTGAGGAGATACGTGCACGACCCAACGCATATCATCAACCATGGAGAGCTAGACCTTGACTATGGGGTGACCTTTTCTAAGGTCCCGGTGGAGATCGAGGATCGACAGGAGCAGGTCCTACATGGATGGTCAATACCTCTAGTGCGCATCAAATGGCAGCACGAGAACCTCCAGGAGAGCACTTGGGAGCAGGAGGATCAAATGCGTGCTCAGTACCCACACTCGTTCCCCTTGTTTATGATATATCTTTACGGGGACGTAAAGACCTGAGGTGGGAGTGATGTAAAGACCCATAAATTTCAAGGATTTTTTTTTTAATTTTCTTTTGGATTTTACAAGAATGCAGTTTCTGATGGCACCTAATTCTGAGGCCCGATGTGCCCGGAATATTTTTCCGAAGTTTTGCTCGGGTACGTTCAGTGAAGGAACGAGCGGGTTTTCCTAACTTTTGAACCAATGCTCAGAATCGAATTCTGAGGGCACTGATGGAATCACAACGCCGATAATTGCTTAAGAACACCTTTTTTAGAGTTGCATTTTCTCAGGTGTGGTTATTAAATATTGGGATTACCTACAGAATAAAATAAAATTTTGTGCAACCGAATTTTATTTTTATTTAAGGTAGCTTAACCCTAAGATTGATGGTTGGAGTGGGACCCAGTAATACCATAAATCCTAGGTAGGATATTAGTGAGGTGGGGCCAACATGAGCCCCACCCCTTTATTTCCTTTTACCTTCCACGTGCTTTTAATATGGTAACTCACCCGCACCCCCCCTTCTTAAATGCCAAGTCAAATCTCACGTTTAATTAATTATTAAACGCCTCTTTAATTGGGCATTTAAAACTCTTCAATTAAATCAATTAATTGAATGATCTGTTTTTGATTTTCAAAAACAGTAGGCGTGAGAAATAAAATAAGGCTACGCCTTATTTTATTGGGGTGCCTTGGGTTGTGCGAGAGGAATTGAGAGGTTTTGCTCAAAGCCTTGAATCATCACCTTATTCACTGAAGAATGTGAAGAACGCGAAGAACGCACCATCTCCAATGAAGAACGCCAGCCTCCGACGAAGGGCGATGAAGAAATACGAACCCTCGTAGATCGACGATGTGAACCCGTGTACCGCGACGCTGACAATCCTCCTTCCGCGATGCTTTTTCCGCAACGTTCCTTCTCCCGCGACAATCTTCAATCCTCAACCTCTTAAGGTAGAGGGTTTTGGTTCAATTAAATCTATGTGAATTATATTCTCGACATGTGTTTAATTGCTGGTAGTCGTTTGAACCGCTAACGCAGTGGGTGCGGACCAACGAACAAGTCCGAACCCACAGTTTCATTGTTCTTGGTGTGCAGATCGACGGGTGGCAACGAAGCAGGACACAAGGAAATTTTGAGGTCTTCGTAGTGAAGAGCCTGTATCGGGAGGACTGATGGTGAAGACGACAGGCAAAACGGACCACCGGAGCGCGTCCGGTGGTCCGCGGAAGACCCCACCGGCGGCTGGAGGCGGCGACCCCTGGCGCGCCGCCAGGAAGGACCGCCGCGGCTGAAGCCCCAGCGGCAGGCGGATGGTCCTGAGGCTGCGCGAGACCGTGGGTGACGTAGCGCCGGGCCGCGTCCGCTGGCAAGGAGCAGCCCCCATGCGGGGGCTGCTGCTCCAATCAAGGGGGCAGCACCGCCTTTGCGCGGACGCTCGGCCAGCGCCGAGCCGCCCCAGGCTGGACCGGCCGCACCGGGCCGGGCTGTGCCCACTGGGCCGGGCCGCGTCCTAATGGGCTGGACCCGGTCCTGGTTCGGGCCGACCCATGGGGGGGGGGGGGGGTCGGTCTGGGCCCAGATCCCCCATTTTCAGACCACTTCTGGTTTTTCCCATAACTTGGGCTACAGACCTCTGATCGACACACCGTCAGTTGCGTAGAAATACTTGGATCGAGACAGTCATTTCAGTATATTACACTCAAGGTTTTGGAGAACTTTGGGTATGGCCGGGCTGGTTCGAACAGAAAACCAACTGGGCCCTCGGAGCGGAAACGCTTATAACTTGATCTCCGGATGTCCGATTGACGTGTTGTCATCTTTGTTGGATTACTCTTAGTGAGACGGACCTTTTGGATTGCTCCGATTGAGGTTTGGATGCAGATGGAGTGCGGTCAGGTAGGTTTTGACTTAAAAACCAACTGGGCCCCTAGAACGAAAAAGCCAATAACTCTCAGACCGGGCGACTGATTGACGCGCCGTCTGTAACGTTGAGTTTCTCTTGTCGAGACGGAACTTTGAGATACATCAACTCCAGACTATGTGTCAGTTGATTTATTGACCCCTTGGCTCGTGGAGCGGACCCTCCCAGAATGAGCATGCTGTGTGTGGGAACCCTAGAGATGGCTGCGGCTGTGAAGACCATACTGAAATCCTATGTGGGTTTGACGGGGATGAAGACTGCACTGAAATCCTATGTGGGTTTGGTAGCGATGAAGACCGTTCTGAAATCCTATGTGGGTTCGACAGAGATGAAGACTGCACTGAAATCCTATGTGGGTTCGGCTACGATGAAGACCGTACTGAAATCCTACGTGGGTTCGACGGAACTGACTACTGTTCTTGTATCCTATGTGGGTCTGGTAGTGTCTGACTCTGTTCTTGCTATCCAATGTGGGTCTGACAGAGTAGCTGGTTTAGTATCCTACATGGGTCCTAGCTTAAATGAATCAGTGGCTATATCTGATCATCTCTATCACCGAAGAAGTATACCTGTGTGAGCAGAGTCTTGACTTTCAATCATTATCTTCGATATGATTGACTTGCTTTCCTTTGTGGATTGTGTTGTGTTATCCTATGTGGACGTGGTCGAACTTGAGTTCGGATGCTGGAGCCGAACTGGAATTGATGACTTAGGTGTATGTATGGGTATATACCTAAGTAGTTTTGGTTGTTACTTTGTGATTGAATTTTTTCTTTGTGGATTACCCTTCGTGGATTCTGGGAGACCTTCGGGGGTCTCGGGGTCCCTACTGAGTAGCGTATACTCACCCCTGCACGGGCTATTCCCGCACTACGTTGTGTTGGATGCAGATGATGAACAATGATGATCGTGGTAGAGGCTAGAGGAGGAGTCGGTACCTGGAGGTGGACCACTGGGCGGGACGTACACGGAGCGGACGGCTGGACCCGAGGAGCTGAGGTGGCTATCTGTACCCACCCTTCAGTTGGGACTTCCAGTGGACGACTCGACGTTGCTGCTTTATTTTCAATTTCTGTACTTTCTTTCCAGTTGTACTTTACTTTCAGTTTGGGTTTGTATTCTGGCCCATTTACTTTTCGCACTCACTTATACTCAGTTTACTTGGTGTTTACTTTTGCTGGCTTACTCTGTGGTGTTTGTTTACTTATAAAGGCAATGCCTTCCCCTTTTTGTCGGGATTTACGACTTGGTGCTAGTCGCCAGCCTCTGGCCTATGGGAGGCGGGTTTGGGGTAGTCACAGCATGGGTCCCGAGGACGGGTCGTGACATGAAAGGGTAAAGGAGAAGCATTGGGGTTCAAAATATTTTCATTTTATTAAATGCATATAAGGAGGAATTCCACAACCTGGAGCCTCTCCCTAATACAAATGTAAAACAATGGCACAAGAAAATATAAAAAATCATTACTGATCCTACCTATCTCTTTTTAAAATAAGAATGATTGTTTGGCATGGACAGTCAAGAGATTTCCTTAAATCAATCCTCTGTGTAGCTTTATCTTCAACTGAGGAATGAACTTTCTTCAATATGGCACCAATATCTCAGCTTTTTTTAATGGATTTGATGTTGGCACTCTTTGATGTAAGTTTCACCTTTATATTATCCACATGAGCTTTGTACTCACGTAACTCTTCTATTTGGGTAACTGATTGGTCATGAGCGTCTACCTCCTCAGCTATTATGTGATGCAGATCTTTAGTAAGATGCTGAAAATTATTTTTCTAATGGTGCAATGAATTTAAATGAGCAAAGATGTCTTCAAGAGATGCTGGATCCTCTCTAACTACAAAAATAAGGTGCACAAGTTTGTGTAGATATTAGTAGTCGAAGCCATCAGAACCCAAGTCGGTAAATAGCTACCGAAGGATGTCGTACTAATCAGAAAACTCTAGAAGAGGAGTTTCAGCAACAATAGCACAGATTCAAAGCCACTCCCTCCTCCTCATGGTTCAATGTCTCCTGAAATTATTGGAACCCTGACTCCATTACTTTTTCATAACAGGTATGTAGTTAGGGAATGATACTATGGCAGATGGAGCTGCCCTATGCTGGGTCACCCATGTGGGGGAAGCTTCCCACTCAGTAGGTGATTTGATATCTGGAACCAAGATCAAGGCGTCGACCACAACTACATGGGTATTCAATGATGTTCCAATGGGACCAGATTCAGTAGGACCATGAAATGTATTATCAAAAGGTAGGAGGTTTGAATCACTATCTACAAGGATGGGCTAAGAAGACAAAGCCCCCTATGAATGAATATGATGATGAATGGAACGCCTTGTTAGAATAGGAATGAAGGGAGATGGAGCTACTCACATAGGTAAAATGGGACTGCAAGTAGTCAAGGGTATTTGCACCCGTTAGAATGGCTTGGCTAGTATATCATCAAGATAGCATGTTACCCACTGTTGGGAATACTCCAACGATAAGTAAGTAGAGCCCACTATGGGAGGAATAAATATGTGCATGCCAGAGTCCCCCACATAATCATCAACAATAGTTGACGATGGATTACCAGATGATATTCCATCCTAAATAGGGTAACCAGAAGGAATGCGACCCGCTGGAGATATCTGAACTACCTGGAAAGCCGATTGGGAAATTAGGGTTCACCGGTGGTGATCCTATCTATACAAGTGGTTAAGATCCTCTCCAGAAGTGCAATGAGGTATGAACATTCTTATAAAGATCCCCCTCTATAATATTCTATTATTCCTTAAGGCTTGGGATAGGGTAAAAATTTAAAATGATAAAAATCACTCAGCAAGTCAATGATGCTATCAACACTCATGAACATGGGATAAACAATGACGATGTAAAGTAAATTTTGATAGAAGTACAAATAAGGAACAACGATAGTGTGCTGATATTCATTGCAGGGAAAACGCTATACTATTCAACCATAACAAAATTTAAATGTCCCCCACGAGACGATTTGGAGGTATCCCTTTCTATATATTCCACAATATCTCATAGATTCAGGCAATGGTAGGGAAAAATAAGTTGATAAGATACCCCTCCGCTAATGTGACCACCATCATCAGAGTGAATGCTCTAACATTTGAGTATACATCATGAGAGGGGAATATCTATCCACTAAGAAAAAAATCAAGGAAAATCTCTAATCTGATATCAGGTGATACGTCTGACCAAACCTCATAGCCCCTCGTGGTGTACTGAATCACCTTTAGGGTATTATAGAATGATCTAGGAATTTTCTGAGACTATTGAGTATGATGAGTTCGACTGTGGAATAATTTCAGCTTCAACCCACTTGCCTATAGGAATAATCATATCAAATCATCAAATGAAATAAAAAAGGGGTTATAAAGAGGATGACTAAGCAGTCCTTATGCGAGGAATAATAAATCTATCACCAATGAAGATACTAGTTCAAAATTCTGCCATGTATTTTCCATAGGAAGAAATTCATCATACGTATTGTCGATGATTGGAATTCCCCATATATGAGAGACATCCCATAAATTGATCACCGCATCACCATCAGACAAGTGAAAGGTTTTAGTGATTTTAAACCAATGGATGAGAAGATCATGAAATATTTCACCTGGTGAATAGATGGAAGACAGGGAGACGCATACTGGTTTATGTAGATATACATCTTCCAACTGATTAGGATACTCTAGGTAGTTCTGGTGCACCCAGAAGGCCCAGTCCCACTCGTCAGAAAATCACCCTCCAGATCAGGGATCCCATTTGGAGCTCCACCATCCTTTGGGGTTGATTCACGATATGTTAACAACAGTCAGGTAATCCTAAACAACTGATTCAGAAGATGAAGTGCGGTGACATTGAGTGCTCTCCATCCACATAGATCCATTCAAAAAAAATATTTTTTCCAGGCTTGAGGTAGTCATGATCTCCCCCGTGGCAAGAATATTCATCTAATAATACTCTCGAGACATCTCGAGGTGAATGGTGTAGCTTCTCTAGTCAACTAGAGGAAATGAATATTGTCTTGGAGGCCAAAGTTGTAAAGAGATAGTTGTACATATAATAGATAATCCATAAGGTCTCATGAGAGTAGATCTCTCAGGATACCCTCTTGAAGAATGATGTAGGAATGAAGGTTGTCTTTTGTGTTTTCAACCATGGCCACCATCCTTCTGGCCGCTCTAATTAATATATGTGGAAGTGCCATCTCTTTTCTGCACAAAAATACCATGGGAAAAGGTCAACTCAACAATGTTTGTAAAAGTAAAATAGAAGTCCGAAAAACAAAGATCCACATACTAGACCCCAAAAATATTCTGTGAAAGGCATTCACCATGAACAAATAGTTCATAGAACCCATGAGGTGTTAGATCGAGGGGTATTGGCCAGAGATCCAAAGAATTCACGGAGCAAGAAAACTGTGTATGACCCTTGCTATATGAAAGTCCAAGATCATAGTTTAAAAATTAAATGTTTGGTTCGAGAGTTAAAAATTATGTTCACGGACGGAGATGACCTGCATATGGCACTCTCTATAGAGAATATTAAACTCACCATTCAAAAAATATAAGTTTAGTTCGCATATTGAAAATTCAGTTCACAGATGAGAGTGATCGTGAAGGGTTTTCTATCCATGCGATGCAAATCACTATTCACGGTTGAAGGATTTTGAGAAGGGGGTGACACGTGGAAGCAGAGGGACTGAGAGAAAAATAAAGATTACATGGTTTTCTGAAAAACTGGAAAAATAAAAATGATATAGGCCCCTTCTATATTGGCCCGATCCCCCACCGGTTCCACCTTTCTATCACAAACCAGTTCAGTTCAGGACCACATTATACATCAAAATAACCTCATATTCTTCTTGATCAGAACCCATTCTAATGGTGGCATTTTTAGGGTCTGAAAAACATGGAAGATGGAAATCAAATACTCCCAAAAATTTGATAATTGTAAAAATTCACGTTTGATTGAAAATTTGAAGAATAATTTTAAAGAATCCATCTTTGGAAAAGGACTCGAGTGATCTGTGTATTGAGTTCCAAAAATGATTTCTGAAAAGCATCGATCGAGAACCATAGTATACAGACAGGGATGTTCACGCTAGCTCCACCGTGAATGGTGTTGTTGGTGAAAATGAGAAGGAGTGGTACACCATCGTGAACTGACCCCACAAACCAAAATGGTTCATGGGAAAGGTGAAGCCGAAGGCATCCTTTGAACAGGGAAATCCATTCAAAGAATTGAGGTGGTGACTACCATTGCTGTGAACCATATTTTACATAAACTGAATACTCCACGTACTGTAGTAGTTTCAAACCATAGCCACCATGAACTGCAACTGCCGCGAACCGCATCCACCTTGAACCTCAGACCCACAAACCTCGGTTGATCGATTTGTCTGTGGGCCATATGATTTACCCATGGGATTCTATAAAAAGTGAAGTTCAACCCATAAATAAAACTTCCTCAACACTCTATAAAAGGACCCTGATGGGATCTGAGTAATGAGAGCTTATTTTTGGGGGAGCTTAGAGTATACAGATGCAAGACATTGATGAAAAATGATAGAATAAGTATGAAATAATGAACAGTCTCTAGCAGGTATAAAACCACTCTGTACCATGAATTAAAGGAAATATAATAATAATAAAAATGAACTGACCACAAACCTAATTAGTGGACCATGAACCATATGACCTTCATGGATGAACCTTCTGCAAACCGCATGATCAATTCCCATTCTTCAATCCGGTGTACCACATTGCACATCGATATATAGACGAAACCCTGCACCATGTAGTACTCGGCAACCCAGATAGAATCTAGAAGAGCATAACACAACCCCATGTGGATGTAACTTGAGGCTGTGTACCACTAAGGTATACAGATGAACCCTTCACCCACACAGCAATACACCAGGCAGAGGGTACCCCACCCCGCATGAATATTTGGTACACAGAATAGGGTACCTTTGGGCATTCCACCTTCCAGTAAAAATCATGCACTTCTATTTACATCCCATCCTCCATGATCCCTTTGCAATCCATTTCAATGACATCAGGCCAAAGCCTCTTCCAAATCCACCAGACTCGAATGGTAAAACCACTGGGTGCATTAGTTTGCACTTTTTTGTTTACATACCCATGGTAAGCCGTGTCGAGTAGGTAATACCTAAAACAGTGTGGACCCCCTAAATGTTTATACGATTACATTCACATGGTAACCTGAGGTCCGTACATGGGAATCTGACATGAACCTCCCCATTCTATGGATCAAGTGTAACCACTGTCTTTTCCATTCAATGGGGTATAATGACAAGTCAAAGGGATCATGCCTGATTTTTCTTTTTATGAGAAGCTTTGCTTATCCCCTTTCATAGAACTAATTTCAGGCCACTCCTCCGGAGGTAAGTCCCTAACCTTTCCATGGGACGTGTTGCTCTTACTCCTCTCAAGCTCATCCTAGGGCATGTATGGATATATTTCCAAAGGTGAATATTTTTTATATCAACATGGGTGAGGAAATTGGCACATTAAAATCCCCTATCTCTCTCATTGGGACATCACCCTAGCCACTCCCTCCTTTTTCCTCCTTTTACATGACCCAAGAAGAGAATATGTGTGGTTTTCTGAATCTACCAATTCCTCTTGTCTCTCAAATAGATCATGGATCACATGGGATTAGAGGTTGATGATGATCACATCATCCATTACAACTAACAATGAACTAATAGAAATTTGATTGATGCTCTTACCAGGATATGTAGAATTCCTTCCTAGAGGCCCAAGCACTAAGGGGATCCATTTTCAAAGGTTATGCCCCAATCAAGCCCCCCAAAACTGGTCCTACACTATGGTATAAGACCAACTTAAATCGAACTACGATGAATTTGACTCCCAACTAATGAGGATTTGTAGAAAGCCACCCGAGGTCCAAACCCAACACCCAAGTCACCCTAGTGTTGACCAGGACATATCCACAGTAAAGAAATATCCACCCAAGAGATCATGCCTCTTCTGCGAATCCTAGGCCTCTTTGTTGTATGTACCACACAAAATCTTGACTAAGCATCTTCCTCCTAGATGTCCTAGATGTATGATGTTAAACTATATGGATGGGTCCTCATCGTACGACCTTAAAAGGTGATGGGTCTAGTTAAGAAGCACTGAACTATGTGGGTTCTGATTCCTCTCATGATGATATGTAAGAATATCATATTATGGGTTCTATCGCGACAGTGAAACAACTTATGTCCCCCATGGATGACGATAAACTAGCATTGTCTCGTAATTTAGGATCCATGTATATAGATGGTTGATTTTACATCCCAGGGGTAATCCACAGACACATGATTGGGAATGAACCAAGGATTCATGAACATATGAACATTTTTTAATTCTAAAAAAGAGTCTCGGAGTAGGTAATAATTTCACCCCAAAAGGTTGTGATGAGACCGACTTCCCATCCTCTCGACCAATAGATTCCTTAAGTGTTGTTGGACAAATCTCATCCAATAAGCTCATGGAATTGGATAAAAGTTCCATGAATCATGGATAAAAGGGATTTTGGGTGTTTCTTTCTCTATGAATAAACCCGTTGAAGACTATTCGAGGAAATCATACCCAACATGGGTCGATTTCACAAAAAAATATTATCCCCCTACATTATTCTGCAAGAACCAGTCAGCTATGGCACCTTCTTTACAACATAAAAAAGGATATATTGTTCAGTCCTGGTGTGAATATCTTTTCCACCAAAAATGGACAAGACAAACCTTAGATCAAGACAAATATGGCAAACCCAACATGAAACCCTTCATAATAACAGACAATTGGTTACTATCCGTTGGGCCATTTTTCTTGCCTTGGGTCAAAACAATCACCTCTTCTATGATAACACGTTGTTTATGTTTCCCTCCCAAGTGATTTCTATTGAGGATTATCTTTTATGATATCATGTTATACTTTTTACTCAAAAGTTATGGTTTCTTATCATAATTTTTACCTTACAAGACTTTTTTTAGCTCACACCTTTTGTCTATGTATTCCCTCTGATATCCCATGAAGTTTAGGAACTATAAAGGATTTAAGAGATTGTTAGGGAGAAGAAAATTAAAAATACTTATTTTAGTATCAATTTTATGTATTATGAACCTATTATTCCAAAGATACTTGGAATCATGATCTTTGGGTTGTAATTAATGGTTTTTTATGTTAAAAATTATATAATAATATGTGTAAATCGATTGGGTCACTGTACCACCATGATCACTCTAGAAAGTAATAAAAAGGTAGGTTTTTATCCTTTTTAACATGATAAAAAACCCTTAATATAGTTTTTTTTTATTTTCTAGAAAATTAATACATGTATATATAGTTTAATAATAACCTAGGGTATACACATAGAGTTTGGATTTGATACATATATATTATGTAGGGCTAAATAAATCCATGCTTACTAACATTCAATATTTAGAATTAGATTACAATAATATATTTAAATCTTAACTTATACTACTTACCATATTTATAAGGATCAATGACTCTTGTGAAATTTCAAATAATATTTTATGGATCCCTCATTAGTTCTTTCTTGTGATGTTCAGCTAATGTCAGAACATTATAGTGTCATAACATTCTATTCGAAAACAAGGACTAATCATTTACTACACTTAATCATGGATGATCCTGGTTTCTAATGTCATCTAGATTTAATGTGTAAACATTATCATGCATATCTGTAAAAATAATAAACATACCTTTTGAACATTGAACAATAAATCTATCATTCTTTAAGTTTTCAAGGTAATATTCAGCACATAATTGACTTCTGTTGGTGAGTTTTTTCATGGGTCTTATAACATATAAAACATTTGAAATTCGAGTCTTTTTGAGGAACTCAACATCCCTAATAGTAATAATTTCACCTTAATAATTATATCTAAAAGATACTTTTCCACCTTTTACTATTTTAAATCTTCTAAATAAATTTTTATTTCCAACCATGTGTCTTGAACACCTACTATATATATACAAAATATTTAATATTATATTACTTATTACTCCTTACTAAAATTTCAAAACTATGGTTTTGGAACCTAGATGTTCTTAGGTCCATAAGTATTAGTTATAAAAATTTTAGGAATCCACATATATCCAACTAGTTTATATCATACGACTACTAATTCTATATTAATATAGGATTTATGAAAATCAAAATACTGAACATGTTTTGATGAAACTTTTTTTGGTGACCTCCTCTTTAAAATTTAGTATAAAGGGTTACTTTTTGAGATAATTTAATTTTATTCCAAATGTTTACTTTCTAATGTGATTCAACCTCTAGAATTTATCTTACTTCATTACAACTATATGTATAGTTTATCAAAAATTTCATTCCCAGAGGTAAAATATGATAATTTTTTTTCAGACTAAGAATCTCAGAATTATGTTCCATAACCAAATTCTCATCTTCCCGAGTTAAACTAGAAGTTCATTTCTTGCTTAATTTTGATGTGAATTTAAAAATTTTAGAAGAATGTTTTGATATTCTAACCCTAGATTTTGTAAGATCTACCTTAGAATAATTATAGTCATTTATTGAAAATAAAAATGTTACTTGTACCAACATAAATTTAGTGACAGATAACATAAATTTTGGTAAAATTGATAAATTCCAACAAATATTAACTTTTGTTAGTCTTAATTATACATTCCAACAATTATTTTTTCATGAAACTACATCTGTTGGTATTAATTAATTAATACCAACAGACACTTTACTAATAATTAAATATGTTGCTATATCATAACTATACAAACAAATTTTTTTATAACAAATAAATCTATCGTAATTAATTAATATTTATAATAAATCTTTATCATCAAAAAATGCATTATAAAAATATTTCAACAGTAAAAAATAATTTATCAATAATTATATATTAAATTATTAATTATTTAGTACCAAAAAATCATCTTATAATAAAAATACATGTATATATTTTAAGTTAAAGTAATAATAAATTTAATAATATATAATGAAATGATGATGAGTAGTATAAAATAAATATAATTGATCAAAAATTTGAGATTATATCTAATTTTTTTAGAAATATTAAATCTTTATTACATGGAAAATTATATTATGTTTATTAAACCTATTATGAGTCAAAAATAAAAAAACATAGAAAGAACCCAAACCCTCGCTCTTCCCAAACCCCACTATTCCCTAGACCGCAAATTCACAGTGCCGCTCCCCTACCTTTCCATAGCTACGCCCCAGATCCACCACTGACCCAATGTCACCACCTTTCCATTGCTCCCCCTGACCCTATTGCTTCCATCAACTTCACAGAACTATGCCACCATCCACCCCAACTCCATAATTGATCATCTTTTCCACATTATAATCACCCCAACCCTCTATTTCTACTGCTCCCTTCGATCCCTCCATTGTCACTACTTCATCAACCCCAACATCTCTGCCTCTCTGAGATCCTACATCTAGCGTCGCGTTTTCACTGGTCTGCCTCCAGCATTGCACCTTGTTATCCTCCCAAAGTTATTTTAGTGAATCACATTTTTTATTTCATTTACTTAATCTCTACTATATAAAACAACTATAGATTTACTTCATGATTTTACGTAGTATTAGTTGTTAATTTCAATTTATATCATTTAGATAAAAACGTAATTTTTTTCGCTATACCACAATATGTGGTTTTGGCTATGATATTTTTGGGATTATTTCAGTCTTCTATAGGGAACGAATCAAGGGTTTCATTCTCAATTTACCATTGTGATTAAGTTGAATTTATTTGATTGTATTTTTTTAACCACTCAATATTCTGGTATTTACATTTTTATAAGCTTATGTTTTATTACTAGCCATATCACTTTTATAACTAATATAATATTTAAGAAGTATTATCACATTGAATAACCATTTATAAAAGATATATCTGCAGATGGTGTTTTGAAAACACATTGAAATTTATAATATCACTATTTATTTTAATGAATAATTTATCTGAATAGATTTCATTGAAACCATAGTACCTCAACTCATGATACATGTGTCAATCATATTTCCTCTATTAAAGCACTATAATCACCTTCAAGTTTAGCCTTCACGGTATGGGCCCGTACACCTCTTGTAAATGCATATATGTGTCCATAATGTGGTTGGAGAATTTAATTATAAAATGAGGCTTCTTAATTTTATGCTATATTGGAGACACATGGTGATCCTTGTGGTTGGATTTCAATTGTAATTCTTTACTACTTCAATTTTTGTGCCTCAATCATTCCCCAACCGACTCTATATGAAGCATAAATAAACTGTAGCAACAAATGAAGTCCCTAAATTGATTTATATATAATACTACATAGAGTAGTTTTAATTTTTTTGACTAAGTGATGTAAAATTAAGGCCCATGTATTGTATATTTTTTCTACCTTGAACAATAAGGTTTTACTCTACCTTTGTGTTATATTTTCCTTAGTGAAATTATTGTATTTGTGTGTAAGAGAAGTTGAATATGAAAACTAATTATTTAAATGTTTTCTCAATGATCCAAACCAATTACTCACAAGTTTTTAGTCTTTATTCTTACAACCATTTGTGAAAACCTCCTGAAATACTTATTCTTATTTCTTATTTTCATTTTTTATATTGCCTTTTTTTGTTCATATTCAGCTTCATATATAAAATATTGAGATCGAGTTATTTTTTATTGTTAATTTAACTTTTATGTGAATTCAATTATTATATTACTATTTAATTCTAGAATTTACTTGATCATATGTTCTATAATCTTGTGTAATTGAAAACTATGTATAACACTTATTGTTATGAAAGTATTCATGATTATCAACTCATATTACACGTGGATAAAGTTTTTTATATGATTATGAAATTTATGCTTGTAATTTTGATTGACAATGGAATTGAATCTCTATATGTTTCGTCATGTTTTTATTATGAAAAGAAAAACACTTGTTTTAAATGATTAGGTTTATATAACCTTATGGGAGGGTGAAGAAGGTTTGATTATCAATAGAATCATTTAAAATGTCCATAAGTCCTCTTCATCGCTCAAGTATTTGTGTGTAATATGACTTTAAATTGGTAAATTATTTATATTCATGTATATAGAAAGTTTTCAATTCAAATTAGTTATCTTTTCAATAATATTCCATTCTATTTTATTCAGGTCAATCCTTTATTCCTAGGTATTGTTATATTGTATGTGATTTAATATTAGAGTTCAATTATTTTACTAATTTTTTCAATTCTTTGTCTCAAAATATTTATCACATATCATGAGTGAGGATATGTTTTTATGTTTTTACTATTTTGGTCTGAATGGGTTTTGAGTACTTAGATCTTTAAGGTGTTATATTTTGATATATTGTTTATTTATTTGTGTGCAGTTGATGACTTTTGTATTGATGCAGCTAAAAAGAATAGCTTCTAAATATGTTAGACCACATGAAATTCCCTCCTATTTCTTTAAATAATTTTAAGTTTATATAGAATCATATATCTACATGAGACTTATATCTTATAAGTACACTAATTCTGAATTAAATAAGATTCTAGATCTAATCTAGTCATTTCCTAACAGACTCTTGTCTTAATTATTATAATGGCTGATATTTTAATCATTTTGAGGAATATATAGTTATTATTAAATTATTTTACTATTCTATTCCATTTAAATTTTCTATAATTCACTACATATAAATGTCATGGTGCAAGATTCTATATTGTGACTTCATTTTCAAATTTTCTATAGTTAAACACATATAAGATTTATATATTGATGTTTTTTTATTTTTCTTCATTTATCATGCATGAAATAAAAATATTTTTAGTGAATGAATGTAATTTTAAGTGATTCAAAACATTGATCATTGTGTGAAAGGTAAACAGTGAAGTTGCAGGTGCATTGAAGTTAAAAAAAATAGAGGAAGAAAAACCCTTATTAATATAAATGAATGTTTTGAGGTAACCACAATATTCATGAAATTTTAAATTCTATCATTTTATAATGAAAAAGGTTGATCATATAATATCATTTTTTCATTTAGTCTTACCTCATTTCACTCTTATTTCATGGTTAAATATATATTTGTTATTATGGTTTCAGTATGCCCCATATTTAGTGATTTATTTACTTAATCTATGGCAATATGGATTTTGAAGCTCACTAGCATCACACTTAGCCAAGAACTATGGAATCATTTTATTGAACAAATGAGTTCTTTAATGACAATTCACAACCAAACACTATTTTAGTGACACAACTAGTTTAGAAAGAGAATACTTAAAAAAATGGTTGGGAAATTTAAGAAAGATCCATATTTAAACTTTAGAGAAATTAAATGGTAATGAATATTCATTGCTTATGATAGGGTTTCCTCCTGTTGATGATTTCCTTGGTTTTAAGTGCTTCTTATTGTCCATTTTATTTTCTATTTTTACTATGATGCAGATTTTTATAATTTTAAGGCTGCATGATATTTGGTTTTTGCTCATTTGTTTGTGTGAGGAATAGTTTTTTGATGTTGTAAGCTCTTGAAGGAATATATATGGTAGTCTTGATGCATTATTTCTAGATGCTATTTGATATGGACCAAAACTCTCCCATTATGTTTTTACAATAGTTATAATGAATTCAGAAGAGTAGAAATTACACTTCTTATTTTTTAAAATGTTAATTGTATGATGGGTCATGTATTTGAGGATAAAATTCCTTTAAGGTTTCATTTGACAATATTTTTTACATGTATTTCCACTAGTACTACGTTGAGCCTATTTTGTGGTCTTGGGTTTCAGTTATGTTTTCCTCTACTGAATTTTCATTGATGTGTGGATTTTTTGGTTTTTCTGTTATGTATGATGGGAGTTTTTTCTATCCATGGGATCCTATGATAATAGATATTTTAATCAATGTATTTCACTTTATTCCAGATTTTGTGGCCATAATATTGGATGGGATTCATCAATCACTATCCGAGCCTACATGAAAGAGGTTCTACCATTATAGATGCATTTATAAACACTCAAGACAATGTATTTTGGGATTGACTGAAGACTCAAAATATTTCACATGGATTTTTCAATCAAGGCAGTTAATAATACCTATCTTTTCTATTGACTTATCTTCTTGAGGCTTGTGGATTCATGATTATGAGTTTTAATTCCCTATTTTGAATAGGTATGATGCACTATTTTATTTTTTCTATTACTTATCTTTGTTCCTCCCCCAATTCCCTATGGTGTAAGCATATTTTTTAACATGTATGATGTGCTGTTTTTCTCTGCCACTTGTCACTATAGCTCCTCTAATTCCCTATGGTGTAAGCATATTTCTTTCACTAATCTGTTTCGCAACCTCAATTCCCTATGAGGTATCTTCTCATATGTTTTCTCATTTTTTGTGCATAGAATAAAGCTAGAATATATGTGGCTAGAGCTACCATGGATGGGGCTGGAGTTGGAGCTAGCGTAGAATGTAACTGGAATGAATGGGCTAGATGAGATGATATGGATGGGGCTGGAGCTGGCATGGGTGGGCTGGGGATGGAGCATTCATGGATGGGAGGAGTTGCTGGGGCTAGAGCTGACATGTATGGGCTCAATCTGCTGGTGTTGGACTAGCTGAAAATGATGGGATTGAGATTTTGGGGTGGTTGAAACAAAATGGTGGCAGGGGGGATTGTTCAACGACACAATTGTGGAACAATTCTGGCAGGGATCCAACATTTTCTATTTTTAATGAATTTCATTATTAAGATAATAAATTATTTTCTCATTTTGAACATGTGTTAAAATTGTTTTTGGTTTAAAAATTAAAACATATGTATTCTATATGATAAATTAATAAATATAATATGAATATTTTCTGGAAATAAAAATTTATAATTTTTATTTAAATGTAATTTATAAAAAAATATTTAATATTGTAAATATTATTACCAATAGATAAAATTTTCATCAGAACCTGTTTCTAAACACTTTAACTAACACAGACACACACACACATATAAATAAATATATATTATCTATTAGTATTGTTATAATTGAAATACAACTCTTTTCTCTATTAAAAAAAAATTATCCATATACTTTTACCAACCATTTAGTGTGAGGGACATTTATGTTGGTAAAATTTTTTACAAATAGAAAACTCACTTTTACAAACAGATACACCCCTGTTGGAAAAAGTGAAATATTTTTTAGTGATTAATTAAGAATTATTCTTCTCAATAAGGGTATGATATCTATAAATTTCCTCAAATAATTGTAAAATATCCTCATTTTTTAATGGAATAACATTTTATCCTTTGAAAGAAGTGAAATTATATCCATAATTGTTTGACAACTCTTGTATTTATTAAACATTAATTCATGATTCTTTACATAAGAATATACTTTATCAAACAAAAAATATCAATATGTATAGTGTATTTAGTTAATTAGGTAAATTACATAATAAATTAAAACAGTGAGTAAAAACAATTATTGAAAACCTCCATAACATGTTTATAAATTTCCATCAATATTAATACTATATGTGATAACCTAGATACATACATAAATAAGGAGTGTGATATAAAGCCTAGAAATGGAATAAATGAATCATAACATGAAGATAGTATTACATGTTATACAATTGTAAGTTCAATGGAACATAAAGGTTGTGAGAATAACAGACATGAATAACGAGGTATGATATAACATGGTAACATAAAGGCATCATGGGAAATGTGTCACCAAATTTAAACATGACATCATAAAAATAGGTCAAAAAATAACTACCAAGAAATCATAAGAATGTGTAAAAATTCCCATAAAAGATTAGGTTAACTCTCTAATCCTATACATTATGTCTCATGAGATTAAAACATTATCCAATTAATTTGAGTACTATATAATTCGGGGTTTACCCATCACTTTCATATCATTAAGAAGCATAAGTGTGACACATAAATCATTCCAAATAAGATTATATTTCATCACATTTAATCCAAAAATTAAAGAGTGTGTCATTAATAAATATAATTCTATAATAAAATAAGGATATGCATGTTTATGTTAATACCCTTGAGTGGAAATGATGATAGTATTCACAATATAAAAGATTTACATGAAAAAACCACTGAATAATTTTGACTACACAATAGGGGTACATAGTGAATCCTAATAGGGATTAATGAGAGTGAAATAGGGCATCTCATCACTTGTACATAATATGTCAAGTGAGTGGTATGTGTGATAACATACCACAACTTGAAAAAATAGAAATCAAAAGGGAATAATAGAAATTAGGCTCTTGAATAAAGAGGATAAGAAGAGAATACCTTAATACATTTCAGCATAGTAACGATATAGGGAGATGCTATAATGAGAGGGGATAAATGATCAAAAATTTTTAGAACATAAATTAAAAATTATAGCGATATTTATAAAGTAATGAAAACTTAACCAATTGATATTCCCATGTATAAATATAAATAAGGTTCTTCAATTGAAATGAAGAGAGAATGGTCCCTTACATTAAGAGTGTGACTTCAAAATATTGGGAGGATCTTATTGAGAGATTTAGGGAACCTTGGGAGGACTCTATAGAGTTTATTTCATAGTAAGTATGTATTTAAAGTGTTTTAGTGAAGTGGAATGGGATTTGTGTGGGTTTATATTATTAGAGAGAGGGGAGTTCTAAATTATTTTCCAAACTTGAATTTTGGATTCTATACAACAAATTAATAAAAACCAAAAGTGTTCCTATGGTTTTTAAAATGGTTTATTCCAAAAAATATTGGTTTTAATTATTTTATAAGTCCAAAGTCTGAAATAAATAGAATATAAAACTTGGTGATGTGGAAGTGAGTCTTGTTTATAAACAAATGATTTGAAAACATAAAAATATAATTTATGCTTTGGAAGATTCCTAAAGGATTTATAAAATTAATCAAATAACCCCAAAAAAATTATTTTAAAGGTGAATCATATATTTATTATATTGGTCTTGGGAGGGGAATAAAAAAAATGAAAATATACTAATTGGGCATGGGGTGGGTCAAAACTGAGACCTCCCAAACACCACCATAGGTCTCAACTACTAGGATGCACCCATGGGGATAAGGGGAAACATATATTTTCTCATATATACCATTTATATAATTTCTAACATCTCATTGGGTCATTATAATGTAATAATTCACATCTTTTATATTTATACAGAATTTAATTCTTACCTGAAAATTCGATTATCTTAAAAAATTATGAGAAATTCACTATTGGATAATTTTGATATTATGATTCTAAAAAATATTAATTTTATAAAAATAATTTTCTAAATATATGAATTTTCCATTTTCAAATAAGAATTTATATTTATTGAGAAATACTGGTTTTTTCAACAATAACAGTTTTCAAACCGTTATAATAATTACATTTGAATTCATAAAAATTATATTATCATTAATATGTAATAAAAATTATTTAATAGAATTATTTTATTAAAATAAAATTTATTTTTAATATTTATGAATTCATAAAATTTGAATGACTTAATTGAAATTTCTAAATACACAATAATACAATTTGTGTTTTATCATATCAAAAAATATTTTTTTGTCAAAATAAAATTTTTATCGGAATAATTTTTTAATTATTTATAAATAAATAAAAAAATATATTCATTATTATATTAATATATACATATTCATACTATTAGGTTTAACTTTTTGTAGTCCTTTTAAAATTTTTACCCTTAATTATCCAATTTTTCTTTTACATTGGTAATAAATATTTACTACAAGTATTATTCACATTGTCCAAAATTTAAGTTGAACATAATAAAAAATATTAATTATGATTATTAAAAATATTTAATACATTTTATAAAAATAAATTAATATATTTTTAATAATTTAATTTAAAATAAAACCCACAAGCGTGAAGTAAATCAGTTTTTCTGAAAAATGAATTTTTCAAGGAAAAAATATTTTTACATTGACTCTATAATAATAAATATTAATTATATGAATTAAAATTAATACTGAAAGATATATTATACCTAAATTTAATTTAAATAATTCCTTATTGGGGTTTATTTTTAATTTATCAAAATGGAGAAACATTATACATTTTAAAATAGTTTTTAGAAAAATGTGTTTTGAAGACTAAAAATAAACTTATAATAAAATATAGAATGAAAATAATTTAAATCGAAATAACTGAATTAAATATAATTAAATATTAATTATATTAATTTATAATAAAATTTAAATAATATTGGGGATTTTTTAATTACTTAATTTATCAAAATAAAAGATATTTTTACAAAAAATAGGCATTTATCACAATTCTCCAAAAAATAAATATTATCTAGAAAATCAAACTATTTAATCCTAGATTAATTTAAATATATTTTATTTCAAAAATCATGTAAATTTTATCAATTAAAATTTAATTTTTTTTTGAAATTAATTAAAATAATTTTTTACAAAAAAAAATATAAAAATCATTTTTAAAGAAAACATATTTTTGAAGAATAAAATGAAATTACTAAAAATTGAGTGATTATTCACTAATAATTTATAAATATATTTATTTTTATTATTAAATTTATATATATTTCATAATGTAGTTAATCCTATTTATATTTGAGAATTTAATAACTAGGTTATTATGGTCATATTTCAATAATCGTTATTTGTTTGGGTTTAGTGTTGTTTATCGTATATGCTACCAAACATAATTTTATCTTTAAAAAACTCAAGGAATTAAATTATTCCTCATTCAATAAAGTTCAGCCTCACAATTTTAACTTGATATTGGTAATAAGGTTTTTTTACTATAGAAAATATCTTTTTTGAAAATCGACAATTTAAAAATCATTAATAAAACATACACTTGAAATGTGAGAAAAGGAAGCACGACGGTCATCAGATAACTGGGTTTCCAAGTGGGAGAACAATACTGGGAAGTAAAAAAATATATATTGAAGAAAAAAACTAACACCTAAGAAAAAATCATAGTGATAGAGAACATGGTTAGGAGAAATCCAATGACTGCAAAACCATAAATCCGTGATGGGTGAAAATACCATCAATTCACAGAAAATGATCATAATATGACAACATCTTTTATTAAAGATTATTTTATTAGAGTAAAGTAATTACTCTACCATATATACTATTAATATAATTAAATATACATTCTTGAAAATTATAATTTTATCATTTAATCAATTTCCACTATAATATCATATTTTTTTCCAAACGACGAGTACTCAAGTTAAAGTTTTTATTCCTCAAAAACTTGAATAAGCTTATACCAGATCACATAATCTACCAAATAATTAAAATCTATTCCTCCAATCCTTACTAAGTACAAAATGGTTATCATAAAGTAGGATAATACTGAAAGTGAATAAACCTTAATACATTAATCTCCATAACAGAAAAAATGTCCAGAAGTTTTAACATAGATCGTTACATAAATAAATACCCCTAAATGCCAAATAACACCAATAATCTCAACACTAAATAACGTTTTAACCTCAAATTTTGTCTCTTAACCTTCATCCTACACATCTAAAAACCTAATAACATTCTTCTCAAATATTCCTTTATATTAAAACTAATGTGTATATATACCTCAACATAATAAAAAATCTACCGAAATACAATTAATCACCTCAAAATAAAAAAAATACATTATTCTGTAATATGTTTTTCAAAATATCCATAATTAGGTTTAACTTAGATCATCTAAATATCAAAAAGTGGTATCAATTCTTTTAAATAGAATATTATACTTAGAAATTTCATCCCAAAACTCTTTAGGGTAATCACAACATCAAACATATATTAATGGTTTTCTGTCCTTCAATCACTTGTTTTAAAAAATATCACCTTATCACTAAATCAATTTTAAAAGATATCAATACCATTCACCATATGTGTCTAATCATTAAATAAGAACTAATATGTAATATTCTTTTTATGTTTCATGAATTCTATTTCCATAATTTCATTAATATACTTCTTCATTAACATAATTCTCAAATTCTAATACATAAAAACATTAATACTTAAACTTTAATGATTTCCAATGAATAAAACCTTCCTTAGTCTAGGATTCAACCCTTGGATTATTCCATTTACTTGGATATTGACCATATTCTCCACACATAATACATTAAACAACAAAATCATCCATAGGTTGTAATTTATTCCCATCTAACATACACTTCCTTTTTATGGAAAATTGCTACTTTCCCTTCTATTTTTCAACACTTAAAACACCTTTGAGTTCTTTTATATCATTTAAAATGGAATTTCTTTCTATATTCTTGAGACATAGGAAATTGAATATTCTATCCTCTATAACCTTTATTAGATGGACTTCATTAATATTTCATCCTCCTCTTCTATGATGTCATTAGACTTTCAACTATGTGCCAGTCATTAATTGTTCTTCGATAGCTGGTTTAGTACAATAAAAAAATACCTTACTTAAGCTCCCATATTGTTAGGTATCTCATTTAATAATTTCTCTACATTACCCATGACATTGGTTCTTGACTTAGTTCCTTATATTTCAAGTTTTTTACTAGAATAAAGAGAAAATTAGGGATGAGTACTTTTAAACAACTAAACAAAAAATGGGAAGACAATAACATTAAATGGATAAATTATAAATGACATATATTTCTTTAACTTATGAATTTATAGGCCTAAATCTATGTTATCCATGATCTATTTGCTAAGATAGGCTGTTCTAGGAATTTTTGTTCCTTTAATATTCATTCATAATGGAATTGTGAATTTACCAAAGAACATCCCCTAGGTCTGTCAAAATAGGTGTGTAGCAAGGACCATTATCATGCACTAACTAATGTTTGAGTCTATCACAATGTGGATTTTTTGGTATTATTACCCCTAGAAACTTTTATACCAGAGCCACATCCACTTGTAGAATCCATATAGGGATGAATTTTATGGGAAACTACTTAATATATAAATTACCAAAACATAAGGATGACTTCCTATACATAGAATTATCCCTATTTATTTCATTAGAGTTTTATTATCCTAATCCCAAAAATAACTGAACTTTCTTCTGATACCAACTATAACCAACCTTGTCTTTATTTCACATTAATTTGTGATTTATTATTTAAGAATAAATTTAATAAAACCCATAATATGTAGAATTTTAGTGTCTTTGGGAAATTATGTACATTAAATAACAACTTAAAATAGTTGGTACATCGACATCATTGAAAACCTCCTTAACCTATTCATAATTTTCTATCATTCTTAAAACATCATGGGATGACTTGTGGGAATACATAAGAAATAGGTGAGATATAAAGCCTAGTTGGAAAAAAACAAATATTAAAATGAATAAAGTATTACATTTTATACAATAGGAATTTCAATGGAACATAAAATGGGTGAGAATCAAAAACTTTTAAAATGAGGCATGATATAACATGGTAATAGAAAAGAAACATGGGAAATTTGACAATACCTTTAAAAATGACATCATAAACATAGGTTAAGGATAACCACAAAGATGAAATAACATTGTTAGAAAATCCTAATAAGAAATTAGGTTCGCTGCCTAATCCCATATATAACGTCTCCTGAGACAAAACTATCATGCAATGCATTGGAGCGCTATATAATTTTGGGCACACCTGTCACTTTCATATCATGTACATGCATAAGTGTGCCACATAGATCATTTAACATAGGATCATATTTCACCACCTATAATATGAACATTAAGGAGTATGGAATAAATAGATTTAATTCCACAATTAAATATGTATAGGTTTTTCTAGGTGAATACCCTTGAGTGGAAATAGTGATGGTGTTCACAATAAAACTTTTGGGCATGGAAAAACCACATTATAATTTCGACAACACAATGAGGGTACAAAATGAATCATGGGAGGGATTAATGAGAGTGAAATGGGTATATAATAACTTATAAATAATAAGGTATGTAAGAGATATATTTAATAAGATGATACAACATGAACAATTGGGAATGAAAATACACAAGACCTAAAAGGGTGATTGAATAAACGTTTGGCATGAAAAAATCATAGGATAATTTCAACAGAATAACGGTGGTACATTATGAATAATGTGTGGGATTAATCAGACTAAAAGGGGTTTATTATAACTTCTAACTCATAAATTATTTAATATTTACTTGCGATAACATATAAAAACATGAAATAATTGAAGAAAGGGAATAACACAAAAGAGGTTCTTGAATAAAGAGGAGAAGGAGAGGACCCATTACAAAATTATGGCATCAAAACATCTTCGATAAATTCTCTAATGAGAAGGTATAAATCATATATCATTGTTAGGAAATAAATTTTATAGCATAGGGATATTTTTATAGTCATGAAAACAAAAAAAATTGAGATTCAAAAGGCTAAATACAAAGAAGGTAAATGAATTGAAAATAAGAGAGAAAGATCATTTGCCTTGTGAGGGTGATTCCAAAAGCATGTGAGGGGATTATTTAGATATTTGGTTCAACTTAAGAGAACTATAGAGAGGATAGGTGACATTAAGAAATATCTACACGGTTTTTTATTGAATAATAATGGGGGATTGGGTGGGTTTATATTGGAAGAGAGAGAGGAGAGTTCTTTATTATTCCCCAAAAATAGGTTTTGGACTCTATATAATGAAGTTATCAAAAACAAAATCCTTACCATGGTTTTGAACATGGTTTCTTAAATAAAGGATATATTTTAATTAATTTATAAGGACATGGCATAAAATCAATAAAATATTAGACTTTGTGATGTCTATGTGAATCATGTTTATAAATAAATGAGTTTAAAACCTTAAAATATAATATAGGTTTTCTAGGATTCATAAAGGCTTTATAAAATTAATAAAATAACCTTAAAAACACATTATTTTAAAGTTTAATCATATATTTTCTCTTTTATACCCATTATAGCATTTATTAAATAATATTTGGGTTGTTATGATTTCATAATAGACACTGAAATATTTATACCATATTTAATTTTTACCCATATATTCGACTATCTCAGAAATATTTGAAAATTTATTGTTGGATAATTTTGACTTTCTAATTCAAAAAATTTATATTTATTTTATCAAAATAATTATCTAGACATGTGAATGTACACTTTTAAAATAATAATCTACATTTATTAAGAAATAGTGGGTTTTTTTGATAATAACAGTTTTCGAAACCTTATAAAACTTTTATTTTTCTTCGTAAAAATTATATTTTCATTTATATTTAATAAAAATAATTTAATATTATTATTTAATTATAGTATAATTTATTTTTAAAATTTATGAATTCAAAAAAAAGTAATGACTTAATTGAAATTACTTATAACACAAGAATACTAATAGTGTTTTATCATATCAAAATCTAATTTTTATCAAAATAATTCATTAATTATTTTTAAAGAAACCAAAAAAATATAATAATAACTACATGAAAATATAAATATTCATACTATTAAGGTTACTTTTTTTTATATTCCTTGTTAAATTATTTTTACCCTTAATTAACCTATTTTCTTTAAAAAATATATTTTATAGTTACTATTCGTACTTTCCAAAAATTAAGTTGAACATATTCCCAAATATTAAATATGATCATTCTTCTTATGGAATCAATTTAATCAAAATAATTTTATATACTTTTTAAAATTTAAATAAAAATAAAACCCACAAGCAAGATGGAAAGTTTTTATTCTGAAAAAATACATTTTCAAGTAAAAAATGTTTTTACTTTAACTCTATAACTATAAATATTCATTATATGAATTTTAATTAATAATTATAGATATATGATCCATAAATTTATTTTAAATAATTCCATATTAGGGATTTTTTAAAATTAATTAAAATGGAGAAAAATTGTTCATTTTAAAACCATTGTCAGAAAAATGTGTTTTTAGGGCTAAAAATAAACTTATACTAAAATATAGTAAAAATATGATTTAAATTTAATTAATTGGATTAAATAAAAATAAATAATAATTAAACAACTTCAAAATAAAATTAAAACAATAATGATACTTTTAAATTACTTTATTTATCAAAAGAAATGACTGTTTTACAAAACAGTTTGTATTTTTCATTATTCACTGAAAAATAAATATTTCCAAAAAAAAAACAAAAATTTCACACTAATTTAATTTTGATTTAATAATTTAAAATTTTTTGTTAATTTTATGAAAAATATTCTCTATATATTGTATAAATTAAATGTAATATTTTTACAAATGAAATAAAAATCATTTTGATAAAAACATATTTTTGAAGAATAAAATGACATTACTAAAAATCTAGTGATTATCTACATATAATTTGTAAAAATATTTACGTTGAGTAATAAATTTATATATATTTAATAATTTAGTAAATCCTATTCATATCCGAAAATTTAATGTATTGGTTATAACGATCATATTTAAATAATCATTATTTTGTTTGGGTTCAATGTTGCTTATAACATATGCTATTGAAATTAATTTTATCTTTTGAAAGCTAGGGGAATTATACATATGAAGTATATGGTTATTTCATTTTTAATGTAAATTTTTTAATTTTTTCACCGTATACATTATCCATATATCATTGACTATTATTGGAATGTTAGCATAGAAACCAACAATGTTTTTACTATCAATGATTTCTTCTAAAGTATTATATGATGAATTATATTCACAACTTGCATTCTAAATGTCCATGAATTTGAATGTTTTATTTAACTTACCCTTATAATATATATTTGAGAATATTTCCTTCATATTAAATATTGTACAACCAGGTCTAATATTCCATGGTTTCTTACATTCATAACACACCGATTTGAAAGAATATTTCCTCTCAATTTTATCTATAAAATCCTTTTTATACTTGTAATGGAAATAATTTTTTCTAATAATAATGTTTTTCTATTTTTAAAGATGATCAATTCATTCCCAATTTCATTATAAGTAATGAAACCATAATAATTTTTATGTTTTATTTATACTTTAATAATTATGAAACAATTTATTAAAAATTAAATTTTCTAGATTTAATTTCCCCAGAAGATGATGAAAAAGATACCCCATTATTCTATTTATATTTTTAATATCTCTCCTCAACATACCTTCATATTTAATAATAGTTCCAATTATATCTTCCAGAATTAACTTAGTCACATGTTTTGTGTCATATTCAAATATTCTCTTCGTTCCCCATTCTGTAGTAACAATATCTATGTTCTTCTAAATAATTTTTCGTATAATAATTTCTTCCCTATAAGAGACTACAATCTATTCACAATGGTCATACACATTTTATTCATTTATGTAATAGATTCACAGGACATGAAATCAAAATCTTAATAATCATCATGTAGCATTGATCTTTATTTTCTAAAACCAAATTAGTTATGAAACGTGTTACTTAAAAATATATCAATATTTTATTTACAGTTTCACAAAAAATATTTGACTACAGATATTTCCCAACAGTAAGCAAAAAAGATTGTTTTAAAAGCTATATTTTAACTGATACCCATATTTTTCATCTACGCTAATAGTTTTAACTTCATTATTAGGAATCTTGTATTTTACATTCATTATTAAAAAGTTATCCACTCTAGTATTGATCATAAAATTATTCATAAAATATCTATAGTATTTATAGTTATCCCAATCAAATATCAGTGGTCTTATATGATTTATATTTTTTAATATTCCAATAGTAAAAACAACTATAAAAAATTTCTCGACAACATATTTAGTGTAAGAATAAAAATATAGAGTCCTTATATGATACCAAATGTTTTCACAAGATTGGGTGAATCATAATATTTAAAGGTATAGAAAAATTTACACTCTTATATCATCAAATAAACCAAATCATGGGTAAAACAAACAATCAAAATGTGATTCATATGATAAAATGAATTTGACTATTCTGATAGTAGTGAAAATGGGAAACTAGGAAATCATATATTGATAGAAACTCATTCACATCATAAGAAAAAATTATATAAGAAAAATATGAGATCTAAAAATCAAATAAGACTAAAAGAAACAATTTACTTCATTAAAAATGATACAAAAAATGTAAAACACCTCAAATGAGTGAGGTCTTTACACTAACCCAAAGTGGAAAGAAAATCTGTAGACTAGACTATAGGATACATAATTTATTATGATATGTGAGATTGAAGACTTCTGGAAGGAATATAGAAGCTATTATTATATGGCTAATAGATAGATTTTGGATCATGGAAGACAGAACATTAGATAGATTTTTAAAAACATTTGTTGTATTCAGATATATTTTTTCATTTTTTACTTATTAACCTAAAACTTGTGATGATATTTATATAAATAGGACATAAATAACTCCAATGTTGAAATTCTATGATTATTCTGTTCAGTTGAAACTTTATTTGTATCTTTAGCCTAAAATTTGGATTTATTTTATTTCATTAGAAATTTACTTATAAATTTGTACAATATTATTGAAAAAATCATAATAAAAAACAAATAAATGTATTCTAAAACATTTAACATAATAATATATATTTAAATTAAGGATAACATGCATTTAAATTTAATTCAAGTAAACTTAAACATGGAAAGTTTATTTGGATTACATTGAAAAGGAACAAAATATCTATTTATAAGAATATAAAATTATACAAAACAGTAAATTGAATAACCAACGATAGATTTTGTAGAAAAACCCAATATTTGTATTTTGATTTTCAAAAGTAATGAAGAAATATGTATTTTGACCAAAACATATATGGTATTTATAATAATTAGACCCTTTGTATTTTTCCTCTTACAGGTTCTTGGGATATCTGTAGAGATTTTGAAGAGCCAACCCCTATCCTTGGAGTGGTACATGATCTTCAGATCTTAGTTAATCTAAAAATCTATCTGATGTCTATAAGGAAATTGGTATTCAATATCATTGGTGTGGGGAAACAATAATTTTTCACATGGGAATATTCACCTATGCTTTGAGCCATAAACAAGTGTTAATCCTCAATTCCAATCAGATAAGAAGAATTTGAATTTGGTAGATCAAGTGCATATGGAGACTTTGGAATGATTTAAGAGAGTTAGATAAACTTTTATCATTACATCATATATGGTTACTATTCTATTTGATGAAGGTTTCTTTCATTAATTTATATCTTCCCATTTCATGGAACTATTGAAAGTGCCATTTGAACTCTGGCCTTATCTAGATAGATCTAAATTTTGATTAGGAAGGACAACCAATTCCAAAATATGGTAGATTAATATCAACTATTATAATATATTATGGTGAAGGTAACATTGGTATCAAGATTTCTCATATGGTTAGGTATTTTCTTGATATTTTTAGATAACTTAATAGGTCTACCCCTGGGGTGAGAAGTTTATTTTTTTTATTAAATTGATTCCTAGTACGTAATTGATATAATTGTATTTTTATCACATAATACCCATAAAATTTTAATAATTAATTTTCTATATAGATAATTTATAATCCATAACATTAGACCTTTGTGATTAATATTTATGCTTTACCTCCCTTCATTCCCCCTTTTGTTTTTTCCATAGTTTTCTTAATAAACAATTCCTCATGTTTTTCAGCAAGGGATTCATCCTCCCTAGTGTATCTCCATGGGAAGACCTATTACCTATTATAAGAAATAATATGGAACTAAATTCTTGTTCATTTATTTTATAATGATAAATTAGGTAAATATTAATAATAAATATCACTTTCCTTATATTGATGACCACTTTATTCAGTTACAGGGAAAAACTGGTTCTTAGAGAATGACATTCAATTCGGGTATCACCAACTCAAAGTAAGGGAGTATAATAACACAAAGACTTATTTTAAGATTATTTATGGTCAATTTTAGTATTTATTGAGTCCATTTTGTTTTAAAAATTATTTTTAGGTCTTTATGGAACAGATGAACTAAATGTCTCAATAATACCTTAACACCATTTTGTGGTGTTTATGGATAATATTATGGTTTATTCAAAAAACAAAAAAAGATCCTATTAGTCATTTTATAATTGGTTTGGGAAATTTTAATGATCAATTACAATATGAAAATTCACCAAAGTTTAGCTTTTATATCCAAGAATACAAATTCAGGGGGTATATAGTTTTGGAACAAGCCATTTCAGTCAATCCTAAAAGAGTTAGAGCTATTATATCATGGAATGTATCAGTTAATGTCTTTATGATTATGATACTTGTTTCTTTTGATTGATATTAATAGTTATATGTAAGGTATTTATCCAATATTTAATCTTCATTGACTACCATCAATCATAAATATGTTAAATTCTTATATATTATTTACTCTCAAGAATCCTAAGATGATCTAAATTGATGACTGATCTCAGCTTCTATTCTAATTACTCCAAAGTTTGGTTTGGGTTATATTTTTTATTATGATACATTAGGTATGGTTTTGGTCTATGATCTTATTTGGGGGGACCACATGGTACCATATGGACCTCACTATCTTTGAACACATGATAATAATCACTTGATCAATGAACTTGAATTTAAAATGGTTATGTATGATACTAAGTGTTAGTGGCAATCTATTTTTTGGGGAAATTTTAATGTTTTTTTATAAAAGTTTGATCTATATTTATAGTAATTTTATGTCAATTTCACCTATTGGACAAAAAAGGGAATGTGGTCAATGACACTCAATGTAGAAAGTTACCTTCTCAATTTTTTAAAATAGACTAGTGATTAATATAAATTTTGAGGTCTCTTTTCTTGGATGATTTTAGAGGTGTTGGAATAGAAAGCGTATATGTTTATTAATAGTATACAATCAAAAAAATTTCTTCTTAAACAAATTCACTAAGTTAATACAGTAGACGAGGAGTTCTGAAACATTGTGAGAATTATATATGGTTGGTAGACCACCAATGAGAGGTATCCAGATAATGAGTGTATTTTTTTCTAGAACCATTAACCTACTATGTTATACATAAGGAGAGTGTATATGAATGATTTACATCACTATTAGAGGGAAATTAACTCAGGTACCATCAAGATGTATTATGGCATGGAGAACTGATAATGATGAAAAAATATGAGATAAACATAGAGGATTTTGTATCATGATGCTACACCTATCAGTAGATTAAAGTCGAGTATCACAAAACGTCTATATTTATTTAACTTCTTTTGGTCCTTACATAGAAACAAGATAAGATATCCATGGACTTTATCATTGTGCTACCTTGTACCCCTTGGGGGAAGAATACTATTTGGGGTTTGATCGATCGAATGATTAAATCATCTCATTTTATTCCTATCAAAGAAACCACTAGGTTCTAGGATCTTAAGAATATATATTTTTACAATATCTTTGTGTTTCACAAGAGTCCTTCTACTATTATTTTTTATAGATACCCTCTTCTCACCTCATGATTTGGTAAACTCTATAAAGAGGTGATGGGGCCTAGGTGAAGCTATGTATGGGATACCATTAATAAATAGATGGGTAGATGAAGTAACCTATCCATAGTTTATAGAATAATATATGTGATTGTTTGTTATCCATTAGGGCATCATGGGATACCCTCATGAAATAAGATGATTTTTTTAAAATAATATCAAAAATTATTTGATCCGGATGAATAATTTTAAGGAATTTTATAGTAAAAAATGATTGTCTCCCCACTATTGGGTTAAGGTATCTGAGACTTCACTGATAGTGAAAGGAATTTTATATGAGAGTATAATGAATATTTAGACTTTAAAATTTTTTTTGGATGACTTAGAGCCTCCAAAAATATTATGTCAATAATTAGTGATTCCCTTTTCAATTTTGATCTAGTGACGATGTGTCCTTACATGTATCACCTCACTTTGGTCCCTATAGGCCCACGAAACATGGAAAGATTAATTAAAGGTATATGGAACCTCTAAGATAACTAGAATAATTAGTAAGTTCATTGATCTATTATAGTTAATTCCTTAGTTGATATTGATTCAAGATTTCTTTCACATCTCCTAGTTAAAGAATTACAATCTAGATCCCACACATGTATTTAATTGGGAAGAGTTATAACAAGAAATGGATATTTTAGTGACTAAGTAACTTGGACGTATTGTTGAATCTTGAGATATGTTACTTCATGGGAATACCTTACCTTTGGTATAATTTTTATGGAAACATTAGAATGATTCTCATAAGACATGGGAGTGGAAATATTTAATGGGGGAGTAGTGGCCACACATCTATCATGATCATTTTTCTTCAAGATGACTTTATGGGGGGTATAAAGTGTTATAATGGGGATAATTTCAATACCAAAAACACCATTTTATGGTATTGAATATTTTATTTAAGTATTTTCTTTATTTTTATTCCATGTTTCTTTTCATTACATAATTTGGGGGTATTAGAGTTTTGGGATGAAAAATCTATATATTATAGAGCATTATGCTGTGTCCTAGGATCCACAGTGACATGGTGTGCTTTCTTGAGGTTAAAATAACCATGTATAGATAAATATTCTATGGTGTCATCCATTTCCATTATATGGTATTTTTGATGCTCTTGGTGATTGGGTGACGTTTGAGAAGGGAATACTCTATGTGAAATGTCTAGATAGACCACACCATGGTGAAATTATTATGTATATTTTGGATAAACATTGGGGAGTCTTACACTACCATAAATATCAATATGTGTAGGGGAAATAACAATCTACCATTATGGTAAGGGACAGTTCAATAGTCTACCATTAGGTTATTGAGTGGATTAGGATATGAGGGAGATGCACTAAGACATGGTGGGGGAGACCACACCATGGTTATCCCTTTCCCCTAACATGTGGCAGGAAATACATGGGTTTACAAAAATGTTAAATGACCACCCTACCCTTAAATTTAATTTACCTATTCCTCCCACCAATTTTTGAACATCACATGTCCATTTTATTTTAAGCCCCACCCTCTTCCATTTTAACTCTATTTCATATGGATTTACATCAGGGTTATTTAGGAAATCAACTTGAGAGTATCTATCTGATTACTTTTAGGTTCATCCCTCCTTCCTATCATAGTTTTCATCCTACCCTATGTCCATGATAACATATGGTCCACTTCACCTTAACATAAATTAGATGGTTTTTAATATTAGTGATTATTTTTGGCTCTTAAGAATCTTCCTAATCCTTCTCTTATTGGTTCCCTCTATTGGAAATCCAATTAATTAATTAATGTATGTGGCTTTATGAGTTATATTTGTTCTATGTTCTTTAAGTGATTGATCATTTTTAAAGGGTATTTTGAGTTTTTTTAAATCTTGTTATGGTATTTTTAGAAATTATTATATGTTCTATGGTATTTAAAAAATATATATTTTGATTTGGCTAAGTGAAATGGTTTCTAGAAGAATATTTTTATGTGAAAAATGCATATTCAAGTTATGTGTTTGATAAAAAGACTACTTTTAATGAAATATATTTATATTTTTTTAATTATAGAATTATAATTATTTCAAATGGGATTACACACAAGAATCTTGGTTATTAGGTGGGAAGAATTGGAAATGTACTTCTAAGCATGACATTCCCCAACTACCCTTATATTATGTTACACTAACTAACAATTACTATAATATGGACATTTTTCTATCAAATTGTTGTATCCAAGACAATGGGATAAGTTTATGTTATCCTTAGTAGACCAAAGTAACATGATTATATCACAAATATGGAAGTATGAGGATCCTAGGATTCCCATGAACATAGTTACTTTAGGTATTTCCCCATAGTTCATTCTTTTAGATTGATAATTCATATGAAAAGTCTCCATCTTGGTTAATCTTTTTAAAATAAATTTTACATTTTTATTCCATGAAAAATGATAAAACTATATTTTCATATCGTTTATTTTTAAACTATAAATCTTTTATTTATCTAATAAATGTTACTTATGGAATACTTGGTGGGATCCTACTACCTTAGTTCTGATCACACCATAAATAAATCCAATGGAGAATGTCGATGTTGTTTTTACATATAAAAAGAAATGGAAGGAACTGCTTGTAAGTTGTGGGTATTTGTGTTCATTGGGATTGGGTTAGAGGTGGTTACATGGTGAGATTTATTCCTCATGTCACACATAGATGGGTAGTAGTTTTTTTATAGTTTTGTTTGAGATCTTGTTTTACACTGATATATTTATACTTTGGATTCCAATACCATTTTATTAAATGTATGATTGAACCCTATTTTAGTTATGTAATAGATGATTATATTGTATTTTTATTTATATAGTTTATTTCGATATTTCATTTATATTATTTTGGTTAATAGTTTTCTATCATCCTTTTGTTTTTCAAGATTCAGGTCTCAAAAACTTATGTTGAGGTCACGATGAGTTCTCAGATAGAACCTTTTTAGAGGATTTAGGGAGAAAACCATTACCAATGATCAATTACTGATGCCCATACACTAGATTCTAATATTTTTGGAATGACAATTCCCTTCAGGCCTTACCACAGACCTGATCAAGTTCTGGGGTCAAGGGTTTACTCCGTTGGATCATGAATATTTATTAATAATCCATTATAAATATTCACATATTAGGGTAACACATTAACATAATCATCCTCAACCTAGTTATCAGTCATGTTTCACATACCTTAAGAAAGAATATATTTACACGACAAATCATTAAAAATTAAGATGAATTTTTATTTATAGAAGAAACAATTATCTTATTATGTCAAAATAAGAAAACCCAAGGGAAAATTCTTAATAATTATAATTTATACCATGGAATTCTCATTGAAAAATCTAATTATACTCAACAGTTTATGAATGTAAATATAATGAATGTTTGTATAATTAAATTCTGGTCTATTAATGAATTTTTTACTCAATAAATTTAAATAATTCAATATAACATCAATTAAAATTATTATCTTTTATTATTCATAAACCAAAACCAAATAACAAAGGATATGATTAAAACATTATCCAAGTAAAAAGTTTAATTATATTAACATGATATAAACAAATCAATTTATTTAACCAATAATTTTTTATAAAATCTAGATACGAACCATGTAATTAGAGAGTTGATAAATAATAAAAAACTTAAATGGTAATAATTCTTGTCCATTGAAGGAAACAAGTGAAAAAATATTTCATTCTTTGTTTAATTTTTATAAATCAAGTGTAAAATAGCCATACAAATAATTTATCTAAAGAAACACATGTTTTACCAATAACTACAGTTAATTGGACACCATATCAATTGGAAAAAACAAAATAAAAAATATTTACACCAATGAATTTTTAAAATTCATATAATATTCCCATGGAAATAATTTAAATTAAAATTTTAAATAATCTATGAAAACCCCTCTTTTATATTTTACAAAATAAACCTTTTATTTTACCAAAGTGTTGAAAATAATTTATGGGAAGAATTTTGGGAATAATCCAAATAAATTGATAAATAGGATTGAGACCTATTGTAACCAAGAGGTTATGTGTTGTATTTTTTGATAATCCATTTCAATATGGTTGAATGAATTATACATAGATTTGGGGTTTGTGGAATCAATTTTTTTTATAAATTATTGAATTACAGGAGCATTCTAGAAGTTATGAAGAATTAATTATTTTAAAAGGTATTCTAGGAGAGAAGTATAAGTTATTCTTGAAGCTATATGTTATGGATGTAGAGATCCGACCAACTATAATATGTTCAAAAATATAAAACCACTAATGTTTTGAGAGTTCTAAAAATATTAGTTTCGGTAGATGTTATTGAGGAAGAGTTTTTGATAATAGTATTATTATTCTTAATAAAGTTAAAAAGTATTGAAGTTTGAAAAGTAGTTTCCCGGATAGGTGTGTAATGGTTGAATAATATTATTAATGAAGTTAAAAGAGCCTATTATTTATTAATATGGTTTTATAATAGGATTGGATGCATTTGGAGAAGGCTAGAGTATATTTTTGGAAATAAGTTTGATCTTTTTATGTTTAAATTGGGTTTTTTAAATACTTCTTAACATTAAACTAGAAATTCTTGAGTTATATAGGTTTATATAATATTCATCTATATCTAAATATAAATAAATCCCATTTGAATAAGTTTTTTAATGTGAAGATATATCAGAATGATGTACTAAGAAGATAAGTGACATTAATTCCACTTTTATAACATAGAAACACACAGATAAAGGAAACATATGAATGAAAGGAAAGCTGTAAAGTCTATATAAGATGAAGATAATGGTGTTGTAGATAATGTGTGATTAGATCATAGATACATCAGAATAAAGTGCATCTGATTGATCTTTCATAAGATATACCTATATCAAGTTATCTCTCTATTGAAGTACGGGGGTTATCTAACATAGAAATAAACATGAGATTTTTAGAGATGTGTGATAATAGACAAAAACTCATTTGAAATTAAATTATAAATCCTAAATTTATATTCCATGGAGTAAGGTTACACCACAATGAGAAATATATTAGAATTAATGATATTTAGGTTAAAATCAGGCTATGGTGTTTTTTCATGATAACATTGTCCATCAATTTTATGTGGAAGAATATTTTTTCATGATGAGAAGTATAATTTCACAGCATGACAAGTTTATGATCAAGAAGAGTTTTAAGAATTACATTGTGATATTCCGAAAGTTAAATATGATATTTTTTAGTGAATTTGGGGGATCATTTTTTACTAAGTATTATACTTTAGTGAAGGTTAACATGCCATGAAGAAGCTAATGTTGTGGCCTGTCATGTCGCATGGAAGTAAGTAGCACCCTGAAGTATTTAATTCAATGTTATTTAGAACATTTTATTGTAATTTAAAATGATAATATCTAGCTCAAAATTTATGGAGTTTACTTAGCCATATTGGATTATTATGACCATATTAAATCATGTGGTACACATGTAATGATGTTATATGAGTAGATAAATGATAATTAATACTGTTGCAACCACATGTTGTAACAATTGGATTTTTTGTAAATTATATATTAATTATAAGTTCATTAGAATTAATTTTAAGTGGGTCCATATGTGTGAAGAATTTTTGAGTTATATTGTTATGGATATAGATATTCTATGAGGATTTTGTAGAAATAATCACATTATGACCACATAAGTCATGTGGTAAATTAAGTTAGAGTTAATGAAAAATTAAAAGACACCCTTTATAAATAAGTTTATTTATTTGGATTCATAATGTTTTGTCATTTTTAATCTTTTTTTAAAATATGAGTCAATCATTTCATGACCTGAAGGTCACAACTTGTGTGGTTAGTTATAGGAAAAATGCTATGAGGATAGATTGTTGGATGTTCAATAAGTCTTGATTTAACTAGTAGGATCACAACGTGATACAAATAATACTTATTATATCATAAAATATGATTTAAGGTTCAATCCACATTGTCAAACCATGAAAAATTTTAGGATCTATGAATGTTAATGTTTAATGAAATTTTTAATGGAATAATAAGATCAAACCATGAAGCTTTGTGTTATACCATGATTAAAGATACAAGACCATGGAATTTAGGTTATAAAGAATTATAGAGGGCCATGAAAGTTATGGTTTGTTTTGTTTGGTAGTATTAAACAAGTTTGTGTTGTGAGATATTTTATGACACTACGACTCATTTAGTAGTTAAAGATAACTAAATAAGGAACCAATGTGCTATGTTGAGATGATAGTTATCATGATGTGATATCTAGAAATTGGAGAATACAAATAGATTTTAGAAATTACCTTTCTCAATTTTGTTTTTCTTATGTGTATTTCTACTAGTTATATTAATATCCATGGTGGAGTTTATTTTTGAAAATTATTGAATGGTTATATATTAAGCAAAGGTTAATGGAAGTTGATTGATGTTTTATTTTTTTATTTAAAAAAATTACCTTTATAAATAATAACTTACTTTACAGAAGAAAAATGATGATACACATTCCAAATTAGAGAAATAATAGGGGATATTAATAATAATAACTAATTAGTAGTAGAATTCATTGGATATATAGATTTATGAATTAAAGAGTGAATTGATTGAATTACACAGAATATTTCACATAAAAGAATGATTTTCTGTAAATATCAATAAATATCTAAGATTTAAGAATATATAATCATTGATAATATCCATTTCCATTGTAATTCATATCATTAACTAATATATTTGTGGGTTTGACCCCCCGATGTCGACTTTATCCATTGTAACCCAAATGATAAGAAGTTTTAGGTAGAGGATGAAGTTATAGATTTTAGATGAGTAATGATATTATCTTAAATTTTGAAATTAAAACATTAGTATTAGTGATTAATTTTCATATCAATGCATCATTGATATGTGATCCTTATATTTTTACTAATGTGGGTGAGAAAACTAAAAACAATTGTGTCTATGCTTCTTTAATTTACAAAATATAGTCCATTCTTGTGTGTGATAATCATGAAATATTTATGGTGTCTCTTCCAACATTAAAACACTATCCAATTAATCTTAAAAAATATATTTAATGAAATCTTAATTCTAACTGTATTTAGGTGTTACTGGGACCTCAAGTTACAATTAGTGGTATCAAATGCATTGGTTATTTCTTGGTATATCTATCATAGAATTTTTTTATCATGGAGAATGATGTGAATGTTTATAGAGTTACTTTATTTGATTGTTGTAATTATTATCTAGGGAATAATTAATGAGATCAAATCTATTATCTATTGGGTTTTATTTTTAAGTTGTATTAGTTTATAGAATTGTATAAATGGTTCTACTAGACGATCTATAAAGAAATGGTAAAATATATTATTGAATGATGATTATATGGATCAGAGTTATTGGATGGGAGAGTTTTCTCTATATATATATATTTAAGTGTTGTATTTTAGAAAAAAATGGAATATGAGAAAAGATTTTAAATATCTATGAAGGTGATAAAAATTAAAGGTGGTAAAGTTGAAGGTCCTTAAAAATATATTTGATGACTTAAATATGGATTCATATGAAAATATTGATAGCTTATTCAACCATATAATTAAAGTGTTTGGATATATTTACTAACTTGTTCATGATATATAATGTACTGATATAATAAAAAATATCAAATGAATATTAATACCAATTTACAATACAAAGGGTTCTTAACTTGAAGAAATAAATTTAGGGGAATTATATTTTGGTGATCTATACAAAAATAGGTTTCTTAAGAAATTTGGGTGAAGACAAAAAACTATTTAGAACCTTCATATAAAGACATTTAATTTATATTTGTGAAGAAGCAATATGTTCAAAATCCTAATATTAAGTAATATTGAAGTGATTATTTCTTTTCACTTGTGAAAAGAAAGTTTAGGATATAAAATTGCATTACTAAGAAAAGAGGAAGAAGATTCAGAGGTAGATCTATTAGAATTTATTAAAACTGAGTTTATCTTAGAAAATTAAGATGATGTTATGTATTTAGTGGATAAATCCAAAGTTGAAGTCTAAGATGATGATCACCTAGAGGGATTTTTTGATTTCAAAGTGGAATTGGAATGATTTTATCAGGAGCGTGATCTAAAGATAAATAATAATAATAATATTAGAGTATTTCTATAGTAATTATGAATTTCTGTTGATGAAATTGAATTATAATTTTATTACCTATAGAATGTTTTAAAATATCATGGAAAATATTTAATTAAAACTGAAGAAGAAATAAACTAAATGTTTAATATTGATAAATAGGAAAATATAATTAATGATATTAATATTTCCATGACGGATAATGTTAATAAATTTTATACACTTGAAGTGAATGTCATTTCACTAAAGAAAAATATAATTATGAAAAAAAATTATGGATCAATTAAGATGTTAATGTTTGTTATGTTTTCAAATGAAGTGTTAAAATATAGGTCTAGACATGGTATAAAAACTTTTAAGGAAGTGTTGATTGATAAATGACCTAGTTCCATGGGTAATTTGTTTTAAGATATGAGGGGAAAACATCAAAGGAAAAGGAATTTAATGTGTAGAGTCATGGGAAACAGGTGAAAGAAGAAAATTCTCAACCATCAAGAACTTATCAACAATTAAGAATTTATGCAAAACATGATATTTTTGGAGATATGATTGTAAAAATATTTTTCCTTTGATGAAGTGATGATTTATGCCTATTTAGGTCACATAGTGTCTTATTATGGTGAAGTTAAAATTTAAATTGAAAGAGAAGAAATTGGGAGTATAAAAGGATAATAGAAATGTATCACTCACATCAGAGAAGAAACAGATTCTATAGAAACTATTTTTAACTATTATGACTATAGGAATAATGTTGTCAATTAAATGAAAATAAGTTGAATTTTTTCCTTATAGAATATGAATAAGAAAAGGATAAAGGTGAATTAAATTCAATTCCAGTAAGAAAAATATTTTTATCACTATAGGTTGAAGAATATGATATTGTTTTTTGTGATAATAATGATGTGATGATACCAAAATAAATCTCAACTAATTCTAAAATTTTATGTAAATAGATGAAACTAAATATTAAGTGGAAATATATTCTTACTAAGGCAAGGTTTAAGGATAAAAATAATATATGTAAGTGGATTCTTATGAGTGGGTGCTCATCCCACATGATAAGTAACATGAGTATTCTCTTGATAGTAAAGGAAGAGTTGACTGAATTGTTTTATTGGAAAATAATGGATAAATAAATATAAATGGTAGTGTAAATACATTCATAGAAAAAAATATTTATGAATACTGATGTTCTTTATGTTAATGGAATTTGAGACAATCCATTGATTGTAAGTCATTTATGTCACTTGGTATTGGAAGTCATATTCAACTAAAAATACTTCAATATTAAACGAATGTTTATAAATTATCTTATACAAGGATGGAAAACTAATCTGAATCTATATTAGGTGTAAAAAAGTATAATACTTATCTTCTAGAAAAATAACAATAGTACACTTTATGGAAATAGAGCTTTGGTCATATTAATCAGCTGAGCGTGGAGAATCTATCATGATTGAAGGATGTTGTTGAAATTCCATTATGAAAGAGGTAAAAATAAAAGGTTTGTGATTCATTATTAAGGGTCAATATAGTGAGAAACCATTACTATCCAAAGAATAAGGAGCATTAGATTTTCTAAATTTTCTCCACACCAATGCATGTGGTTGAATTGGTTAGGGTATAATATACGGTGAGAAGTATTTTATTCTATTTTTATGGCTACAATACAATGAGATGTTCTATATTTTTTATAGTTAATTTAAAATGTGTTAGAATACATTACAAGATTATAAAAACAAGTTGAAAATAAAACTAGAATAACCTTGAGGGCTATACATTCAAAAAATATAATTGAATATAATTCCTTTGAAGTTTAATTTTTTTGGAGAAATATTGAATAAAGTATGATGTTTTAGTGGTGAGTTTAATGTACTTGGAATTTGAGAGCATGAATCAAAGTCATATCTTTGATCAAAGGGACGTGAGTATACTTGTTGATGTGTTAAGGGGGGTCCATTTATGTATGATAATGATACTCAAGGTTGTATAGGATTGGGGAATATTATTTTACATTATTTAGAAATCACAATGCCATACAGGGAGTCACAATATGTTAATGAATTTTGCATATGGCTGAGCAATGGCGCAGTGTGAGGAACTGAAATTTTATATTTTTGATAATTATTTCAACTAATAATATTTTTAATTTTAAAATTTATGAATATTTTTATATGTATAATATTTTCATGTTTTTGAAAATTTTGGGATTTTGATGTGTCTTATCATGATAAGGGAGGTCACGCACTGATATGGGTGTTTTGAATGAGACTCAAGTTGAGAAGGTTGTATTTTGTGGGATCATCTCATTCTATATATTAGGGTTTCAATATAAGGAATCCATAGGCACTGAAGTTGTATCTTTGAGGGAGGAATGCCATGAAACAATGAGGGGTATTACACAACGATGAGTGTTTGGATAGGGAGGATTCACTTTGTAAGCCTAAGGGTCACACCATGACCTTCCCAATGTATTTATAAGAATGTAGATTATCTTAAATAAATTTATTTTTAAATTGATAATAAAAGGATGGATTTAATTAAATTTCATTAAAAACCACTAACAATCCCTAAAAATCATTTCTGTCTATCTCATTTTCTCACATCTTTTATGAGCTCCTCCTTGATTGTCATTATATTTTTGTGCTGTGAAATATATAGAGTATCCCTAGGAAAATATAACATTATGTGTTATTTTATTTTCTATATTTATCATGTTTTTCTCAATTTGAATAAAATTTTCCCTTAAATAGGGGCTTTGCTTGATTTTTTTGAATCTATCAATTTAAGATAGACTAACCAGATATTCTTATCCAGTGGATTCATACTAACTCTTGGTAGGTAGAACCAAAATGTTTCCTATGATATAAATGTGTTATATGAAGTGTTATTAATAGGAAGGGGTATGGTTAAGTTGATGTAATCAGAAATGGAATTATTTGGGGTTTCCATTATTCTAAGTGATACTGAGGGTAATATCATATGACAAATAAATGGGCTTTGTCCTGCTATAGCTTAGACTATGAGATATGAGGTTTTATAGTCAGTTGGACAAGAATATACCAATTATAGATGTTGTTCATGTGACATCATAACTGATATTATTCTATGGGAACAAGTTTGGTGAATCCTATATGACTGTGGGCGATGTCGATCATTAAAAAATTGGGTTACATGGTTCACAGGTGGTTATAGAGGGTTTTTAATGGTGTTACCTAGGATTATGGAAATTCCATTGACCATGGATAGATGATAGTGCTGTTGGGGTCATGTAGACATAATTATTAGATTATGTGGTTCTTTTGTTCACTTATTGTTGTTATTGGCCTCCATAGATGAGGAAACATATAGGGATAATCTTAAACATCGGTAAGAAGGAGGTACACACCATAGAAGGCCAAAGTTGGTTGTAGTTGAGACCACCAGATATGACTTGAGGCTCATCATTTGTGTTGGGGAAGATAGGTTGGATTTCTAATGATGATTATTTCTATCCATTGGGTTCATCGTACTATTGATCCAAAAGTTAGTAAGGAGTTATAGATGGCCATGTCCCTTATAATATAAATTGAGAACATTTATTTGGGGTGTCGTGGGGATGTAGAATGGTTATATAGTTGTCTTGGTGTATGAAGTCGTGTATTTTGTAATTTTTTGGAAGGATTAAAGTTTTTTGGTTCAAAAGACAATGGATGTTTCATTCCTCTCTAGTATAAGTCTATTCTAGTAAAGGCACACTTGCTTTATTTAATTTTTGAGTTTATTAGTTTGTGTAACATGTTATTATTATTGTTTATAATATACACTAGTATATGTATGGATAAAATTTAGTGACACCATTGGTGGCAGCCTACTTAGTTCTTAATCACTCCTTGCATGGTCTATTTGGGACATGTGACCAATTTATGTTATATTTTTATGTAAAGGGAAAGGTTCTATAAATTGAACCTTGTAGAGGTAGAAAAATAGGTGGTGTATGAGCTCGTTGGTATGATTTTTTTGATGGTACAGGTGGTTCCTCAATGCCAATATAGTAGTTCTTTTTAGTTACTTGTTAGATTTATATATATGATTGGACTAAGGTGATCATTTTTAATCCAATATGATTAACAAAAAATTGAAGATATTAGTTGGATTATCACATGTGTATATTTGAATCATTTTTGTTGTTTTAAATTTATTACACTACGTTCTTTTTTTTATTTTTTAGTAGAGGGTATAGTTACCCTACTATCTCCCGATAGACCCTTTCTACTTTTCATCAAGATTTAGTGTATGTGGAGATGTTCTAAAGTTCTATTAGAATATTGGGATTGTTTATATGAGGTGATCTAAGATAAGGCATAAAAAAGAAGCATCAATTAAGGTTGAGGTAAAATAATAAAAAGACTCAATTGGTATAGCCTTAGTTTTTATTTGGGATTTTGTATATTGGAGTTGATATTGATGACATGATCTATTTTTGGCCAACACAGGTATGGGTTGAAGTCCATGTTATCAGGGGATCTAGGATTGTTGTTTTATTTTTTTTTGTTATAGTTTAGTTATTTGAGTTGAATTAAATTGTCTTTGATATTATTGATTTATGTTTCTAACTCTTATTCCCTAGAGGGAAGAGTGAGTAATCATGTATTATGTAAAGAATTTCGGGCTCAAATGACATATGTGTGTTGATTTTCATTTCTTCTTGGATCCTAGAATATAAAAGAAGTGTTTAGGTATTTAATGTTTTAAAAAAATTATAAACAATGTTTTCTTGTATAGTCACTTGGTGAAATTATATTCAGATAACCTGATATGGGTAGTGGTTCTAGAGAGAAAAAAGGGTTTGAATATTAATTATTTTAGAAACATCCTATATGGTGTTTTCCATATAGCTTCTTAGTAGAATTCTTCTCAGCTAGCTAAGGTAAGTGACTCTTAGTATGATATGTATATAGTATCTATATGGGTTTGATTGATGCGATGCCCAAACATAACATTATTTGGTGGGACATTGAGGTCAGAAACTATGTTCCTTGTGTATAGTAAGGAAATTTATTGGTTATTTGGTTGCCTTTCCAATTATAGCTTTCCTTATTTGTGATATTCAGACTTTTATATCTATATGAGTAGGGTATGTGACTCTTTAGATAGCTTTCACTTAGAAGACCATCTTTGAATCATAAATAGAGTGTATAAAAGGTACCACCAGGTATTACATTAGATGAGGATCTCAAGGTTAAGGGAGATCATGATCCAAAGATATAGGTTCTAAGGCAGAAATTACAACCACATTGGGTAGACGATCATGGTAAATGGTTAGATGAATAAATTAGGGAAATATTAATACAATTTATATAGAGTATTTACTAAGGATCTAACAGATATAATCTATCTATGAAATACATGACATATAATTTCTATTCATGGAATCAACCTTTGTTCTAGGGAGTGGGCGGACCATAGGAGGCATAATACTGAATTGAGTTTTTGTAGAATATATTTGATAATATTGAGATAACACTAATATAGAAGGTTAATATGGATATATAAAATCATATAGAACAAAAAAATATGGGTACATGTAGGTATATGTAGATAGATATTAGGGTTTGGGATGGAAGGAATTTCAGGCCATGATTTTCAAGCAGTTTTTACACAAGACACAGAGGGTATACTAATTTCAGGAGTTCATGTAGTTGTGGTAGTAAGAAACCTTGATTATAAATTATTTAATGAATTGAACATATTTGATATAAAATTACACTTATGATAGTGGGATGTGAACTCGTTATGGTATGATGGTTTGAGTATGGTTTATAATATTCTATTAGTGTACAATTTAATTCTTTATATTGAATTTATTCTCATCGGTTGTGTACTAGGTGTTGATATAAGATTAAAACATAGCCTATAGGACTATATCAAGCTTGATAGTTGGGTTAGATGATATTTTTAGTGAATATTAGTGTATTTATAAGTGGGGATATGAGTAGATCCATCCATGTAGTCTAGGAAGTGTCTCGATGATTCTATTACGGATTGAATCATCAATGATTTGTTTTCAGTATGGGTAGATGAGGCATGTTCTAGCTCAGTGTGATCATACTTTGAAAGAGTATATGGACTATGAACTGATGATGTATTCAAAGAGGATTTTCCAGAGGATCTCATAGGCTACTAGAATTTATATATAGGGCTAGACTTAGGGATATTAGCTATAACTAATAGAGGTACTATAAGTATATAAGAATGATTCACCTACATACCTGATATGTGATATTGGGAGAGATACCCGTCCATTAGGGAACCATATGAAAGTGAGAATGCCTACATGGGGAGGACAGGATGAGAGATTCAAGACTTATTCCAATATTGTGAAATTGATCCCATATATTCATGGATGGATGGAGTGTTGATAAAATTTATAGGTATGTCGTGCGTATGTGACTATGTGTTTTTTCTAGTGGATACTGGTTCATGATAAGAACGTGTTATTTATTGAATAACTAGATGATGGCTATGTTATGCATATCATATGTTATGTGTGTGATTATATATTATATATTATTATTAGTTATAAAAGTTTGAATAAAATATTATGTGGGAAAAATTAGGTATTAGGTATTATGAAAGATAAAAGTGTGCATTGAGTATGATGCATGATGCGATGTGGGCATCAAGCTGATGAAAAATAACAATGGATAATGACCAATGGATATATATGGATAACTAGTGTGTGCAACATGGATGAGTGTGATACCATCACTATGTTTGGTAATTGGGTATAGATGACACCGACTATATGATTCTTATGATTTGATGTTCCCTTGGAAGGTATCTATTGGTTAAAAGTGGTTAACCAAGATGATGGTGGAAGATATGGATGTGTTGGAATCATATTTGTTTTTAGGGATGTGGGGAGGGGGATGCATAAAAACCTATGAGTTATTGTTTGTTTATACTATGGAATATATTTGGTATGTTTTATCATACATTGGTAAGATTTTAAGGTACCATTTATTCTAGAGTGTGAATTTGGATTGGATATTGGATCAAATGGGTTTGAGTAGACCCCATAGAGGTGTCAAGGGTATTGATTTTGGATGGGGAATAAGCCTCCGGACTATCCAGTATTTAGGGATGGAATGGGACATGAGGATTCATGTCATGGAGGGTGATTTACATCATGAAAGAGAGGTAAAATTGTATAAAGGGTTGAAAATAAGTTTTTCACTAAGTCTTATTATGCATAAATATTTTAATTTTAAAAATTAAGATTATTTGGAGAGGTATGAGACTTTTGAAATTCTAAAAATTGAGTTTTCTGAGTTCCATGTCATGAAAGATGTGTTCATTCCATAATATGGGTGTCATGGATGAGAGTTGGGCCATGAAGGCTATCTTTCATGGGTTCATCACACTATGTGGAGGGGTATCGTTGCATAAGGGGTTTTTAGTGAGGGGGATTTATTCCATAAACCTATGGATTAAATTTTGAATTTATCAATGGAGTTAAAACAGGGAATTAGGATAAATTAGTTAATTTTATAATAGATAATAAAAAAAGGCATTTAAGGGAATTTTGATTTGAACCAAAAACACACCCTAAAAAAAATATCACCCTTTTACTCTAACATTATTTGAGAGTTTCATGGTAATTATCATCATATATTTGTTTTCTTAGAAGAAGGAAGTACTTACAGGTAATTATAATTATCCATGTTAGTATATTTTCTATGTTTCCCACTATTTTCTCTATTTTTATTAATGATTCTCTAAAATATATGTTATTTTGAATTTTTGTGAATCTGATGATAATATCTAGACCGAGAAAAGATTCTAAGGGAGTGTAGTTATATGAACTCTTGGTAAGTGGTGCCTAACTTTTTCATAACTTATACATGTTTGATGTGATGTGTGGTAAATAGGTGATGGTGGTGTTATGTAGGTGTGACCATAAATAGAACCATGAGTGTTTTTAATGGTTCCCAGGGGATATAAAAATTAGTATTGTGTGAGGAATAAAGGAGTTTATCCTGGTATGATAAGGGATGTGTGATATATGCTTTCATGGATGCTTAGTCATGATGAAATGGGTTATAAATGTTTTTCTAGGGATACAATGACTGATGAGATTATATATTAACATTTTGGATGTATAACAAGATACTATGGTTGCTGTTGATTAAAGTAAATAGGGAAATGTGGTTTGAGAGGGGTGATAGAGTGTCATAGATGGTGTGACCTAAGATGTTGGTGATTCCACTCATTGTGGGTGGTTCTTTGTGCTGTTGGGGTAGTTTAAACCAAATAATTTCATCTAATGTGGTTTATTCTACTCATTATGGGTGGTGGATATTATAGATTAATAATCAAAAGGGATAGTTTTGACCATTAGTACAGAAGAGGTGTATACCATAGAAGGCCAACGTTATTTGTAGTTAAGACCACCATATAGGTCTTGAGGCTTACTAATAATTTGGGGATGATGGGATATATTTTGAATCAATGGTATCACCAAGCCTTAAGTTCATTGGGATGATGAGATGACAATTGGTAAAGATATCTGCAAGGCCATGGGTATTGTAATATAGAATGTGGACATGCTTTTGGGGCTTCATGGAAACTTTTACTAACTAAAAATTTGATAAATTTTATTAATGTATGTACATTCCAATACATTATTCAAGGAGGCCTAAAATAATTCAATCTTTGGTAATCCCTAAATATAAAAACCTTAAACTATAGAGGATGGGATCCAATACTATATTTTTCTTGAAGAGGAGTATCAATATTTTCTTTAGAATCATTTTTTACACCACCATATTCTCTTATATTTTGGTTTGTGATATTTTAACATTATTCCCAACCAAGATATAATATCCCCTGATATATAAGTTAATGAACCATTATGAAGGTATCTCCAGTCTCACCACTAAGTCTAAATTAGTTTCAATCCAAATAAGATCAAAATTATAGATCTCTGTCAATATGAGACTATTATGGATAACCTAGATTTCTTGATTGAGAGATTTTCCATGTATATAATAAGTATTTAAAGCCATAAAAACTTATCCATAATATCGTAGAATATAAACACCTCCCGTCATGATTCCATGATCATATGATCCTACAAAAATGAGTTTAAAACCAATGATAATATCCATACCACAAATCCAACATCCCCTTTATATTAGTGTGTGATGTCATGTAGTATATAATTGTTTGGAAGGTTGAAGGATCTTCCCGTATAAAATATTATGGATGTATTGTACAACTCTTTAAATTGTCAATATAGGGAAATTATCACTTGGGGTATGTCATAGTTTGAGTTTCTGTAATCTATTTTGATTATTGTTTATTAAATTTTTTCATACACTGGTATTCATGTGGATATAAGTTAGGAACATAATTTATGGTGCCCTATAGAGTCTAGAATCACACCTTGAGTGACCCATTTGGGATGTGTGAAATCATTTTTTCATATGGTTCTAGTATGGGCAAAGATCTGACATCTATAACCTTGTGGAAGTGGGAGTGTGGGTAGAGAACAAGTTAGTTGGAATGATTTTTTCAAACAGGATGGGTGATTTCTTTATTCTAGGATAATATTTCTTTTTCGTTATATATATATATATATAAATATATGATAAAACAATGGATGATCATGTCATCTTTTATTTGTCTAGCATGACATTGAAGATATTAATTTTATAATCACACATGTATATTTAGATCATTATTTTTTTTTAAAATTTTTTTTGTTGATTTGTTTTTATCGAAATTATTTATCACTAAAGTGTATAGTCTCCCAATTTTCACCCCATAGACCATCCATACATGTAAAAAACCATTTGTATAAGGTGATAAATGCCTATGGTTCAGTGGTTCATTAGTATGGTTACTGCATAGTGAGATAAGATGAGGAATCAAAGGTATCATCGAAAAAATGAACATATGGAAAGGAGTTACTGCATAATAAAAAATGGCTATGAGTTGGTTTATTCAATTTTTAATTTCGTTCTACTATTTGAAGTAATTAGTGCAAGTGTATGGGTACAATCAAAATGGAGCATTTCTTTGTCCTGGAGATGGGAATATTCTTTATGAAATGTTATATATATAAAAACCCTCATGGATGATTCTCAATGTATTTGGAAGAAAATGTTTTACTCAAAATAAACATGGTAATAAAATAAAGTATGGTGATATAAAAAGTATAAATTTATTTTAGGTTATTCATCAATGAGTCCACCCTATAAATTTTTCAAAAAAAGTATCAATTTTTTTTGATATTAGTGATGTGAAGGTTGTTTAAAATGAAGTAAAATATAATTATGGAAATTTGGTTCTTAAAGAAATAATTGAAAAATAAGAAGAGATAATAATGGCTTGGAAAGAATTTAAAATCAACCATGTGATAATTATTTTTAAGTTGATTCAAAAGAAGAGAAATTTGGTTAAGGGAGTCAATATGTTAATCAAACAAGGAGGATTCTTAGTGGATTTGATCCAATTAATTTTATTGTATATAAATTTTCTCAAAACAATTGATGAATAAATAGAATGGAGCACATAACTATATTATTATAGGTATAAAAAAATTATTTTAAGACATAGTAAAGGAATAATCAAGGGTGAAATCCATGAATGAAGAGTTGGACCAAATGAAAAAGAACCAAACCAGTTACCATATGAATAGACCTAAACCTCATATTTTATTTAAAAAAAGTGTAATAAAAAACATTATGGCATGAGAGAGGGGTTTGAAATAATTTTAGTCTAGTCTATAAAGTGAACACAACATTTGGAGGAGTTATTGTTGATAAATATTTCACTTTAGTGGAATGAATAGTATTTCTCTTACTCTTTCTAACATTTTGTGTTCAATGTAAATTCAGATTTTTTTAAATTGATATGGGGAAAGTGTTCTTGAATATAGTTTTTAATTAAGAAGTATATATCAATAAATGGTATAATTTATCATGGTAAATGATGATTTGAAGGTATTTCGGTTGAAAAATGAATTTTATGGTCAAAATAAAGTACCCTATGATTGTTATACAAAGATGGACATGTATACGAGAAATGTAAAGTTTAAGAGATGAGGGTTTGATCACAACCTATTTGTGAAATTATTATAAGAGAAACAATTCATGGTAATAAAGCATGTTGATGATAATATATTCAGTGTAAAAAATAATAATTTTTCATATATTCTTATATATTTGGTGTTTTCATAATTTGAAATTTCAATGATGGGATATTTTACTTACTTATTTGGACTATAAATAAAAAAGGAAACACATTCATATCATAAGAAAATATATAATGGATATGTTAAAAAAATTATAATTTAATAATTAAAACCTATTTTAAATTTTATAGAAGTTGTAATGAAACATAGAAAACATGATGATACCATAGAAGTACACTCATCATTTTCAATAAGAATTATTATAATATTACTCTATATTACATAACCCATGACATATATATTTTATGTTAGGTTTATAGTATAAATATTATAGAGTTTTCCAATGAAAGAATATCTCTTAAAATATAATAGGATAGTTAGGTTTATTCATGGAATAATAATTTTTTCAAGTAAGATATTATATGGATTTTTTGAAATATTCTGATTTTATCAAGGCTAGTGATATTGAAGATTAAAAGTTCTCAAGTGGAGGAGCCTTATTCATTAGTTGAAATTTAATTATATAGTTGATAAAGAAATAATATTATGTATCTTTTAATACACTAAATGATAAATATATTTTTGTTACCAAGTAATATATGTAGTTTATATTAATGAAACAATAATTAGAGATCTTTGAGAAGTGGTATGACAACCAATGATGAATTAAAAATGAATCCGGTTCAACACACTCGCAAAAACCATATTGAGATCAGATATAAATTTATAAATGTTAAGGTGGAGTAAAATATTATTAACGAAGAGTTTCTTGACATAAATTATCAAAAAACAGATTTATTTACTAAACTATTAGCTATAATTATATTTGAGAGAGATCAGCTAAATCTCAGAGTTCAATCAATTCCATCAAACATAAGATGTTTAAATAACTCATCTTATTTTTGCATATATTGATTAATTTTGAAATTATTTTTATTGTAGAAAATTATTAGTTTTTGGGAGTAATATTTTGAGGATATACAGTTTATGTGGAAATTAAAGTAGAAAAAATATCTGATTAGTAATTATAGAAAAAATTATAGCAATTAATTTTTATTTCATTTCTTATAGTGAGATTTTACTTATAAAAGATTAAAAAATTTATAAAAATATATTTACTTTTTTTCTGGTGTAGTGGTCATTTCACATATTCTTTTAATTGTTTGAACTAGAATTTGATAACCCTTTGAGTTTTGTTATCTATGGGGGAAAATATTGAAGGGATGTAAGGATAAAAATAAAGATGGATTATGTCACCTGTAAGGGGAGACTTGGTAAGTGTGAGAATTTCCAAGAACATTCAAGGGGGAATATTTCAAGAAAAATTTGTAACAATTATATTTTACATCAATTAGATGAAAATTATAAGTTCATTGGAAATTATTTAAATTGGTTTGATATGTGATAATAATTTTGGAGATTCCTTGATGTGGATAGAGATACTCTATGAAGATTATAGAGAAAGACTAATGGAATAGGTCACGAAGTGACCACATAAGTCATGCTGTGAATAATGTTTTTTTAAAAGACAATGTCCCTTAATATATAAGGGGACTTATTTAGGTTCATAAGATCTTATGCATTTGAATTTCATGAGAAGGGGAGTTGGTCATGCAATGTGTCATGTGTTGTAGGTAAAATACTATGATGATGGATTGTCTAAAGTTTGAGAAGTAACACCACAATTATGAGGATCATGATGTGGAAGATATGATATTTAGTATATCATAATATATTACTGAAATTCCTATGCCAAATATTTAGTCCATTAAAAAATAGTCTATGATTGTTACATTTTTTGTCTATTTTTTATTAAAAAAAGATCATTCCATGGAGATTTGCATCATACCGAGATTAATGAAATGGTGTTGTCAGATTTAGGTTATAATGAAATATACATAGGTAGTGAAAGTTATGGTTAAAGCTATTTTGTAACATTAAAAAATAACATGTTCATAATTTTATCACATTATGACTCATTTGGAAGTTAATGTAAAGTGAAAAAAAACTGATGTGCCACACTATGATGATAGTTTTCATGCCTTTATATTTGGAACATTGAGAATATGAATAGACTTGATAAATTAGATTTATCAAATTATATGATTAGTGTTTTGTGTGACTTTAAACTATATGTTGGGATGTAAATAGTGGATATATTCTGGAAAATGATCCAATGGAAAGATTTAAGAAAAGGTTAATGAAATTTGATTAATATTTGAATTTTAAATTTCAAAAATTCCTTGGATGAAGAAGAAATGTTTTCAGTGAAGATAAATGATGATACATCTATATAAGTAGATAATAAACCTCATAGATTTAGAAGAAGAGTGTATCAATAGTTTAATTAATTAAATATCATCATTTGTGAAGTTATGGTTGACTTTATTGAATTATATTGAAAATTATTCTTGGGAAAAAGAGTTTTTGTACATTTTAGTGAATATCTAGAAGTTAATAATAGAGACTAATAGAGAAAACTTATTATTGTTTGATGTTATATCATATATTTATTTTTTTGTAAGTTAATCCTACATAATAAATTTTTCTTTTGAAACACTCTTGATAAGCAGTTCATGGAAGAGATGAAGAGTCTACGAACCTTAGACGAGTCGTGAAATTATTCTAAAGAGAAAAATCACAACCAGCAGAGTAATGATTTATTGTCATATCAACACACCATTGATATAAACTACTTGGATGTATCCCATTGTGGGTGAACCTCAGCAAAAATAATTATGGATATAATTATTTATTTTCTTGCATATGGTTGTTTCTTGTGTGTGACAATTATAACAATTTTAAGTTGTATTTTTCCATGTAATGAAAATATCAAATTAAGCTTTAAAAAGAAAATTTAAATACACCCCAATTCAATTACCTCTTATTGTTTTAATTGGGACCTAAGGTTACAATATATACCGACCTTATGATCAAAGGTTTGGTTGTATAAAAGTTTATAAAAACTACTTATCGATGTTTTGAAAAAATAATAGAGAGATAACTATTTATATTTCCAATAACTATAAATAAGAGATAAGAGTATGGAAATATTTATATATTTAATTCTAATAAGTGAAAAAGAAATTAGATCTACAAATAATATTAATATTTTCATATCAAGGTTTTTTCTTGAGAGAAGGATCAATGTTTAAGTAAGTACACCACTATTATATCATTTTTTTAAATAAAGATCGAAACAAGAAAATTCTAATTGGGAATTATCTTCATATTCTAAAGAAGTGTTGTTATAGTGGAAGACAAAGACTCAACTCTCATATCAGGGAGTTAATCTCATATAGCATAGACTAAATAGAGTGCACCTAGTATAGAATTTAGTGGATCATCCATCTGGAGTTGAGGATGGACGGTGTCTTTTGCAACCTATGCTGAGATGGAAAAAACCTTCATGTATATATACCACTGAAGGGTGTAACACACAAATAATTTTATGAAATATATTTTTAAATAATAATACTTCTTTAATATATTTCATTGAATGATACACCATGTTAATCTTGCACTATAGGAAAAACCAATTTAGCTTGCATTAAATAAAACACTGAGTTTCCATGAAACATTATTTTATTATTGTAATTATTTAGACAAGAAAATTATAACCTATTCATTAGAATGACAGGTATGAACAGAATTAATAGAATTTAAAATTATGTTTTACACATTTATATATAATTATTTGAACAATTAATTATAAATCCATGTATTATTTTTTAAATATAAAAGATTTTTTTTATGAAAAACTATTTAAATGTGCACAAGTGTGTTTTATACCAAAAAATAAACAAATAATTATTGTTATAATATATATAATATATTAAATATAAATTTTTTAATATTCATATTATATGGTTTCTAGATATAATATAATAATAAGTCCAATTTCACGCATAAAAGGCGTATTTTTCTAAAATGCAGTTTTGCAGCCTTTTGATGACACACTTGTTAAAAATCTTTTTTTGATAGTTTTATAGATTCTATGTGACAAAATAAACATATTATTTGGAATTGGTATATCAAAATTTACTTTGGGTTAACTTTTAGTATTTTCTGAGAAGTTTTATGTTATGATGAATAGTGAAAATACTGATTTTTATTGAATACTATAATTTATTTTAAAGCCTTTACAATTCAAATTATGTTTTGGATTAATTTCAAATTTTTATTGGTTTTTTTATTTAAAATAATCCAATTATGGTTTTCAAAATTATTTTATACCCTTATTTATTATAAAAACATTTCATGTTTTAATATAACATTTTTCAGAAATACAGTTTTCTCATGGCAATTTCCCGGCTTTATATTAAATTAAATTCTGCAACTTCTGTATTTTTAATTTTTAAAAACTAATTTCAAATTTAGATTTATAAATTCAAAATTAAGTATGTTGTTACCTTTTATTTGTTTGGCCAATATGAATAGTGGCCATAGTAAATTTTATTACTACGGTAAAGGGTAAATTAGGTAATTTAGGTTAAAAATAAAATTATAAAGACTATAAAATGTCCCTAAAATGAGAAAATTATATTGTATGAATTAAATTCCACCCTTAAAACCCAAGGATCCAAATTAAGTCATTTAATGGAAACCTTACCTTGAACATGACTTATATAATATTTAAATCAAATAATGACATAAAGTGTCAATTTTTTTTGTCTTCAATATATCTTATGTGTCCATATGGGGAGAAATGATTGTTCTGAAAAAATATTAATGTCAATTTTTATCTTAATAAATATTTTTCCCAAATATAAATTCTTTTTAATGTTTTTATCCACTTGGATGAAATTATAATATTTATAATATTTTATTTAATAAAAAAGTAAAGATACTACATTCATGTTTTAAATAGTAAGTCATTTTTATATAGGTTTAAACAATAGATATTTTTTAAAATAATTCTTATTCTAAAATATATTGTATTTATTGTCTTCAATGTATTTTGTTTTTAATTTTTTGTGAAAAAATAAGTATATTAAATTATTTCACAACATTGATGTAGCAATTATTATATTAATGTAAATATAAAATAAATGTTATTAAAAATATTAAAATAAATATAATTTGATATAATTAATATGATAGATGATATTTCTAAATGAAATTGATCTACTAGGCAAATAATGAAATATTATTTTCAGAGTTAACTTTTTTATCTTGATATTTTTAAATGTCCATATAATGAATTGTGTCAAAATTGATAGTAATGATATTTTATCAAAAGAATAAATTCTTAAATTATTTAAAAATCACAATACTTTTTAAAAAATATAATATAATTAAAATGTGGTCTAAAATGCCACGAATTGTTCATTAGTGATTTAATTTACATCACATATGTAAAATTTGCAACCTTTTAATATTGATAAATTAATTACCTTAGTTAAAATTAAAATATGTTAACTAACAATTAATCAAAATTATAAGATTTTAAATAATAAAAAAACTTGCCAAAAATATATTTATTGATTATATTACCACATTATATAATACTATATTTGAATACCTACACTTTTTGAGGTATTTTTACTGATATTTAATTTATTATAAATTAATATTTTTGGAAATTCCAAAAGTGACCCTCAACTTAATTACAAACTGGAACCTCCTCCCTCATTTCATCACAATAAAATGAGACTTCAATATTGACCATATCCTACCCATTTACATTATCAAATACACTAGTCACATTCTAGTTGTTTTGGTTTTCTCAAAAGACCAAATCTATTGTCCCTAAGAGAATATTTAGAGCAAGCTCGCCGAAGAAGAGGATGTTCGAAAACGTACGAAAAAAATCATACTTTAGGTAAGGGGATTTCAACTCACTTTTTATTTCTATGAGATACATATCATATTCACGATTTTCTTCTTCTTTGTGGTGTATAAACTGACCTATGAAATCTTATATCATTAATTTTTATTATTTAATTACATTAAAATCTTTAATTAATGTTATTCTTTTAGGGGTTTTATGGTTCTTAAATTACTCAAGTAGTAATAGATTTATGTATCACTTTTATTTCTGTGGGACACAAGCCTTGTACACTACTTCTTTCTTTTACATGGTGTGCGTACTACCCATGAATAAATTTTATAAGTATTACAAATAATTTTATGGTATTTTCATATCCTTATAATATTATTTCTTTCATGGGGTATAAAATTATATTGATTATAAAGTGATGAGTATTTATTTCCAAATCTCTTAAATATTTGGGATTTTTTCATGAAGTCTCTGTTGGAGAATATTTATAATACTTATTCATAATTTCTATTTTTTTAAAAAATGATTTACTATTCAATTGTGGATGTTTAAGTTTATTTTTACCCATTTTTACTTTTTACTACATGGGTTGAAAGGAATATTTTGTCATTTTCCAAATGAGGTACTTTGTGAATTTTCTAAAAAAAGTTTGAGAATAATTTTTTCTTTTAACTTATATAAGATGAATTAATTTTTCAACTTTCATGATGACTTAATTAATTTAATACTACCTTTCAGAAAGTACATGTATATTTTTAAAGAAAATGTTTTATTTTGAAATTTTATTTCACATTAAGAAAAGAAAATGTTTTCAAAGATGAAAGTATATTTTACTCCAGAATTATTTTCAAGTGATCTATCAAAATTATTTTCCATCTATGCTAACATTAATTAATGTTACTTATGTTTTAATGGGGATATTTTTCAAGGATACCTTCCATATTATTATTATGGTTTGTTCATGTTTAAGATGATATTTATGAAACACATTTCATTTCCATGGGTTATGTAATGATTGAATGATGTTTGATAAACCCATTTATTTTTATGGGTTATGATATAATGAATTATTTATGATCTTGTGGCACACATATGTATGGTTTTCCTTACGTGAATTGTGATACCTATATCTCCCTCTAATGAATTGGGTAAATATTTATATCTCATTATATATACAAGGTTGAAATGTGAAATGATCTTAGTTCAGTAATACAGGGGTGAAATGCCAAATTATTTTAGTTCAGTAATATAGGGCTGGAATAAGAATTGATTCCAGTTCAATAATACATAACTAGAATTGGAAATAATATCAGTTCAGTAATATAAGGCTAGATCAGGGAGTGAACTCGGTTTAGTAATAGACTTTGTCCACTATGATGGTCTTTGAAATGAGTCTTGCCTTATACTAAAATGATTTTCTATGCTTATGTGTTTACCACAAATTTCATGCTCTATAGTAATGAAATTTTCTCATGGATGATGATACCTTATGGTTTATATATTTTGAAATAAAATTATATATTCCATGACTTAACATTTTGTTATATGTTATACCTGGTATGTCATCCCATATTTTTATTAGGTATATTTACATAGAATTTTACGAACATAAGATGTTATAATGCTTAGTGTATTGGAAAAAAGGTACATAATAAATGAAAACATAAAAAATTATTATATTCCACATGAAATAATTCTTCAAGTTTCATACTAAGTACATTTATTTAATCTCATAACCTAGGGACATACATCGGAGAGAAGGGTCAGCTTAAGGTCTAATAAGGTATAACAAGAGAAACTATTTTCTTGCGATCTTGAGGAATATCAATAAAAACATGAGGAATATGATAAGAACATGATAAAGAGGAATATAATAAATAAAATAACATGAACAATAACTTTTATAAAACATTTAATTGAATCATTCATAAGCATATCACCAAGGTTTATCACTGAGGTGTCATAAAAATTACCAAGGTTATTCACCATGGTATCGTAAAACTTGTCATCTCTAGAGATTAAATTATTTACCCAATGCATTGGAGCGCTATCAGGGTGAAACCTTCATATGTATCAATTAATCTGAGCCCCATAGATCATAATAAAACATCTCATAAATAATATGTGTAAAATAAAATAAATGGGTTTCAATTCAAAATCATTGTGTTTTATAAAGTGCTTAAAAAAACCCTTCAGTCAATTTAATCCCATGAAAAAGGAAGGTGGGTTTCATATATATCAATCAAAAAATTAAAATATATCATTCTTAAATCTATATTAATAACCCTAGAGAAGATAGAGTTTTGGGAATTTGTAAAATAAAATAATATAACTGATTGATAAATGTAGAGAAATTCTGAGGTGAAAATCCGGCAGCATAACGAGAATGAAACAAGGTTTTAAAAAACATTAAAAAATAGAGGAAAAGGGCCACACATTCCTAAAATAATCTAAATAATTTAAAAAGATATAATAAAATGGATAGAAGAACATGATATGTAAATTTTAAAGACAAACCACAAAAAAAGAGAACTTGAATGGAAAAGAGAGGTTGAGATTTCCCTTACATTGAAGAATGACTCCTAAAACTCGATGATCAGAACCTTGGGGGATTGATGAAATATTGATAGGAATCCTTGGGTGGTAAAAATATCATATATTCAAGGATAGTGAATTGGGAATGATATATTATGGAGTAATGGGTGAGTATTTACAGAAAAAGTGTGGGAGTTTTTTTATTAATTTCAGAGGACACCCTAGTAGTGGTATTTGAAAAACCATGTGCTTTCCCATGGTATATTCCAATGCTTCTATCCACTTAGGTCACCTAAAATAATATTTTAATTAAAAGGATTTTAATAGAATTTTAAATTACATATTACATCATTATGATGTCATTAAACACTCTAAAAACTCAAAACTATATTTTTTACTATTCACAAAAAAAACAAAATATTTTATAAAATTATCAAAAATTAACCGTGACCTAATATCAACCTTCTGAATTCAAAAATGAAATTAATTTTATGATAATAATTTTCTAAATATGGTAAAATTAACTTTTATATTTGATAATACTTAATTATTAAAAATAATAATGAACAGAAAATTCATAGTAAAATGCATAGTAAATGTTTTGACACTTGAAAAAAATAAAATTATTTTAACATTTTTAATTAAAAATGAGTGTTTTGATAAAAATATTTCACTATAATAATATCTTTATTAAAACTATAGTTTAATATAATAATTTAATTCTTTATTAAAAGTACAGTTCTTACATGAAAAATTAATTTATCAAATTCCATCTCAATTTTTAAGAAAAACTATACAGAAAATAGAAATGATGAATTAAATTTTTTATTTAAACAATGGGATTAAATTTTAAGTAACTAGGGCCTTGACACACAACCCCTTAAAACACTCACATACAACCTAAGGGTAATGTGTGTGATCGTGATGAACTCTTGGGGTGGATTGGATAACAACTCTAGTGTGGTAATATATACTAACTTGAAATTCTCCCGTAGGTGATTTCAATCAATCTTAACATGTTGAAGCTCAGCTTGAGATTTCTCAAGGGTGAATACTAGTGACACTACCTCCTTCCCAAGCTCCCAAAAAGGGGCTTCATACTACTCAATTCTATTAGATGAGTCCATCAACTCTTCTTTCAAAATTAATTAACCATTGTCATTTATTTTTATAAATATTAATATTAAAGCTTATATTATAAATCCCAATGGTCATATTAACCAACAATCATAATTAACCAATGATCATATAATTGTTGGAACCTGATGGTTACATTTCAAAATTTAATTAATTAATTATTAATGAGATTTATTTTTGTTGCGTAAAATAATATAACACAAATTTTTAGAAAAAAAAAATGATTCCAAAAGATAAGGTCATTACATTTTCCCCCCTTATGAAATTTTTTTCCCTAAATTTATTCTCATTCCCATTGGTTGAGAAAAGGTGTGGGTACTTTTTCCACATTGTTTGCTCTAGTTCCCACATGGAATCTTCATATTTTTGGTTCCTCCAAAACACTTAAACGAGGTGGGTAATCTTGTTGCATAGAACCTTGTCTCAATGGCCCAAGATCTCCACCTGCTGCTCCTCATAAGAGAGGTCAGGTTCTATTTGTACCACTTTCAGATTCATTACACGTGAAGGGTCAGGTATGTACTTCCTCTAGAGGGATACATGTGAAGCATCATGAACTTGTGAAAGATTTGGAGGAAGTGAAAGCCAATTTTCCACTGATCCAATGAGATCAAAGATTTAATAGGGGTTAATATACCTAGGGATGAGATTCCCATTTTTCCCAAACCTCATATATCTCTTCTAAGGTGAAATTAAAAGGAAGTATTTGTCACCAACATCAAACTATATGTCCCTTCAATGGTTGTCATTATAACTCTTCTACCAAATCTGAGGAGACATTATGTGATGTTGGATGGAATAAACCTTTTCTATCATCTATTTCACAAGATTAAGCTAAATAAGTTATCTCTCACCAGCCTCATTCCAACAAGTTGTATTTCTACACTGCTTCCCATATAGAGATTTATAAGGTTCAATTTGAATACTCCAATAGAAGCTGTTGTTGCACAAGAACTCAACTAATGGGAGATGTTGGTCCCACCCACCATTAAATTCCATTTATCAGGTTCTCAATATGTCCTCAAGTGTATGAATAGTCTTTTAAGATTGGCCCTAATTTTTGGGGTGATAGGCCTTATTGAAATTCAATTTGGTACCCAGATCTTGTTGAATACTTCTCCAAAATTAAGATGCAAACCTTGGATCATGATCAGATATGATAGAAAGTGGAACTCCATGCAACCTTACCACTTCCTTCATGTATATCATGGTGATTTTCTAAAGAGATAAATCATCCTGAATAAGGGTAAAATGGGATGTTTTGGTGAGATTACTCACTATAACCCTTTATAATTGTTTCATTTGAATGTTCATGGGAGACCAGTGACAATTACTATAGTGATATTGTCCCACTACAATATTGGTATGGGTAGTGGTTGTAATACCCCTTTAAGAAGTTCTGTCTCTGCCTTCACTTATTGATACACCAAGCACCTTGTAGTGTAGTCAGCAGTCTCCCTTTCCATGTTATCCCACCAATAATGATCATGAGATTCCCTATACATTTTCATGGTCCAAGTATGTATAGAGAAAATATATCTGTGAGCCTCATCCATTAAATCCTTCTTTATTTATGGAATATATGGAAGTCATAGCCTTGTATGAAATTTTAATACTCCTTCTTGATTAATATTGACCTCAGGAATCATTCTACCATTAAAATTCTCTATCTTCTTCTATAAAAAAGGATATTCCAATTGTAATTTCTTGATCTTCTTTATTAATGATGGTCAGAAATAATTTGGGATGGGGTTGATGATGTCCCTTACCTTATGATTCCCATGTCTAGTTTAACTATGTCTTTGACCAAAGGATCTCTTGGAATCCTCATCATTTCTAACACAACATGGTCTATCCGACTTAATGCATGAGTGACTTTTTTTACTCTTCTAGGATGATAGTGAATTGAACAATTATAGTATTTAAGAAGTTCTAACCATCTCCTTTGTCTCAGATTCAATTCCTTTTGCCTGAAAACATACTTCAAACTTTGATGGCCTATGTATATATCAAATTTATCCCAATAAATATAGTTCCTACATATATACAAGGAAAAAACAACCAAACCCATCTCCAGATCAGGAGTAGGATAGTTCTACTCATAAGGCTTCAACTACCAAGATTCATAAGAAATAACCTTTTCATTTTATATGAGGACACACCCAAGTCTTTTAAGAGGTGAGTCACTAAAAACAATGAATCCTTCTATGATAGAGGGTAGATTTAACAAGAGTATAGTAAAAAATCTCATGTTCATCTCTAAAAAACATTCTTCACACTCCTTTTTCTAGATAAACTTAACCCCTTTTAGACTTAACATGGTTAATGGATATGAAAGTTGGGATTTTAAAAAAAAAACCTCATATAAAACCTCTCTAATACAAGGAAACAATGAATATCAATTATAGTTGTAGGATGAGGACACTCTCCCATAACCTTATTCTGTACAGGGTTAACTAATATTCCTTCACTGGTTACAATGTTCCCCATGAAAGAAACTTGTTGTAACAAAAATTCACATGTGATGAACTTTCCAAATAACATATCCTTCCTCAATGTTTGTAGTATAACTCTTAGATGATCATCATGCTCCTTCTGATTTTTGGAATATATAAAAATATCAATAATAAAAAATATCTCAGTGTTATAAAGGTAGTTCTTAAATACTCTATTAATGAAATCCATAAAAATAGCAGGATCATTAGTCAAGAAGAAGGTAATAAAAACAAACTCATAATGCCCATATCTTGATCGGAATGCAGTATTTGGAATATATTAATTCTTCACCCTTAATCGATGATAACCAGATCAAAGATCAATCTTAGAGAAGAATTGAGCTCCCTGAAGCTGGTCAAATAAATCATCAATTCTTAGAATAGGGTACTTGTTCTTCACCATGATCCCATTAATTTATCTATAATCAATTCATAAACACATTGACCCATCTTCCTTATTCACTAATTATAATATGTGCTCCCCAAGGAGACACACTTGGTCAATTAAACCCCTTCTCCAAGAGATCTTGGAGTTGTTTGTTTAATTACTCTAGGTCCACATTATCCATTCTATATGGGGTTTCTGAAATCATCTTTGAATGATAAATTAGTTCAATGGAGAAATATACCTATATTTATAGAGGTGTCCTTGGTAAATCCTCAAGAAATACATCAATGTATTCATGATTAATGGGGACATTACCTATTTTTATAATTTCATTTACTTCTTCATCTTCACCAATCAACTCCATAAAGAAGGCTACGGGAGGTGCTTTTAGAAAAATATCAGGTCGATATATCTTTCCTTTAAAAACAACTATAGGTTGTAAATTCATGAATACTGAGATTTCATTGATTTTTTAGTTAATTTTAGCATTATACTTTGAGATCCAATCCATCCCAAGTGTAAGGTCAAATTTTATCATGGAAATGTCAACTAGATTTTCAATGAGATTATTCTCACCAAAGTAAATACAAGAGTTTCTATACAACGTTGATGCTTGGATAATCCCTCTAGGAGTCTTGGATGATAAATATACTTCTATTAGTTCCAATATTGATTCTATATTCTTTACTAACATGGAGGAAATAATGGAATGTGTAGAACCAGAATAAAAGATAGTACTTGATAGATATGAGAGAACAAAGAGAGTACTTGCCACCAGATCATTTAGATCATCAACATTAGCTATCGTGATAGAAAAACATGAACTTTCCCCCTTACACTATTCTAAGGATGATGGGGATTCTCCTTTAATTCCCGCGAATTAGGAAAGTGATTGGAAGAATGACCATGTTGTCCACACTTGAAGCATTGAAATTTAGGTAGGGCCTTCACCATCTTCCCTTTGTTGTTAGTGTTGGGAAGCTGTTGATTCACCTCACTATGAAAATTTAGATCAATATGGCCCTCTCTTCCAAACATGTAACACTTCCCACCCCCAATAAGGAAATTATCTAATTGCTTCTTCCCAAATTTGTTTCATGGTAAAAGTTTCAATTTCTTTCTTCCCCTTCATTGGTCAAAGATCCTCCCTAGGTTTGGCTCGACAGATCTCTTATTTTCATTCGATTTGTGAGAGCAGTGCATCTCACTGAACTCCAGTTCAACCTTCAAATCACTCCGTATGATTTCTTCATAGTTTTCATAGTATCAGTTGAAAAAATTCATCCATAGATGAGTTTATAGTCCATGAAGAATATATTAACATTTCCATAGGATCCATGACAATGTTAGAAGTATAAGAGGAAAGTCTTGTGAAGTTCATCTCATAGCTTCCAACATATTAATTCTCCTTCTTTAGTTCAAAGAATTCCTTCTCCATTTCAATTCTTATTTAATGATGTAAAAAAATATTGAATAAGATTACCCCAAACTCTTCCCACTGCAAAGCTTTAATCTCTCCTCTAGGCATCAAGTTTTTAATTAGTTCCCACCACTGAGCAACTTCTCCCCCTAAATGGTACACAACAAGAGTGAATTTCTACTATTCTGAACAATGAAGTACAGAAAAGATCATTTCTATAGAGCTTAACAGCTGTTATGAAATCAATGGGTTAGTAGATACACTGAACATTGGTGGTTGTTGACATATACAAGACTAAATAGAAATTTGTTCCCTTCATGGTGACACTAGTCTCTCATCTTGATTTATGTTATTTACCATAACTTGAGTTAGTTGATTCATCATTCTCATGATGGTTTCAATTCCAGATTCCATTGTAAGGCCATTAATGCCTGATCCATTGCACTCACCGTTTCTGCAATTTCACATATTTCTGAGAATTTTCTAAAATAATAAAACCATAATAAGAAATGAGATTCATATCTTATAATTCCAAGGGAAATTTTATGCCATATAACATAATTCATAGATATTTTATTAATTAAAAACTATTTAAATTTTCTATAAATGCTTTATAATGATTCATAAAAAGATTGTGTTTAACCAAACATATCTCAGAGGAGTATCAAACTAGGAGTGAATCAAGGTTCTTTGTCATGCACTAGTTCCCATTTGAGTCTATCCCAATGTGATGTTTTTGAGTTTTAACCCTAGATTCATATGTGCCAGATCCACATCAACATATTCGTATCCAAATAAGGATTGATTTTTTTGAAAACCACTTAATATTCCACCAAAATACCAGGATTTTTTTACTATATTTAAACTTTTATATATTATTAATCTTAATTATTTCATGTCCTAATTTCCAAAAATAAATAAACCAAAATTTGATACCAACTATGAAATACCTCCTTTTTAGTACATAAATTTACATAGAATTTAACAAACATAAGGTATTTTATTGTTTATTGTTATGAATAAAGAGACATAATATATGAAAATGTAAAACATTATTGTACTCCATGTGATATTATTCTAAAAGGTTAATACTAAGTAAATTTATTTCATCTCGTAACCTAGGGATATACCTCAAGGATAAGTGTGATCTTATGGCCCAGTACAGGATAACAGGGGAAACAATTTACATGCGATTTTAAGGAATATCAATAAGAACACGAGGAATATAAAAAGAACATGATAAATAGGAATATAATAAATAAAATAACAGGAATTATAACCTTTAAATGTGTTTACAACTTTTAATTTAGTCAATCATAAGTATATCACCATGGTTTATCACTGAGGTGTCATAAAAATAACGAAGGTTTTTCACCATGGTACCATAAAACTTGCCATCCCTAGAGATTAAATTATTTACCTAATGAATTTGATTGCTATCAGGACACACCCTTCACATGTCTTAATTAATGTGAGCCACATATATCATAATAAAACATCTCATAAATAACCCGTGGAAAATTAAAGAAACACGTTTCCTTTCAAAATAAGGATGTGTTAGAAGGTGCTTAAAAACAAAATTCATTGGACATTTTAAACCCATGAAAAAGGAAGGAGGGTTTAATGAATGTTAATAAAAAAATTAAAATAGATAATTTTTACATCTATGTTAATACCCTTGGAGAAGATAGAGGTTTGGGAATTCAAAAATGAATATAAAATATATTTTTTTGATAAAAAGAGAGAAATTTTGAGATGAAAATCCGACAACATAACAAGTATGAAATAAGGTTTTAGAGAACATTAAAAGTAGAGGGGAAATGAGAATAAAATTCCTAGAAGATTATAAATACAGTAAATGTATAGAATAAAATGTACATAAGATCATGATGTGGAAATTTGAAAGACATACCACATGAAAAGAGAACTTGAAAGGAAAAGAGAGGTTGGGATTTCTCTTACATTGAAGAGTGACTTCTAAAACTCAACGATCAGGACCTGGGGGGATTGAGGACACATTGAGAGGACTCATTGGGAGGTAATACTATCATGAAATCAAGGATAGTTAATTGGTAATGAAATATAATGGAGGAATGTGTGGGTATTTATAGAGAACGCGATGGATATTTTTATTAATTTCTATGGACACCTCAGTAGTGGTATTTGCAAAACTATGGGCTTGACCATAGAATTTTCCCATGGTGTTTGACACTAGGGACACCTCATATCCTATTTTAATTCATAATAGTTAATTATAATTTGAAATTACATATTAAATCATTATGATTCCATTAAACACATCGAAAACACAAAACTGTATTTTTACTATTAACTGAAAACAAATATTTTATAAAATTCTCATATGTTCACTGTAATCTAATATTGACCTTATAAATTCAAAATTGACATTTATTTTATCATAATTATTCTATAAATATTAAAAATATAACTTTTCATTTTAAAAATACTCAATTATTAAAAATAATAGCGAACGGAAAATGCATAGTAAACAGTATAAAAAGTTTTTTAACACCTTCCAAAATAAAATTATTTTATCTTTTGTAATTAAAAAGGAGTGTTTTATAAAATTATTTAACTATAATAAAAATTATTAATAATTTTTTTTAATTTAATAATTTATATGTCTATGAAAAGTATACTTTTTACTAGAAAAATCAATTTTTTGAATTCCATCTCAATTTTAAAGAAAAACTATTCTTAAAATGGAAATGATGAATTTAAAATTTTATTTAAACAACTAAAAAATATTTTATGTAACTATAGAATTGACACATAACCCCTTAAAAACTCACATTCTACCTAAGGGTTAGGTGTTAGATGGTGATGGACTCTTGGGGTGACTCAGATAACAATGTCGGAGTGGTAATCTGCACCAACTTGAACTTCTCCTGTAGGTGAGTTTGTTCAATCTGAACATGTTGAAGCTCATCCTGGGATTGGTCTTGAGTGAATCCTAGTGCCAATTCCTCTTTCCCAAGCTCTGGAAAATGGTTTTCTTATGGCCTAATTCTATTTTAAGAGGCCATCGACTCTTATTTATTCATTAATTAATCATTATCATTTCTATTTATGAACAATAATCTAACCATTAAGAGTATTTCTCATGATGGTCATATTGACCAAAGGTCATAATTGACAAATGGTCATAAAATGGTCAGAACCAGATGGTCACATTTTAAAATATACTTACTTCAGTATTAATGATATATAGTTATCTTGCATAAATTAATATGACACAAATTTTTTGGAAACAAAATTATTCAAAAGATTTGGGTCATTACACATGGTATGATTTTCAAAGTTACGTTCAATTTTTACATTATTTTTCTCATGTTTTTATTTATATTATCCCTCTTTACCATTTCTAAGAATCTGAGCTCACCTTTTTCTAATATTTTCTCTTCCACAGGTTAAAAAAGAATGGTTTTTGTTAGGGATACTAAAGGGGAATATCTTTTTGGGAAACATTGAAGATCTTTCTCCATACCAGAAGTTTTTTGTGCATGTATCTAAAGGAACTAAACTAATATGGTCTTTGGATGTATATTTGTATGATGTATGAAATGTTCCAAAATAGTGATTTAATGGTAATGTACATTAATATTGAGTCAATATAGTGGGTATCAGATAGAAGGTTTATTCAACCTTAGGAAACTCAGATGAGAAAATTTTACTAAGATCCCTTGAGATATTTAGAAGGATATCTCTAAGGAAATCTCTATGGATAAGTCTATGTATAAGCTATTATCCTAGAGTTTTCATAATAATCAAGAATAACCTAGTATTAAACCTAAGGTGTCATATATTGAAATATTATATGTAATTTCCCTTGACCATGTGGTTCTACCACTATAATTAGTGTCGCTCAAACCCTATTTTCTATTTTTAGTCAATCGATGGAACCTGAAGGAACCGTATTAATGATGAATGGAATGGTAAATGAAATTATTTTCCTTCTTAATAACCATATTTTTTGGGATATGTAACAAAAATCTTATTACTATACTTACAAAACCTATGAATCTTTTTGGACACTCAAATGAATAGAGAAGAGAACAAATTTATATTGAGTCCTTCATGTGGAAACGTCCACATTCTTTCAATGGGTCCTCAGACACACTTATTGGTGAAAAATATATCGGTACTATTGAGAAAATATTTTACATACTTCAATGTTTAGAAAATGAAAAATTAATTTTTCCTGTATATCATTTAGAAGGGGAAGTAGACCAGTGGTGGACTATAATCAAGAATATTAGACACTAAGATAAAACTGAATCCATGGAATGGGACATGTTTGAGAACATATTTTTCAATAAGTACATTCCTCATATTCTTCGTAAAAATATGGAAAAGGAATTCCTTGAGCTGAAACAAATGGATGTTGAGTTTGTTGGTTCTTACAAATAACATTTTACAAGACATATATGGCACACATATGGAATTACCATTCAACCTAAAAGTAAGGTTGATATATTATTTGGTTGATTAAAACCAAGACTTAGATGGTGTCAAACACAAGAGACTTTAGTAGATATGAAGATATTTTGGGCTGTTTTATCAATATAGAAATGAATGTTTAAGTTACAGATCCATCTCATGGTTTTGACATTAAACAGAAGATTGAGATTAAAAAAAATATAAAAACCAATGATAAAGGAATAAGATATTTAATTTATATTCAATGTGTAGAAAGAAAAATGAAGGAAACTATCATAATGGGACTAGTAAATTTATTATGTATGGGAATGAAGGTCATCAGAGAAATGATTTCTAAATTTATGGTAAAAATATATCCAATGTTGCAAAGACTTCATAGAATAAACTCCCCACATTTAAATTCTTGAAGTGAAAGTAAAATGGGCCTTATGATAACCAATGCACAAATATGAGGGATATTGATGATGATCAACAAAAAAACCAACTTAAATCCAATTTAAAAAGGAAATAACAAGTGATAACTATTGGAGATAAAGAGTACAATAATGAAGTGATGAAATTATTGAGTATTTATGTATTGAAATTCATGAATAATAATGTAGAAGTACTTTTAGGGTATTATCATATAATGAAACATCTAAGTATTGGTTCATTGTAGTTTTTCCTTAAGGATTTTAGAGAGTATTCTAAATGGCACTGGTAACCATGAAATTTGACTAAGGTGGTAAGATGATATTTTTGGAAAACACGTGATTAAGGGAAGGATAACCCTTAACATGTACATGGTGTTGGGATAGTGAAATTAAGATATGTCTGATTATTATAAAAAAAATGGGATAATATTAATGACCTTGGGACTGATAATTTGACAAGGTGGTTATGGTATCATTGATTGAGTTTATAGAATTTTTGGATTTATGGTATGAGGAAGGAGTTAATTTTTGAAAGAATTCATGTTTTCACTAAGGTTTTATGGTAATTAATGTTATTACCATGTTTCAAGAGAATACGTGATGAAGGTATTCACATGTTTGGTATGTGAAAATAAACGGGTGTTATTTTAATATATGGGGGATTAATGCTAACTTGATTTTGAGATTCAAAGAAGGGTTTTAAGGTTAACTATTTATGAAATGGCCTGTGTTAAACATGGAATAACTTTATAGAGATTAAAATAATATCTCACCATACAAATATTTATTCATATTGGATAACACATGCTAATTTTTTTATGATGATAACTAGAGACACATAAAGTGACTTACCATCACATTATGGATATTAGGAACCACTAGTTATTTAAGAAATACAATTTCAACATCATTTCTCAGAGTAAATAATGAAGTGGAGTTTGATCAAGGCACAAAAAAGAGTAAGATTAAACTTATGAAATCAAATCAAATAAGTATTTATTCTCAATTTGTTTTGAAAAAAAATTTATCCTATCATTATGATTTTTTATGAAATCAATTACCTTTTCCAAATCTATTTGTTTTAAGTTTTTTTTGTCATTAAAATTATAATTACCATATTCTCTATCACTCTCCATCAAAACTAGATGGGTTATTTTCTCTTTTATGTAACGCCCTGACCCCAGTTACCCAGAGTCGGTGCATTATTACATAACATTGGTATGATCACAAGAAAGATCAAATCTCGAAAGACCGATTGGTTTAGTAGTCTTGGAAACACTAGATATATTCATAAGTCTTACATTACATCATAAAATGAAAAACTACTACAACAACATTTTGTCTCCATAATCCACACTCATATCCCCACATAATATCCCTGCAGGTCATTCATAATTTACTTCTTCACTTCCTAGGAAAAATAAAACATAGAAAAGGGGTGAGCTCAAATGCCCAGTAAGGATAACAATATAGCGGAAACTTTCATAAATAAGAATAAACATTTAAGGAAATGTATAACTAAAACAAAGCCTTTCAAACTTGAACTTTAAACATAGTATGGCATAAATAAAATGAAATAATGCCATTTACTTATTCACATGGGTATTCTACTAATCGAATAATCACATGCAAAATCAATAACCACTTCCATAATGATGGAATGCATAATGCCAGACTATCATAACCACATAGCCAAGGCCTCGTGCCAAGACTACAAATAAGATTTTGTCAAGGCCTTGTGTCAAGACACTAGTTTGTCTCATGAGACCTACCGATGCATCGAGGAGCTATAGCGGGCTCCACCCGTCACATATTAAGTCCAATGCATTCCCATATGAAAAGGTTTAAACATAACATAAACATTCGTATTAAAACTAGCATACTAAATGTCAATACTTTCACCATAAACTATGAATGGTATAAAAATAGAACATCCACAGTCAAACATATCACAAAACCTTCAATACAATATAGATGTTTTGTATCATAATAAATCAACTTCAAATAATCTTAAAATCCATCAAAGGATGTTGACATAGATGAAATCAAAATTCTTTTTAAAGAAATATCTCCTTTTATTTTGAAATAATTTAAGATCCATATAAAATAAAACATTTTCTTTGAAAATATTCTTATAAGCTTGTATGGGAAGCTTTGAAGATTTTATAATGGCAGAAAATAGCCGCACCCGCTGTATAAGTTAAAAAAACATTCTTACCTTAATTCTGTCGAAAAGGTTAAAAAGGACCTTGTTTTGAAAACGATGGAAATATTCCTTTATAAACCTCTTATAAAAATTCAAAAAAGGGTATAAATGACTTTAACCCATATTCTTGTAAATAATAAATATGTTTTGAAATACATTTCGAAGAAACATGGATGTGGATGATAAAGAAATCCCAGTAGATTATTACGTATAAACAACCTCAGATAATGAAGAGATTGTGAAATAACCCTTACCTTGTACTTTTACTTGGTTGGGGTAGGTTAACCTCCTGTATAATGGTGAAATAATTGTTATTAAATTATACAAGAATCATATATATTAATACGATATCATATATGATCTTTTAACATTGATTTGTTAATAATATCTTAGAATTATCATTGTTTCGGGTGTTAACTTACTCATTTTATTTTATATGTTTTGATACATAAGCCATGTTTGTTGTATCTTATTCATATACAGAATGATATCAAGTCCTTAAACATCATTTTTAAATCATCAAATGATAATTATACTTGAATGGATACGATGGAGAATGAATCTCATCGCGTTCGTGGAGACGGTAGTCCGTACGTACGCACGAGCGACAATATCATTCTTTTGATATTAAAATAATATATAAATGGATGGTATATCATATATACAGAATCATTAACATGTTATATTTATTATTTACATGAGTTACACATCATTATTATACCCATCCAAATAATAATATATTGAATAACAATTACACCACGACGTGGAGACGGTAAGCCGTACGTACGCACGCATGGTGACATGTTATTCAAAGGGTGGATAGAATACTGAATATGGTTGTACCATATTTATAATAACATCACAGTATATGTAAGATACTGGAGTTATTATTTTAGAATGGTAAGAACAAAGAAAGAAGAAGTGGAAGAAGAAAGGAACTTGAAAAGGGGTGGTGAAAACATTACCTCTTTTTCGGGTTCTTCCTTTTGATTTGATCAAAAGGGCTCCTTAGGTTGGCTTTATGATCGAACTAAGGCCTCTAGGCTGTAGTGAGGGATGTTGGGAGAGTATTTGGGCAGAGTTTGGCCGATCAAAAATGCTTTGAAGGTGTGAATAAATGATAAGGAGGAGTGCCCTTTTATAAGAGGGGTGAGGGGCACCTTTGGAAAAGCTAGAGATATTAGTTTATAATAAATTCATAATCGGTTTCCAATGGATCCAAAGTTGACTATTCAAAGGTTAAGGTGGGGATGGGTCGAAAACAACTCAACCAATAGAATTTATACAGGTTTGGGTACTTATATTAACCTTATCTTTAAGTATTAACTCTAAGTTAATTAGTTTCACTTTTACAATGTCTCTTTGTATTTTTCTATAATATGGTTAATAAACTTACTATATACATCCAATCGACCCCCAAGTGGTCCATTAATGATGAAACTATCATGATATAAGTCTCTTGGCCGAACCATAGATTTTTAGGAATTTAATATCAATTAATAATATAATATTTGTTTTAAGAACTCTTTTATGCCAATTTGGACACTATTCAATAGTTGATTTTTGTGAAACTCATAACAGATTGATTACTTCGAAAAAAGTCAATTAAATAAATTCTAATATATCATATTATCCTATAAAATTAGTTTAATTCATTAAAAGTTTCATATTATATTTATTTTGGTATTTATAATATCAATTATTTTAATTTTTCACTATTATAGTAATTACTACATCATCATTGTGTCATAAATAAAATAAATTATTTAATGTCTAAAAATTATAAATAAAATATAATTATGTATAAAATCTTTTTATATTTCTAATGAATATTTATAATCTAAAATCCAACATATATAACCCTATGTAACAATTGTTTTTCTAAAAGATATATGCTTGTGTCATTTTTGTATTCATTTTAACTTAATTAAAATAAAGTGTCCTTATCACCTACAAGTGGCACCATGGGGTCCCAAAATCGACCCAAAGATGCCTATGGTCGAACATGTATCAACCAATAAGGCTAGGACACGTTTTAGGGTAATTTAGTATTATTATAATATTATTTTTTAACCCTTATTTACCGGATTTACCCTTAACCATAGTAAATAAAATATTTACCGCAGTAATTATTCAAAATGTCTAAAAATAAAAGTTACCTATTTACAAAATTTGAACATCCTGATTCCAAATATGGAATCCATTTTTCTAAATTCAAAACACAGAAGTGGCAGAAATTAATTTAAAATTAATTCCCGCTGTCAAAACAAAAAGCGTGTTTTTAAGAGATAATAGCTATCAAAAGATTGACACTTGTTTATGTTTGGTTTAATTTTAAAATTATGTCCAATGACCAACATTATATTAAATGGTAAAAATATATTCTAAATATACTTTAAAACTAATAAAATTAATAATTTATCACTATTAATTATTTTGATTAAAAAAGTTTTTTTTAATTAAAATTTAGTAATTTTCACTATTCATCAAAATATGAAAGTTATCCGAAAAGTACCAAAATTTCACCTTAGGCTAAATTAGATATTTCGAATCCAAAAATGAAGTCCATTTTGAAATATAAAATATATATAATTTTAAAAAGTAGGTATTACTTTTCATAACGGCTAGTTTGATTGGTTGTTAGAACTCGGTGTTGCGTACAACACACGCTATCACATTATTCAAAGAGAAGCGTACCGTAGAAGCTTGGGGTGTTACATTCTCCCCTCCTTCAAATAATTTCGTCCTCGAAATTTCTAGAATACTATCGCATGAAAAGACTCGGGTAGTTCTTCATCATAAGTTCCTCGGGTTCCCACGTTGCCTCTTCCATCTTATGGTTTCTCCACAAAACTTTTACCAGACGCGTCGTCCGGTTTCTCAGCACTTGTTCTCTCGTATCAAGAATCTTGACGGGCTCTTCGCAATAAGACAGATCGGGTTCCAGTTCTAATTCTTCATAGGTGAGTACATGCGTTGGATCAGGCATGTATTTCCTCAACAGAGATACGTGGAACACATCATGAACTTTGGAGAGACTTGGCGGCATTGCCAATCGGTAAGCTACAACCCCAATTCGTTCTAGAATTTCGAAAGGTCTGATGTACCTGGGACTCAATTTACCTTTCTTACCAAAACGTATGACTCCCTTCCACGGAGATACCTTCAGGAAAACATGATCACCGACTTGAAATTCCAAATCCTTCCTTCGATTATCGGCATAGCTCTTCTGCCTACTTTGAGCTGCTTTGAGGTGATTTTGGATTACTTTCACCTTTTCCACCGTTTCCTCCACCAGTTCTAGGCCTACAAGTTTTCTTTCACCAACGTCATCCCAACAGGTTGGTGTACGACATCTCTTTCCGTATAACGCTTCATATGGTGCCATCTGAATACTCGAATGGAAGCTATTGTTATAGGAAAATTCTACCAGAGGTAAGTATTGATCCCACATACCCTGAAAGTCAAGTGAGCAAGATCTCAACATGTCTTCTAAGGTTTGAATAGTCCGTTCTGATTGTCCGTCTGTCTGAGGGTGGTATGCAGTGCTCAAATGAAGTTCAGTATCCAGGGATTTCTGAATACTTTTCCAGAATCTTGAAGTAAAACGGGGATCACGATCAAAAACAATCGATAGGGGTACTCCATGAAGTCTCACAACTTCATTAATATATAGTCTTGCTAGACGTTCCAGGGGTAGATCTTCTCTTATAGCAAGAAAATGTGCTGACTTGGTAATACGATCAAAAATAACCCATATTGCATCGTTCCTTCTAGGAGTCTTTGGTAGCCCCATGACAAAGTCCATCGTAATATTGTCCCATTTCCACTCCGGTATGGGAAGAGGTTGCATGACTCCTCCAGGCTGTTGCCTTCCAGATTTCACTTGTTGACAAACCATACATCTTGACACAAAATCAGCAATCTCCCTCTTCATGTTGTCCCACCAAAAATGTTCCTTCAAATCTCTATACATTTTGGTGCTCCCAGGGTGTATAGTGAAATTGGAACTATGAGCATCATCCAGCAATTCCCTTTTTAGATCAGGTATATCGGGAACACAATGTCTCTTCCTGAATTTCAAAATTCCATCTTCATACACAAAGTCTCTCAATCTCCCATTATTCACAGCTTTAATCTTCTTTTGGAATTCTTCATCATCGGTCTGAGAACTCTTAATCCTTTCTATTAAAGATGGTTTGGCAACCATTTGAAAAAGAAATGATGTTTCGCCTTCCCTGGTTATTCCCATGTCCATCTTCACTAGATCCATGAAAATTGGATCCCTTTCAATTCTCATATTGTTCAAAACTCCATGGTATTTTCTACTCAAAGCATCTGCCACCTTGTTTGCTTTCCCCGGGTGGTAGTGTATCGTGAAATCATAATCCTTGAGTAATTCAAGCCATCTCCTTTTCCTCATGTTGAGTTCTTTTTGTGAGAAAATATACTTCAAACTCTTGTGATCAGTATAAATCTCACATTTTTTACCATAGAGGTAGTGCCTCCATATCTTCAAAGCAAAGATCACAGATGCTAACTCGAGATCATGAGTAGGATAGTTTTGTTCATGAATTTTCAACTGTCGTGATGCATAGGCAATAACTCTATCATTCTGCATAAGGACACAACCAAGTCCTTTCTTTGATGCATCACTATAAATAACGAACCCATCATTCCCCGATGGTAGAGTCAATATAGGAGAATTGACTAATATTTTCTTCAGTTCTTCAAAACATTCTTCACACTCTTTTGTCCAAACAAATTTAACCCCTTTACGTGTGAGCTTCGTTAATGGGTTAGCCAATCGGGCAAAATTCTGGACGAAACGTCGATAATAACCTGCCAAACCAATAAAACTGCGTACCTCAGTTATACTCGTAGGTGCTGGCCATTCTTGGATTGACTTGGTCTTAGAAGGATCAACAAAGATTCCATCTTTAGAGACAATATGGCCAAGAAAAGAAATCTCCTGAAGCCGGAATTCACACTTGCTAAACTTCCCATATAATTCATGCCTCCTCAGAGTCTTCAAGATAATGCGCAAGTGATTTTCATGATCTTCGTAGGTTTTGGAGTATACCAAGATATCATCAATAAATACCACCACAAATTCATCGTGATACTCCTTGAAAACTCTATTCATCAGATCCATGAATACAGAGGGTGCATTAGTCAATCCAAACGGCATTACAGTAAACTCATAATGCCCGTACCTGGTTCGAAATGCTGTCTTCAGAATGTCTTCCTTCTTCACACACAACTGATGGTATCCAGATCGAAGGTCAATCTTTGAAAAGTATTATGCTCCATACAGTTGGTCAAATAAATCATCAATACGAGGTAGGGGATACTTGTTCTTTATCGTATAGCATTGATCTCCCTGTAGTCGATACATAACCTCATAGATCCATCTTTCTTTTTAACAAAAAGAACAGGGGCTCCCCATGGAGAAACACTAGGGCGAATAAATCCCTTATTACTCAATTCCTCTAGTTGTTTCTTTAGTTCAACTAATTCTACAGTGGCCATTCTATAAGGGGTATTCGATATAGGCCTTGATCCAGGAATTAAATCAATGGAAAACTCAACTTCTCGTTCTGGAGGATGTCCAAGTAAATCTTCCGGAAATACATCTACAAATTCATTCACAACAGGTACATCCTCTATTTGAACATTCCTTTCCTCACCCGCAGTTATTTCATTCTCTTCCTCCCCAATAATTGAATTTAGTTGAGCTATTGAGGGTGGATCTAAATAAGAATTAGGTGGTGACGATTCTTCTCTAAAGATAAGGTGTTCCTTATCATTATCATCAAGAATCGTAACTTATTTATTTTTACAATAAATCTTCGCATCATAGTCCGAAATCCAGTCCATACCGATGATTATATTAAACTCAATCATAGGTATGAAGATGAGATCAGCAGATAACGAACATTTATGTGCACTAATGGGGACTGATTCACAAAACTTTGTTGCAATGATACTTCCCTTAGGAGTTTTAACAGAAAACTCCCTTGTTAAATCAAAATGGAAATATCTAATTTTCTTAGCAAACTGGGAAGATCTGAAACAATGCGATGATCCAGAATCAAATAATGCATTTTCTAAACTTGATGAAACCATTAAATTACCTGCCACCACGTCTTTCGGAGCTTCTACCTCAGCAGTAGTGATACCATAAGCTTGGCCTTGATCCCTTGGCCTTTTCTGAGGTAAGTTCTCCTAACGCTTAGGACATTCATTCACATAATGTCCCATCTCCCTGCAATTGTAGCACTGAACGTTGGTGGCTTCCTTCTTCCCTTTGCAATCATGAGCTTGGTGGCCTTTTTCACCACACTTGTAACAGACTCCCATTCCCTTCAAGCAAGCACCATGGTGTTTCTTCCCACATTTACCACAGGATGGATATTCAACCTTTCCTTTCTTCCCCTTATTTCCATTCCCAGATTGATCAGCAGGCCTCTTCTTCTCTTTCTTTGCTTTAAAGTCATAAGACTTAGAGAATTCCTTTTCGGTCTTGATAGCACATGAGACAATGTCTTCGTACGATGAAAAGGATTGTGAGACTAATGCTCGATGGAGAAATGGTTTTAACCCATCAAAGAAACGATCAATCTTACTTCTTGGGTTGCGAATATAATCTACAGCATACCTCGCTAACCTTGTAAAGTTAGCCTCATACTTTGTGACATTCTCATCCTCCTTTTGTCTCAGACTCAGAAATTGTCTTTCCATATATGCTCGATGGTCACGAGGAAAGTATTTTTCTAAAAACAGGTCTTTGAACTCCCTCCATTCTATATTTGATACTTCATCATCTTTCTTCATGTTTTGAATCAATGACAACCATTGATCAACATCTCCAGTGAGGCGGTAAACTGCCATGATAACTTTTTCCCTTTCACATCTCCCCAAAGCCTGAAATATTTTCTCTAGGGAAAATATCCATTGCTCAGCTACTAAGGGATTTGTACTCCCATTGAACGTTGGTGGTTGTTGCCTCATGAATCGATCTAACATTGATCCTCCACGCTGCGGATCAGGGTGATCCATATGGGTAAGGTTATTATTCATAACCTGAGTAAGTTGTCCTAGTATGGTGATTAGCTGATCGGCTCCAGTTGCATCACCAGCTCCACTATAATTATCTTGAGCAGGAGGGCAATCCCTACATGGAGTGAGTGCATTGATACGGTTTCCATTTCTTCCACTAGGAACCATTTCTAAACAATGGCATAATCTAGATCAGTTTATGAATCAAAATACATAATCCCATACTTATAAAACACTTAACATAAATTTAACTATTTATGGATATAATCCATAATCATAAAAATGTTTTCTTTGAGGAAGTATATGCTCATAAACCCTTCATAATGATTTGTAAAGAAAATGAGAGTTATCCTAAGCATATCCCCCGGGAGTGTCGTAACCAAGAGTGCAACAAGGCCCGTTGTCGTGCACCAGTTCCCGTTCGAGTCTAGCTCAAAGCGGTGTTTTCGGGTTTTACCCCTAGGTACATCTGTGCCAGAGCCGCCTCTACCTTCTCGTATCCAGACAGGGATGTATTACTCGGAAAACTCACAAAATCTCTACAATACCAAAATTCTAGGAAGTTCTTCTATACTAATCCTCAAAGTTCATCTTAGGTCTACGTGCTCTAATCATAGTTTATCTAAATCTAGCTTCCAAGGTTTGTACTAAACTTCCTCTAATACCAACTGTAACGCCCCGACCCCAGTTACCCAGAGTCGGTGCATTATTACATAACATTGGTATGATCACAAGAAAGATAAAATCTCGAAAGACCGATTGGTTTAGTAGTCTTGGAAACACTAGATATATTCATAAGTCTTACATTACATCATAAAATGAAAAACTACTACAACAACATATTGTCTCCATAATCCACACTCATATCCCCACATAATATCCCTGCAGGTCATTCATAATTTACTTCTTCACTTCCTGGGAAAAATAAAACATAGAAAAGGGGTGAGATCAAATGCCCAGTAACGATAACAATATAGCAGAAACTTTCATAAATAAGAATAAACATTTAAGGCAATGTATAACTAAAACAAAAGCCTTTCAAACTTGAACTTTAAACATAGTATGACATAAATAAAATGAAATAATGCCATTTACTTATTCACATGGGTATTCTACTAATCGAATAATCACATGCAAAATCAATAACCACTTTCATAATGATGGAATTCATAATGCCAGACTATCAAAACCACATAGCCAAGGCCTCGTGCCAAGACTACAAATAAAATTTTGTCAAGGCCTTGTGCCAAGACACTAGTTTGTCTCATGAGACCTACCGATGCATCGAGGAGCTATAGCGGGCTCCACCCGTCACATATTAAGTCCAATGCATTCCCATATGAAAAGGTTTAAACATAACATAAACATTCGTATTAAAACTAGCATAAAAAATGTCAATACTTTCACCATAAACTATGAATGGTATAAAAATAGCACATCCACAGTAAAACATATCACAAAACCTTCAATACAATATAGAAGTTTTGTATCATAATAAATCAACTTCAAATAATATTAAAATCCATCAAAGGATGTTGACATAGATGAAATCAAAATTATTTTTAAAGAAATATCTCCTTTTATTTTGAAATAATTTAAGATCCATATAAAAGAAAACATTTTCTTTGAAAATATTCTTATAATCTTGTATGGGAAGCTTTGAAGATTTTATAACGGCAGAAAATAGCCGCACCCGCCGTATAAGTTAAAAAAACATTCTTACCGTAATTCTGTCGAAAAGGTTAAAAAGGACCTTGTTTTTAAAACGACGGAAAGATTCCTTTATAAACCGCTTATAAAAATTCAAACAAGGGTATAAATGACTTTAACCCATATTCTTGTAAATAATAAATATGTTTTGAAATACATTTCGAAGAAACATGGATGTGGATGATAAAGAAATCCCAGTAGATTATTACGTATAAACAACCTCGGATAATGAAGAGATTGTGAAATAACCCTTACCTTGTACTTTTCCTTGGTTGGGGTAGGTTAAACTCCTGTATAATGGTGAAATAATTGTTATTAAATTATACAAGAATCATATATATTAATATGATATCATATATGATCTTTTAACATTGATTTGTTAATAATATCTTAGAATTATCGTCGTTTCGGGTGTTAACTTACTCATTTTCTTTTATATGTTTTGTTACATAAGCCATGTTTGTTGTATCTTATTCATATCCAGAATGATATCAAGTCCTTAAACATCATTTTTAAATCATAAAATGATAATTATACTTGAATGGATACGATGGAGAATGAATCTCATCGCGTTCGTGGAGACGGTAGTCCGTACGTACGCACGAGCGACAATATCATTCTTTTGATATTAAAATAATATATAAATGGATGGTATATCATATATACAGAATCATTAACATGTTATATTTATTATTTACATGAGTTACACATCATTATTATACCCATCCAAATAATAATATATTGAATAACAATTACACCACGACATGGAGACGGTAAGCCGTACGTACGCACGTATGGTGACATGTTATTCAAAGGGTGGATAGAATACTGAATATGGTTGTAACATATTTATAATAACATCACAGTATATTTAAGATACTGGAGTTATTATTTTAGAATGGTAAGAACAAAGAAATAAGAAGTGGAAGAAGAAAGGAACTTGAAAAGGGGTGGTGAAAACATTACCTCTTCTTCGGGTTCTTCCTTTTGATTTGATCAAAAGGGCTCCTTAGGTTGGCTTTATGATAAAACTAAGGCCTCTAGGTTGTAGTGAGGGATGTTGGGAGAGTATTTGGGCAGAGTTTGGCCGAACAAAAAGGCTTTGATGGTGTGAAGAAATGAGAAGGAGGAGTGCCCTTTTATAAGAGGGGTGAGGGGCACCTTTGGAAAAGCTAGAGATATTAGTTTATAATAAATTCATAATCGGTTTACAATGGCTCCAAAGTTTACTATTCAAAGGTTAAGGTGGGGATGGGTCAAAAACAACTAAACCAATAGAATTTAGACAGGTTTGGGTACATATATTAACCTTATCTTTAAGTATTAACTCTAAGTTAATTAGTTTCACTTTTACAATGTCTCTTTGTATTTTTATATAATATGGTTAATAAACTTACTATATACATCCAAGCGACCCCCAAGTGGTCCATTAATGATAAAACTATCATGATATAAGTCTCTTTGCCTAACCTTAGATTTTTATGAATTTAATATCAATTTATAATATAATATTTGTTTTAATAACTCTTTTATGTCAATTTTGACACTATTCAATAGTTGATTTTTGTGAAACTCATAACAGATTGATTACTTCAAAAAAAGTCAATTACATAAATCCTAATATATCATATTATCCTATAAAAGTATTTTAATTCATTAAAAGTTTCATATTATATTTATTTGGGTATTTATAATATCAATTATTTTAATTTGTCACTATTATAGTAATTACTGCATCATCATTGTGTCATAAATAAAATAAATTATTTAATGTCTAAAAATTATAAATAAAATATCATTATGTAGGAAAGCTTTTTATATTTCTAATTAATATTTATAATCTAAAATCCAACATATATAACCCTATGTAACAATTGTGTTTCTAAAAGATATATGCTTGTGTCATTTTTGTATTCATTTTAACTTAATTAAAATAAAGTGTCCTTATCACCTACAAGTGGCACCATGGGGTCCCAAAATCGACCCAAAGATGCCTATGGTCGAACATGTATCAACCAATAAGGCTAGGACACGTTTTAGGGTAATTTAGTATTATTATAATATTATTTTTTAACCCTTATTTACCGGATTTACCCTTAACCATGGTAAATAAAATATTTACCGCAGTAATTATTCAAAATGTCTAAAAATAAAAGTTACCTATTTACACAATTTAAACATCCTGATTCCAAATATGGAATCCATTTTTCTAAATTCAAAACACAGAAGTGGCAGAAATTAATTTAAAATTAATTCTCGCTGTCAAAACAAAAAGCGTGTTTTTAAGAGATAATAACTATCAAAAGATTGACACTTGTTTATGTTCGGTTTAATTTTAAAATTATGTCCAATGACCAACATTATATTAAATGGTAAAAATATATTCTAAATATACTTTAAAACTACTAAAATTCATAATTTATCACTATTAATTATTTTGATTAAAAAAGTTGTTTTTAATTAAAATTTAGTAATTTTCACTATTCATCAAAATATGAAAGTTATCCGAAAAGTACCAAAATTTCACCTTAGGCTAAATTAGATATTCCAAATCCAAAAATGAAGTCCATTTTGAAATATAAAATATATATAATTTTAAAATGTAGGTATTACTATTCATAACGGCTAGTTTGATTGGTTGTTAGAACTCAGTGTTGCGTACAACACACGCTATCGCATTATTCAAAGAGAAGCGTACCGTAGAAGCTTGGGGTGTTACATTTTATGTCAATGTTCTCACATTACACATATGTCCTCAATTTTGGAATCCAAGTTATGAGTCACTTTGGGTAACCTTTATGTTTTAAACTTTTCATTTTAAAAGGAAGTTTTGGTATTCATTTTTTCAATGTGGGTTTCTATAAAATAAACATTCAAGTATTAAACTTCGGATAACCTAGATGAATTTCGAGGGTGAAATTAATTTTAAGGGGATAGAATGTAACATGCAAGATTTTTATGAAATTTATTTTTAAATAATATGATTTCTTTAATAGATTTTATAACATGATACACCATGGTACTCTTGTGCTATACACAACACCATATTAGATTGTGTTACAAACAACACATAGTTTCCACAAAACATAATTTTGTTATTGTAATTTTTAAACAATAAAATTATAACCTAGAAATTAGAATTTACGGTATGAAAATGATTAACTATATTATTAAATTATGGTTTACTCATTTATATAAAATTATTTAACCAATTAATTATAAATTCAAGTGAAACTTTTTTAATATAAAAGTAATTTTTTTTCTAAAAAAACTATTTAAATGTGCCAAAATTTTCATTATAACAAAACATTAAAAAATAAATATTATTTTATTATATATATCGTATTTAATATCATTTTTTAACATTCATCTAATTTATTTTCTTGACATTATATATGAAAAAAATCCAATTTTACACATAAAAGATGTATTTTTCCAAAAGACAGTTGTGCCTCCATTTGATGATGCACTTGTTAAGCATATATATTGTGATAGTTTTATAGATTATATTTGAAAAAATAAACTTATTATATGGAATTCATATATCAAAATTTAATTTGGGTGTACTTTTGTTATTTTTCCAATAATATTCATGTTTTTATTAATAGTGAAAATACTAATTTTTATTTAAAAAATCTTTTATTTTAAAAACTGTATAAGTAAAATTATGTTTTGAATTAGTTTTCAATATCAATTAGATAATTTTTAATTAATAATATGAAATTATTATTTTTTTAAAATTATTTTATGCACTAATTTATTATAAAAACATTTTATATTTTAATAGGTATTTTTTTTCTGAAAATCTTTTTTTCATTGTAATTTACTAGCTTTATATTAAATCAAAATCTAGAACTTCTGTGTTTTGATTTTTAAAAATTAGATGTCAAATTTATATTATTATGTTACAAATTTATTAATGAGATCTATTTTATTGTTTCTGGCCAATATGTATTGTTATCATGGAAAATTTTATTACCGTGGAAAAGGGGAAATTAGGTAAATTAGGTTAAAAATAAAATTATAAAGACTATAAAATGAACCGAACAAATGAAAAATTTTATTAAATGAATTAAATTTGACCCTTAACACTTAAGGAAATATATTAAGTCACTTAATGGACACTTGTACTTGAAAATTACTTATATAATATTTAAATCAAAGAATAAAAGAAAATTTCATTTTCTTTGTCTTTAATATCTCTAATGTGTCCACATGGGAGAAATGAATATTATGAATGAATATCAATATAAAATTTTAACTTAATGAATACATTTTCATGATATAAATTTATATTTTATGTTTATAATCACTTGGATGAAATTATGATATTTAAAATATTTTATTAAATAAAAACATAAAGATGTCACATTCATGCTTCAAAAAGTAAATAATTTTTATATTGGGTTTCAAAATTGATATATTCAAAAAATAAATATCCTTATGAAATATACAGTATTTATCATCTTCATTGTGTTCTGTTTTTAATTTTTACCGAAAAATAACTATATTTAATAATTACACAACACTAGTGTAATAATTAATTTTTTAATGATAATATAAAATAAATGTTACTAAAAGTAATAAAATAAAAATAATTTTAGATAACTAATGTGATAAAATAATTTTAAAGATGAATTTTACCTTTATAGATATAATAAAATATTCGGTTTGGAGTTAACAAGGTATCTTGATATTTTCAAAATTCCATATAATTAATAGTGTCAAGATTGACACTAATGATCAAAATAATATTTTCTTAAATTATTTAAAAATAATAAAACATATTTAAAAATACAAAAAATTATAAGGTGGTTAAAAATATTATAAATTTTCATTTAAGATTTAATTTACATCACATAAGTAAAATTTAATACCTTTTAATATTGGAATATTTGTTACTTTAGTTACAATTATAATATGTTAACTAAGGGTTAATCAAAATTATAAGTTAAAAAAACATGTCAAAAATATATAGTTTGAGGAGATTAAAAAATTATGTCATCTCATCATAAAATAAATGTAATTTTGAGGTATTTTTATTAATATTTATTTTATTAAAAATTAATATTTTTTGGAATTCCAATGGTACCCCTCACTTCAATTATTAAAGGGAACCTCCTCCCTCACTTCTTCACATCAAATTGAGCCTTCTAGATCAACCATCCCCTACCCATTTCCTTTCTCAACATCACTATTATAATTCTATAGGATTGTTTTTCAAAATAACAAATATAATGTCCCCAATAGAATATCTAGAGGTAACTCACTGAAGAAGGGGAGGTTCAGATACAAATGAAGGAAATCAAACCCAAGGTAAGGGAATTTTATCTCAATTTTTATTTCAATGAGATACATTCCATTTTCACCACCCCCTTATTTTTTTGTGGTGTATATACTAACCCATGACATGTTATATAATTAATTTACTTTATTTAATGATATTCAAATATTTAATTTATGTTATTATTTAATGGGTTTCATGATTCTAAAGTTACTCATGTTGTAAGGGACTTATGTCTCACTATTATTTCTATGAGAAAAATTCCATACACACTAATTTTTTATTCTATGTGGTATATATACTACCCATGAATGCATTTTATGATTATTACCCAAAAGATTATGGTATTTTAATATCCTTATAATTTTCTTTCATTCAAGGGGAATACGATGTAGGAACCAGGAACACAACGAAATCCCAAAAAACGGGTTTTTAAAAATTGTCACCGATATTCAACATGAACTTGCCGAATTTGGTGAATCATTGCCCATTTTAAGTTGAGGATATTGTGTGAAGAGTTTTAAGCACAAAATTAAAACTGTAAAATACATTGTTTAGATCTAAAGATGCGCATGACTTATTCTCATCATTTGTGATTTATGCTTGAATAATCAGATGTTAAATTCCTCTAGATCACCCAAAAATGATTCATGAAACAGTGGGAGTGAAAATAGTCAAAATATAGGTGTTTTCATAGAGATCTGACGGCTTCTTTGATGCTCCAAAAATCACCGTATCACCCTACTCACGATGCCAGAGAGAGAAAGAGAGAGATCTCAATCTGAGCTCCTTAGTTCCAGAGCCTCTCCCTCTAGGATATGGGGGAGATAAGAGGGGGGGGGGGGGGGGTGGAGAGAGAGAGTATGTGAACTTTACACAATTTTTTTTCTCCTCCTCTATTTATAGAGGTTTAATAAAATATCTGGTATTTCCACCCGACATCCTGAATAAATAACATGCTATAAACGACTTGTTATGACTACTAAACTAAGTCATAAATATTATTATCACTTTATTTTAATATATTAAATATATTAAGTAATAATAAATGAGTCATTAACTAGATTTTTTGTTCCCACAAGTATTAATTAAATCTTCAATATTTTTGAATATTCATTCAAATAATATTTTTCATGTATTTAATATAATATTATAAATACATTTAATAAATAAATTCAATTCTCATTATTCTTAACTTTAATAATATGAATTTGTTTATTTCCTTGGTGATTATATCTCCTTGGAGAAATCTCGGACCCCAGGGGTGTGGCCCACCATGTCCAATATACATATTCAATTGAATATGGTATATTCTATTTTGTGTGACCCTCTAGAACCTTATCTTGAAAGTAGTGAATATTATTCATAGACCAAGAGAGAGATCTAGAAACCTATCACGACCCCTAAAGAGATAAGGATTTTCACAACGGTGACAACCAACTTACGAATATGTACTATATAATATAATATATTTGTATTTAATATATAATAATGTAGTATGCACACCCATGTCATTATCGTTTTCATGATTTATCATTTGTTGATTCAAATAGATGGATTTACCCTTGACTATCATGGATATGGTCATATGAAGGTACTAGCATTCTAATCAATATGGCTTGAGAAATAATACTTCCACAACCTGGAAGAGACAAATCATTTCTTGAACAGTCAACCAATATCATGCCACCAATGACGCACCCAAAAAAACTACCTCTCCATGATTTCAATATCATGGTTTTTGTATTACATCACAGTACACAATAAAATGGAATACATTGGTTATGATATCATGTGAGGAGACCATTACACATGATTGTAGATAGGAACATCCAATGACACCCAAAACATGTGGTGGTCCTATTGGCGGGTAGATCCCCATGTTCTCATTACTTGAGATCACCAACTGTGAACTTCATGAGAAGAAGTATCAATGATCATGAAACCTAGTACATAATTTTCCAACGTATACTATGTCCAGTTAGTAAGATGTGTCTAGAAAATCGGTCCTCTATTTAAGATTAATGCCATAGTATCTTGAGGTTCTTATTATAGACTACGATATTCTATAACCTTTTGATACAACAATTAATCTATAGTAATTACCATTAAATAGTGGATGCAAAAATATTTACAATATAATGGTAATAAAACATCATGTATATCTAACTGTATACACAATATGGTAATCAATAGCCTATATAGATGGGTCTAGGGAAACCACTATTCAAACACTCCCACTTTCCCTAGAGAAAACTTGCAAACCAAACTTGTTAGCTACTCACATGATAAAGATCATGTTTCATATAAGTAATGAATTTAGCTACTAGGCTAACCATGATTTATCCGCATATAAATTCTATAATTTGTGACCTCATATCCTTATGTAAAACTTCCTAAGAGATGGTATTCTAGAATATATCCGGCTGTTCCACTATATTAACTTGACATCTTATCTAGTACCCATAATTGAATTTATTAAAATGATAAAACATTACTAACTAGGTGTGATTCCATGAACTAAAACAAATAATTGCATATAACAGCTTCCTGGTTTCCACCGAAGATGCAACGTACTTGATATATGTTGGTATGGCTACCAATGGATTTTATGATATTGTCTCACTCATCAGATTAGCCTAAGTGTGATATTAGATCACATTGATATATGGAAGAATAATTTGTGTACCCCCTTAAACTATAATCCTTCCTTCTCTGCTTACTAGGTATATATATTCTTTACTTGACGAAGTACAATTAGATAGTTCAAACTGCTTCACTTGTAGTGCTCCTTGGTATAACTAATATTTTCCTAATATAATTTACATGCAATAAATATATGTTTTTTGTACATATTATGGAATATATGGTTAATCCATCACTTAAATTTATGAAATTCAACTATCCATGTTAATCTCTCCTCATTTACTAAACATGTCAACTTAGAGAGATTATTCCATGTGATATTGGTAACAATTCTTTCTTGAATTTTTCTAGCTTGTATTTTTCAATACCTTGTCACTATATGTAGGATTGAATTTATTCAATAAACCTTTAGATCTACCTTAGTTGACACGGTTCTCTAGAACATAGGTTTCTACTTTAAGTCAATAAATGAATAATTAGTTTCATCTTGGTCTTAACAAACTTGAAGAAAATTTTTTCCATTTGTTACCGAACATATTTTACTTGGAAAACCTTGGTGCTCCCACTAACCTCTCATCGACATAGAGAAAAAATTTATGTAAATGAATATTCTTTGATCACATTTCTTACTTTAGTCTTAAACCAGATATCAATAACTCACATCCATCATTATCATTCTAGGACCTGACCATACCTTTTGGGTTGCATCATATAAACACTTTCTAGGATTGGTGGTCATTACATCCATTGCCTATTAATATGATCATATAAATTATCCATGACAAGTAAAATTCTAATGGATTTAGGCATAACGACTTGGTAAAACAAATCAAGACTTATTGGTACCACTCTTGTACAATCCATATATCAAATCATTTGAATACCCGCCATAGTATTCAATTCATAAGGCCCTTTGTAATTTGATACATGAAATTCATTATTGAAATTTAATTGATGTAGTCAATCTTAGATAGTTTCCATATATTTTTTACATGTATGAACTATTATTCTCAGAGAATAATAGATCACCGACCATGGTGAATATAAACCATCACCGTGGTTTCATTATTTCTATGTAGTATGTGTCTCTAGAACATTCTTTGTTCCACATGCACTTGGGAACTAGTTTATATGCCAACTACATGTGCATGTTGAGCATTGAATAAACCCAAGTCAATTTGTATCCCACTATATCTTAAGATATGTTCATACTTTTATATAAATGTATTCTATCACTTGACTAATACATTTCTATATTAGGGATTTAGTTATGAAAATCTTAAGAAACAGATAAGATGATTACAATAGATGCACATTGTGTTTCCTCTTGATGCAAGTTTGTTTATGTCCTAACAAACTCTTTGCATCCAAACACATGTCCTTATGACATAACGGATTCCCATCATACTATAACATATATGATATCCATTTTTCAATTTAGTTGACATATGGTTATGGGATATCTCTGTTATTTTAAATTCACACAATGAAATATAATGGATGTTTATGTAGGTTGTAACATTGATAATTCTTACATTGTAACTTTGATGTATAAAATGTGGATTTAGGAATTACTCCATGATAATTTTTTTTATCAATTTTAACATGTAAGACTTCATCATCGATCCCCCTCATTAACATCAATTTCATGATGTAGATAAGGTAATGTAAATTTAGGAATTACTCCACACTACATTATCCTAATTGATGAATTCTTGGTCAAGATATTATTCGGTATTCCAACCCAAAGCTACTCATTTCTTCTGACCATGAATTTACATCCCTTTATTATTCCTTAATAACTTAAATGAGTCTTATGATGTATATATATACCTATATCTCACCCTTTGAATAGTCTATGTTCTCTTTTTGAACTATTTCCAAAATCTTTGGGACATTCCATTATTTCTAAAGGATTCTTTTTCCAAACTAAAAAAGTTGATAATACTCTATGAGTTTAGATGTATTGAGCTGAAATACCATAATGGGTATATAATTGACTTCCAATTTTAGTTTTTCTTTTAAAAAAATTACATTTCCAAAAATAGGTATAAGTATTAAATTTATTATTCATCACTCATTGCCTATGATTCATGTATCCCTGAACTAATGATTTAGTATTAAATACCAAAAAACAACATTAATTATGGAACACGGAATAATATCTCCTTGTGTCCAAGGACACATGAAATTAATGTTTGGTTATAATGAATAATAGTCCAACATGAATCTTTCACTTACAAATAAAAAGTCGTGTACTTCTCACCGCTGGCCCAGGTACACCCTTTTTTCAGCCACTTGGAGAATACACCTAACTTACAGTAAGGTTTCTATACATATATGGTTACTATATATCAATACACATATGTGTCAATAATAATGTATTGAATACCCAAGAAGTCTAATCGAAACATTATATTGACGAATATTCTTGAAGATGAAGCAGTGACTTTCTTTTTCAATTCAGTTTATTGTGATTAAACTTCCATAGTTTAATTTCATAACATGAAATAAAAATAAACTCTTATTAATACATATTTATTGAGGGATGTTTCAAATGTACCCTTGGAATTACCTACCTTTGGCCTTTTCATATTTTCTTTCAATTTATTCACCATAAGAATTAAAGATGAAACTATCTTTGATATTCTTATTTACTTGGTGATCCTTACCTAATTATGTAATGAATCATTTTCATAAAACTATCCATTTTTGTAATCTAAAATGATACTTGAGTAAAGGGGGGAAAATGATATCAGAATAAGATGTATTGAAAGATCATAAAATTCCTTTCAATTTACATAGATTTAGTGTAACCATTACCTATTAATATAATATCTTTTCTTTCTCCTTGAAACCAACTCAAAGATGAGCCTTCATGTTATATCATCTATGTATTAATATAGATACCACATATAAAACCAGAAATTGATGAAGAAACCATCATATTCTATGTCCATTTGTCTCATATAAGAAATTTTACCCTTTCTTCCTAAGGTAACATAATATGTGTTGGGGATACATGCACCTGGAGTTTCCTATATCATAGTACTATGCGCAGGAGCCCATACTACTCTTGGATACTAATTTCAGTGAGGAAATTTACTCTGTCGATTATTTATCATAGTTTTTAAACTTGTGGTATAACTTTCCATTTATCTACAAAAATAAATTTTAGCATATAATTACTTTTTACCACGATTACCGATTAATACATATTGATTAATTAATTAAATCATTAAATGTATCCCTCTATTTTATCGAATTCTAAGAACTATCAGTGCTAGAATCATAATACTCTATCTCTTGAGTATTCTAGTGGTAAGTATCCTTGAACCTTCCCTCATAGTCTACAAACTATGGCTATGACACTACATGGAGAATTCAAGATTGGATTTTGGCTAGCCGACCTCTTTAACTTGAGGTTCCCTTATCTGTTGAGTGATGTCCCGAATTCTTAAATAGTTACTTGATTTACTCAATAGTTGACTCTAAAATGATATCAAGCTTGCTATGGCTAATATTTACCACCACTTTAGTTAATTCAAATCACCTCTCTCATAAGAACTGCCTAGTAGTAAAAGGAACCATTTGATTTGGCATGACCAACACCCCGAACACTTGGTTTTGTGAAAATGTTAATGATGGAAGGTGGTTTAGATTGAATATTTCATTGAGGGTTTTAATGATTTTAATGTGAGAAAATGAATATTTTTCTGTCTTCTTAGCTCGTACTATATGATCTCACTCACAACTGATCATGAATGTAATAGAGAAACTTATCCTGTTATATGTTCATTTTATTTTGCATGTATGTTTATTATTACCATATGTGTTTGTGCATTAACTACAAATAAAAAATAATAATAAACCATGAAAGAAATAAAATGATGACCTGATCATGAGCCCATACTATTGGTTGATACGTTGAGTGAATAATAGACCAACCTATACCCTATAGGTAATACCTTGAGTCGCTTCACTTGTGACGTGAATTGTAGTGTCTGCCCATATAATGCATCCAACCCCTATCTGGCACGTCACTATCACTCGACATAAACTACATCACTGCTCGTCTCATCATTATACAACAGTACCCGTACGTAGGTGAGGGGAACTAGGGAGTATAAAATACAATGCTAAAATGGATGTGTAGACCCTTATATATATAATGATACATAGACGATATGTAGATATCCATTTCATAAGAAATTATTACAAACCATGATGAAATAATTAAATAAATAAATAAACATGCACCAAACATGCATTGGTCGGTCTATGGCCCGTGACTACAAAAATATGCATTAACACTTATATTTTAACAATTAATGCAGAATTATATTAAACTAGAATTAAAATAAACCTGAGGGCATTTAATTTAATTTACAATTTCAATCGAATTTTTAATTCAATAAATATTCATCGTTCTATCCCAATTAATTAAATTAATTTTAAAAAAATTATATCAATTAATTAATTTAATTAAACACTAAATTAAATCAACTTACCCCGCAATTAATATTTAAACCAAAAATTAATATTTGATGAATTTAATTATCAAATGAAATGAAATTAATTATTATAATTAAATTTTAATTAAAATAAAAAAATACCCATGCCAAGAACACCCCATGTATGTCCTATGCGGGTCAGACTGAACCCTCATAGGCCCATCCCAGGCTTTTTTGACCCAGTGCAGGGGCATTCTGGGCTAGGCAGGTCTGCCCAAGCCTGTTCTGGGATGGGCAGACCCATTGATTCCCACTTCCTGGCTAGTCTGGTCCATGCAAAGCAGCAAGGGAGTACCTCCCCAGAGGGGTCACCGCAGCCAAGTGGGAAATTAGTAGGGAGGTGGCTTATAGAAGCTGTATGTGGTAGATCATGGAGGCTCCAGCGAGGCGTTCACCTGAGGAAGTCTAGATCTAGTCAAGGGTGGCACCAGACTTAGTCGCTATAATAGCGAGGCTTTCCATCTGAGGCGTAGGAAGCCATAGTGGTGGTAGGATGTAGATAGATTTGACAAAGTCTGACTAGTACTCAGCTGTGGGGCCCCAAAGCAGGGTTCTAGACCAAGGAAGAGTAGCAGCCAACTAAGAGATAGCCAGATGTAGCAGTGAATACCGCTAGAGATGGGATGTCTTGGATGAAGGAGGGACAACTTTCTACATAGTAAAGGAAGCTAGATGGTCATGTTTAAAAAATGTAGGGAGCATCCAATTCGATGATAGGAAGGGACATCCAACCAGCTGGGGCTTGTCATGGGTAGATAGGGAAGGAGGTGGGCCATAGCATGCTGTCAGGTGGAGGCTGAACTGGCGGTCGGTGGGGTTGGGAATAACGTCTGGTGCAACCGGTTTCCAGGAGGAGGTCGCCCTGGTGGAGCCACCATGCCGCGTGAAGAAGAAGGGTGGCGATGGGGGTGGGGGTGGGGGTATTCAAACCCTTTATTTTGAACTTTTTTTGTAAACCACTAATGTACCGTCCCACAATTATCTTCTTCTCTGGCTTGTAGTAAAGGCCAGCCCACACCCAACCAAATAAGTATATCCATTTTATTATTTTCTTAATCTTTTATAAGATTCAAGAAAATAATAATAATAATTATATATTATTATATTATAATAGTTAAATTATTATTATAATAAAATTATTATTTTCATAATAAAATTATTATTTTTATGATAAAATTATTTTAATAATAAATATTATTAAACCTCATCGGAAAAAACTATTCTTGTGACCGATATCGCACCCGAAATCAAATTCACCAGAAATAAAATCAAAAGCTGACTAAGTTATGAAATTGAAACATATATATAAATATACATGTTATTTATTTTACTAACTATAAAACAAATTTAATCCGATTTCAAAAAATCATATGGTTTCAGACTCGCTATCTAATGTTTGATTTTGATTTCCTCTATGCGGTTGGAATCGTAAGGATTCTCTCTTCACAGATTAATGAAAATTTATCTTTTTTTTTGGCTTAAAAACCCCACACATCCCCTTGATACCACCTGTAAGAACTGGGCACCCAGTGAAATCCCTAAAAAGGGCTTTTTAAAATTTTTCACCGCTTTCAATATGAACTTGTCGATGTCAGTGAATCACTGCCCGATTTAAGCCAAGGGTCTCATGTGAAGAGTTTTAAGAACATAATTAAAATTGTAAATACCTAGTTTATATATGAATATGTGCAAAAAATCTTCTTATATTTGGGTATTAATAATATAATAATCATTAGATGAATACCTCTTAATCATCCACATGCACTTCAAGAAACTGTTGGAGCACCGATCATTGAAATATAGGTGCTTGTGCGGAGATCCGATGACTACTTCAATGCACTGATGATCACTATATCTCCATGCTCATGATGCCTAAGAGAGAGATTGATACAAGCTCTATGGATCTATATCCTCTCTTTCTGGGATGTGGGAGGGAGAATAGGAGATAGAGAGAGAGGCTATGAATAGTACAATAAAAACTCTTCTTCTTCTCTATTTATAGAGTGTAAAGAAAATATTCGGTGTTTCCACCCAACCTCCCGAATAAATAACACGCTATAAATTAATTTTTATGGACAATAAATTGTGTCATAAATATTATTATCATCTTCATTTAATATATTATATATATATATATTATGGGATAATAAATGAGTCATTATCTCTACTCCTCATTCCCACAAATATTAATTGAACCTTGAATATTTTTTAATATTCGTTCAAATAATATTTTTCATGTATTTACTTAAAACATATAAATACTCTTAATTAATAAATTCAATGATCATTTTTCTAAACTTGAATAATATGAATTTATTTAGTGCATTGGTGATCGTATCTCCTTTGAGAAATCGCCTACCCCAGTGGTGGGGCCCACCATGTCCAATATACCTATTCAACTAAATTGGAATGATTATTTAATATGCTATTGTGTGTGACCATTTAATACCTTATCTAGAAAGTAGTGAATATTATTTATATACCAAGAGTGGGATATCAAAACCCATAATGTCCCCTAAATAGATAAGGATTGTCACCATAGTGACAAGAAACCTACAAACATGTACTGTGTAATATAATCTCTTTGTCTTTCAAATCTCATAAAGCAGGATGCAGACCTATGTCATCGTCCTTTTCTTGATTTATCATTTTTTGATTCAACTGGATAGATTTAACATTCACTACCCAGGCCATGGTCTTATGAAGGTACTACCATCCTAATCAACATGTCCTAAGATATACTAATTCCATAACCTAGAAGCAACAAATCCTTTCTTGACCATCGACAAATATCATGCCAACAATGATGCACCCAACACAAAATACCTCTCCAAAATTTCAATATCATGGTTTTCATCATGAATAAAAGTATGAAATAAAATGGTATACATTGGTAATGATATCAATTCAAGAGACCATTACACATGATTGTAGATAAGAACCTCCAACGACACCCAAAATATGTGGTGTTTCCATTGGGGGTATGTCCTCGTGATCTCACTACTAGAGATCACCAATTTCGAACGTCATGGGAAGAAGTATCAATGGTTATAAGACCCCAACACCTGATAGTCAAACATATACTATATTCAGTCATATGACCTTTTTTATAGTGTAGATATTTCAGTCATATGACCTTTTTTATGATTAATTTCATAGTATATTGAGGTTCAAGTTATAGCCTAGGATCTACGATAACCTTTTGATATGATAATTAATCTATGGAAATTACCATTAAATAGTGGATGTAGAAATATCTACACTATAATAGTAAGAAAATGTCATGTATATCTAAATGTATACAAAATATATTAATAACAATCACATTATAATTGGGTCCAGGGAACCCACTATTTCAATATATGATTATATTGATTATAAAGTGATGAGTATTTATTTCACAATATCTTTAATATTTTGTATTGTTTCATTTAAATTCCCTATTCGGTAATATTTATAATTCATGTCCATGTTTTCTAAAAATCATTTCAAAAAAAAGTTTTACTATTCTTTAATAAAATTTTAAAGTCATTTTTACCCATTTTTACTTTTTGACTAAGATCTTGAAAAGAATATTTTGTTGTTTTCAAAATGAGGTACTTTGTAACTTTTACAAAAAAGCACAAGAATTTTTATTATATTAACATATAAAGAATGAATTGATATATCCATTTTCATGATTCATTAATTACATGAATATTCCCTTAAAAATTTACAAGTTTTCTTTAAAATTTTTTTTTTCTTTTAAAATTTTGTGGAATTTTTAAAAAAGAAAACATTTTTAATTTTGAAAGAATAATTTCCTCAAACATTATTTTCACGTGATCTCTATAAATTATTTTTCATCTATGATAACATTCATTGGTGTTAATTATGTTTAAATTAGGATATTTTTTAAGGATACTATCCCTATTATTCATATGGTAGTTTTATGTTTATGATGTCATTTATGAAACCCATTTAATTTCCATGGGTTATGCTATAATTGAATGGTGTTTAAGAAACCCATTTATTTTTTAGGGTTATGGTTTGATTAAATATTTATGTTCTTTTGGCCCAATTATGTATGGTTTTCATTATTTATTTGGTGGGACCTATATCTCCCTACAATTTATTCAGTAAATATTTATATATATCATGGGATAGAGAGGGTTTGAACATGAAATAATTCTAGTTTAGTAATATAAGGATGGAACGAAAAATGGTTTCTATTAAGTAATACATGGATATAACGTTAAATGATATCAGTTCAGTAATACATGGAAAAAATAGTAAATGATCTCAATTCAATAATACAAGGCTGGAATAGGGAGTGCACTTAGTTAATTAAAGGACCTTGTCCACTATGATGGTCTTGTAAATGATCCTTGAATAACATAAAAGTGATTTTTTATACCTTTATGTTTTTCCAAAATTCAATGTTTTATTACAAATCAAATTTATCATGTATCATGTTCTTTTATGAATTATTTCTTACGAACTGAAAAGATTGATTCCATAACCCAATATTTTTATATATGTAATACATGGTATGATTTTTAATGTTACATTCTTGATTTTACATTCTTATGATCGTGTTGATTTTCTCATTGTTTACCCTTACTGAGCATCTAAGGTCACCCTTTTCATATGTTTTCTCTTCCCCGGGTTAAAATTATTAGTTTTAGGTAGGGGTACTAAATAGGAATATCTTTTTGGGAAACATTAAAGATATTTCTTCATACTTGAAGTTTGTGTTCCATGTTTCCAAAGTCACTAAACTAATAATATATTAGGTTCTCTATTTGTGTGATTTATGAAATGTTCTATGAAAGTGATGTAATGTCAATGTATGTTAATATTGGGTTGCTAAAAAGGTACCCTTATATTTATATGCTAACTAATTCCTTACCTAAAGTAGCATGTCAATTTAAAATAGGGATTGACCCCAGGTTTGATAATACGCCTTTCCTAAATAATTTTAGTAACTGTTTTGGGTATTATTACCTCTTATTACATTGCCACACTACTGAAACATGATCCTTGAATTATACATTTATAGTGAACCATTAAAATACAGATATATAGTGCATGATTTAATTTTCAGTACACATTCACCAGATTTAGTAAGTTTGTGTTGTAGCGCCCCGACCCCAGCTACCCAGAGTCAGTGAATTACTTCGTAACATTGGCATGATCACAAAAGATCAAGTCTCGAAAGACCTATTAGTTTAGTAGCATTAGAAACACTAGATACATTCATAAGTCTTTCATTACATCATAAAGTAAAACAAAACTACAACAACATATTGTCTTCATATCCCCTTAGACTATCCCAGTAGGTCATTCATAATATACTTTTTCACACCCTGGAAAACATTAATACATTGAAAGGGGTGAGCTCAGATGCTCAGTAAGGATAACGATATTGCGGAAGCTTTCATAAATAAAAATTAACAATTAAGGCAATGTATAACTAAACAAAAGCCTTATTAAACTTGAACTTCAACATAATATGGAAAAAGTAAAATCAAATAATGCCACTTACTTACTCACATGGATATTCTACTAGACGAATAATCACATGTAAGATCAATAACCACTTTCATAATGAGGTAATGTATAATACCAGACATTCTGAAACAATTTGTCAAGGCCTCGACCAAGACGTCTAAAATGATTAAGGCCTCGGCCAAAACCATAAATCAAAATGGGAAAGGGAATCGGCCAATTCCACGTCTAGTTGTCTCATGAGACCTACCGATGCATCGAGGAGCTATTGCAGGCTCCACCCATCACTTATTAAGTCCAATGCATTCCTCATATGAATAGGTTTAAACATATCATAAACCATAACATAATCATATCACATAAAACATGCATAAAGGAAACATAACATTTCCACATTTCAATCACAAGATATCAATACAACACATTGATATAATAAAAATGCTTTCAAAACCATTTTCAATACCAAAATAAAATAAAAGTATAACATGGTATTTATTTTTCATTAAAAAAAGGGTATAGCTTGTAGAGGAAGCCGAAACTCAAATAGTGGTCACGGTGGCGGAGAAGTTGTTGTCGCCGCATACGTACGAAAAAAACATTCCCTTTTGTCATTTATTAAATGCTTCGTATAAAAAATATTTCTTTTGAATGAACGTAAAAGTCAAAGTGGTTTATACACCATATAAAAGAAATTTGTGTATAAAACCAAATATGCCTCAATGAAAGGAGATTGAGACGAAGTCCTTACAAAGATCATTTTTAAAATAAAAAATATATATATTATGTGTATTCACTATAGGTACACATAAAGAAAGTAAAAATACAAAATAAGACATAATAATATCATGACATAATTTGAAAGTAGGAGATTAACCCAAAGAATGGAAGTTGGGTTAAGAAGTTCCCTTACCTTGCATCCTGTCCTGACTCGACCGTTCTTTAACCTCCTGAATAATAAACTAGAGTTAATTTCTATTTACTTAAGAACCTTTTTCTTGTTCATTATTCATTTTATATCCCTTATTACCATGTTATGAACATTATGTAATTATTTAAGTTTATAACGGTCATTTTGTCGATCTTAGGTACTTGAGTCAAAAATAAAATTCTTATAATTACAAGTTGTTCATGTGGTGAAATATCCATTATATCCAGAATTATATTAATTATATAGATATCATATATATAATATATATCCAGTATATACATTCATTCATAATATTACGTAACATTTAGAGGTAAGAAATGAAATGCACCGTTCATGGAGACGGTAAGCCGTACGTACGCATGAACGCTACTTTCATTTATATTTTGTATTTAATGGAATGAAATCATAATGATATAAATGTATAACATAGTTCCACTATAATATAGTGTATAATATCATTTACTCCATCCTTTATACATCCCACATATGGCATTAATGATTCAAATCACTTTGAGGGGGCGGTAGTCCGCACTTCCTAAAATGAAATTATCGCGTTTTACCCATAATGGAAATCATAAATTATGCCATAAATGAGAAATACAGAAGCATAAGTAAAAATTAAACATATTATATATCATATATAAATTTAGTGACATCTTAATGGCCACATTTGAAGGTGTTATATGAGTGTTGAACAATCATCGTTTCGTGAGGCAGAAATTCACCATCCACAGAAACCGTATGTTCTTTAACCATTAGATGTAGGTGTGTGTAAGCGTAGCTCGAATACTTCTTATAACAACAAACTATTATATTGAGGATACTGGTTTTGTCACAAAAGAAATTAATAAAAAGAGTTTAGGGGGTTGTAGAAGAAAAATAAAACAAAACAACATTAGAGAATACATTACTTCAAAATCGGGTAACTCTTTTTGATTTGAGCCAAAGGCTTCCTTGGGAAGAGTTCTGCCCAAAGTGAGGATTCTAGGAGTAAGAGGGGGATGTTGGGAGAGTATTTTCGCAGAGTTTGGCCGAGCCAAATGGCTTGAAAGTGTGAATGAGGTGGTAGAGGTGGGGGCCTTTTATAAGAGGAGAGGAGGGGCACTCTTGGAAAGTGAGGAAATTTTACATTATTATACAATGATTTTCGGATTCTAAAGGTCCCAAACTTATATAATTCGTGGATAAGGGGATAAGGGTTAAAAATATACCCATCCAATAGTCTTTGGACAAGTTTAAGCCTTTTATTGTACATTATCTTTTCATTTTATTGAAATCGTTAAATAATGAGGTCATCGCTGCATCTTAATGATGTCATAAATAATTTAATTTATTTAATGTATAGAAATTATAAAAAAAATACTATGATGTAGGATATCTTATTATCTTTACAATGACTATTTATAGTAAAAAATATGACTTTTATAACCCCATGTAAAAATTGTTTTAGTAAAACATTTCATGTTTGTGTCATTTTTTTACTTTAACATTAAATAAAAGGTATTTATGTCATTTTCCAACTAAAGTGGCTCCATGGGGTCCCCAAGTTGACCCCTGGATTGTCTTGGTCGGCCATGGCACATCCAATGAGGGTAGGATATGTGTCAAGCTCATCTCATATTATTAAAACATTATTTTTACCTTAAACTACACTAATTACCTCTAATCGCGATTAAGAACTTAAAAGTTACTATTCACCATAAATTATTTTAATCTCATTGAACCACATTTTACTTCTTAATGACAACCATGTATGTTGGATTTTTGAAAATCAAATCACAGAAGTGGTAATATTTCATTTAAATGAAAAACCAGTTATTTAACTACCACTTAGTGGTTTCACTATTCATCAAAAATTGAAATTTTTCAGAACAATGCCAAAATTTCACCCTGAGCTATAATTGATATTCCGAATTCAAAAATGATGTATATTTTAAAAAATTCCAAACATATAAGTTGCATTAATTAATTTTATAATTAATTCCCGCTGTCACAACAAATAGCGTGTTTTTAAGAAACAATTTATATCAAAAGATTGACAATTGTTTATGTCCAATTTCAATGTTAAATTAATTATAATGACCACCATTTGATAAAATGGTAAAAATATATTCAAATTATACTTTAAAACCACTCAATAGTATAACTTATCACTATAAATTATTTTGATTAAAAAAGTTGTTTTAAGTATTTTTCACTATTCATAAAAATTTGGAAGTTCTCAGAAAATTACAAAAAATTCAACATAGGCTAATTGCAATATTAGGAATACAAAAATGAATTCCATTTTGAATTATAAAATTTCTATAATTTTAAAAAGTGGTTATTACTATTCATAATAGCTACTTTGATTAGTCGTGGTGTTTTAGAACTCGAAGTTGCGTACAATGCAAGCTATTGCATTATTGAATGAGAAGCGTATTGTGGAAGCTCGGGGTGTTACATTCTCCCCTCCTTCAATAAATTGCGTCCTCACAATTTGAAATTTTTCTTGAAAAATAAAAGGATGAAAATAGAAAATACCTTTGTGGAAAACCCACATCGGAAATAAGATTAATAAAATTTAGCCTTAATAAGAGGGAAAGGGAAATGAAAAAGTCACCACCCAATTATGATCTCGATTAGGAGAACATTGGTGGAAATTAGAGACATATAATTGGAGGAAAAACATAAATATTTGTAGGGAGTGATTGAGGTCATCAATCACAATCAACTGTCAAATTGAGGGCCTCAAAGCCTTCAATCTATGTTGATTTAAAATATCATCAGTTCAACAAGACATAAGGTAATAGGATAACACATTTTTTTGTTTTAATATCCCTTTACTAAAGTTTAAGAATTAATTTATTCATTGAATAAGAGATAGGTATATATATATTTATGCTTGACAATTAGAGTTTCAACATTCAACTCATCTTTCACTCAAAAAGATAATAGAACTCAAAAATATTATACTTATCCTAATTGTATAAGGTTCCAAATGTTAACACATACCATTTATATTAGTAAAATTATTTTGTAATAACCTGGGACTTCCTGTAGGCTAGTGGTAGGAAATAAAGGCCTGTCACACTATGATTGTGGGTTTGATTCCTGCAGCTTTGTCCGACGCGACGGGTTATGCCCCACCCTGCAGTTTGTCCTTTTCCTAAAACTATAGTATCATAATATTCCAAAAATAATCTTCATAAATTTTTTAACCTTAAACAATACTATCCAAAGATCAAATTAATCCACTCCAACCTTAATCCACTCCAACCTTTATAGTTATCCAAAATACCACTGTCCAGACTTTCTCTAAAAGGTCTCTTAATTCCAAAATCAATTTATCAGATTCCCAAAACAAAGTAAAGTTTCTCTTATTGTCACATACTAAAAATATAATTACCTTCAACATATTAAAACCTTACTGAAATCAAAAAGTACTGCAGTACAATCCTTATATATATATATCACATTATTCTAGTAACCAGAATATAATCCATGAGTCCAAAAGCACCAATACATTAGTTATTCTGCTTCAACTGTAGTAACAGCATAAGATTTTCCTTGATCCCTTGGCCTTTTCTGAGGTAAGTTTCCCTGACTCTTAGGACATTCATTTGCATAATGACCCATTTCTCTACAATTGTAGCATTTAACTTTGATAGCCTCTTTCTTTCCCTTGCAATCACGAGCCTGGTGACCCTTTTCTACACATTTATAACAAACTTCCATTCCTTTTAGGCAAGTACCAGTGTGATTATTCCCACAATTATCACATAATGGAAAATCCTTCTTTCCCTTTTTCCCTTTATCTGTCTCTTGTTCCACCGTTCTCTTCTTCTCTTGCTTTACTTTGTTGTCATAAGACTTAGAGAATTCTTTTTCTGTCTTGATAGCACACGAGACAATATCTTCGTATGATGAGAAGGATTGTGATACTAAAGCTCGATGGAGAAATGGTTTTAACCCATCAAATAAACGATCATTCTTACTCCTTGGGTTATGTATATAATCGGCAGCATGCCTCACTAACCTTGTAAAGTTAGCCTCATACTTTGCGACATTATCATCCTCCTTCTGCCTCAGACTCAGAAATTGCCTTTCCATATCTGCTCGATGGTTACTAGGAAAGTATTTTTCTAAGAAAAGCTCTTTGAACTCCCTCCATTCCATATTTGATACGTCATCATCTTCCTTTGTGTTTTGATTCAGCGACCACCACTGATCGGCATCTCCAGTGAGGCGGTAAACTACCATGACAACCTTCTCCCTTTCGCTACTCCCCAAGGCATGGAATATTTTCTCTAAGGAATTTATCCATTGCTCAGCTACTAATGGATTTGTACCCCCATTAAATGTTGGAAGTTTTTGCCTCAGGAAGCGGTCTAATATTGATCCCCCACGTTGTGGATCAGGGTGATCCATACGAGTAAGGTTATTATTCATAACCTGAGTGAGTTGTCCCAGTATGGTAATAAGTTGATCAGCACCAGTTGTATCTCCAGATCCACAATAATTATCTTGAGCAGGAGGGCAATCCCTACATGGAGTGTGTGCATTGATACAGTTTCCATTGCTTCCACTAGGCGCCATTTCTAAACAATGGCATAAACTAGATTAGTTTATGAAATAAAATACATAATTCCATATTTGTAAAATACTTTACATAAATCAAACTATTTATAGATATAATCCATAATCATAAAAAGAAATGTTTCCTTTGAGGAAGTATATACTCATAACCCTTCATAGTGGTTTGTAAAGAAAATGAGAATTATCCTAAGCATATCCCCCGGGATTGTCGTAACCAAGAGTGCAGCAAGGCCCGTTGTCGTGCACCAATTCCTGTTCGAGTCTAGCTCAAAGCGGTGTTTTCGGGTTTTACCCCTAGGTACATCTGTGCCAGAGCCGACTCTACCAGCTCGTATCCAGACAGGGATGTATTGCTCAGAAAACTCACAAAATCTCTATAATACCAAAATTCTAGGAAGTTTTTCTATACTAATCCTCAAAGTCTATCTTCGGGCTATGTGCTCTAATCAGAGTTTATCTAAATCTAGCTTCCAAGGTTAGTACTAAACTGCCTCTGATAGCAAATTTAGCGCCCCGACCCCAGCTACCCAGAGTCGATGCGTTACTTCGTAACATTGGCATGATCACAAAAGATCAAGTCTCAAAAGACCGATTAGTTTAGTAGCCTTGGAAACACTAGATACATTCATAAGTCTTTCATTACATCATAAAGTAAAACAAAACTACAACAACATATTGTCTTTATATCCCCTCACACTATCCCTGCAGGTCATTCATAATATACTTCTTCACACCCTGGAAAACATTAAAACATTGAAAGAGGTGAGCTAAGATGCTCAGTAAGGATAACGATATTGCGGAAGCTTTCATAAATAAAAATTAACAATTAAGGCAATGTATAACTAAACAAAATCCTTATTAAACTTGAACTTCAGCATAATATGGAAAAAGTAAAATCAAATAATGCCACTTACTTACTCACATGGATATTCTACTAGACGAATAATCACATGTAAGATCAATAACCACTTTCATAATGAGGGAATGTATAATACCAGACATTCTGAAACAATTTGTCAAGGCCTCAGCCAAGACGTCTAAAATGATTAAGGCCTCGGCCAAAACCATAAATCAAATTGGGAAAGGGCCTCGGCCAATTCCACGTCTAGTTGTCTCATGAGACCTACCGATGCATCGAGGAGCTATAGCGGGCTCCACCCGTCACTTATTAAGTCCAATGCATTCCTCATATGAATAGGTTTAAACATATCACAAACCATAACATAATCGTATCACATAAAACATGCATAAAGGAAACATAAAATTTCCACATTTCAATCACAAGATATCAATACAACACATTGATATAATAAAAATGCTTTCAAAACCATTTTCAATACCATAATAAAAGAAAAGTATAACATGGTATTTATTTTTCATTAAAAAAAGGGTATGGCTTGTAGAGGAAGCCGAAACTCAAATAGTGGTCACGGCGGCGGAGAAGTCGTTGTCGCCGCATACGTACGAAAAAAACATTCCCTTGTGTCTTTTAGTAAATGCTTCGTATAAAAATGGTTTCTTTTGAATAAACGTAAAAGTCAAAGTGGTTTATACACCGTATAAAAGAAATTTGTGTATAAAACCAAATATGCCTCAATGAAAGGAGATTGAGAAGAAGTCCTTACAAAGATCATTTTTAAAATAAAATATATATATATTATGTGTATTCACTATAGGTACACATAAAGAAAGTAAAAATACAAAATAAGACATAATAATATCATGACATAATTTGAAAGTAGGAGATTAACCCAAAGAATGGATGTTGGGTTAAGAAGTTCTCTTACCTTGCGTCCTGTCCTGACTCGACCGTTCTTTAACCTCCTGAATAATAAACTAGAGTTAATTTCTATTTACTTAAGAACCTTTTTCATGTTCATTATTCATTTTATATCCCTTATTACCATGTTATGAACATTATGTAATTATTTAAGTTTATAACCGTCATTTTGTCGATCTTAGGTACTTGAGTCAAAAATAAAATTCTTATAATTACAAGTTGTTCATGTGGTGAAATATCCATTATATCCAGAATTATATTAATTATATAGATATAATATATATCATATATATCCAGTATATACATTCATTCATAATATTACGTAACATTTAGAGGTAAGAAATGAAATGCACCGTTCATGGAGACGGTAAGCCGTACGTACGCATGAACGCTACTTTCATTTATATTTTGTATTTAATGGAATGAAATCATAATGATATAAATGTATAATATAATTCCACTATAATATAGTGTATAATTCCATTTACTCTATCCTTTATACATCCCACATATGGCATTAACGATTCAAATCACTTTGAGGGAGCGGTAGTCCGCACTTCCTAAAATGAAATTATCGCGTTTTACCCATAATGGAAATCATAAAGTATGCCATAAATGTGAAATACAGAAGCATAAGTAAAAAATAAACATATTATCTATCATATATAAATATAGAGAAATCTTAATGGCCACCTTTGAAGGTGTTATATGATTGTTGAACAATCATCGTTTCGTGAGGCAGAAATTCACCATCCACATAAACCGTATGTTCTTTAACCATTAGATGTAGGTGTGTGTAAGTGTAGCTCGAAAACTTATTATAACAACATACTAGTATATTGAGGATACTGGTGTTGTTACAAAAGAAATGAATAAAAAGAGTTTAGGGGGTTGGAGAAGAAAAATAAAACAAAACAACATTAGAGAAGACATTACTTCAAAATCGGGTAACTCTTTTTGATTTGAGCCAAAGGCTTCCTTGGGAAGAGTTCTGCCCAAAGTGAGGCTTCTAGGGGTAAGAGGGGGAAGTTGGGAGAGTATTTGGGCAGACGTTGGCCGAGCCAAATGGTTTGAAAGTGTGAATGAGGTGGTAGAGGTGGGGGCCTTTTATAAGAGGAGAGGAGGGGCACTCTTGGAAAGTAAGGAAATTTTACATTATTATACAATGCTTTTCGGATTCTAAAGGTCCCACACTTATATAATTCGTGGATAAGGGGATAAGGGTTCCAAATCTAACCATCCAATAGTCTTTGGACAAGTGTAAGCCTTGTATTGTACATTATCTTTTAATTTTATTGAAATCGTTAAATAATGAGGTCATCGCTGCATCATAATGATGTCATAAATAATTTAAGTTATTTAATGTCTAAAAATTATAAAAAATACTATGGTGTAGGAAATATTTTTATCTTTCCAATGAAAATTTATAGTCAAAAATATGACTTGTATAACCCCATTTAAAAATTGTTTTAGTAAAACATTTCATGTTTGTGTCATTTTTTTACTTTAACATTAAATAAAAGGTATTTATGTCATTTTCAAACTAAAGTGGCTCCATGGGGTCCCCAAGTTGACCCATGGATTTTCTTGGTCGTCCATGGCACATCCAATGAGGGTAGGATATGTGTCAAGTGCATCTCATATTATTAAAACATTATTTTTACCTTAAACTACACTAATTACCTCTAATCGCGATTAAGAACTTAAAAGTTACTATTCACCAAAAATTATTTTAATCTCATTGAACCAAATTTTACTTTTTAATGACAACCATGTATGTCGGATTTTTGAAAATCAAATCACAGAAGTGGTAATATTTCATTTAAACGAAAAATCAGTTATTTAACTACCACTTAGTGGTTTCACTATTCATCAAAAATTGATGTTTTTCAGAACAATGCCAAAATTTCACCCTAAGCTATAATTGATATTCCGAATTCAAAAATGATGTCTATTTTACAAAATTCCAAACATATAAGTTGCATTAATTAATTTTATAATTAATTTCCGTTGTCACAACAAATAGCGTGTTTTTAAGAAACAATTTATATCAAATGATTGGCAATTGTTTATATCCAATTTCAATGTTAAATTAATTCTAATGACCACCATTGGATAAAATGGTAATAATATATTCAAATTATACTTTAAAACCACTCAATAGTATAACTTATCACTATAAATTATTTTGATTAAAAAAGTTGTTTTAAGTATTTTTCACTATTCATAAAAATTTGGAAGTTCTCAGAAAATTACAAAAAATTCAACATAGGCTAATTGCAATATTAGGAATAAAAAAATGAATTCCATTTTGAATTATAAAATTTCTATAATTTTAAAAAGTGTTTATTACTATTCATAACGGCTACTTTGATTAGTCGTGGTGTTTTAGAACTCAAAGTTGCGTACAATGCAAGCTATTGCATTATTGAATGAGAAGCGTATTGTGGAAGCTCGGGGTGTTACATGTGTGAAGATAAAATTGATCAACATATTGAACATTGTTCTTATTTACATAGAAGTAAGATATTATGGGGATATAATTCAGTTAAGGGGAAAACAAAAATTTAGAAAATCCACCTTTATGTGTTTTATATTCTATATTATTGGACCCAAGTGTAGATAAATGAGGAGAGATTCATTGGGTAGATGAAAACTAGTATAAAACATCATTGAATATTTTCATGACATGGATCAAAGTATATATATGATAATACTAGGGTTTTTACCATAAAAGAACACACTGAATTTCCTGTGTGTGGTTTCAATTGATCTAGATCCACTATATCTACTCCCATATGTAATGTTAAATGATAAGGTCCTTCACAAATTTATTTATAGATATGGGGGTAAGAAGATAATCCAAAATCATAATATTAAGATAGCTAGTTAAAATATTGGAACATTAACAGGTAAAAATATGAATTTGGTGGATACATTGATTAGATTAAAGATTTGTGTATTGTATTTATAATAGTCTAAATGGGGTTTAGACAAGGAAATAGAAATGGGTAGCTCTGGTTTCAAGCTTTTTTTGGAGTAAAACATAAACAAAAACTAATATTGGTGTTTTAGTAGATAAGACTTTAAGAGAAAAAGTGGTAAACATCGTAAGATTAGGGTATATAATCATAGTCATTAATACAGTTATTGGAAATATTTATTTCAACTCCTCTAGTGTTTATTCACATCAAATAGGTCTAGATGTACAAAAAAAGAAATTTTTCTGGGTTAATTATAAATGTTAATACGATTTTTTCAGAAAATGAGATAATTTTTATAGGTGGGTGCCTTAATTAGAATTTAAGAAAATATTATATAGATCTAATATAATATCATTTAGTGGTTGATTCCTATTTAGTAAATGAATATGTTCTATATATCTTATACTTTTCCTATAAATATATTTTTTTGGTAGAAGTATGATCTTTATGAAATGGTAGGAACATGTTATTTCTCAAAAAAGTGGAGAGAAAAGATCTAAAGTTGATCATTTCTTAGTAAAAATGATGTAAAAATGGTTTTTTAAATATTTTAAGGTTATACCAAGTAAAATTATATCCTATAAACAACATTTATTAAATTTATATCTATAATATTAAAATTATAGAGAAATATGATACAATTAAGGATTATTAGAATTAGATGTTGGATACTAAAGGGTGAACTTATACTGGAATTTATGAATGAACATTTGAAAGAAGTGGATTTAGAAGCACAAGGAACTTCTGATTACATGTGGGATGAGGTGTGTAAATGTGTTTTCATTATAGATACTTCAATTTTGGGAGTATAAAAAGTTTTTTTATAAAATTAAATGAATCATGGTTCTGGAATAATAATTTTTAATTAATATATGATGAAAAAAGATATCATTTTATAAGTGTAAAACATTTTATAAATGAAAATACTTGAGATCGATCTAACATTTCTCATAGAGAGGCCAAGAAAGTAGTTTGTGAAGCAATATATCATGTTTTTGAGGAATTATACCATTCATTTCATATTATTAATGGTGAAGTAAAAATATGCATTTTAACTATAGGTAGTGAGAGAATATATAGACATTTAGATCAAGTTTTATGTATAAAAGATAAAGGATGTACCCTATTTAAGGAAAAATAAATTAAGAAAATACAGGGATTATAATTTAATAATATCTTAATTAATTATATGATATGTGTATTAGACTTATATAATATAAAAATTAGTAGAGAGGAACTCATTTACAACTATTATGAAGAAAACTTATCCCTTTGAGGTTAAAGATTCTTTAAATAGGATGGAAAATGGTAAATTAATCGAGCTTGATAACATCTACAACGATGTGTGGATATATTCAAGGGAGTTGGGTATTAATTATCTTAGTAGATTATTTAATGAGATTATGAAATGTAAGAAAATTACCTATGAATAGAGAAAGAGTAATCTGATAAATTTTTATAGAAATTAATAAGAAATTTTATGTTGTGGGAGTTATAGAGGTATTAATCTTATGATCCATTCCATAAAACTTTAAGAGATAGTGACTGAAAAAAGTATATGAAAAAAACTAATTTTTTATAAAACCAATTTAGTTCTATTCTTAAAAATTAAACCAAAGAATAAATTTATTTTATAAAAGTTATAAAAAATTATTATCACCAAAAATATAAATATTTTCATATGGTAGTCATTGATTTAGAAAATTAAATATGATAAAGTTCCTTGAGAGGTATTCATTGATTTTGAAAAACAAATATGAAATTAAATAGTTAATTTTATATAAATTTTATTATACTAAATATTATATATAGCAGTGAGTGTTATAATTTGAAGAAATATATTGCAAAAAATTAGTGTAGTGGATATGAAAATGTTATTATGGACATATGGACAAAATAAGAAGGATAAGATTAAAAATTAATGTGTTGAGAAAAAATTCAGAGTGGAATCCATTGATGAGAATATGAATGAGACTAAATTAAAAAGGTTTGGACTTTTTATAAGGAGACCTAGGTATACAATTTCTAATAAGATAAAATTAATGAAAAATAAACATATTAAAAGTAGTGTATATAGGTTTAAAAGTCCACTTAAATAAATCATTCAATATGAAATTGTTTCAATTAATTTCAATTAAAATTTGGTCTTCAATAGAGTTAATTAATTATGTTTTTTCTCTGTATACAAAACCATTTAAATGGATTTAAGGATTGTCTGTTTGTTTTTTTGTTATTGGGAAAGTCCCTAATTCACCCCTTTTTCTGGGTTTCGTAGGTCACAATAGGTGGTATCATAAATAAAAGGTTATATTGGGGATTGAAATGAACATATATGGTTTTTGAATATATGTAGATATTTAATATATAACTTCAAAAGTGAAAAATCATTTATTCAATGGAAATATTTTTCTAATTGGAAGAGGTATTTCATGAAATATTTTGAAGTACATGTTATAATCATCCATGATGTCTTGTAAATAATATTCTTTTTAAATTCAACATAAAATTATAATTTATATGGATCAAAGAAATTTGTATTTTTATTCTTGTGATAAGGATTCCATAAAGTATTCTTTTAATTAATGTCTATCCAAGAAGATAGATCATATTAAATATTTTAAGGAAACATGGAATAAGATAGAAAATTTACATAGTAAATATTTTTTTTAAAGTACAAAAAGACATTTATTCTTCTAGAGTAAAATATAAATTTATTTGATGATTTATGTATGAGTTCCATTGAATAATAATATTATATTTATAGTAGAAATTATTAGAATAATAAGAAAGAGGCTATTAATAAATTGGTTATTCTGAATGATGGGAACATAATTTATTACTTATATATATCTTAATCAAACATGGATGTATATGTTTCTTAAAAATATGATGATATAGATTATATATCCCTTGGATAGTTAAAGGATGGTATAAAAGATGAAACTAACTCATGACCTAAAGAATGTTTTTTAGTATTAATAAAACAAGAAAATATTCATCCATTGAGGAATTAAGTAAAAGAGTTGATGTAAAGAGGTGAAAATAACTATTCTAACATTACAAAACAAGAGGAAAGAAACATAAATTTTATTAAGTGATGAATTCAATGGATTCCATTTCGAGTATGAACAAGGAAATTAAGGAACAATGTTATATACTTAAGAAACTCGTTCATGAGATGAAATTAAGTATCGAGCAATTTAAAAACCATAAATAATCAATTTCTACAAAAAGATATTAGTTTAAAAGTATGGGAATATTGTATATAAGGAAATGAATTCTCACTTTAGGAATTTATAAGTCCAATGAATGGATAATAATTTTATGATTAAGAAACTCAAGGGGTATGTCATGTTGTAAGAAATAGTACAAACACATAATATTATCACATGGATACTTTGGTCAATCGTAACATTAATTCAAATCTTGAAATAGTAGATAATAAGAGTCTAAATGTTATATTTGGAAAGAGAAATTATAAAAGGATAAATTTAAGATGTTCTATTTTTGTAGCATAATAATACATACAATAGATGCATGTAAAGAGAATTTGGAGATTTTAAATAAAATAGCACCTATCGATGCATTATATCCATCCAAGTATATTAAAATAAACAAATGTAAAGGGTGTTTACACAAATAAACCATCAAAAAAAGAGAATAAAAAAGCATGGAATGAAAATAAGAAAGAAGATGTTTCTATCATGGATATTAAAGAGGATATGAAGGATAAGCCACCCCTTTCTATGATAATAGAGATTTTTACCATCTAAAAAATGTATAGGGGTTGGAAGAAAATTTCAATGAGAATAAATAGATCTAAAGTAGATATATTGGTCTTTGAAGAATAAAAACTAGGGGTATTATAGAGTGGTCTCAATCATACAACTATAAATAATGAGGGGAAAATCAGTTAAATTATTCATTATTAGAGAATGAAGCATGAAAAATAATTCATATATGGTGCATAAATGGAGGTAAAATTCACTAGGGATATGATTCTGAAAAAGGATATAAACAAAAATCCATATAATAAAAAGTTTATAAGTCCAAAAATTCAATGAGAGTTTTACAATAGTAGTTCTATTATGTGAAAGGATTATAAATAGATCCTATTTCATTGGTTAGTTTATAATGACATAGAAATCTCCTTTACTAAGGGATGTCCGAGGTACCCCTATCCATAGAAATATTAATGTTTCTTATTATTTTTTGGAGTGATACAAATTTAAGGGGGAGAAATGATACATGGGATGATTATACTGAAAGAAAATATATATAAGGTGAAATAGGATGTGATTGTGTTGAATGGAGATAAATGTAACAATTTTATTCAAATTTATTTTATTTTCTAATTGGCATTAGGCATGAAAAAAATATTAAATGGTATCAACGCTCTGATATGAACCAACATGTCGTTTCAAGAAATAATTTTAGATTTCAAAGATGAATATGGAAGTTTCATGGTTTGATGAATATGTTCAAATGCTTAAGTGCCTAATATAGAGTTGAAGTGGTGTCAAAGACCAATCTGAATGTTCAAGGGGTGTTTAAAAAACATTATAGACTAATAGGTGATATCAGGACATATCATTATTGATATTGGACCACTAAAAGAGGAATCATAAATTTTGAAGAAAGATGTGTGAACATTCATGAAATTCATGTTTATTAGTTTACTTTTATAAAAATATAAAACCGTCTTATTGTTTTTATGATAGAAAAAGTTTTGAAGTGGATTGTTATATAACCAATAAATGGATCCCTATATTGGAAATTATTTCAACACATAGAGTCAAATAATTATGGTATTCAAGGGGAGTTTTTTATGAGTACTCAATGGTTGGTTAGCCTCATATGAAAAAAGGAGAATGCATATGATGAATAAAAATATAATGTGTGTTATGTGGTATCAAAAGTTTATAAAAAATAAGTGATATCATTAGTTTCAAAAAATAGAGTGACTCACACACTAAATAATTTACCTTTTATCCATTGATTTTTGATTATGTGTGATTGAGATCACGAGATGTACTAAAGACAATAAAATATTCAATTTATAAGTGTTTATGGATGCAAGGAAGTGTCATAGATATCCTTGAAGTTATTTAATTAAACTATTATTTCCTAATTTAGTTTTCATGTCATTTGGTATAGAAAAATTTTCAATGACTCACTATTAAGTAGTAAATTAACTCATTTAAAATGTTCATGTTTAATGAAGTAGAAAAGATGAACTGGTTTTAATATGAAAAATTCATTTATGAAGTATCTTTATTCAATAAGTGTAATCAAGGATGAAGTGGAATATATGGAGTTATATTAGTTCTAAAAGTTCCATAAGTTTGATCAATGAGTGGTTGGGAGAACCTAAAGGCATAAAGGATGAATATAGATCTAGAAGTTCAAGAATTTATTATATATTTGAAATGGTTAAAACAACCCAATATTTTTAAATGTATTTTTATATGGTTGATAGAGCCAAAAGTTATGGATCTTAACTAGAGGTATCAAATTTGATGAGGATTTTTTTCAAGTCAAAGGGGGAGAAAATAAATCTTAATAATGATTTTGAAATTTGAGGGATTAAAATCCCCAACCTAACATTTGTGGAGAATATATAGAATATCTAGAGAATAGTTTATATTAACAAAGGAGAAGAAAATATAATAATATATCGACATACATTTCATTAATAATGATGGAGATAATGAAAAGATATTTTTATAGCAAGCATTCCATTTGAATTTATAGATAAAGGGTGAGTGAGATAGATACACTATAAATATATACACTATTTTTATGAACATATAATTAAATGGTGTTGAAGTATTTATAGATTATTTTTAGGAGTGTCAAAAAAAATCCATAGGGTTATAATGTAGAAACTAGGAGGTTGAATGTTGATTTTTTTGACAATATATGTTTATGTATCTGAAGTACTAATAATTGAATTTAGAGTTTCTAGAATAAGTTGATATAGAATTATGGAATAAACAGTTAATTCTAGAAGTTATAAAGTATCATTTATTCTATAACTTATTTTGGTAGATAATTATAAGTTATTCAAGATGTTTCATGTTGTGGAATTTGATACTGATAATGATGTGAGAAGTTCAAAAAGTTGTTGAAGGAATAGTGTTTTAGAAGTTATGAGGATATTATTTTCTATAGAATTTATTTATGAAGATAAATTGATAATTATTTTATCACTGTAATGGTCATGTAGCATCATTGAAGCTGGAGAAAAATTTTCCATAATGGAGGTGTAATATATGAAAAATAGGACCTATGAAGTTGAATGATCCTATTCATATTTAATATGGATTTTGAGAAGTCTTGAATGAATTTGGAGAAGGGAAAACTATATTATGAAAATATATTATACTCGTGTAAGGATAAATATTGTTGTTTAAAACCTATTAAATATTAACCTAATAATTATAGAGTTTTTAAGAATTATATTTGAGTATCAAATTATATCATAAGAATAACTCCCATTCCAAGAAGTTGTGCATGGTGAAGTTGTACAATACTAATGTATTGAGATGTTTCATGAGATTAATTCCACATCTTTATGTCTCATGTAATATTGAAAATAAACATTAAAATATATATAAGAATAAGATATTCACTAAAAAGGATATGTTATGTGAGGATAATGGTGTTCTAGCTTGAATATGATTAACTCAGTGATATGTTAGATTGAATTTCCATTGATTGAGCTTGCATAAGGTGTGATCACATTACACAAGACTACTATATAATCAGAGGGGGCTATAACTCTTATAAATTAATGTGATATTATAAGAGCTATGTGGGAATAGATATAATCAAACTTGAGATTAAATTTGATATCCTAGGTGTGCAAGAAATGGAGGAAGGTTATACCACAATGGGAAATACAGAAAAATGGAAGGACTAGGGGTTAAAATAATGTTGTGGAACGTAGCCATGAAAACAATGCATATTGTTATTTTTTAAGATTAGTAATTAATTCTAGTAAGATGAACCTCACACAATGATAGGTGTATAGTAAAAAAATATTTTGAGAATCACCCCATGATATTAGATAATTCAAATAAAATTATTTTAGAGTATTTAGAAGATAATGTTTTTTATCGAGCATCATGCTATAGTGAAAGTGATCACACATTAAAGAAGATAGATTAGAGGCATTTAATTACATGAGAGTGGATGAAACACTATGAATTTGATAATTTTAAATTATCTATTAGTTTAAATTAGAATTTATAACGTCAAACCCCTAAGGGTTTAAATGGTATTTATTGAAAATATGTGTTGATTATATTTGTTGATAATATGTGATGAGTGATATTTTTAAAACTATTGAAAATATGAAATTATTGGATTTTATGGTGATTCGAAGAGGATTTTTATGGATTCATTAATTCCATTAGGTTATTTAGAATATAGATATTGTATTCTAGAGAGAAATCATTCAAGAAGACATATTTTATGATGTAACAACATTGGTTTCACTGTAAAAATAATTTTATTGGGGTTGAATCTATATATGATTCGAATTTTCTATGTCTTAGTAAGACACCACATATCAAAACAGTATTTTTTGTTTCAAATGATCAAAATAATTTTAATTTTCTACACTATAATATAGGCGGCTATACCATGAGGGTATTCATTTAAGGGTATATCCTAGATTGTATAAAGGTGATTCTATGAATCAAATATTATTAAACTATATTGTAGTAAGATACACCATATAGTTAATTTAATATACTTGAGTATATTCATTCTAGGATTGACCCCACCTCATGAAAGGGTAACCCAGAAAAATCCATCTGCGTGTAAGGTTTATTTTTTATTATAGGAACAAGAGATTGCGTTAAGATAATGGATGACCTACACAAGGGTAAAAAAGGAAATATATAATTTATGTTAATGTTACTTTAAAATCCATAATCCATATAAAGGTGATGAACTATACAGTGTGAAGGTCACACTACAAACCAGACATGCTGGGTAAAGGTTAGACACAGAATAAGTAAAAGTAAACCTCAGACTACGTAGGAGTATTGTAAAGAAAAATTGCATACCTTTAAGCACCAAGCCATAGTCTTATTACATAGTCATGATGATGAATATAATACCATAACATAGAAAATAATTATGATTTATAGGAGGTGATCTAGAAAGTGTACATGAATTTAATAATTCTACATCTATATGTTTCCATATCATAGAAAATTTATTACACCAAAAATAGTTCAATGATCGAAGATGTTTAAGGAGATTGTACCGTAATGAGGAAGTTATTATGTGTGAGACTTGATGATATGGTAAAAATGAGGAAATATAAAAAATATTCAAACAATAAATGAATGTAACCAAATTATCTTTTATTGATCTCAACCATAGTATTGATCTGTTGCATTAAATAATGGTCATCAAATGATCAAATATCGTATATTTTTTGAACCATGGGCCAAATAAAGTTTCCTTGATGAATATTAAAAGAATAGGGTGAGGGGATAAATAAATGATACACAAAAAGTGAGGAATAAACCTTGGCCTTTGTTTTTTCAGTCTCGGTTCATTATCATGGAAATATAAAAATTAAAGTGGGATAAATAAACAATGAACAATAATCCAACAAATTGAATATACTGACGATGTGCGTATCAATTATATTCATGAAATTGATATGAATTTATCCAAGATTAAATAAAGAGATGTAAAACAAAAACCAATAACCATCTTGGAGATATTGTCTATCATTTATGGAGAATAGGTCTACATTTCCGTCATTGGTAAGATCCATAAACTCTATTGGTGTAATGATCGATGATATGAGCCTGATTATTCGTTGTTCACCAATAACACTCTCCCCCAATGGTGTCGAGTTCTCTAAGGTTTAGTGGCCAATCTTGAGAAAAAATCTATAAAAACATCCTTATATACAACTTAGTCAATAAATAAAAAATAAAAAATAAATAAATAAAGAAATAAAATTTATTTTCACATGCGATAACATTTCTAGAAATACCTTTCATCAACAAAGGCTATGCTACACCAATTGTAAAACATGTGTTTTGAAATTAATGGTTCACTTAGATTTTTGACCGGGGACTCTTTTTGAAAGGTAATACCTTTTTTCAAGAAAACTATATGCATGTGTTATTTAATATATTTCAAACATTTATTACGGTCACACCCAGCCTCGAGATAACAATCCAACTCAACAACTGGTCAATAAAAAAAATCCATTAATATCCAAAAATTATTCATAGAAAATTTGATTCATTACATTCTCCCCATATTAGGGCTTTTAATCCAAAAAAGTGAAAACCTTCTTAAAAAAGATGAGGGTATTGGGCACACATCTAGGTCTCCCACTCCCAGTTCCTCTCTTGATGATTATCATGTTACCACTAGACATGCAGTAGGGGAATCGATCACCCACGAATGATCCTCTCCCACAGATCCTCAAACTCCACTGGTTTTTCTACAAATGTTTCTCCATTCTCAATGTACAGGTCATCCCAGTTTATAACATGTAATGGTTCATGCACATACCTCCTTAGTTGTGACATGTGGAAGACGTCAGGTACTTGCTCTAACTACGGTGGTATAGGAAAGTGGCATTCCACCTTACCGAATATACTTAGTATCTAGAAAGGACCAATAAATCTAAAATATAATTTACCAACATATCCAAATATCCATAATCCACATCGAATTGAGACACTAAAGAACACATTATCTTCCTCATCGAACTCCATAGGTCTCCATCATCAGTCTGCATAAGAATTATGATAGCCCTATTCAGTCTTCATACACTCCTAAATGATCTTCAAATTATCTATATTATCTTACACCAAATCTAAGGCCATTAGTTTTTAATCTCATGGATTAGTCCCAAAAATTCCTGACCTATAGGGTTGATCATAAAAATCATTGAATAGAGCCATAGAAATTGTTGAATGGTAGCTGTTATTTTATGCAAACTCCACCATGGGTAGTGGTCCTCCCAAATACATCCAATGTACAACATGAAAGACTAAAAAATTTACTCTAAGACATGAATAGTCTACTATTTTGGGACATCCGAATAGGGGTGAAACATTGTGGTTATGTGGAACCTATTTTTGTAGGCATCATGTAATTCAATCCATAATCGCGATGTGAAGAGAACGTCACAATCTGAAATGATCATTGAGGGAACTCCATGTATTTGGATTATATATTTCACGTAGAGGTATCTAAAGATGTCTTCTAAAACCTATTATTGAATCAATAGGAACTAGGATGAATTGACAAGTAAGTCTATGATCACACAGATGGAATAACGTCCCATGAATGTACATGGTAACTCTATCACAAAGTACATAGATATCCCATCTTACTTCTACTATGTCACCTAAAGGGGTTGAGCTAAACCTGCTATAATGTGGTGATCATCCTTCACTTCCTAATAATTGTGTCATCGAGAGAAAAACATTGCAACACAATGCTTCATGCCTGACCACCAAAACTACTGTCGAAGATACTAGTAAATCTATGCCACTACTGGATTTTCCACCAAATGGGATGTATGAAAATCCCACACCACCTCTTCCCTCAACATCAAAGGTACCATTTTCCATCCTCTGAAAAGGATAAAATTCACCACACCATTAGAATATCCATCAAGTGCACATCTAGTGGATATATTAGTAAGTAAGTTATCATAGTTGGTATCTCCACATTGAGCATCCCTAACATGATATAAAAGTGGTGGGGGTAACAACCATATAATGAAGGCACGAACAACCATCCTTGTCCACAAAGGAAAAAACATCAAGGCGAATTGCTCTCACACCACAATCAACAGCTGAGAATAATATCTCCCACTAAGAGTGTCTTAAACCATGTTCCCCTTTAAAGAGTATTGAAAATATCTAAGTCATAATCCTGGTGGCACTCTATAAATCACCTCTATATCAAGTTAAGATTTTTATGTGAGAATATATACTTGAAACTCTTGTGGACATAGTAGATGATAAACAAATCTCCCATCAGTTAGTGTCACCACAACATTTGTTGAAAGACTACCATTGCTAGCCCAAGATCATGGGATTGACAGTTCTACTCATGTGTTTCTTAACAAACATGAACCATAGGAAATCACTACATTCCTAAACATTAGAAAACAACCAAGTCTGATACCTCATAAAGTACAGAACATGGCGTAATCAAAACCCTTGTATTGAAATCTCAAGATGGAAAAACTCATTAACCTCTATCTCGTTTCTTGAATGCAATGTTGGGAACTCTCCATCCACAGTAAATACTAACCATTTCAGGTCATATATATCAAAGGTACAACCTCTCTAGTAAAATCAGGTAAAAACCTGTGATTGTACCCTACCATCCCATGCAGAATCTACAACTCAGAAAAAATTTGGTTGGATCCCAAGCAAGCACCACCTCAACCTTCACCATGCCCATTGATACTCCTACCTTTGATAGTAAATGTCCCTGGAAGTGTACCTCACAAATATATAACTAACAATTAGAGATATTCCAATAAATATGGTGATCATAGAATGTATCTAGCATCATCCTCAAGTGTCTCACATTCTCTTCTCCGGATACTGAGTACACTAGGTTGTCATTGATGAAGAACACTATAAATTTGTCTAATAAAATATAAAAGATCTTGTTAATAAGTCTCATGAACACTACTGGGTATTTATTCATGCTGAATAAATCACCATGTACTCATAGTGACCATAACTATATCTAAATGTTGCCTTCGGTATATCCTTATCCCATAATTGCAGTTGGTGATAGCATGATCTGAGGTCAATCTTTGAGAACCATCACACCCCACTCAACTAACTAGAGATGATGTCGATCCTCAGTAGTGAGTACTTATTCATCAGGGTCACCTAGCTCAAGAACTGGTAGTCCACATATAACCAGAATCTCCCATCTTCATTCTTAGAGAACAACATTGGGGCTGCCCAAGGGGAAATACTGGGTCTGAGAAATCTATACTCCTAAAAGAACTCCAACAATACCATCAGCTCATGAATCTTTGTAGGATCCATCTAATATGTTGGTGTAGATATTAGGGCCATACCGAGATTCATGTCTATACATAATTATATTTTTCAGTAGAGAGGTAATACTAGAACATCCTCAAGAAATTAGCTCTTGTACTCCACCACCACTATAGGAAATTGAAATATCATAGCATTAACTACTCCAAGAGTCATGCAATCCAATGGTTTAGTAATTGATTACACTCTCATATTCCTATTCCCATCCTACTCTTTTAAGTTTTCAAATTTACCAAATAAGGAAACCATCATTCCATCACTAAAGGAACATCACATCCTATGCCTAAAACAATCAATATGGGTATGAAATGTGGATAACTAGTACATAACTAAGATGATGTTATATGAACTCATCACTGCTACAAAGATATCCCATACGAAACTATCATCTCCAATAGTCATATCCAACCATTGGAATAAGTGAATAATCACAGAGTGACCACCAATCAGATTCTATAATCGGAATGGTCAAGATAATGGATCAACTATAATCTCTGAGTCTTAAACTAGAGAAGTGAAAAGGAAGGAATGAATCACACTCATACCTATCAATACTGCACCTAAATTAGAAAATAAACTGAACACATATCATACCAACCCAATTTCCTGTGGGTCAAAGGCCTCCATTTCCTGTATTTGGTCTTGTCCCTGACCACCAGAACTCAGATCCTAGTGTGGACCACCTAGGGGTGGTGGTGGTAATAGGTTGAAACTTTGACTACCTCATACAGCTCTATCATCCCCTTTTCCATGTTCTCCGCCCTATGGAACACCCTGTTTCCACTTCTGCCTTAGTATCAGAGGTCCCTAATCCATCTCTCGACTAGATTTATGACGGGTTAGTCAATTCTATGCCAGATTTCCCAAACATTGCTGGAGAAACTGTCCCTCTCCCTTAGAGGATTTAATCCACATTGAGAGCCCTACACCATTGAACCTATGTCCTAGGATAACTTCATGATGCATCTAACATGATTGTATCTCTATTACTACCATAATCTGTCTATTTTTGATGTATCTTCTTTTGGGAGCCTGCAAATAGCACCCACTTTTAGTGTCTGCTCTTATAGGAACCGCTCTACCTCCAAGGCCCCTCAAGAACATTGACATAAGTGGAAATATAAAGGGATAATACTGAAGCCCCAAAGACCATTTAGAATCCCTTCTCAGATGTCCATGATCCAAAAATGAATCCCAAACTATATCCAGAGAGTATTATGAGATATCCTTAAACCTCGCTGAATAGTACACCATGATAAAACTACTCTAATGTAGATGTAGAATTTCATATAGTCAAACTAATCTCAATATTCCCATATATAAATCCTCCCTGAAGAGATGAAAAAAGTTTAACCAGGACAGAGTTGTCTCATTGTGTGACTGGATCACTAAGCTCTAGTATCGTCGAGATGATCCCTAAATACGAATCACTGTGAGGAAATCCATCTAGTTTATGGCATCCTCACATGGTGGAAAACATGAGTTAATACCTCTAGAACATCCTCATCCATCTGGGGGTATGGATCGCCATAAAACATGGGAGGTCACTCTACCTATGAAACTCATGTAGCACACATAGTATGTTCACATCCTATACTAGTCATGAATATTCCATATTCTACTCAAAATTTGGTTGTATTAATGGTAAACAACATAGAGGTTCTATCTATAGTATATGGACCTTCACTAATTCCTCTTCCCTCGAAAGATCATTCTCGTGACCATACAGTGGAATCATGCCTTGCTATCTTCAAAGAGGCATCCTGAAATGAAACAAGATACACCATAGTCAATTAGTATATCTATGGAATTGAATCAATATGGAAAATGAAAATACCAACCCTTTTTATATGATGGACATACCAATGTTTTCCAAATAATCAATGTCTACATCTACTAAGTCAAAAGGAAGGTGATAAGAGTCCTTGAGTATGGATATGTCGGATGTCAAACCAACACTGGAGTCTCTAGCATGAAATCCAAACTCGAAAAAATAAATAGTTTTCCCCCAAACTAATATCACTAACTATGATCCTAAAGAGAAATAATTCCTCTGATACTACTATTTCATGACCCAACCCACCAGGGTCCAATCCGTGATTACCCTAATCCCACCTCCAATAGGACATGGGATAAAGACCAATGCCGAGTAGGAATATCCCTCAAACAGGAGGCATTATCCTAATATACCTATACACATAGAAACACATCCAAGCTCAAACAGGGATGAAAAGTAAAACAACTGAAATTAGTTCATACATACATCTATAATCACACAACTAGAGTATGACGCTAATGTAATGAAACCAAAAAGGGGAAATATACCTGCCCAAAAAAACAATAAAGATTCCAACCTGCTCCATGGGAGAGGACTATGATAAAATAAAAGATCTTGATAAACACATCAGTTTTTATAGGTCATGATACTCTCCACCTACTCTATGTCCTCCCCAAAAAACATCAAAATGTCTATTATCTATAATAAGACATGACACATGTGGGAAGAGCCCATGTAGAGGTGAGTATAACATTACTCAGTAGGAAACCCCAAAAACCCTAAGCACAAAGTATCAAGTATAGCTTGCTCAATACATAATATTACAAAAAATTTATAATAGAAAACACCCATATATACTCATGAAGAACACCATGCCACCAGGTGGTCACATTAAACTACTAACAATAGGATTCTGCTCGATGTAATACTCATTCTGGGATAATTCACTCCATTCTCCATGCTATCACCAGAGACACTCAGTCAAGAGGTCAAGATCATTAATCCACATGAAATATTATTGGTCTAAGAAGTCCATGTTATTCAGATAGGGGGTTATGCCTATAACCCATGGGGGAAACCATGAACCCAATATGGATAAAACTGCTACAGAGGGTATCATATGCCAACGTTACCACAAACCCTACCGATATGACCTACTAGATGGATGATCAACACCCTTCTCAAAGAGGTAATACAGAATCCACAAACCCTACACAAGGTTTAATGATGACCGAGGATCTCACTCCACTCTCATGGAGTAATTATACAAACTCTATATGGGATTCATCATCTAGAGGGGATCACAATACTGCGATATGGATATAATATTGCACTATACCCTTGAGGGAAATAACTGTGGGTAAAATAAATCAACATAAAATGGTTTGATATGAAGAGTTGAAGAGCCCCAAGATGTCTTTAAGAGACTACATGGCATGTAAGTAGAGTACACATTCTTCCATACTGTTCAACATGGGTATTATTCTGTGGTGGTGCCTCACATGACATGTAAAACTCAACATACACGACATGTGTGTGAGACAAATGGTGTTTATAGGTTTCTAGACATGTTGTCCTTGTATCTTGGTCATGATTGTGTACTGCTAACTGTGCCCATGTACCAGCCCGTGTACTCCTAGGTTTGATTTGTATGAGCAGATGACATTACCATGCTCCTGTACCTCTACACATGTCTATGTAGCATCCAAGGTACACACCAAGTCATAACATATGGTTTGTATGACATGTGACCATGGCACATGATGTGTGATATTCAGCTCCAGTAGAAACCTTAGCGCCATATCCAGGGGTCCCACATTACGTGTACCAATAGTTTACATGTCGTGTAAATCAGAATTTTCAAGATATCATGGTAACTTCCTCCATTTCATCCCATGGGTTTCCAGATCCTCCCATCTCTATAGAGAAACCTAGATTTTGGGTCATTCGACCATTGAAATTGTCAATAACTAGGATCCAAGTTCGAATATACTTGGAACATGTCTCCGTCGAGCCATCATTCATCACCATACATCAAAACTAGGAATAGATAGAACTAGATATCCATCTGATCCACATCTACCCTTCCACCACCATCTTCACACACTAAAATCACCATCAATCACGAACCATACCTATAGTATCTACTTGTTGCACCAAATAACTATCGTGCAGTGATCGAGTACCAAGAATTTGTCGAATCATGGGCCAAAGAAACTGCCCACGATGAATATATGAACAATGGGGGGATCCATAATACATAAAACATGAGGAATGAACCTATGAATTTTTTCATTAGTCCTTGATTTTTTTGTCATAGAAATATATAAATCGAAGAGGGATAGATAAAAAACGAACAGTTATCCATGAATTTCAGTCTATTGAAGATTCACATATCAAATCTATTTTTTGAATTTATTCATGCTTGTATGTGATTAAATAACTTTATGGAAAAAATAAACATTTTATATAGGGGTTAGATCGATTTTTGGTGAAGAACAGTTCCACATTACCATCATTGGCGAGTTCCACAAACTTTATTGGCACAAAAATCCATAATATGGTCTCAATCCATCACCGTTATCTAAAATCAATCTCTTACAATAGTGTCTAGGTCTCTAGGGTTTAGTGTCCAACCTTGAGACCAAAACTATAACCACGGATTTATAGAAAAATCAGTCACTGCATCAAAAAAAAAATTAAATAAATAATATTTTTTTGTTCCAGTGACAACATTTTCACAAACCTCTCATGCTGATATATGTTATGTACTTCCTAGGGTGAATCTCATGTTTTGAACTAAATGGTTCCCTTCGGTTTAGGATATGTACCCCATCAAAGAGTTAATATATTTTTTCAAGAAAATGGAATGCATATGTTATTTAATATAATTAATATATTTGAAAAAATTATTTTGGGCACACTAGGACATGGAATCACATGTCATATTAGTGTCTAGTCTAAAAAATAATCCATATAATATTCAGAAATAATAAATGGAAAATATGATTCATTATGTGAATAGAGGTCCAATAAACTCTCATGGAGAGAAAATTCTAATCGTGGTGATATTTTTAATAGGCTGTGAAGGAGAAATATGAGATCAAAGGTTCTCATCACTACATTCTAGTGGATCTATAAACAATAGGAGATATTGTTATTGGCTTATTTTCTAACTTGTTATACTTTATTTTATCTACGAGGAAAGGGTGATGAAGTGTGAGGTATGTAATGTTGAGGTGGTAGTGAGCCAACCTAAACATTTTTTAAAGGTAGTGAGACTCAATAATAGTGAATTAGTCAGAATCCCATAAGTAGTTAACTCTATATATTCAGTTCATCGACGCATTATTGATCAAATTCTCCTTGTATTGGCTAATAGTGATGAACCAAGTAAAAATCAGTGTGTCCCTTTGTGGTTTCTTTTTATATTATAAACATTATATAATTGGTTAATGTGGGATAATTTTAAAATTATTAATATTAATTAAATTCAAGTCAATTGATTAGATTAAAATAGAATAAAAAAGTGAAAAAGAAGTGACCATTAAGATTATGTGGTCAAGATCAGTTTGGGTAGTAAAAAGATAAGTAAATTGTTTTTAAATTGGGAACAAGTTACATGACCAGATTCACTCTTCCTCTCAGTGAATCAATCACCTAATACCCTTGAGAGACCTACAATTGGTATCATATCATAGTATTATTATATATTTAATTTTTTTCTAAAACATTATATGTAGTTCTGGAAATGAGTGACATCAATAGTTAGAGTTCCCTTATTTAATGTAAATAATTTCCCTCATTAGAATTAAGTGTTTATTTCATACCTGCATGAGTAAGTGGGTGTTCATCAGGAAGTTTTATTGAATGGAATTATTCTATTAAGATGCCATGAAGTAATTTTTAAAACAAATCAAAGGAATTTTTAAAGTGATGCCTATGTAAAGAAGAAATTAAAAGATTATCTAAAATTTGATTTGTTAAAGAATACTAATCATTGTAAGTTTTAAAAACACATGTATAAGGATATATAAGATTATTTTAGTAAATAATCCATATTAAAAGGATTTTAAAAATATGGAAATAATGAGAAGATAATGGAAAAACAAAATGAGGGTAGTCTTATTTTTAAAAGTAAAAAAATTAAAATTAATAAGAAGTCTTGCAATAAGATGAGAACTCCAAGTAAGGTAAAAAAATTCAAATATGTTTCTCTATCTAATTATAATTTCTTTTTGGAGAATCATATGAACAATTAAATTTAGACTATTTTTTTAGCTAAAAGAAGATGTGATTCAAGTGAGTAAATGAAAACAAAATCAATCTTCCAATTATTATGTTTTCCATATAATCATCCAGATGAGATCCTAGCCTTATAATAGAAGGTGGAGTAATGGGATGTATTTCACGAAGTTCCCTATGAATTCATATAAGATTTGGTCTTAAAAAATTCTAAAATGAAATATGTTCCCTTGAAGTTCAAAATGAATAATGAAGGCATACGAATGAAATGGAAATGTTATTTTATTGAAAAAATGTTCCATGAAATTTAAAAGATAATGACCACTAAAAAGGAGTTGAGAGTAAGAATTAATCCTCTCAAAAATTAACTGGGAGATATGATATGGGCTGGTATGGAAGCCACCTGAAAACTGAATGTTTTAGTTTTTAAGATAAAGGTGAATGATGAGAAAATGAGAGAATTTTAAGGGAGAATAAAATCATATATTGAAATGATGTAGATTACCTATACAGTAGCCCCAACTTGTAAAGAAATAATAATTATACATCTTAATTATGGAAACAAAATGAATCTTAGGTATAAAATATCAATTCAAACACTAAATAAGAAAATATATATAATATTCTTAAAAAACTATAAAAAAAGATAGACATAAGATAAGGTAGATAAAATATTCTACTATTATCGAGGATTTATGGAAATTATGACACTATGCTTTAAATTCCAATGTCTTAAATGTTGAAGGACAACCAAAATACCAACATCTCAATCAACAAAAGAGTAAACAAATTTTTAATACTATTTATGATATTTTTTATATTCTAATAATGGTTATTTTGACATGAATTTCTATAGGGATAATAGGAGAAAAGACATAAGGATTCCTTACACTCCCACAACATAAAAAAAAATTATTTAGAGAAGAATTTTATTTTTACTTAAAATAGGTCTACAATTTTATTGAAAAAATATGGATCTCAAGAAAGGTTTCATCAAGAACCAAAATCTAGTTACTTGAAAGATCCCTCATGGAATTAAAGAAAACAAGAATGGAGTCAGAAGAAATAAGTCTCTCTAACTTTGAGGAAAATGGAAGAGCATGTAAAGAAGAATCCCCGAAGAAAGGGGAGGTGCAAGATAATTGTCATGGACATAAAATAAGTGGATTACCTTAGTGATCTCACAAAAAAATCCATTTCAAGAGTTAAAGACTATTTCTTGTGTCCTATAATGTAGACAGAATCTAGATGAAATATTGACTAAAGTTTCGACATTAGATGGGACTTGAACAAGTGGAATATATTCCATAATTTTAGAAAAGACCAATCCTAGGATTTAAAATTTTTCTATCATTAAATTAGAAATGTGTGAAATTGTTTTCAAACAAATAAGATCCACTGTAAAAGTGTTGGAGAAAATGACTAACAAATGTATTGAGTATGACGAAACTCTTCATGAAGTTATTAAATTATTTACAAAAAAGTTGAAAAAGGTAAATAGAAAGATGAGAGATAAATTAATGGTCAAAGCCTGAATAAGTGTTTCAAGGATGAATTTGAATATAAACTAAATTTTAAATCTAGATGGATTTGTTCTTTAATTGTAAAAGAAAATGATATCAATGTTTTCCATGAAACAACCAGTGGTATAAAGATAAATTTGGAGTGTAACAAGTGATATTTGGTCAAGGAGTTAGTGGAATAATACCATTAGAGAAGTGGAAATATTGGATGTAATTACATGAGTAAATTTTCTATCTATTTATTTATTTTATAAATATTTGTATCAATTTTTTATATGTTTCAACCAACCAAAATGTTATATTTAGTAAACTTTATTCTAAACAAGTGATACATTTAAGATGGAAAGTATATTAATAATTTTTTAAAGAGCTAATGAGAGAAGTTTAGGGAAGCTATTCATAATTTTTCAAATTATATTTATCCTAATAATTAAATGGAATAACTCTTGAGAGTCTAAATTACATGGAAATCAAGTTAAATTACCAATTTGATATTTAAAAATAGTATCATTTGATTCTTCAAGTTACATGTATCTCACACTTTGTGACTTATTTCTTATATAATAATAAATTATAGGAAGATATGATGAGATTATAGGTTTTTTTTGTATTTTTAAATAGGTAATATTAAACTAAAAAAATTTATTGGTATTAATGAGTGACATGGATAGACTTGTGAAGGTTAAATAAGACTCTTGTTTTATGGTTTTGGGGCATGTAGTGGAAGATCATACACTGGAGATTTAATATTTTCATCCTTAGTGTTACAATAAATAATTTTATTTTGTGATCTGAGTTCTCATAAAGGTTTGAGGATCTCATGTTATTTTTTTATGAATAAAAATTAAACAAATTATAAACACTTTTAAAAAAAGTGGAACATTTGACCCTATCTCATCGCTAATGATTGTTTATGAAATTATCTGATGCTAAACCCATCTAGATCATCAAAAACTGTTTCAAGAGTCCATATGAATGGTGATAAATGAATTCTGGGTGCTCGTGTGGTACTCCAACAGATCCTTTGGTGTCATGACGATCATTATGATCACGTTCCTTCAATCCATGATGGGGATCAAAGATCAAACTCCTAGAATAGTAATTTCTATATATTGGATACATGAAGGTGGATAGAGTATCTCTCTAATTCATGGGTATGAATAATAACCTGAAACTAAACAATATCCTTCTTATATAGTAGAATTTAATTACCCCGAATGGGTTCGCCAACCCCTTTAAAAGAAACACCCACTTAATAAGCAATAAAAAACACATTATTAAATACTAACTGATTCATAAAAATCATTTATATTTTATCAATTATAATACATAATAAATATATTATGTTATAAAAGTGATTAATTAACTCAACTCGTAATTCCCACAAATATTAAATGAACCTTGAATAAAAATAATTTTTTTTCATAAAATATTTTTCCAATATATTCACTATGTAACATGAGAACAAATTTAACAAATAAATAAAACTCATATTATTATATACTCAAATAACAATTAATTTATTATTTGTTGGATATTGTTTAATACTTGGACATATCCTAGACCCTGTGGTGGATCACACAATGTCCTAAATTATTATTCCCCATAATAGGGAATAATTTTGAATACATTAACTGTGTTACCCTGTAATAACATATATCTATAGCATTGAATAATATTTATAGACCAGGAGTGGAGTCTAGCAGACCATAATGGCCCCTAAGAAGATAATAAAAGGTCATAAAAATGAAAAACTCTCCTATGGACACACACTATATAATATAATCTATTTGTATCACGATATATTATAATATAGGATGCACAATTCGTGTCATCGTCCATATTTTCATTATTATTTATTGAACTAACTAGATTGATTTATGTTATTATATGATAGTTATGGATTAAGTAAGGGTACTACAATCCTGATCTACTAGGCCCAAGATATCACTTCCTTTTATAAGTGATAAATTCTATATTTATTATTCAATAAATTCCATACCACCAATGACACACCCAACTCAATCAACCTCGCTACTAAAGCAATGCCATAGTTTTTATCTTGCATCAAAGTTTTTATTAGAATAGTATGTACTAATAATAGTCTCAAGTTAGTAGACCATTACATGTGTACATATATAGTAATAACCAATGACACCTAAACCTGTGGTGTTTCTATATTTAAGTCTATCCTCATGATCTCATATACTCGAGATCAACATGTGTAAACTACATGAGAATAAATAATAATGATTATGAGCCCCTAGAAATTTATATTCACACATAATCTATGTACTATCAGTATGATGTACAAAGAATATGGTATATATGTTTAAGATTACATTCATGGTATCTCTAGGTTCTCATTGTAGTCTGGGAACTGCTATAACCTTTGGATATAACATGTCATCTTAGGACATTACCATAAGAATAGTGTATGTAGAAGTATCTACACTTTTTTGGTAAGGTAAAAACATGTATATATTAAACCGTATTCATGGATGGTATTAATGTAAATATATTAGTTATGTATAGGTAACCCACTTATATCACTTCCACTTGATCTAAAGATAACTACTAACAGGTATCAACCTGCAATCTCTCACATGAGAATCATGGTTCTACTGAGATACAACATTAGTCATGGAGTCTGCCACATTATCCTTAATGAAATTTCTTATAACTAAAAATTCACAGTTCTATGTGAAATACCTCAAGGGAGGAATCTTCCAAAGTATATGATTTTTTCCTTTGGTGTAACCCATGCTCCTTAGAAAACTCCATTATTGTAGTATTTTCACAATAAACTAGAACAATGTATACCCTAATAGGTATAAAAACAATGTTTTTGATATAGATACAGATCCACACTACTTCATTATATACATTATAATCCTCAATAAACAAGTATTATATGGTAGAGTTAGTGAACATAGGTTACTTTGATCATCTCTAGCTCTCCCCACAACCATTGAGGAAAAAAACATACCCTGACTACGATTTCATATCATCATGATTTTCCTAGAAACTAGAATTAGTGTATCCCTAATAATACATGTTTTTTTGAATATTTTTTTCATATTAATTAATATAAGTTCGCCACATTAATATTTATTGGATGTTTAATGGGAAAATGTTTTTTGGGCTTGAATTTGAAAATTAAATTAAAATATTTTTTTTAACATTTAAATATCTCCATAGTATTTTTTATATAACTTTATCAATGTGATTTATTTTGAAATGAAATTATACAGTGATATATTAAAAATGTATTTATTTTTTATTCAGACTATGATATCTGGATCACACATTTACAAGGCCTGAAATGGGAATTAATGAAGGTATAGACAGAATTCAGTATAATGGACCCCACCTCACTAAAACAACCATAACTTCCTCATTAAAACATGGATTTGAAAGAAATTATGAGAGGATTTATAAGAATAACTTTTTAGAATTTATTTAAACTAGATTGAAACCTGGGTAGAAAGGGACGATGGTTGAAAACATGGATCAATATGATGTAATTTTTGGATACCAAATGGTACATGTACCCATTTTGAAAATTGAAACCCTAGATCTCCAACAATCCATTTAAATGAGAGTTTTACTCTTCTAGAGTGTTTTTAAAGGCATTTTTAAGGTTTTTTTGAAAGGTTGGCTCCTAGATACATCTCAAACCTCTTTGAAGAAGTAAGGCTTTGTGAACAGATATCTTCCAAGAAGGCTCTCCTCTCCCACTTCCACTTTGTGTTTCATTGTTGTCATGCATATAACAAGAGTTTTTCTTCAAAAAATCTTTAATGTTTATATATTATAATATTATAAATTATCTTCTTGGTGATGGAATCTAAGAGCATGGAAGATATTTTTCATTTCCCTTTCAATCTATTTATTATAAAAAAATTATCTATGATGAAAAATGCATCCCTAGAAGAGTGATTTTTTTTGTAGTTTTTCTAACACATACTCCCATAATTTATTTACATTGAATCCAAAAACATACAATAATTCATAAAATTTTATTAATTAATTGATTTTTAATTTCTATGTAACTCAATCCACTTGAACATGACCGTGAGGTCGGACTTATGTGAATCATGTGAGTGAAACTTCTATGGAAAAATAAAATGAAGTTGGGATAGAATTGTAGGGTTCAAGTCTCATCACCAAACTTAGTTAATTATTAAACAAAAGGAGGATATTCATACCTAATTTTACATTGACCATAATTTTGATTTTAGATCACAATCAATGCAGGGTACAACAATTGTAAGTCATGAAGTTGACAAAGGGTTCAGTTTTTTTAATATTTTTGGTCATGTTAATTTCCATAGGGTTCGGGGGTTGACAAGGTTAGGGGAACAAAATTTAATGAATTCAAATAGTATAGGATAATGATAAATGAATGTTTAATGGGGTATATTATATTAATAATTCCATCCCACATTAATATTTTTAATGAAATAGTGTCCTTGACAGTTCTTTCTACTTTGTTTGTTTAGTGTATTATCCAAAAATCACAACCAAACCCCATAGATTTGGTAATTTTTTACTTATTTTATTTGTTTCTTCAATAATATTATATGATTTTTAATTTAATTCCTCTTAGGGAGAATTAATTATACGAGACACTATGCTTCACTTTTTAAAAACACAAATTTTTTTGAGAGAATGTGAAACAACGTACATCATATTGGCTTCACTTCAATGGAGGAAAGTGTTTTATTCAAACTATTTTAGGTATGTTATATGTTATATGTTCTTATTTATTATATTTTTTCTTTTATTTTCTTACCATTTCTTTTATATTATTTCATCCCACTAATTCATTTTTGAACCATCAATTGAAACCTCATTTAATGAGATTTGGGTCTACAATTATTTATTTCACTATAATTGATGACATGATCCAAACTTGATGTTTATTTTGAACTAGAACCTGAGGTTGAATGAAGCTTTAGGTTTTTAATTAGAAAAAATTTTAATTCAAGAAGTTTCTAAATTACCAAATTTCATTATTTTCATCATTCTGATAGTAGTGAACCTGGTATCTCATTTCAAGAAATATCTAATTTTTAAATTATGGATGCAAACAATAATGAACATGAAATAACCATTTTAGATTTGGATTAACCATATAACAATTATCAACCAACATGAATTGAATAACCAAATCATGAATGATACATTGAGATAAAATCTGGGCCAATTGACCTTGTCCCAAAATTTTATGGCCTCTATAGTGAGGATTCAAACAAATATATAAATAAATTAAAAATGATTTGAAAAACATATATACAAAGGAATTTCTCTGAAAATGAAATAAAATTAAATGAATTCCCATTCTCACTTCGTGAAACTAAAAAATATTGGATGTATTACCTACAACATGAAGATGTCATATCTTGTAAATTTTTGAAATTTATTTTCGTTTCGAGATTCTTTACAGCATCAAGGAAAACAAAAATTCGAAAGGAGATCTATGAAATCAATCAAGCATAGGTAGAATGAATATACAAGTACTTAGAGTGGTTAAATAAGTTATGTGAACGTTTTCCACATCACCAAATCAGTTAGAAACTATTCATCAAATACATTTATTAATGTCTCACTCCCATGGTGAGGATCAGGGTGGATGTGTCTATATAAGGAGAATTAGTTGAAAAAAACGTGATGGATACTGGATCATTGATCGATAATATGGGAATAAACTCTGAAAAATTTAAGGATTTAGGCACAATATCTATAAGTGGAATACATTAGGTAAGTCTCTATTCACTTCAAATTCATTGAATTGATAGTAAATTCGATGAGTTATCCTCTATGTATAGGTAGATAAAATTGGGAAAAATATTCTTCCCTACTGCAGTGAAGATTTGTGGAATTGATTCTCTACTAGACCGTCCAACAGATTATTTCCCACAACTAACAGAGAGAGAGGATTGTGCAGTCGTGTGCCTAGGGAGACCATTTCAAAAACAACATGTACCCCCAAAAAATAAGTATTATTCCTTAACACTAACTTACAATCAAGGATGGATGGATCCCTCAGATATGAGGTATGGTTGTGAACAACAATAAAGGGATCATTTTCAACAGAATTTCTAGCAACCTCCACCATACCAACAGAGTTTTTAACAACCCCAAAGGATATTTTAATCCCAAGCATAAAAAATTAAACAAAAATATAATCCAAAACAAAAACTATTATATAAAAATTATGATATTTTAAAATATATTGTTCTTAATCAACAGAATGAGATAAAGAGTCATGGAATGGAGTGGAGGGACCAAAGATGAAAATGATCCAGATTGACACCACCCTCCATGAAATGTCAAAAACAAACTCTGGAAGACTACCATACCAACCAAATATTAATCCAAATGAAATGTCACTATCATCACATTGAGGAGTGGGAAGAAAACTAGTGAGTTAATTGTTCCTAGTAGTCCATTGGGATTCACCGAACTGGTGGCGATTCACCCATCATCACTAGTCACTATGCAACCAAATGAGAAATGAAAATTTAATATGAAAATGCATTAAATATCCATTCCAAACAATATCACTTTCTAAATAGAGTTGTGAAAAAAATATGGCTAAAGGGGAAATGAAAAAGAGGTTTTTTACACATTCAAGCTTATTGAGATAAATATTCCCCTTATTGAATCCATTAAGAAAATCCCAAGCTATCCCAAAATCCAAAAATAACTTTGTACCAATCAAAATAGAATTAAGGTAAATAAGAGGATCAATCTTGGAAGCAATTTTTCCACACTCAATACACCAACTCAAGCAATCTTGATAAAGTGAAATGATCCTGGACATTCACAATACAATGTACCATAGGTGATTTACACTTTTATAATGCTTTAAGTAGTACCTTCTTCAAAACTATAAAAAAATATCATAAATGTCTATTAGGGTACATTTTCAAGGATGTTTTGTGATAAATTTGTTGTATTTAATGTTATGGACTCCATTAAGTACCCCTCATAAGACCATTCTTCTATTATTATCTCCCATTTTTAACCATGAAGTAAAAACCCCATGGAATTTTATTATCCTATTCATAGAGAGATTATGAGAACTGTTTCATGTTTGAGGTATAAGATCAGTTACACACCTATATATAATGAAAAATACTATATTTAATGTTATTTTGATATGAAATCATATTATGATTTTTATCATGTTCACTATGATAATGACTTGTCAGTTGAGTATGCTGATGGATTTGAAGAATTAGTCTCTAATTTTGATAATGTATATTTTGTTACTGATGTTCATTGTGAAATATTTCATTTCCTTCAATATATATATTAATGTAACACCACTATCATTGGAGCTCAATCCATTTACACCAAACCTCAAATACTCATACTTATTGAGTGGTGATCGATTACCTGTTATAATTGCTTACAATATCCCTTTTGAACATGAAGAAAAACGTTTGAATATTTGTAGAGAGAACATTAGGGAAGTCAGGTGGACCTTGGCTGAAAAATTTGGTATTAGCCCCTCCATTTACATGCATAGTATTCTTTTAGAGGATGGGGATAAACCAATAAGGCATCCAAAAAGGTGACTAAATCCAACTATTGTGATTGTTGTGGAAATGAAATTGAAAAAGTTCTTGATGTAGGCATCATTTATCCCATTTTAGATTCCCTGTGGGTGAGCACTATCTAGGTTGTGCCTAATAAAAGTGGTGTTACAGTTGTGTGCAATGAGAGGGAGGTGTTAGTTATAATGAGGGTGAAAAATAGATATTGTGTGTGAATTAATTATAGAAATCTAAATCAAACAACTCACAACAACCATTTCCCCCACCCATTTGTTGATCAAATGCTTGAGAGACTTGTTGGGAGGATAAAATATAGTTTTTTGGATGGATTTTCTTATTATTTTTAAGTCCCTGTTTCTCTAGAGGATAAGGATAATACAACATTAACTTGTCCTTTTAGAATATTTTCCACCAATTGGATTCCATTTAGAATTTTCAATGTCCCATGTACCTTCTAGAGATGCAAGGTGAGTATTTTTTTCAAATTTTATTGAGACCTTCATGGGGGGTATTAATAGATGAGTTTACACTATATGGATCCTTATTTGAGGACTGTATGTTTAATTTGGGAAAGGCATTGAATCATTGTTTTAATAAGAATCTGGTCATGAACATTAGAAAGTTTCATTTCTTGATAGAGCATAGTATTTTCTTAGGCAATGTTGTGTCAAAACATAGAATAGAGGTTGGTATATCTATGGTAGATATTATTTCATGCATAACCTACCCTTAATGTGTTGATGATGTTATATCATTACTAGGTAGTCTAAGATTTTATCGGCACTTCCCTAATAATTTTAGTAATATTTATCGGCCTTTGTCACAATTACACCAAAAGGATTATGATTTTGTTTTAGATGATTCTTATAGGGTTTCATTGGATGATATAAAGAAGCTTATAATGACTTCATCGATCATATTAACCCATGGTGGGACAATCCATTTGTTTTTATTTGTGATTATTCAAACTTCGTAGTTGGAGTTGTTTTATCACATAATTTAGAGTGACGTTAACTTGTGGTTGCCTATGCTTTTAAAACATTAAATTCATCCAAATCAAATGACACAACAATATAAAAGGAGTTTATTTCCATTATGTTTTCTTTAGATAAAACCCATTCATATTTATTAGACTTTAAATTAGTTGTTTTTTATGTCCATGAAGCTCTATGATACCTTTTGAATAAGCTAGATACAAATACTAGACATATCCTATGGATGATACTTCTTAAATAATTCGATATAGAGATAAAGTAAAAGAAGTGTTAGGAGAACCTAGTGGAAGACCACATTAGTAGGATTACTCACACATTAGAGAATAATACCTTGGACAAGGTATCACTTTGGGTCACCTTTCCAATGGGAATCTCTATGCACTATGGTTACACATCTTTAGTATGATTATTTCAGGAAATAATTTTTTTCCTTTTAAAATATAACAAATTTAATGAAACATCAAGTCTAAAAATGAAAGTGGGAGTCTATATTTTATGTGTGGTATGATCCCTACATCTAGGGCATGTGTAGTGATTAAGTTATTAGGAGGTGTGTTCTTGATCATGAGTTTGAGTCTGTTCAGCATTTATACCATACACTTTCATTTATATGATACTGTGGACCCAAAATAATATCTAGGAAAGTATTATAATCTTGATTATATTAGCCTATATTATTCCATGATGATAATGTGTTTTGTATGTCTTTCTCATATTTCCAACATAATGGAAATATTTCTAGGAGACACGAGATGCCTTAATAAACCATATTATTCTGTGAGATTATTGATGTATGTGGAAAAGATTTTATAGGCCCTTTTCCTTGTTGATTTTGATTTTTGTATATTTTTATTCAATTTATTATGTTAGAAAATGGGTGGAGACCAAGGACATTAGGATTGACTATTCTTGTGTTGTAGTCGATTTCATCAAGACACAATTTTTTTTAGGTTTGGATTACTGAATTTTATTATCAATGAACAAGGGACACATTTGTTCAATCATAATTTGTCTTCCCTCCATTGGAAGTATGGAGTGAAAGATACAAATTCAACACGAAACCACCCCAAATCAAATTGTGAGGATGATGTTTCAAATCTGGAGTTGAAACAAATTTTGTTGAAAACCGTGTAGACAAATAAGAAGGATTGAATAAATAGTTTGGATGATGTTATAAGGGATTATAGGATGGAATAAAAGAATCCCATCTGTATTTAACCATTTTATATTATTTTTGGGAAAGCCTTTCATCTCCTCATAGAGGTTATGTATCAGAAATATTGGGCTATAAAAATGTGCTACATAGATTTTCCCCAAACTTGTGGTCAAAGGAAGTTGAAAATTCAGGATCTTGAGAAGATTTGATTGTCATAATATGATAAATAAAGGCTATATAAAGAAAGATCGAAACAAAATAATGATTAAATTATCTAAAAAGGTATTTTCTTTTAACTGACATAATTCTTCTCTACAGTTCAGATTGAAGTTCATTCCTGGTATGTTTTGTTCTAGATGGTTGGTCCCTTATGTTGTATCTCATGCTTTTCCTCATGGTGTAGTGGAGGTCACTCAAGAGGAAACAAGAAGAATATTTATAGTCAATGGTTAGTGGTTTAAATAATAATTTTGGGGATTCCTAACACAAGTAGTTGATATCATCACACTACATGATCCTATAATCACTTGAAAACATCATGTTATCCCTTACCCTCTCACTTTTATACTATTTTTCCAAATTTTAATTCTATATTTCATGGGAATTTTAACAATTCCTAGATTCACATTGAGGAAAATATAACATTTTTAGTGTGGGTAAGGGGATGACATTTTGGGTAGGTTCCTTAGGATTTTTTGGTGTTTCATATTTTAATTTTTATTAAAACAAATCAAAGAAAAAAAAACTCATTTCACATGACCATTAAATGTATGGATATGATTGAGTTTGCATATTTAATTTTTTCAATCTCTTGGGAAGCATGTTAATCATGATCATGTTTTTATCTTTTTTTTCGATTTTTTGGAAAATGGAAGTTGGTCAATAATATGTTTGATTGTGTCTTTATGAAGCATTTGAGATTTTTGATATCACTCACTGTAGGGAATTTTTTCCAGAACCATTTAATTTAATTTATCCAGTCACATCATGAAAAATCAGGACTTGTGAGTTTCTCTTACCAAATTGATGATATTTTAAGGTTAAGTAATCCTTTTCATCTTATAACATGGTATTTCCAAATGATAGTTTCTATTTCAATCATTTTCATTAATGTACTATATTGAACTATGAGTGTGTACCTAATATCCAACTATTGTACACCCTGAAAGAAAAACAAAATAAAAAAACCAAAAAAAACAATAAAAAATCAATAAATAAGGGAGTGAAAAAATATACAATGTGTGGGGATATATAGGTCAAGAACTCAAATTTTGACATATGGGAATGCTTAAATGAGTGAGATTTGGAATTTGATTGAAAACGATGATGAATTGGTTTGATTGAATTTAATTATGTTAGAATATAAGTTTTTATTGACCTAAATATACCAGATAAAGTGTGGAGAAACAAGTTTGAAATGATTGGCACACAATCACATGAAGAATTTTTGGAACAATTTACTTATAAGACATTTTCACCTTATCACTGTCATTTTTATCATTGGATTTTGTTTTGATAAATTTTTTGAGATATTTAGTTCTTGATTTTTTGAGATTGACTTATTTTTTGTGAATATTTATATGCTCATATTGCCATCATGGATTGAGAAATTTAAACATGCATCATTTTCTGGATTACATGAAATGAGTTTTTTCCTGGGATTTAAAAAGGGTAAGTGTGGGAGAGTTTATAATAAATGTTTTGGTTGAATATTTGTTTTGTATTAATTGATATAATTTCCCCAAATTAATCTTTTTTGGATTATTTAATGGGAAAATGTGTTTTGGTATTGAAATTGGAAATTTCATGGAAATTAGTTTTTAAATTTTTTTTAATAACACCATTTTCCATAACATGTTTTACATTCCACAGTTTGATTTGATATTTTACATTAATAATATCATCTAAATTTCCTAAATTTTATATTCATATGATTATATTAGGATAACATATTTTGAGGGAAAAAATGGGAATTAATGAAGTGATGAAAATAATTTTGAAGAATAGAACCCACATTACTAAAGAATTCATAACTTCTTTATTAGTTATTTTCATCAGAAAAAATTTTGGGATAAGTTAAAGGACTCACTTATTAGGATTTCATTAAACTGAAGTGACACTTGGTTTGAAATGGAACACTGTAAAAAATGAGGATAAGTATGATGTAATATTTAGAGACTAAATGAAACATGCACCTTTTTTTTAATTTGAAACCCAGCCCTCACAAACTACAATTAAATGAAATTTTCACTCATTGGGAGGGATGGAAAATGATTTGTTAAGGTTTGGAATAAATTGTTTCTTCTGGATACATATCCCAGACCTTGGAATAAGTAAGGCTTTGTGCAAATATCTCTTTAAAGAAATCTCTCCTCTCCCACCTCCACATTCTATTTCTTTGTTTACATGCTTGTAACCTCACTTTTTATTTAATAAAAAATCAGTGCTATTATCTTTTCATCTTAGTATTTTTCTTATTGATGCTATAAAATTAGAGTACAGAAAATATTGTGTGTTTCCCAATCAATCCATTGCTTATGCAAGATGTCTCCATAATGACAACTCCACCCATGGAAGAGTGATTTGATTCATAGTTGATCTAACCCCTACCCCCTTAATTTATTTACATTGAATCGATAAAAATAGTTTTATTCCTAAATTATGATAAATTAAATTATTTTTAATTACTATGTTACTTGATCAACTTCCACTTGACCATGTGGTTAGACTTGTGTGAATCGTGTGAGTGAAACTTCAATCGAAAAATCCAATCAAATTGGGATATAATTTTAGGGTTCAAGTATCATAAAAAATCAATTAATTCTAAACTTCAGGGAGTATATTTTTCCCTAATTTTCCATTGAACATAATATGGATTTTGGATCACAATAAAAGTAGGGTGGTGTGATTGGAAGTCCCAAAGTTGAAATAAGGCTCATTTGTCCAATATTTTTGGTGATGTTAATTTCCATAGCGTCCAGGGGTTGACAAGGTTATGGGATAACAATTGAATTAATTATAATTATATAGGATAATGATAAATAAATAATCAATTGGTATATTATATAAAATACATCTTCTAGTATTAGAGTTTTTAAGGAAATTATGTCCTTGACTGTTCCTTCTCATTTTTTTGTTTTGTGCATTGTTTGAAAATAACACCCAACCCCATATTTTGTCATTTTTTTCATATTTTCATCATTTATTAAATAAAAGTAAGTGTTTTAATTAAATTTCTCCTTGTGATAATTACTTAGGTCAACCATTGTGTCTAAATTAGTAAAATTACAAATATTTTTGATAGTGTGTGTGACAAAGCTCATCAAATTAGCACCACTATTTGGGAGGAAAGTGTTTTATACAAAATATTTAGGTAAGTTCTTTGTTCTTATTTATTACTTGGTTTCTTCTATTCTCCTACCTTTAATTTTCTATTATTCCTTCCCCACCTCTTCTTTATTGGACTATTAAGTCAAACCATATTTAATGATATTATGGCTGGCTACTTTTTGTTTCACTCTAATTGATGACATGATCCAACCCTAATGTTCATTTGGAACTAGAACCTGAGGTAGAATTAATATTTAAGACTCGAATAAAAATATATCATAATTTAAGAAGTGTCTAAATTTCCACATTTCATTATTTATGTCAGTCTGATCATAGAAATACTGATATCTCATCTCAAACAAAACAAAATTTCTAAAAAAGGGATGCAAACAATAATGAACATGAAAGAACCATTAGAGTGTTGGCTAAACCAAATGATAATTATAAACCAATATGAATTTCATATCCAAATCCCAAATCCTAATTTTAGAAAAATATGGGTAATTCTACTTCTCTAAAAAATTAAAGGCCTCTACAGTGAGGATCGAATTAGACATATAAAGGAATTAAATACAGTTTGAAAAAAATTTTATACCAAGGAATGTCTTTGAAGAAAAAATTAAATTAAGGGAACTTCCATTCTAACATTATGGGACAAAAAAATATTGGATGTATTACCTATAGCCTAAAGATATTACATAATGGAATTATTTAAAACAACTTTGCTTAGGTAGATTTATTATATCATTAAGGTGCACAAGAATTCGAAAGGAGATATCATGAATCATGAATGTAGAGGGAGAGTCTATGTTTGAGTACTCAGAGCAGTTAATGATGTTATGTGAAAGTTTTACACGTCACTAAATTAGTGAGAAACTTCTCATCCTATACATCTATAGAGGCCTCACTACAATGGAGTGGAGAATGGTGTATGTGGTAGTAAGAGAAACATTAATTAAAAAACTCTAATGGTTGTTCAATCATTGATAAAAAATACGGAACAAAACTATCAATAATTAAGTGATTAAGGCACAATGTATATAAGGGGAGTACATAAAATAATTCCATCTTATCTTGATAATAATTTAACTAATACATAGTTGGATGAGTTAACCTCTATATCCAGGAATATTTAATTAGACCAAAAAGTTTTTCCCCACTCTAGTGAAGCTCTATGGAATTTGTACTACACCAGACCATCTAATAGATTGTTTCCCACAACTTCAAGAGACCAAGGATTGTGCATTAGTGTTCCCAAGGAGACTATTTCAACAAAAATATTTACCCCCACAAAATAAGTATGATTTCTTTACCCCAACATATAATCAAGGATGGAAGGATCACTTGGATACGTGGTATGATTGTGAACAACAAAAAGGGATCATTTTTATCAAAAATTTTGGAAACCTCCACCTTACCAATAGGGATTTCAACAACCCCAAGGATATTTGAAGCCCTAAAATAAAAATGTTAACAAAAATGGTATCACCAACCAATGTTAGTTTCTAAAAATAATGGTATTTTGAAACAAATTGTTCTTAATCAATAAAATGAGTTAAAGAGTCAAGGAATGAAGTTGAGGTAGCTAAAGATGAAAATGAGGTAGATTTCCACCGCCCTCTATGAAATAGTGAGAAATAACTCTAGATACCTATCCTACCAAAAGAATATTAATATAAAGGGGAATTTTACTACCATCATATTGAGGAGTGGGAAGAAACCAAGTAAGTTAATTGTTCCTAGAAGTCCACCTAGATTCACCAAACTGGAGAAGATTCTCCCATCATAATCGGTATTTTATCAACCAACAGAGAAAGGAAAAGATAATATGAAAATTTATGATATTACTCCTAAACCCCTTCCCATTATAGATAGAGTTGTAAAAACCAAAAATACGGCTAGAGAGGTAATAAAAAATAGGGTTTGGATACATTCAAGCGCATTGAGATAAACATCCTACTTCTTGAGGCCATTAACAAAATACCATGGTATACCAAATTCCTAAAAGATCTGTGTACTAATAGAATAAGGCTCAAGTGAAATGAGAGGATCAATCTCTTAAGGAATGTGTCGACACTCATTAAACCAACTCTAGAAGTTTCGACAAAGTGCAAGGATCCAATGACATTCACCATACCATGTATCATAGGGGAGTAACACTTTTTCGATGCTTTATGTGATTTGGGAGCTTTAATAAATGTGATAATTCACTATGTATTATCTTCTTGATATTTTGGTGAGTTGAAGCTAATAAGAGTGGTGGTGCAGTTGGTGAATAGTACTAAAGCATATCCAGTGGGTGTCCATAAGGATGTACTTGTTTGGGTAAGAGAGAAGATCTTTCCAGTAGATTTATACTTTCATAACATAGAAGATTATCTTTAATTTCTCATGATTCCATTATATTAGGCATTAACTTCTTAAAAAAACTATCATAAATTTCCAGGAGGGTAAACTTTCAATTGATTTTAGAGATAAAGTTGTGATATTTATTGTTATGGACTATAATAATTACCCCTTAAAAGACTATTCTACTTTTTTATCTTCCATTTTAAGTAAAAAGGAAAAACCCCTTACTGGTTCTATTTTTATGTATAATATCACTTCCACACCTATTTCTAATGCACTATCCTCTCTTTAATGTGATTTTTATGAGGGATCATATTTTTATTTTGATCATGTTCACTCTGATTATAACATCGATACTGAGTATGTTGATTGATTTGCAGAATTATTCTCTAATTTTGATAATGAATATTTAGATACAGATGTTCATTGTGAAAATATTTTTGTTCCTTCAATGTCTACATCCATAAAACACCCACTTAATTGTAACTCAAACCATTGACACCAGATCTAAAATAATCATATATCATGAGTGTTCAGAGATTACTTATTATAATTTCTAACAATCTCCCTTTTGAAAATGAATATTTTTTTTAAATATTTTCAGGGAGAACATTAGGAAATTCGGCTAGACCTTGGGTGACATATTTGGTTTTAGAACCTCTATTTTCATGCATAGGATTATTTTGGAGGATGAGGATAAACTAATAAGGCAACAATAATGAAGACTTCATAAAACTCTTCTATAAGTTGTGAAAAATGAAGTTGAAATTTTTTTTGAGGTATGTATCATTTATCATGTTTCGAATTCCTAGTGGGTGAGCTGTATCTAGGTAATTACAATGAATATTGGTGTTACTATTTTTATAACTGAGAGGGAGGAGTTTGTTCAAACAATGTGGGAAAACAGTAAGCATGTGTGTATTGATTATAGAAAACCAAGTCAAACTGCTCTCAAAGACAATTTCCCCCTCCCATTTATTGATAAAATGATTGAGATTCTTGCTGGGGGGAAACACTATTAGTTTTTGGATAGAGTGTTTGGTTATTTTCAGGTCCCTTTTACTCCATAGGATCAGGAGAAGACTACGACCAATTTTCCTTTCAATACCTTTTCCTATTAGATGATTCCATTTGGACTTTTCAATTCCCATAGTAACTTCCAAATATGCGTGGTGGGTACTTTTTATGATTTTCTTGAGACCCACATAGTGGTATTTCTAGATGATTTTACAGTATATATATCCTCATTTGATGAATGTATATTTACTTTTTGAAATGTGTTGAAGCATTGTATTGAGAATAATCTGGTCTTGAACTTTGAAAAATGTCATTTCATGGAAGATCATGGAATTTCCTTAGGGAATATAGTGTCAAAACATAGAATAGAGGTTGATAGATATATGGTCAATATTATTTTATCCCTACCCTATCCTTCATGTGTGCATGATGTTAGATATTTCCTATGGTAAAGGGTATTTTATCTGTGATTCATCAATGATTTCAGTACGATTGCTCTTCCTTTATTATGATTACTTCAAAAGATTTCTTATTTTTGTGATTGATGATTCTCGAATGGTTTAATTTGAGGAAATAAATAAGGGGATGTCCAGTCATCCTATAATACATCCCCCATGGTGGGACATTTCATTTGTGCTTATATATGATGCTAAAAACATCAAAGTTTGAGCTGTCTTGTCACAGAAGGTGGAGGGATGTTCACATGTGATTGCTTGTGCTTTGAAAACATATGATTTAGCCCAATAAAATGATGAAACCACAAAAAGGGAGTTTCCATCCATCATATTTTCTATATATAAATTCCATTCATATTTATTGGGCTCTAAAGTAGTTGTTTTTTCTGACCATGTAGTTTTTGAGGTACCTCTTGAAGAAGCCATATAAAAATTACAGACTTATCTGATGGATTATCCTTCTTCAAGAATTATATATAAAGTTAAAGTATAAGAAGGGTTTTGAGAACATGGTAGAGAACCGCATGAGTTGGATTAATCACACAATATAGGATAACACCTTGGACCAGGTACCAATTTGTGACACTTTTCCTAATGATCGTCTTTATGCACTCTTAGGTATGAATCATTGGTATAAGGATTTAGAGATCTACCCTATTTCCACTGAAATTCCTTCAAATTTAATGAAAAATCAACTCTTAAAATTTAAGAGTGATTCACTATTTTATGTGCGAGATGATTCTTACCTCTGGTGCATGTGTAGTGATCAATTTATTAAGAATTGTTTTCCAGATCATAAGTTTCAGTCTGTTATGAATTTCAGATATACACATTCATGAAGAGACACTCTGTATCCCAACGAAAAGCTAGGGAAGTCTTAGACTATGTATTATATTGGCCTAGCATATTCTATGATGCTCATGTGTTTTGCAAGTCTTGCTCAAATTTCCAGCACACTAGCAATATTTATAAGAGACATGAGATTTTTAAATAGATCATATAATTATGTGATATTTTTTATGTATATGTTGTTGATTTTATGTTTCATTTTCCTAGTTTATTTGGTCTTTTATATATTTTGATTTATGTTGATTATGTTTTCAAATGGGTTAAGGCCAAGGTCACCATGACTAATGACTCTCATATTGTAGTAGATTTTGTTAAGATATTTTTTTTTTGGAGGTTTGGAGTAATGAAGGTCATCTTTAGTGACCAAGGGACACACATTTTCAATCAGAGTTTGGCTTCCCTCTTTTGGATGCATGGGGTGACATAAAAAACATCAACACCATACCAAACCTAAGAAAATGGCAAGGCTGAGGTTTCAAATAGGGACTTAAAACAAAATTTGGAGAAAACCCTGAAGTCGAATCAGAGAGATTGGAGAAATCATTTAGATGATCTTATATGGGCTTATAAGACATCATACAAGACTACCATTAGTATATAACCATTTTAGATTGTTTTTTGGAATGCTTTTCATCTCCCCATGGAGGTTGACCATCAAGAATATTTTGATATAATGATGTGAAACATAGATCTAACCCAAGATGGAGTTCAACGGAAGCTATAAATTAAAGAGTTTGAGGATATTAAATTTTCATCATATGATATCTCAAGGCATGATAAGGAAAAATAAAAAGAACCTCATGATAAAATGATTCAAAAAAGAGAGTTTTTTTTTTCAGAAAAAAGTTCTTCTCTACAGTTCGCGATTGAAGGGGATGGCTGGTAAGATGTTTTCTATACTATTGGGAACTTATGTGGTATCTCATTTTTTTCTTTATGGTGTAGTGGAGGTCACTAAAGAGGAAATAGGATGGAGAATTACAATCAATGGGAATCGATGGAAGTAATACTCTGAGGTATTCCTAGCACATGTATTTGATATCATCACACTATACAAGCCTATCATCACTTGAAAACATCAGGTTTTCCCTTACTGTCTCTCTTTAATATTATTTTTACTAATTTTAATTCTCAATTTTATGGGAATTTTATAAATTCGGAGAGTTAAATTGAGGAAAATGCAATATTTTATCTTTGGAGGAGGGAATTTCATTTTGGGTAGATTCATTAAGATTATTCTTTTTTCTGTTTCCTATTTTAATTATTTTTGTTTAAAAAAATTAAATCAAAGAGAAAAAAAATTTACATGCCCATTACCTTCAATGGAACAGATTGAGATTTAATGTTTTATTTTTCAAACCTCATGGGAATCATGTTAAGCTTGGGAATGTTTTCATCTTGGTTTGTCGTTTTTTTTGAAAATGGATGTTGGTCAATGATAAGTTTGATTGTGTATTTTTGAAGACTTTGTGATTTTGGACATCATTAATTGTGTGAAATTAGTGGGAAAACTATTTCATTTTATTTCTCCCTTCATATAACACAAAATCATGAGTTGTGACTTTATCTTATCGAGTTTAAGGTATAGTTAGGGTAAGTAATAATTTTTTGCTGATAACATGGTCTTTCCATATGTTCATTTCTAATTAGATCATTTCCATTTCTATACTAGTTTGAACTAGATGTGTACCTAAAATTAGATTTTTTTACTCCCTAAAAAAACAGTCAAAAAATTAAGGGAGTGAAGAAATGTATAACATGTGGGGATATTTTGGTCTGGAGATCGAGGTTTGACTTTTGGGAATGATTAAGTGACAGGGTTTGGTAATTTTATTTGAAATTATGTTGAATAGGTTTTGTGGAAAATAATAAGCTAAGAATATTTTTTTTATTCACTTGAATATACTAGATAAAGTGTTGAGATGCAAGCTTTAGATTATTGGCACACACACACACATGAGGAATTAATGGAATGGTTGACTCATAAGATGTTTTCACCTTATTAGTGTCATTGATATCAATGGATTTTGTTTTGATAGAATTTTTGGGAAATGTACTTCTTGATTTGTTGATATTGTATTATTTTTAGGGAATCTTTTTATGTTCATATAGTCATCATGGATTGAGAAATTTCAACATGCATCATTTTATAGATTACACGGTATAAGGTTTTTTCACAGAAGTATAAAAGGGTAAGTGTGGGATAGTTTCTAATTCATGTACTAATTTAATACCATTTTTATATTAATTTATATTATTTCCCCACATTAATCTTTTTTGGATGATTTAATGAAAAAACGTGTTTTGTGCTTAAATTGGGAAATTTCTTTAAAAATATTTTTTATCATTTTAATATAACCATGGTATTTTTGTATTAATTTTGTTGATGTAAAAAAATTTAACTTGACATTTTATATTATGATTCACCTCTAAATTATGTATATTTTTTATCGAGAACATGATAGTTGGATTATACATTTGGAGGGTAGAAAAATGATCATTAGTGAAGGGATGGATATAATTTGGTAGAATGGACCCCACCTCCATAGAGTAGCCATAACTTCTTCATTACTACTTTGATTAGTACTGAGTTTTGTTATGAGTTAAATTAATCATTTTTGAGAATTTCATTCAACTGTAGTGACACTTGGTTCACAAGGGAAGGTGGTCTAAAATGCAGATCAATATGATGTAATTTTTGGAGACCAAATGATGCATGTATCATTTTTAGATTTTGAAACCCTACCCATCACAAACTCTATTGAAAAGATATTTTTACTATTTGGGAGGTTCGGTAGGGGATTTTAATGGAATATCAAAAAAGGTATCTCTTAGATACATATCACACCTATTGGAAGGAGTAAGGATTTTTGAACATATCTACTCTGAGAATGATCTCCTCTCCCACATACACATTATTTTTTTTCATTTTTTTACCTAGAAGTTTCTTTCAATAAATATTATGTGTTTTTATCTTTTAAAATTACTATTTTTTATTCCTGTTTCTTTAGTCTAAGAGTGGAGACAATATTGGGTGTTTCTATTTCAATCTATTAATTATGAAAAACATCTCCACGATAACAACTCCACCCATGGAAGAGTTATTTTGTTCATAGTTGATCTAATCCCTACTCCATTAATTTATTTACTTTTAATAAATCAACATAATTTAACTAATAAAATGTGATCAATTAATTGAGTTTTAATTTATAAGGAACTCTATTTACTTTCACTTGAACATGATGTTGGACTTGTGTAAATCGTTTGAGTGAAACATTAATCACAGAATCCAATCAACCGTTTGATAGAATTATAGGGTTCAAGTATCATAAAAAACTATATTAATTCTCAAACCTAGGGAGGAGATTTATCTCTATTATTACATTGAAAATAAGTTGTTTTTGGTCACAATCAAAGAAGGGTTCTGCGATTGGAAGTACCAAATATGAAATAGGGATCATTTTTACAATATTTGAGGCTGTGTTAATTTCCATAGTGTTTAGGGTTGACAAGGTTAGGGGATCACAATTGAATGAATTCGAATAATTAAGAAAAAGATAAATGAGTGGTGAAGGGTGTAGATTAGATTAACTAAGTCTTCTCTTATTATTGTTTTTAAAGAAATTGTTTCCTTAACTTATTTTTTTATTTTTTTATTTTGTGTATTTTCTAAAATTAACAACCCCCTTTATTTTTTCATTTTTCACTTATTTTGTTGGTTTCTCAAATCCTATAAGGGTTGTTTAATTAACTTCCTCGATGAGAGAATGACTAAGGTCAGCCATTTTTCATAACATAGTAATATTTAAAATATTTTGGAGAGTTTGTGCAGAAACTCTCATCAATCCCCTTAGTACTAGTTATTTATCTCATCTATAAACCAAAAACATATCATTTGTACATCTCAAGTATTTCAAGATAGTTTTTACAGATTCCCAATGCATCTCTTCTATATTTTCTTAATATATTCCCAAAAATACTAATGAAAAGGATACAAAAAACCTTGTACGAATTATGGAATGAAATATTGATATCACTACTCAAGAATAATGGATTATAATAATTCTTTCAATAACCTCCAATTTTTGTGGAGACATCTTCTTGGAAAGATTGATACCATGTAACATTGGCATAAAACCTCTATTAGATTGTTCTATATTTTACCTTTTGATTACCTTGTCAATATATATATTTTGACTTATCCCAAGAAGCCTTTGATATATATCTTTATAGATTATGATCTCTAAAATTTAGTCCACTTCGCTTAAGTCTTCCATGGAGAAGCATTCATTTAACCAAGTCTTAACTAACTGTAAGAATTGTACTTAATTTCCCCTAATTAATATTTCATCACAATAAAATATATTGAAAATGATTTCATTCAAACTAACATTTTTGTAGACACATGGATCACTTTTATTCTAAATAGAACCAATTTCTATTATGGCCTCATAAAAATTAATATTCCCTGATCATGATGCCTACTTCAATCTATAAATGGACCTTTGTATATTTTTTACATTATTAGAACTACTTTAATTAATAAAAACTTTGGGTTGAGAAATAAATACATATTGAACCAATATACCTTTAATAAAATTTGTTTTGACATCCATTTTCATTATTTCATAATAATGAAAGGAATCAATTTCATGTAATATTCTAATGGACATCAGTATTCAGGAAAAACTACTCTTTATTACATATTAACTAATGATTTGTTATATAAGACTACACTTAATACCACCAAACAGATTGATAATTCTAGTGTATTAGGAATTTGGTACATTAAATAACAACTAAAATAAAGGAATTCATTATCTTTATTGAAAAAATTATTAACATGATCATATTATTTCTTCATACATAACCCTCCATGGGATAACCTGGGGACATAAAGAAGAAAGTGGTGAGAGATGAAACTCAGTAAGAGAATAAACATTTAATAACATGAAGAGAGTAATAAGTGTTAGACTATAGGCATATTAATGGGTCATAAAAGGGGAGAGAATCATAAACATGAACAATAAGACCTGATATAACATTATAATACAAAGTCAACATGGGAAATGGTGAACCAACTTAAAAAGATACATCATAAACATAGGTCAAGGATAACCACCAAGAAATTATTATAAAAAAAGTAACATTATATATTAGTTTCAGTCCCTAATCCCTTTCTGGATTTATAATGATACTAAATCAATAACAAATGCATTGGACTACTATATAATTTCGAGCACACACATCACTTTCATTTCATTCTCATGATTATGTCTTCCACATAGATCATACAACATGGATTCATTCAACATAATATTTTATTCCATGATAAATGAGTTTGGAATAGGTACATTATGGTACCCAATAAAAAAAATTATATGTTCATAAAGGTGAACACCCTTGATAGGAAATGGGTACAAGTATTTGATACACAATAATTTTCCATGGAAAATCATGGTCGAATTTTTACAGCATAAGAGGGGCCTATAAATGTTCATGGAAGGTCTTGATGAGAGTGAAAGGGGTTTCTAATAATTTAGTAATAATAGGGTATGTAAGGGTGATATATGAGAGAATATAATAACATTATTAATTGGAGAAAAAAAAATAAGATAAGGAATATACTTGAATAAACATGACAATATAAATAACCCTTTCCCTGAAAGTGTGACTCTAAATTATTGGGAAGAGCTTATTGAGAGCTTAGTTGAACTTTATGATGAATATAGAGAGGTTATATACTATTAAAGATGTTATATAATGATTTTCAGTGAAGTTAAATGAGAGTATGTTTGGGTTTATATTGGAAATGTTTGAATAATGCTCTACCCTTTCTCAAACATAGGTTTTGGAATCTATGTAATAAAATAAATAAAACCACAAAAAATAAAATGGTGTTTTATATAGTTTCAAATAAAAATTAAGAGATTTAATTATTTTATAAATCCAATAGATAAATTTATAAAAATAACACCCTTATTTATTTGTAAGTGAGTGATAATCTTTAAAAAATTATTTTAAAACCATAAGATATATTAATAGTTTTGGTGTATTCATAAAGGCTTTATAAAATTAATCAAATAAACATAAAATAACAATATTTTAATGGTAAAATATATATTTGTTCATGGAAACCCTTTATATTATTTATTATATCACTTTTGGATCATTATGCTATTATATTACACACCATAAATGTATATGGTATTCAATTTTTACCTAAAAATTTTACTCTCTCATAGAATTATGAAAAAATCACCATTGGATAATTTTAATATTCATATTCCAAAAATAATATTCATTTTATCAAAATAATTTTCTAAATATGTTTATGTTCTCTTTTAAAACAATCATTGACCTTTATTGAGAAATGCTGGGGGTTTTTATGGCAATAATAGTTTTCAAAACCTTTTAAAACTTACATTTGAATTCATAAATATTATATGATAATTTATATTTAATAAAAACCATTTAATAATAATATATTATTAAAACATAAGTTATTTTAAAAATCTATTAATTCCTCAACATAAAATTCTTAACTGAAATTGAATACTAATTAAAAATAATTTTTTTGTTTTATTGTATAAAAATTAAAATCATTTATAAAGGGATTATAAGAAGAGAATATGAAAATTATTATATTGGAAATAAAATATACATATTTATTTTATTATGGTCTTGAATATATCCCTTTAATACACCAAAAAATTCTTTGAGGGTAAGGTACGTGATAGAGAGAATTTCATTAGGTGGTTCGACGTATATGGTTTGGGACATGACCTTGATATGATTGAACTTCTCTCATGAATGGGTTCACTAATGCTTAAGTTGTTTAATCTAATCTTGGGATTGCTCAAGGGGAAATCCCAGTGATGATATCTCCCTCGGATGCAGGATAAACTGTATTCTAAAGGTATTATCCAACTTGTTAAGGCTATCACTTACTTTTTATATGTTAATTGGATTTGTTAAAATCCTATATTTATAATAATCATGTGATCCCTATAAAGTGACTATATTATAAATGGTAAAGATAATTAACAGTATTTGAAATCTGATTGTCTATAATAAAAACAAATAAGTGTTTGTGTATTCTATATCCAAAATATATAATAAGGCATTTAATTAAATCATAAGTGGAATATTATTTATAACAGTTCAGGTCATTACAATCTTCCCCCTTCAAAAATTTCACCCTCAAAATTTTTATTACACACACTAAAAAAATAAAGGTAATTCTATTTCATCATTTCCTCTAGTTCCCATGTTTTTTCTTCAAACATGTGGTTTCTCCACTATACTTTTACTAGGTGAATTGTCTTGTTACAAAGAACTTTATATCTACAATCTAAAATCCTCACCAATTTCTCCTCATAAGAAAGATCATTCTCAAATGGTAGCACCTCTAGACTGAGTACATGTGATGGGTCTAGTATGTACTTCCTCAAGAGGGATACATGGATTACATCATGTACTCGAGATAGGTTATATTGGTGTGTTAGTCAATAATCCACCACTTTGATGTTATTAAGGATATGAAAGGGGCCAATGTATCTTAGACTAATATTTTTATTCTTCCCAAATATTATTAATTTATTACATAAAGATATTCATAAGAATGCCAGGTTTTTAAGATCAAACTATAGGTCTCATCCATGATTTTTATTATAGCTATTTTTTGACTATGAGTAGCCTTGATGTGGTGGAGAATGGTCTTGAACTTTTCCACCATTTCCTTGACCATATTAGGACCTAACAGTTTTAATTCCACTACTTTATCCCAACATGCAGGTGTTACGAACCTCTTACTATAAAGGTCTTCATAGGGATCCATTTAGATGCTTGAGTGGAAAATGTTATTGTATGGGAACTTGACCAGATGATGATGTTTCTCCCATCATCCATTGAATTCAAATAAACATGGTCTCAACATGTCCTCGAGTGTTTGGATTGTATGCTTATAATAGAAATTAGTTTGAGGGTGATTAGCCGTGATGAAGTTCAGCTCAGTATTTAGAGCATGTTGGAGACTATTCTAGAACATAGTGGTAAATCTTGGGTCTCAATCTGATACAATCGATAGTGGTTTTCCATGAAGCCTCACAACTTATCTAATGTATATCCTTAAAAGATTATTAAGTTATAAATCCTCTTGAATCAAAATGATGTTTTAACTCTTTGTAGGATGATCCACCATAACCCCGATAGAAATATTTACTCTTGATATCTTTGGAGGAATAGTGAAAATGGACATGGTGATATTTTCCCATATCCACGTCAGTATGGATAATGGTTGCATCATCCCCTTGGATTTTTCCTTTCCAACATCACTTTTTAAGATACAAGTCATCTTGATATATATTCCATGATCTTTTTATTCATATTTTCCCACCAGTAGTGGTCTTAGATATATTGACACCTCTTCATGCTTTCAATATGGGTGTAGAAGGTTGAGCTATGTGAATCATCCAATAGATACTTATTTAATACATGATTTTATGGTAAACATAACCGTGACCCAAATCATACAACATATTATTAATTAACCCTAAACTTATAGGAATTACTTTTTCTTATAGTTTCAAATTTCTTATAAATTCCCACACCATCACTTTGATAATCCTTTATTCTAACTAGAATTGATTGATGAAAAGTCATTTGTGAAAGGTTTTATGAAGTTTCTATCCTTTATAATCACCATGCCCATCCTTTTTAAACCTAACAATATCAGATCCTTCTCAATTCTCATCAATTATAATATTTTCGGATCCCTTCTACTTAGAGAATCTACCACTTTATTCTTTTTTCCAGGATGCTATTTAATTGAGAAATCATAGTCCTTGATCATCTCTAACCATATTTATAGGCGTATATTCATATTTTTCTATGTGAATACATACTCAAGAATTTTATTATCCATATATATTTCAAACTTATCCCGAAAGAGATAATTCTTCCGTATCTCTAACATGAAGTTCAATATAACCAACTCTATAAATTGTGTTGGGTAGCTCTTCACATGAACATTCAAATTACTTGAAGCATAGGCTATCACTTTTTCATTCTGTGTTAACAAAAAACCCAAGAAATTATTCAAAGCATCACTGAATTCCAGGAAAATGTATCTACTTGAGGGTTCTATGAGTACTAGTTTAGTAGTAATCAAAAAAATTGACTCCTTGAAGTACTCCTAACATTTATAATTCCATGAAATCTTGACTCTATTTTGAGTTATCTTGGTTAAAGGATTTTAAAATCATAAAAAATTTCTCACAAATTGATGATTGTACCAAGATAATCCAAATATACTATAGATATTTGTCCCAAATGTTGGCCTTGACCACCCTTCAATTGATTCTATAAATGAAGGGTCCAAAAATATCCCACTACTTTTGATAATATTCCCAAATAATGAGACTACCTTCAACTAGAACCCATAATTACCATACTTGGAATAAACTATATCCTTTTATAGAGTCTTTATCATAGTTCTCAAATGATCCTCATGATCCTCCTTCATTTATAGTGTATTATAATATCATCTATAAAGACTACCAATTTTTCTCCAATTAATCTCTAAATACCCTATTTGTAAATTATATAATTATTTCTATAGAATTAGTGATTCTTAATATCATTACTTTGAACTCATAGTGACCAAACCTTGTGTGAAAAGTAGTCATGGGGATATCCCCCTTATTCACAATAACAGGTAATATACATACCTCATATCCATCATGGAGATTTATTATGAACCACTTATCTAATCAAACAAGTCATCAATCCATAGTGGAGGATACATGTTATCTATCGAGATCTTATTGAGCTCATTATAATGAATACAAAGGTGCATTGACCCACCCTTCCTCTTGATGAAGAGGAATGCTTCACCTCATGGTGAAGCACATGGGCATACACGCCCTTTATCCAAATTACCATGTAGTTAGTTTTTCAGCTCCTCAAGTTCCACAACATCCATTCTATATGATGTCTTCGATAATGGTAATGCCCTATATTCTTCAAGAAACACATAAGTGTATTATATCACAATGGTCATTTCTTGAAGGATGGACCTTTAATTAGACTCAATCATTTTAGATAGATATTTTTCTCCTAGAGAAAATATATCCAAGCTTGATATGTTGGGGGCAAAGAATATCCATCCCCCTCCTTGTAGTTGTATAGAATCAAGGGATGATTCATAATATAGAGTGATTTTCTTATCATAACAATTTATGTCGGCTCTATATAGGGAAATCCAATCCATGCCTAAAATTTCATTAAATTACATGCAAGGGAGTATGAAAATGTTCACTGGGAAGTTTAGTGGACAAATTTTGATAGGGTAGGAGTTATATACTAGATATTCAATAATTAACACATTTTTTATTTTCACTATTAGCTCTACTCCCATGATTTTTGGCGGTTTTTGAATAGTTCTACTAAACATTCATGATATGAAAGAATTCATATAAATAAAATCAAAAAGTAAATTCTCTATTATTAAATGAATAACTATAATACTATTCTCTAATTCATTATTGGGATCCAACTAAACTATTGTGTTGGAATAATCTCTCCGTTACTACATTCGAGGTTGTTGGTTTTCTCTAAAACCCCTACCTTTTTGCATTGGTTAACAAAGTTCCCTAGTTCCTTATAGTTGAGGTAATGAATCACATTAGTAGGTTTCTACCATTGGAAGTTCCTAAATAGGTGTCCTTCATTCTTGTACATAAATAATTTACTTCCACCCTTAGGAAATTTCTAGGGTTCTACTTTCCACACCTTTGAGAAGTGGGATGTTGAAATTTAGTAGCATTATTTTATTTATCCATCAGACCACTATAATTAAAATCTATTTTATACTTATATTCCTTATGATAACCATGAGATTCATTGATCTCCATTTCGACTTTGTGGGAAAATCAGAAAGTTTATTCATAGTTATCACAGTATTGAATCACTAGTGTTTTTGGTAGACTAGGTTTTAGCCCACAAAACAAGCAGTAAAAATTTTATTTAGGGGAAAAAATCTGAAGGTATATCATTCATGTATTTTTATGTTTTCTTCATATGCCTTGATAGATGAATTATCTTTTCTCAAAAGTCCATGGAAATCCCTTTCCATTTTAATTCAGAGGCTGCGTGGAAAATATTTATCAATTTTCATTCTGGGAATTCCTTACTCCCCATCACTTTGATATCTTCCTTAGGTTTTTTATTCTTGATTAATTTCCACCTCTAATTTTATTCTCCCACTATATGATAAATAACTAGTATAACATTCTCTTTTTTATAACAGTGAAGTATGGAGAATATCTTCCCAATGAAGTTGTTCAATTATTCCGAGATCATAGAATCAGAAGGTCCATTGAATGTTGGAGGCTATTTTCATATAGTGGTCTCGATTAAAGGTTGCTATTTCTTTGGGGTATTTGTGTAATCTTCATAATACATGATTTTATTTAGAACCTATGTAATCTAAGATATTGTTGTTATAAAGTTTTCTATTCCTTCTCCTAATGGTTGGGCATCCCCTTGGGGAATTCATCACATTTCCCTTCACATTAATTGTTTACAAAATTCTAACTATTTTCAGGAATTTGATAGAATAATGGAAAACATAAGGATGGTTATTTTAATACTATTAAACATATAAATGGAAATCCATTGGAATAAAAGAGATTAATTATAACTTACATGTATTTACTTAACTTATGAAATTCTAGGATTCTATCTATGTTGTCCATGATCTATTTCCCAAGATACACTCTTATAGGATTGTTCTACCTTAATAATGGTTCATAAAAGGATTATGAATTTTACAAATAATATCCCCCATGGAATGTCAAATTAGGTGTGAATCAAGGCCCATTTTCATAGACAAATTCATGATCGAGTCTAGCTCAATGCTGTGTTTTCGAGTTTTACCCCTTTGTAAATCTATTCAAGAGCCATATCCACTTGTAGTATCCATACATGGATGTATTTTATTGATAAAAGAATTACTCTATACTTACCCAAATTTAGGTATGTTTTCTTATACTTAGGGTTATCCTTAAGGAATTCTTTAGTGTTTTTTAATCCTAATCCCAAAAATAACCAAACATTTCCTTTAATACAAACTATAGAAACCCTTCTCTTTATTAAATATTAATTGATGATTTATTATATAAAAATACACTAAATACAAACCATAATTTTGAGAAGTTTAGTGTGTTTAGAATTAGGTATATTATATAATAATTTAAAACATGGAATACATAATATTTATTGAAAACTTATTTAACATGATCATATTATTTCTTAGTACTTAAAAATGTATGGGATAACATTGGGACATACATAAGAATGGGGTGAGATATAAATACCAGTAATGAAATAAACATGTATTATTATAAATAGAGTAATATATGTCATACAATAGGCATATCAATGGGGTGTAAAATGGGAGATGATCCTAAACATGAACAATAAGACATGATATATCACAATAACATAAAGGAAACATGGGAAATGTTAAAAAAACATAAAACACTGAAAAATAAACATAGGTCACGAATAATTGAAAAACAACATGGTGAGAAATGTCTTCTGATAGATTATGTTCACTCCCTAATCCCATTCATGACACCTCATTAGACTAAAACATTACCCAATTCATTGGAGCACTATATAATTCTAGGCATACCCTTAACTTTCATTTCATTCTAATGCTTAAGTGTACCACATAGATCATACAATATGGATTCATTCATCATCATATTTTATTCCAATATAAAGGAGTGTGTAATGTGTACATTTATGTACCCAATCAAATAAATTTATGTTCATAATGGTGAACACCCTTGATGGTAAATGATTATGGGTATTCACTACACAATTTGTTGGTAAAGAAAATCATAGTGGAATTTTGATAGCATAACGAGGGTGTATAAATGTTCTTGGAAGAGATTTATGTGAGTTCAAGGGGTATATAATCATTTAAAAATAATAGGGAATGTAAGGATGATATGGAATAAGATATCCAAACATTAGTAATTGGAGAAAATGGTATAAGATAAAAAAATATACTCAATTAAAGTGGAGAAATAAAAGAACCATTACCTTGATGGCGAGACACTAAATATTTGAGAATAGATTCTTGAGATCTTAGGGGAACCTTAGTAGGTCTTTGGAGAGGTTAATGAAGATTAATTACATGATCTAAGGATTTTTAGTGTAGAGAAATGGTATCTTTGCTGTGTTTATATTGGAAATGTGTTTGAATTCTTTATCATTTCTAAAACATAGGTTTTGGACCATGTATAATAAAATAAACAAAACAAAAAACCTTATGACGGTTGTTTCCCATGGTTTCCTCAAATTATGAGTAGTTTTAATTTTTTTATAAGGCCATGTTCCAAACATATTAAAATAATACCCTTAATGATGTGGAAGTAACTCATACTCTTAATGTAATTATTTTAACACATTTAAATATACTAATGGTTTTTGAGGATTTATAAAGGATTTATAAAATTATTAAAATAAAAATAAAATAAAATTATTTTCAAGGGAAATTATATATTCGGTCTTGTATACATTTTATAGTATTTATTACATCACTTTTGGGACATTATGATATCATAATATCCACTATATATGTATATGGTATTTAATTTCTACCAAAAAATTTGATTGTTTTATAAAATTAGTGAAAATTCACCATTGGATAATTTTGAAATTATGATTCAAGAAATATTATTCATTTTATAAAAACAAATTTATAAATATGCTTATTATAACTTTTTAAATAAGAATCAGCATTTACTGAGAAATTCTATGTGTTTTGGACAATAATAGTTTTTTAACCATTATAAAAATTACATTTGATTAATAAAAAACATATGATTTTTATATTTAATAAAAATTAATTAATAATAATATTTTGTTAAAATATTATTTATTTAGAAAATATATTAATTCACTACAACAAACCTATTAATTGAAATTTAATAGTAATTAAAAATACAATTTCTTTTTTTTGATCAGAAAATACAATTTCTATTTTATTGTATAAAAATAAAAATCATTTATAATGTAATGATAAGAAAATAAATGAAAATTATTCTATTGAAAATAAAATAAAATATTATTATTATTATGGTATTTATATATATCTATTTATTACACCAAAAAACGTTCTATGGTCATGATGCAGAACAATGATACACTCTCATGGGGTTGTTCAACATACATGGTTTGGGAAGTGATCTCGATGAGTTTGAAATTCATTTATAAATGGTTATAATCATGCATTAGTTATTGGATAACATGTAGAGCTTAGTCAGTGGAAAATACCTGTGATTCTATATCCCTTATAAGCTTAGATAAATGGGATTCATAGGGTATGATCTTGATGGTTGAGGCCACCACTTCCTTTTTCTATGTCAATTATATTTGTTAAAACCCTATATTTATACTAATCACGTGATCACTAATAAATAACCATATTATCAACGGTAAATATGATAAACATTATTTTAAATATTATTAGGTAAAATAAAACCAAATAAGTGAACTTGTTTTCTATATCCATAATATATAACAAGAAATTTAATTAAATCATAAGAGGAATTTTATTTATAATAGTTTGGGTAGTAACATTATCACTAATTTTGGGTAGGTTTCATTGTAGTTTTTTCCTTGAATTTTTCTGAAACCCTTCACTACCAACCACAATTTATATGTATTTAAATTGAAATCCATTTCTAGATTTTTCTTGAATACCCATTTGTAAATAATTTGTTTTATATCTATTGGAGGGTTTTATAAAATCAAAACTTGATTGTGGAACATGGAATCCATTTTAGAATGCATAGAATCTTTCCATTTAGAAATTTCCTTTCATTCTACTACTTCCATGTTTGTTAAGCGTTCATCACTCTCTAAGATTAATGTTTCACCTAAATCATTGATAAGAACACCATATCATTTTGGTTCTCTAACCTCTCCAGTTAACCTAAAAAATACATTTTCCATGGGAACATATTCATCTTCAATTTCTCTTGTGGAGATTATTCCAGTACCAACTCTTGTGCATCTGGAGTATCAAATTCATCAAAGTCTATCTTGATCCCACTATTTCAATTGGAAACAAGTTCCCTTTTTAGTAACATGAAATTTATTTTAATAATAAAATTTCTATACAAAGAGTCATATTGGTAATATAATTTGGTTTATTTTGGATGACCTAAAAAGATGCACATTTTTTGTTGGGATGATAATTTTTCACATGGTATAGTCTTGAAAAAATATTCATATCCCCATACACATATATATGAAAAATTGGGATTTTTTCCATACCAAAACTCACATAGAATCCCATATATTACTTTAGTTTGTACTCTCTTAAGTTTATATACCGCTCTCTTCAATGTTTATCCCAAAAAGGACAATAGAATAGTTTCCTGACTCATCATTTTTATGACCTTGTTATTAAAAGTATGATTCCTCCTTTCAATAACCCCATTAAAACGATTTTTATAAGGAGGAGTGAGTAATAATACTAACTAACACCCCTTTAAGTGATCAATGAATTATTATTTGAGATACCCTTATCCATGGTTTAAGAGAAGTTTTATAATCTTGTTACCAATCTGGTTTTTTATATCATGATGATAATCCTTAAACATATGAAAATAAATTGACTTATACCTCACTAAGTAGATAAAACCATACTAATATAGTAATCAGTAAAATTAATGAAGTATAAAAACCCATTTCATGAAACTAATTGAAACATAGAAAATATATTAATATGAATTAATAATAGTAATTAGGTAGCCCTTACTCCTTTACAAGAGAAGGGAGATTTGGTAATTTTCCATTGAAAACAAGTGTAACATACCTCAAGGGGTTTCAACTCAGTTGAGTCTAGAAAAGCTACTTGATGTAATTTCTATAGACTCCTCTCATTCACCTAACCAAGCTTGGAGTTCTATAGGCAAGTGATATATTAGTCATTTTCACTAGTTTTTTCATTAATTTACATTATAGGGTATACTAGTCCAAGTATATAAAACACATTATTAAAAAAGTGTCTTACTATAACATATGTGATCCTTATAAAAGTGAAAATATTTATTTGAAAACATGAAATAAAATCCCAAGGTATAAAAACTCAATACTAATATTAGGTTTTTTGTAATTGAAGGAACGTAATAAAACTAATTAATTCAAGAACCAAACCACTACTAAAAGTTATGTGATAATATACCACTACCATTGTTACAATTCTCAAACCATTTGGGGACCAAATATCCACTTATCCCTTTAGAATATCTAGGAATCTACTTCCTTCCTATATTTAATACAAATGTGTGGGCCAAATTCTATATCTAAAACCAAAATTTTAGATAAAGACATATTGAGTACAATGAAAAGAATACTTAAAGTAAAATAATCACCTTGATTCCTTTTCCACGATTTGAAATTATTCTTCCAGTGACCTTTCCTGCCCCATGAAAAAGAGATGGGATACTTATTATTTCCCTCCATCTGTATCTTTTGATTTTGGTAAGGATGATGCATTGGTGTCTTTGGTTTGTACTTAGGCTTATTACCCTTATCTTTTCCCTTACACCTCTTTTTCTCTATAAGGACTAAAGAATATTAATTTTCCATATTCTTATCAGCTTGGTGAAATAAATACAAAAGATCTAGGAGTGAATATTTCATGAAATTAAAATTTTAATTAACAATAAAAGCCGAGAATATTGGCGGTAAAGAGGAAATAATGAGATCAGTTTGTAGTTATTAGTTCATATTGAACCCAAGGACTTAAAGTATCTCAATATTCCCAATAATCTTTAGTGAATGAGGCCCTTATTTATTCCCTTACGCTTGTATGAATCTATACAGTGCACTCTATATCTTATACATTTCCTGGATTTCTCTCTCATCGTATAACTACTATAGATGAAATAACATATTGTAGGAATCTTCATCCTCATTCATTTTCTAAAATGACTGGACAATGATGAAAACATGATACACTATACATCTAGTACATCAATTACATTCTCCTTATATTATTATTTATCTCCATTAATTTATCCCTAAGGGGATGTATTAGGAAGTGAGGACTTTAACACATAAGTCTATGTCTCTTGGCATAGTATAATGCGCAAACACCAGTACCACTCTTAGAAATTATAGAATGTTAGGATATTTTAATTATATTGAATTGATCAGAATGATAATGAAATGGTGGTGTTGATTTCCATTTTACTAACAAAAAATAAATATAATAGTAAATACTTTATTATGATTACATTTTAGAAATTTATTATTAATTAATTAAAGCATTAAATTTCTTCATCTATCTGAACAAATTATAGTATCCCACACTACTAGATATAGAATAAACGATTCCTTGAGAATTCTAGTGGAAAGGATTCTTGAACCCCCCCTCACATTCAAATCTATGAATACACCACAACCCGAATAGTTTTAAGGGAGGTAATATACTATACAACAACATTGACCAATGATTTCTTAAATTGTTGAGTGAATTCTCACCTTTTTAGAATTACAAATTTGATTCCCACAAAACATAACCCTTAAATTTGTACCAAGACAGATAAGTTTATTTCATTGATATAAAATTTAGTTAAGTCCACCCATCACTCTTCTAGGAACTCTCCAATAGTATGAGGATCCCTCAACTTGGGCTTATAAGAACCCTGTACACCCGATTTTGTCAAAATTTAGTCTATAGAAGGAGTTCATGACATAAACTTACATTTAGGGATTATTTTAATTCTCAATGATTTAAATACATTTCTATTAAATATGTTAATAATATTTTTTTACACTCAAAACTAAACATGAATTTATATAAAACATTCACTGCATCATGATTTTATTTTATTTTATGTCTTTCCTACAAACATGCACTTTCATAAAATAATAAACAATGTATAAAATAAATAAAGTACCTGATTGATCTTGATCAATTTTTATAGGTTGATCCAGCTAAAATCAATGGATGACCTATGTCCTAGGGGTATAATACCTTAGTTGGTCTTGAATCATAATGCTTCTCACACATTGTTCCAATGTATCCATACCCTTTTTGGGTATCCACCTCATATTTTAATGTTCCACCTCTTATAGTATCATCATAAATAGTACATGAATACTCACACACAAGAAAGGGTGTCTCAATAAGTAAAAAATAAATACAGATAAATCTAATATATTAATATTATCTAATACATATTAAACGAATAATAAGATTCACATACTATCGAAATACATAATAATTATTACAATCATAACTAACAATCACAATAATTAATTAAATAAAAATTAGTTTCCAAGAGTGGCCATAAATTGGAAATTTTATATTAGATTAATGTACAGATGAGACTATTGGTTCCAAAAAAGAATCCCAATAATTAATTGAATGAAAATTAAATTTTTCTTGGCAAAAAAATAGTATATTATTGCATATATACCAATTGATGGTATGGAAAAACACAATAAAAGATTATGGGATAGAGATTTTAAAAATATCACTTATTGAATGAAAAAATTCATATTCTCTAGCGATCTAATCCCTAACAAAGGTCTAAGGATCTAATGTGAATTTATTATGCACAATAATTAAATAAAGGATTCGATTTTTTTGAATAGGTTTCACATTCGACTACAACTCATCAACAATGATCAATTATCAAAGAATCCAATTTCAAACACCTTTATATCATCCAAACACAATTCACGAGTCCACATGAATGCCGATCATCAAATTCTAGGTGCTAGTGTGGTGATAAAATGAATCCTTCAGCATCAGGATGATCACCACAATAATATTCCTTTGATATGTGAAGATGATCATAGATCGAACTCCTAGAGTAGATATTCCTATCCTTAGGATATGGTAAGGAGGAGATAAAAATTTAAAATTTGTGGGGATGAATAATACACTAAAAATTAAGTTCATCTAACATTTATAGTGGAAGATAATTATCCAAAAAGGGTTCCTCGACCCCCATTTTAGAAATTCCAACTAAATGAGTGATAAACAGAATGTTATAATTAACTAACTTCATAATAAAAAAACATTTATTTTATATAACTTACATATAATATATATTAAATATATTACATGATAAAAATAATCATTAAGTCATATTGAAATTCATGAAAATATTTAACGAACATTAAATATTAAATAATATTCGTTTGTATAATATTTTTATAATGTATTCACTAAATACATTGTGAATACATTTAATAAATAAATTTAACTCTAATTAATATATTCTGAAATAATAATGAATTTATTTATTCATTGGTGATCATTTAATACTTGAAAATATCTCAAACCTTATGGAGGGGCCCACTATGTCATATATTTATATTCACTAGAATAGGGAAGACTTTTGAATATGCTAAGTATGGGAATATCTAGGACCTTATCTCAACAAAAATGAATATTATCCATAGACTAGGAGCAGATTATATAAACCCATCATGGACCTAAGGAGATAAGAAAAAGACATAGAAACAATAATCATTTCATATGAACACACGTAATGTAATATAATCTGTTTGTCCTATGATATCTCAAATAGAAGGATGGAAACATCATGTCTTGATATATTAATTATTTATTATTTAATTAAATAACTGGATCAACTTAACATTCTTATACCATGGACATGGATTTAGTAATTTTACTACCATCTTGATCAACTAGGACTTTAATATCACATTTTTATATGAAAAAGTTCTATCTTGATTATTCAAACAATGTAATACCACCAATGTCACACCATATAAAAGCTACCTCACTATTATAGAAATTAAATAGTTTTATCTTCCATAAAAGTATGTAATAAAATATTATGGAATAATAATAATCTCAAGCTAGGAGACCCTTAAATGTGTAGGTAGATAGAAATAATCTATGACACCTAAAACATGAAGTGTTTCTATTACCATGCCAATCCTCAAGATATCATCTACTCAACATCATCAATTGAAAACATAATGAGGTGAAATATTAATTATTATGATTCCCCATCACCTAAGAGTCACAAATTATTTATGTCCTATCAGTATCATGTATCTAGACCACATGAAATGTGTTTAATATTTCATTAATGGTATCTATTGGTTCTTAATATAGCAAGAGAACAACATTATATGACATGTAATCTATGGGAATTAACATAATTACAATGGAAACAGAAGTATCAATAATATTATGGTAGGGTAAACACATGTATATATCAAACTTTATACATCTAATTGTATGAAAAGTACATATATGTGTTGGATCTAAGGAAACTAATTAGAAATTTTTTTACGTACATATAGCCTTGGATTAGTATATATAGATGAAATATTGTAATCCAAAATATTTTGTTGTAAATTCACTAAATAGATTTCATTATGTTTATGAAGATTTCATGACCATTTTCTTTGAGATATTCTATAATTGGAAATTATATCTACAAATATTATCAAGTGGTATCTTGAAATGGTGCATAGAATCTATTTACTAAGGGAGATAAATGTCATGCACAAATGGAGTATTCCTCATGAGATTTATAAGCCACTAGGTGATAGTGAAGCCTCCTTAAAGGTGGATTTGTACTAAAAAATAACCCTTTGTATTTCATCACCAACCATGGTAATGTTAATCCACCTTAAATCCATACATATTGTTCTTGAATTTTCATTTGATATGGTAGAGTTTTAATGAATTCATATTTAAGGGGATATTGTCAAAAAAATATGAATAGGGAAATTCTTTTACCCCTGATGGTTTGTATTAGATTTGTTAACAATATGTATTGATTTCATTTTTTCAAAATATTTGATGAGTGTTTTTATGGAATTTTTGAAAATATGAACTAAATAATTATTTTATGTTTTCCTCAACTGTAATATATGCTGGAAAAAGAAACATTTTTGGTAATAATATTTACCAAAAGATATGTATACGTTATAGAATTATTGGTAAAAATTATTTCACAAAATATTATTGCAATAGTTAAAATTATTCTACTGAAATTATATGAATTTCAAAAGATATTATATATATATTGGTCATAATGTTTAGTGAAATATTATTATTATAAAATTTCCTATTTATAATTGTATTTATAATGGCTAACTTTATGTCTATAATATTTTTAGTAATTCCTCCATGGTGTAGCTCAGTTGGTATCTTCCCCTATGGGTCTCGGTGAGGCCTTGAGTTTGAGTCTCATAGAGTTCATCCCTGTACTACATATTACAGAATTTTCATTGTATTGTATCCCCATTTCAGAATAAACTAAAATTATATTATTATAAGTAATATAATTTTACTTATAATTATAAATAATACTATCCAAAATTTAAATTTATAAATAACTTTTAAAATAAAGGCTCAATATTATATTTATTATTATTAATATATATTATATTTTATCACATTTTGAAATATTATATTAATTAATAGTATCATATATTACATAGATATTATAATTATTTTATAATAATTAAAAAAATATTAATCAAAATGAGACCACATAATAGAATTTGAGGGATTATAAATTTTGAAAAAATATGTTCACATTACTCAAAAACCAATGGTATAAATAATGAACCAACAATTAAAATATTTTTACATCAAAACCAAAATTTCATTTGAAACAAAAAATGTCTAGAAAAAAAAAGAGTAACCACAAATTAATCTAAACAAACACTAGGATTACAACTTGAATGTTCCAAGAATGCATTGAAATTTCACTACTTAAGGTTTATCAACAATGCAAGAAAATGTTATTGTATGTGACCACCAAGTACCACCCTTACATGATAACTGATTTATGAGTGAACATTGTTTGGTGTGTTAATATTATTTTTAACAAATGATTATTGAAGTTCTATGATTTTTGGAATGGTTTAAATTAAATTTTATGAGGGATAAATTAACCTTCCATAGAAACATTAGATATCACCCAAAACATGTTTTATAACAAAAAACAAGTGAAATAAATAATGAAAGAATTGTTTCAAATATTCCTAGAAGAGTGAACAGAAAATGCATTGAATACACAACAAAATTTTGAGAAGAAACATTAATAGTATAAAAGAACCAGATTAAGAACATGATATTTACTACTTAAATATCTATCCTCTCATACTCAATATTGATTCCTTCGATGATAGAATAGAAAAATCATTAATCAAACCCTATAAATAAAAGGTATTAGAAAAGATAGTGGATCCAAATCAAATTTCAACCCATCTCCCATAGGGGATTCTTGTTATCTTTGTTTTGGATGACACACTATACCTTCTATAATATTCACAACAATATTTATGAACTAATATGATAAAATCAATATCATCTTTAGTTATTGATATATAGTCTTGAATGATATCCGTTGAGAAGTAGGTGCCTGATGTATATGCCCTAAAAAATAAATAATTGGATAATTAAAGTTAGGGATATTTAATTGTCCGTATAACTAGTAATATTATATAAAACTATTATAATCATAGTAGAAATAAGTTTGATTCTATTAATTAATTTATTTTCATCAAAGAGAGTGTTTAAATTCACTACTAATAATTGTGAACGAAATATCATCAGTAATTCTCTCCTAGTACCAATGTTTTTTAGTGGTGAGTGGGAAAATAAACTGAGAAAATATTATTTGGACAGGGGTAGTGGAAAATTTATCACTTTGTGACATAGATAATACTATGAATCATACATACCATTCCTCTAAATATGTTTCTACAAGTGACAAAAATTATGGTGATGCATGAAATTTTTATTTTATCTATTTGACCACCTCACCACAATTATATTGAAATAAATCTTTCAATTCTGAAAATTATGGTTAATGTATGATAATTAATGATAATTAGATAATGTATGTAGTAATTATAAGGTATTAAATACTTATAATAACAAACTTATGTATGTTATCATATGTGTAAATTTTACAGAAAAAACATTTTGCATCTAACACGACGTCTCAACTTATTTGGTTATCTTAATCCTGTATTTTTATATTAACTTCAACTTTTTGGATAAATAAATATCAAAAATCATGAAAACGTATATAATATACTTATATTTATTTAAATATAATGGTATTCTCTGAAATGAGGTCAACTGGAGGAGTAGTTCCTAGAGTTCCGACTATAAATCTTTTAGGGTTTCAAAAATTCACGCCTCGGTGTACAAACAAGTATTTCCAGTGTATGTTCATGGGAACCATAAATTATTATTAATAGGATTAATAGGGAAAATATTAATTTTTTTGGAGTGTATAGTAATTTAAAACAATAACAAACTAATATGGAAATCTATAGAGATTATGAAAAGTGGAAACTATAATTAAACTAGAACTTACAAAAAAACTCAATGCATCATGTGAAGTTAGTGAAACTTCTAGAAAGAGATGGAATACATAAAGTAAAATTTTCTGTATATAATAAAATAATTTTTCCTAAAAATAAACACTAATAAAAATATATATCACTATATTTTAAATAAGAAAAATAAGTTGTGCTGGTTGGAAGATATGATGACATTGCACCCATTTTAGAAGATTAAGGTAGGGTAGCTCTTCAAAGTTAATATTGAAAAGAATCACTCTGTGGTTTTTCTAATAAGTTGAGCACACCATTAACACAATGAAAATTAATAAGGGTATACTAGAGAACTTTATATTATAATGATATAAAAAATCATTTATTGAAATGTTTGTATAAAATCATTCAAGACTTCATGAAATTATACAAGTGTGTGCATATTTTTTTTAAGTGTTTGTGAATAAGAAAAGTAAAATTATATTAATTGGAAAGAGGAGATAACCCTTATATATTTTTTGAGTGTATAATAATTCATAAAACTGAGTAACCAATATCAAAAATCCATTTATATTAAAAAAATAAATTGAAAACACCAATGTAACTTAAACTTATAGAAAATATTGATGAATCATGTGAGGAAGGTGAAAAACCCGAGAATAGATGGAATATATAAGTGTCTATATATGGTATAATTATTATGAGAAGAATTATCATAACCCAAACACTAATCAATTCACCATTTTAAATCCATTTTGTGTCCTATGTTGTCCCTCATCATGGAAATATCAAGTCAAATTAAATGGTCTAAATATGCCGCAACCATTAAAAGAATATTCCCTTCTTCATATTAATTATTTAACATAAATTATGTAAAAAAGGATTTAAAATATTTCATTTTAGAATAAGTATAATTTTTTTTAATATTTTTTTATACACAAAGTCAAACTTATGCTACACACAACACTGAATTAGCTTGATTTACATGCAATACTGAGTTTTACGACCCTTTAATGGTGAACCTATATTAAAACTAAGTTTTGACACTTTTATGAATTTTATATTTAAAAATAAAAAATCATTTTTGAATTAATAATGTTTAAATTATATTAGGGTTATGTTTTTTGTATTTTTTTGAGAAACTTTTTTTTATGAATAATAAATATTACTCCGATTTAGTTAAAAACATTCTTTTCATTTCAAAAGTGTTTAGTGTTAAATTATATTTTAAATTTGTTTTTAAAATCAAAATAGATAAATTATGTGTATATTAATCCAATTTAAGTTATTTTAATCATTTTTATATTGAAATTAGATATAAAAAAATATTTAAATTTTGGACATTTTTACTTCAAAAAACTATATTCTCTCCATGTTTTCGAAATTTGCGTTAATATTAATTTTACCACTTTTGTGATTTTGATTTTGAAAAATAGACATTCACGGATGTATGAAGTACAGTAGTTGTGGTCTAATAATATCAAATTAATTTTAACACAAAATATTAGTGAATGTGATTAAAATTAATCACGGTGATTATGGTAAAATTAAGTAAATAAGTTTCTAAACCTTAATTTTAAGGACCAAAATGACCTAGGCCCTTGTCAAAAATCTGTTAGATGAAAATAATAAGACCATATTAGCTATTTGTTATATTTTTTTGGGTTATTGTGATACTATTAAATAGAAGTTTCCTATTTAAAATGTTAAGTAAAGAAAAAGACATAAAAGGAACATCCCTTACCCTTAACATTTATAAATACCGTGATACGTAAAAAACATCATATTTTTGGATATACATATCCTTTTGAAAATTTAAAGGTTTAGTTTGATCAAAATAATTTATCAATAAATTTTAGGGATGATTTAATTACATATAATTCATAATAAATTCCAACATACTTTTATTTAGTTAATAATTAACTAAAATAAATGATACTATAAATATTAATAGTGGGTTATATTGGTTGAATTGTTGTAATTAATTATTATTTAGATTAATATATAATTTTACACAAATTTAAAATAAATATATTTTAATTTGAAGATTTTTTTGACTTTTTAAAAATTAAATTATATAAATAATGTCTAAATAGACATTATATTTATTCTATAATAAATGATATTTTATTAAATGATTTCAAAATAATCAAAATAATATATTTTAAAAATTGATTTTATGTTTTAAATAATAATAAATATTGTATATTAATGGACCAATTTGTCTTTTATAATTAATTTATTGGCCCATATACTGTAAAATCAGTGTTAACATGATCCCAGTTCAAGGAGTGTTTTATAGAGTCACATGGGCTTGTTTTAAAATAAATTCCAAAAAACATGGGATTTATTTTTTCTAAATTATATTTAATATATATAATTATGTTTATATTAATTTTCTAATAAATATTACATTATTTCAGAATTAATGGTTAAATTAGTTATGTTGGAAACTAGATTCTTTAATAAAAACTAAAATGATAAAATTGGGGAACCTTAGAGGTTAAGGAACCAAATCATTAAAATGCACATATTTTTATGTGTTGGAGGTTTTAATTGACCATTATTTCCATTTAATCCATTATGTATCCATTTTTGTGTCACTTTATGTATGGTAGGCCTCCTATTAATGAATACCTTTTGTTATTTATAAGAGTGACACTCCCCCTCCACTATAATGAGGCAAGAACTCTACCCATTACTCATACTTATAAAGAGGAATTGGATCAACCAATATCTACCCAAATAAGTCATAAAAATATCTCCCCTATTATTATAAGCCTCCCCTTAAAAAGGAATCAAACTGAGGAGGACTTTTGGTACCATCCTAAAAGAGCTACCAAATTAAGTTGTAACAAACATCCTTAAGTTTTTTAGTTTCATATCCATTATTCACTCCTTATTCTCTTCTTATTATAAGATTATATAACACAAAAGTATCTTAAATAAATGAATATGTTGTATGTAATTTTTTGACCTAAAATTACACACACCCCCATTTAATGGGTAACATACATACTATTTATGTGAATGGTAAACTATCTCCTCACGAAACGATGATTGCTTGTCCTTCCTTTACCACCACTCATGGTGGTCATTATGATATAAAACACACATATGTAAGTTATATATTATATTTTTTATTTAATTATTATTATGTAATTATTTTATAACATATACCTATATACGTTCCCATTTGTGTAAATATGATAACATCATTTGTGGAAGTGTGGACTACTGCCTCCTTAAAGAGATGTGATTCATTCACGCTATACATAGAGCACATTAAAGATTATTTCAACAAAACTATGTAACATATATAACATAGATATGATAATGGAATTATAATATAAATATATATCATTTATTTTTCATTCTTTTAATCTAAAAAATAAATGAAAGTTGCGTTCATGCGTACGTACGATCTACCGTCTCTAGGAATAGTGCATTTCATTTCTTATCTAAAAACATTATATATTACTGTAAATACATATTTAATGAATATATATGGTAATTTATTTCATGGTTTACATTTTGGAGATTATTAAATCATGATATAATTAATATAAACAATAAATCAGAAGTCAAAACATACTTGTGAAAAATTGGGAATTAGTATATGAAATAGTTAAAATAATGAATGTGTGTTAACAAACAGGTAATAAAATATTATAATAAGTTAATATATTATATTATAAACATAATTAATTTTATGGTATAAGTTTTTAAAACATTTTAAACAATTATATAATAAGATAAATACCATACAACAAAATAATGGTTAAGGTAAGGGATTTTGTCTCAATTTACACTCAATTGAGACTTATTTGTTTTTATGTGCCAATTAAATTTTATATTTTGTATGTACTAAAATTTAAATATTATATCATGTATATAATTATTCGAATTATATTATATGTATCATTTAATGTTATTAATCAAAGGGAAATATGTTTATAAATGTTTCAAAGTGGTATGGGACACTTTGGGATGTTTAATGATTATTTCCTCCAGATTATTTTATTAATATTTCAATGGATTCTAATTTCATTACCAATACTCTTATATGGAAATTTGGATAAATAAATATCATTTAATCAATAAATATATTTTAAAAGTTATATTATTTATTCAATATGTGTAATTATTTGGATAGTTAAGACAGAGGTTTGGGACCATTTAAAATAATTATAAAATGTTAGGAACCAGTTAATGAAAGCCCCTAAATGCATTGGTAGTCTCATGGGATGAATTTTGGTTTAAAAAACCATTTCCATTTGTAACCATTATGATATAAACTATATTTTTAAAGGTATTTACCATAGATTTAATGTTGGAAAAACCAATTTTTTTTGTAACCAGTATGTTTTAAACCGTCTTGTGAATGTTCTTGATAGTAATATTTTCATGTACATAAGAAGCATGACATCTAATAAATAAGAATTTCCATTATTTATAATTTTTGTATTATAATTATTTATCCAAGAAATTTTGTGTCGACATATCTATAGATGCATTTTGTTATTAGTATATTGATTAATGTCTTGTGTTTTAGTTTCTTACCTTTCCATATTGATATTTTCTAATCGAGTTATTTGTATGGAAGGTGTCATCCGTTGTTTACCTTTCCATATTAATTTTTTCTCATTGATTCATTATTTCTTCATATTTACTTACCCTTACTGAACATTTGATCTCACCCTTATTATGTTTCCCTTACCAAGGTTATGATGAAGAAAACATGAATAATCTTTCAAGGACACAATTTATTTAATTCTTTAATATATCATATTTAATTTTATATTTCCCAATGTATTGTCAGTGTCATGTATGTAATATGACTTTCCAAGACTGCAAAACTGACTAGTCCTTCGGGATTTAATTACTTGTAATCCCAAAAATGTATTATAATAATGCACGAGTTTCAGGTTTTTTGGGTCGAGGGGTTATAGTTGGAATAAAAAAAAAGTTAGCATCAACCTTGGAAACTAGATTTAGAAAACATAGATTAAAGAGAATAACATTATGATATACATTGAGGATAAGTATAGTAGAACATACTTGAATTTTGGTAAGGTATATATTATTTAGGTATTACTATAAATAAATTCATAACTGGATACTAAAAGTGGTTCTAGAAAAAATTTACCTAGGAATAACAAATCTGAAAAGGTGTGTCGAGCCCGACTCGGCATAACCTGGTACATGAAAATGGTACTTATTGAATTCTAGTCTTACACTCTTCAGGGATACACTTAGGATAATTTTCATTTTATTTACAAACCATCAAGAATGATATTAGTAGAATATGACTATTAATAAACAAAGATAAACCTATGGTGTCATAGATTAAATAAGTAGGACCCGTGATTTAGGAATCCTATATGTAATTTTTCATGATTATGTTCTTTTGTGTTTTGATAAGTGTTGTTCATTATAAAATTTCAGGTTTTATTCAATGGATAGAACTAGAAGGAACTAGGTTAACATTTAATGTGATGGAAAATTTTATTATGAAAATTTATATTGAGTGATCACTTGAGTGAAAAATGTTGTGATCATACATAATAATATTTTACAAAACATGATTAACCAAGTGAACCCTAAAAACTATCAGACACACCAATTCAGATAAAGAAAGCGTTCATTGAGATTTCGAGTAATGAAGATCGTGGTGGAAATTAGATTCAATTTATTTTTTGTCAAGAATGTGGAATGAATCACCAATGTGAATATCTTTTAGGTTCATTAAGATGTTTTGACTATATAAAATAAGGAAACAAATCAAGTAACAAGAAAAGATAAATAATGAATTTGGTTTATTCAATGGATGGAAATGGGGGCCTCCATAAGACATAATCAACGGTTAAATGATTCATGTTTGGAATGAATGGTAATTAATGAAATCGATGCTCCAATTAGAAATATCATGAAGAGAATCAGAAAGGTGGTATGAGTAAAGGTTATATTACGTCTGATGATGAGACTACTAGTGAAATGTGAAAGGAAAGAGGAATTATGTAACTGATGCAGTATCCTTATTAACTGATAAAGGATAAAGTTGAACAATCAATGTGTTTATGTATTTCAATTCAAGAACTATGTTATTTTAATATTTTATCACTGATGTACTGGTTATAATAATTATGAAATATATGAGGATTTTATTGTAATACTTTTTTGTTAAGGATGAGAGATCATATGATGAATTTTACCAAGAAAAGTTATTTTGTAGAAAGTTAATTTTTTTATAAATCACATGGTTGAGGGAAATAAAACCCCTAATATGTTAGTGATGTTAAGATAATGATAATTAAATGATTGATTGGATAAGTTCTAACTACCTTGGAATTGATTAATGTCTTTTCGAAAAGGGAACTATGCTATTATTGATGAAGTTTACAACACTTTTAGATTTAAGGAATGTATCTAATAACATGTGTCTTACATAAATAATAATAAATAATTCATGTTTTTGTTAAGGTTTTATATTGATTTAATTTATTAACATATTTCAAGAAAATACATAACGAAGTTATTCACATGTTTGGAATTTGAATATTTAGACCATCTTCATATTGATTAACGTCTAATGATAAGTTTATTTTTGAAATTCATTGACCTTACTTTCAATGTGTTGGATCATAATCTATTGAAAAATTTATCCATTTATAAAATGATTTTAGTGGATAATTGGATGACATTTTAGAGGGTAACATATTAAATCACCAGACTATCCGTCATGTTCTAAGAGATCAAGTAGAAATAGTTCAAGGTATAATCAAAGGAAATGGTTATGTTCATATAATGCACACTTACCTATATTCATAAAGAGTGAATGAATTCCAAAAATTATAAAAAATGGGTTTTAAATAGAAATTCTATCCTATTATCGTCATTTTTTATGAAATCAATGATCTTTAATCACACCTCTTGTTTATGGTTTTATGGTCTACAAATTTTAGCTGAACATGTTCTCTATCACTCTCCACCAGAACATGATGGTTAGATTTATCTTATATGTTCAGGTATTAACTATTGTTCTCATATTGTAAAGCCTATTTTTGTGGGGAAATTAACATTTTATTTTTCCTTTTAATAATTTATGTGTTTTTGAGATTATTTACATTGCGGGTCTTTCAACAATAGTATTTTCATATATCAATCCCTTGATTACCAATATCAAGTTTAAATTACAAGGACACAAATTAATGAAGTGTGGTAGAATTTAACACCCCAAGACTTTATATTATTTTAATTTTAGAGTAATTATAATGTTTTTATTATCATTTATGCACAAAGTTAAACTTACACTACATATAACACTGAGTTACCTTACGTTACACACAAGACCGTGTTTTACCTCCTTTTAATGGAGAACCTATTTTAAAACTAAAATGTGAAACATTTATGATTTTTTATAAAAATAAATACCTTTTAGTAATTCATTTTGTAGAAATTATATTAGGTTGAATTTTTGGGATTTTTTTGAGAAACTTCAATTTTTGATGAATAGTTAATATTACTGTAATTTATTTAAGAACAACATTTTCGTTTAAATAATTATTAGTGTTAAAATATAATTTAAATTTTGTTTTAAATCCAAAATATATAAATTATGCATATATTAATCCAATTTAGTTCATTGGAATCATTTCTATTTTTAAATTATATATAAAAACATATTGAACTTTTGAAAATTTTTACTTTAAAAACCCACATTCTCACCATGTTTGTGGCATTAACACTAATCTTTATTTTCCCACATCTAGGATTTTAATTTTTGACAATAGAAATACATGTTTTTAATTAGTATAATATTATTTTCTAATAACATCATCTTAATTTCTGACAAAAAATATTTTTGAATGTGATTAAAATTAATTACAATGATTAAGGTAAACATAAGGTTAATAAGGTACTATACCATAATCGGAAGGACCAAAATGACCAAAAAACATGTCCAAAATCCATTTTATGCCAATAATTCGACCATATCCCATATTGGTTCTAATTTTATGGTTCATTGGGAAATTATTAAATGGAATTTCCCTATATTAATGGTTATGTATGGAAAAAGAAAAAATGGAACTTTCCTTACCTTTAACATTTATAAAAATTTGAGATATGTAAAAGTCTTTATATTTTATTTTATACCTTTGATTTAGAATTATAAGTGTTTAATTTTAATCAGAATAATTCATTAATAAATTTTAGAGATTATTTAGTCATTTAAAATGATTATGAAATACCAATGCAATTATTTTCTTAAGGGGGGGGGGTGTCTTGACCAAGAGGACAACAAAAATTTATTATAAGAAAATAAGATTACATGAGTCTAAATGAAGGAATTTTAATAAAATATTTTTCAAGAAAGGGTTTTAGATCATATGGTAGATCATCCATCTAAGATAGATATTTGTTGATTCCTTTATTAGTAAGGTCGTATTCCACCATGTTTGCTTCTCAGCAGTCATGAGTGATGATGCAGTTGAGATCCATGAGGGTAGAAGGGAATTCCATCCATCACGCAGTGTGTTTCCATGATAAATGAATTATTACATTCTGAGTAACTTGCACAATAGTAGTATAGTCACTTTTATGACGAAGGTTTTTCAACCCTCTTTCTTTGGAAAATTGATCCACATGAATAATGCTGAGAATTTCATCTTTCAAAGCAGAGTAAATGCCATACGTTCCAAAAAATATCCATGTGATTTTCAATTATTTTCCAAAAAATGGAACCACTTAACGCAAGTCCTAGTTTACTTTTTGAGGCCCCATCAACATTGATATTTATCTATCCACATAGTGGTTTTTTTATAAATATTCAATGAAAACTAATTGTATTTTTTAATTACCAACAACACCAAGTTTTCTAAGAATCATGAAGTCTTGAACATTGTTATGACTATTTTACGATTGGACAATGTTAGCCTACATTGTTTTCTAAATGATCTAAACAAGGGAAGAATGCATGGATATAGGTTTTTGTTTATTAACCCCTTCCATATGCTGTTTAACCATTTTACATTAGTCATGAAAAATAGATATTTGATTTTCAATGAGAGATAGACAACACTGCAGTGGATGAACATGTCCTCAATGCTGTGAATAGGTGGAAGCGTGAGATTAAATAATTCTAGAAAGGTCGTCTAGAGAGTAGTAATATTTGGAAAAAGAGAGGAATAAATGAGATGAATCTTCCCTATGCTGATTGTAGTACATAAAACTAGAGTAAATAATAATGCCAAAAGATTTCAAACAGGTGTCAATAGGTAATCTATTATGAGAAAGCCTCCAGATCAGTGTGAATATTGAAAGTCTGATCCAAGGATTATCCAAACTTTTGTTCCTAGTGAAATTATTTTGTGAGTTAAAATTAATATGATAATAATTTCTAGAATCAAGAGTTCTATTATGTGCAAGCTCCCAATTCACAGTGTCTTGGTGGAGAGAAAAAACAAAGTTATTCAGAAGATTAAAAAAACAGCACGCTCTATATTGGGACAATCCAGAAAATTATGGATTGAAATATTTGTTTCCAAGAGAAATTAATGAGAATCAACCATATTAGTAAGGGGAGTTCCCAACCAATTATCAAGAAAATATTAAGATAAGACTACCTATAAGAAATCCTTCAGGAGTGAGACATAATTCCTGATAAAAAAACATTGATGGCCGACAAAATAGATAAATCCATTTAGTACACACAACCCCTTTTCTTCTTTTTTATTAGTCTATCTCTGAGTAAGCTAAGAGAAATTGAATCACTATCTAAAATATTCCATGTAAATATATCTTGGAGATAATCATTAAACATGTTAATGTTTTTAATTCCTAGAACACCTTTATCAAGAGGTTTACAATAACTATTCCAAGGTATGGTGACTAATTTCTTATCGATCATACTTCCACTCCAGAAAAATATCTTGATGCATATATTGAGATTCTTGAGAAGCAAGGTAAGCCATTTATAAATCAGAAAATAGTCTACTAGCTTTGAAAAAATGTTGTATTTGATAAACAAAATTCTACCAGTAGTTGAGAGAGACTACCCTGTCCAAGATGAGAGTTGATTTATAACTTGTTCCATAATCTCGAAAAAATTATTGTATCTAGGTCTCCATAAAAATAAAGTTACTCCAAGATATTTAGTTGGGAAGGAACCCTCTTTTATACCTATATTTAATAAGTGTTATGTTTTTTAGTATCTAAAAAACCTATTCCAAAATGTATAAAAGATTTTTTACACTTAACAAATTTCACAGAAACATTCTCAAAGTGGGAGAGGGCCTAATGTCTTTTTACCTTGTTTCAAAAAATGACCATGTCATCAGTATAAGGAAAATGAGTGGTAGTATCAAGATTCCTTAAAGCATGAATGTGATTATGTTTTCCTTTCTCCACCATACGAGTGAGTAGTCTTCTCAAATAATCTTCTACAATGGTGAAGAGAATTATAGAAATAGGGCCACCTTGTCTCACTCCCTTTGAGAATGTAAAATAACCATTTGGAAATCCATTAATAAGAAATGAAATATTATTGGATTAAAAAATATCACTCACCCATTTAATAAAACTATCATTGAATCCAAAGCATTGAATAACTTTATAAATGAAATACCAATCCATAGTATCCAAAGCATTCTTGATATCCAACTAGAGAGAAATATTTCCACCTTGATTAGTTTTATTGAAGAGATTAAATCATTAGGAATCCATAATGATGTAGTCTTATATGGTTCAACCATTCAAAAACCCAAATTGTTTCAACAAATTGATTTTATTTTTAATTGAAAAAAATATTATTTGTAAGAATCTTGGTGATTACATTATAGTTGGTGTTGATGAGCACAATATGTCTCAAAATATGAATCTTAGAAGAATTTTTAGCTTCGGGTATAAGGGAGGGAGACTGAGATTGAATTCGATATTTAATAACACCAATATTAAAGATGTATTTGAAAAATATATAGACATCCAATTGAATGCAATCCCAATACTTCTAAAATAAATATTTAGTGAAGCCATCAGGACCTGGACCCTTGTTAGGTTTATGAAAATAACTTCATCTTGTATCTCAAAATCAAGAAGAATTATAGTGAGCTAGATGTTCTACTATTCATTTTCTAATATAGGAATGATTCCATAATCAATGTATCTGTTGAGGATTGATACATTGATATGATCTGAAAAGTATGTGACAATGTGATCAGTGAGAGATTCATCATTATTACTGATGCTATCACCACCCTTTATCAAAGTGAGGTGTTGAAAATTCTTTCTAGTTATTTAGATAGAATTGTAAAATGTGGTATTTCTACCCCATTTCATAATCCATTTAACTTTTAAGGTTTCCTTTCTGAGTATATCATTAATGGTGACTATGGAATTCAGGTTGGAGGTAAGTCCAATTTCTAATTGAATATCCATCTTAAAATTAGAAAGAGTTGCCACTTGAAACATCTGAATATGACTAGATTCAAGGGGGAAATATCATTTTCCATCTTTTTGTAGTTGTCATTTAAAATCCCTTAAGCATATAATTCAAAAGTTTCAACATCCTATTACAATAGAAATCATCAATACTACCATGGTTTGATTACCAAAAATCGAGAATCAAGTTTCCAAAATCAAAATGTGAGATCCAAGAACTATTATATCTAAAGTGAAATCTTGGATGGAAATTATAGTATTGAGAATAAAAAGGATAATATGATGATTAGAATTGATCTTTGTAAAATTAATACTTGAAATTACATTCCAATTTTCTAAGGATTGATCATTAGAGAAGGACATATCAAGCTTACTTTCCACCACTCTGTTGATATGTCTTCTATACCAAGTGTATTTTACACCAAAATGGTTAATCTCAATCAGGTTGTTTATTTTGAATAAAGGTCTTAAACTCCTTTGAAGAAATAGTGAACCAGGTTTCTCCCATCACATCACTCGAGCACTATATATCATTCAAATCCCCAAGGGGAATCCAGGTACTGTATTTTCTATGGTTGATGCAATCAATGCTATTCCAAAGACCCCTCCTCTCTTTGTATCTATTCTCGACATATATGAAGAAGAAGAAAAAGTGAGAATTTTATTTTTCTTCTTCACATGTAGTGATATTATCCTCAATATTGATGATATATATAGAAATAGATTCATGAGAAAAAACACATAAAGTATTTACTTTACTAAATCCACTTTTGTTGCCAATGAATTTATAACCTCTAATTTCCAAACCAGTGAGACGAGGGGAGTGGAACTTCTTAGGTTCAGAAATACATAATGGTTTTGGTTTATGAACCTTTATATATCTATAAAAGGAAATGGATATGTCAAATTTTTTCATTCCTTCAAAATTCCAGTAAAAAAGATTCATTTAAATTTATGTTTGGGGGTGGAACCCCCTTTTTTCTTGCTTGTAGATTTCTTCTTACTAACAGATCTTCTTCTTTGTTGGACCTTATTGGAACTTTTTTTTGGGTTCTTGTACAATTATTAGGTGATTATTTTTCATTACTTAATTTTATAACATTATGATCAGGCCATACCTTCTCAATATTAAAAGAATTTCCTTGTGATTTTCCATTGGTATCTAAAATTTCCAAGATGGAATTTTCCCCATAGGAGGGTTGGCATCACTCGTGTAGTTGTTGAAAACTTAAGGGTCAAAATTTCAAGAACATTTTTGTTCAAAATTACTAATATCATAGGTGGAAACACAATCCATCACTCGTGATGGGTTCAAAATTATTTCATTATTATAGACCACCATCAAGGAAGAATAATTATGCTGATTCGAGGAACTTACATTGGGTTCATCCATGAAACTGGTAATGCCATCAATATTAGAACTATTTAATTTATTATTATTCTTAGCATCTCCAGAGGAGGTATATCCTATATTATTCATGCTGAAATTTTATATATCAGATTCAGTACTAGATTGATGGATGTTTATGAAGCTTAGGATGTCTTGAGCAAGATCAAATGCTAATGCTTCATCCTCCTCTTATTTTTCATCTCATTCATCCACAAGGGTGGCCAATTATTTTTGGTATTGGTTATTTGATATATGGCCTTGATTCATAACCCATTTTTTCATTACGATATTCCTTGAAATTTATCCTTTTTACATATCACTTCCATCACCCTTTTTGTTTTTAGTAACATATTTTCAAGATTTTGCATCCTCAGGATCCATAACTTTCTTATGGACAATTATGCAGTTAGAAAAAGAATGACCAAAAAATTTTCAGACCTCAAAAAATGTGGTTTATACTCACATTCAACCTTGACATAATTATTTTGTTAAATGGAAATAAATTTGATGACATCTGGGAGTTTTGATTCATGATTTTCTTTGAAATGCATTGTAACACAGAGGCCCAGCTCCCCATTTAGTTTTTATTAGTCCACCTTCAGTGGAATTCTAATAAAAAAAGGAAATATCACTAATTATATTCGGGTGATAGTAGATCCAAATCAAACCATGTGGTAAAATACAAATTCGTACTATGGAATTTCTTTGAGAAAATGGATTAAAGTTGATATCCCAATCCATTATTCTCAAGAAATTGAGATTCTAGTAAAGATTGCTTAAGATCAAGGCTACAATCATCTCTTCTCTGCTACCTAGCATAATGTGGAAAAATTATTTTCCAATCAAAATGAGTTTCTAAGTCACAAATCCCAAACAGAGAGGAATTCAGGATTTGGTATTAGAAAATGACAATGGATTATCTCCTTTTGAATATATGATTCAACTGATCAATGAAAACATGCACATTTCATATCATTGATGAAGGGATACGAGATCCACTGCCATTGAAAACCCTTCATCTTCTATTCTATTGAGATTGGAATACTTTGAATTGACATAAATTATAGAATCTAAACCCTTTAGAGATTCCAAAAAAGCGATATCTCTAGATTTTAGAGTAACATCATGTTGAATTCGATACCCCTCTTCGTAATTTTTCATAATATATTCCCATACCAGATTTTCAAATGATCGTTCATAGGATGGATTAAATAAATCCATGGGAGGTTAGGAATACTTGATCTTATGAACATAATATCTCCAGAAAATATGATTTGAAGCTCGATTATGAATAAGGTTCATGGTTACATCCCTCAACAGTTCTATCATTCCAGGTTCCCTCTGTCAATGTAGTTATTATTTAGGTAATAATTAACTAAAATAAATGATACCATAAATATTAAAATTGAATTATATTGATTTAAGAGTTTTCATTAATTATTTTTTAGATTAATATATCATGTTAAAATACTTTAAAATTTATATATTATAATTCATGTATTTATTTGATATTTTAAAATTAAAATTAAATAAATAATTACAAATTTGACATAATTGTTATTCTACCATGAATGATATTTTATTAAATTATTTGAATTTAATAAAAATAATTTATTTAGAAATGTATATTTTTCTGTGTTAATATATATGAAATTAAGTCTATTAATAGATTAATTTATCATTTTTAATTTATATATTGACCCATATATTATAAAAACATTGTCAACACAATCTAATTTCAAGCTGTGTTATAGCGCGTCACATGCAATTTTTTTAAAATTAATTTTCAAAACACATGATATCATTGTTTTATAAATTATATATCATATTAATAATTAGGATTCTCTATACTTTATAATAAATCACAATTTATTTTAGTCTTAATGGTAAAATTAATTAGGCTGGAAATCAATATGCTTTTATAAAAAAGAAAATGATAAAATTGGGGAATCTTAGAAGTTAAGGATCCAAATTATTAAAAGAACATATTTTTGTGTGGTAGAGGTTTCCAAAAACCATTATTCTTATTTAACCCATTATTAATCCATTTTGGATTCACTTTAAGTAAGGAAGACCACCCATTGATGAATACCTTTTGGTATTTACAAGAGTTCTACTCCCCCTCAACTAAAAAAAGCACTCTACCAATTAACCATACCTCAAAATTCGAACTGGGTCAACCAATATCTGAAAAAATAGTTCCTAAACAACCTTAAACTCATACTAGAAGCCTCCCCTTGGGATGGAATCAATTTAAGTATGTCTTTTAGTACAAATTTAAAGAAGTTACCTGATTAAGAGGTAATAAACATCCTCAAGATTGTTAGTTTTATTTCCATTCTACACTCCCTATAATTGTATAATTACATGATTATATATCAAAAAAATAATCATACATATAATAGGATGTTTTAATGAAATTTTTTCGACCAACACTACATAAACCCCCATTTAATGGGTATCAAACATACAGTTTATGTGAATTTTGAACTACCGCCTCACAAAATAATGATTGTTCATTCTTCCTTTACCTCCTCTAACAGTGGTCATTATGATATAAACTATAAATATATATGTTATATATTATATTTATTAATTATTTATTATTCATTAATTATTTTATAACATATTCCTATATACATTCCATTTTTTTTAAATACGGTAGCATCGTTTGTGGAAGTGTGTACTACATCCTTCTTAAAGCGACGTGATTCATTCATGCTATTCATGGAATGTATTAAGGATGATTTTAATAAAACAATGTAAAATATATAACATATATATGATAATGAAATTATAATATACATATTTATCATTAAATTTTCATTATTTTATTATGAAAATGGATAAAAAGTTGTGTTCATACGTACATATGACCTACCGTCCCCATGAATAGTGAATTTAATTTATTATGTCCAAACATTATAGATTACTATAAATACATATGAAGTGTATATATATTATAATTAAGGTCATGTTTTACATCCTAGATATGATGAAATAAAGATCTAATTAATAAGAACAACAAATCACAAGTCAAACCATACGTAATAAAACTAGGTAATTAACACCCGAAATAGTTAAAATAATGAAAGGGTGTTAACAAACGGGTAATAAAATATTATAAGAATTTAATATATTTTATTATAAAAATTAATATTTCTTTATAATTTGGTAACATATTTTAATCCACTATACATTATGATAAATACCACACAATAATAATATGGTTAGGGTAACAGATGTCTTCTCAATTTATATTACACTGGGACTTATTGGTTGCTATGCACAAATTCACTTTCATATGGTGTATATACTAAAATTTGAAATGTTATGTCATTAATATACTTATTCAAAGGATATTATAAGTTTCCTTTAGTTTTATTACTCCAAGGGGATTATGGTTTTAAATATTTGAAATTGGATTAGGAGACTTTGGGATGTTTAAAGATTATTTTCCTCAAGAATGTTTTAATGGTATTTAAATGGTATATAATTTCATTACCTATCCTACAATGGTGAAATTTTTATAAATATGTATCCTTTAATCAGTATAGATATTTAATGAGGTATATTATTTATTCGGTATGAGGAATGTTTTGGATAATTTAGACACAGGTTGGGGACCATTTAAGGTAATCCGTACGGATTGGGAACCGGTTAATGAAAGCCCCTCGATGCATAAACAGTCTCATGTGATGTAAATAGGTTGGAAAACCCATCAAATTTGAAACCAATATGATAGAGACTATCTTGTTAAAGGTTTTATAGTAGAGTGAAGGTCGGAAAAGCCAAATTGATTTTTAACCGGTTTGTTTTAAACCATATTGTGAAAGGCCTTGATGGTAATGGTTCCATATGCCTACGGAACATGAAATTATATAAATAAAAATTTCAATTATTGAGAATTAATTTATTATTTTTATATCCTTGATATTTTTCATTTACATATATGTGGATGAATTTCATTCTTATTTTATTGATTAATGGAATGTGTTTTAGTTTCTTACATTTCAATATTGATATTTCCTTTTTTAGTTATTTGAATGGAATGTGTCCTACATTTTTTTACATTCAATTTTCATTTATTATCAATGATTAATTATTTATTCCTATATACATACCATTACTGAGCATTTGAGATCACCCTTCTTATGTTTTTTCCCTATGTTATGATGATGAATTTTTTAATAAGCATTCAAGGATACAATTTATATCATTTTGTTATGTATCATGTCTTATATTGTATTTCCCAACACATTATGGGTATAATGTATGTAATATTTATTTCCATGACCACTAAACTAATCCATCCTTCAGGATTTGATTCCTTATAATCACACCAATGTAATAAAATAATTCACCAGATCTGGGATTCTGGGGTCAAGGCGTTACAACATACACATTTAAAGAAAAAAACATTTGGATATGATATAAAATAATGAAATGAAGATACTAGTAATGTGAAAAGTAATGTTCTTCTATATATAATAATGTATAGAATGAATCTTTATGGGAAATATCCATATTTCTAACATATATAAACTTATTTCCATAAAAAACTTATCCAACATAATTACCAGAGTTCCAAAAAATATATTCCATCATAATGTTTATAAAATAAATATATTGTATGATTTAATAAGTAGTATATGCATGAATCTATACTCTTAAAATCCAAAAAATGATGAAAAAACTCATTTTAACTAGGGAAAACTATTCAAATAAGTTCTATTTGGTGGGATGAAACTCCATAAAAACTACATCAATGATATTATTTTAAGTAGTTACATCCTTTTTAGGATCATCCATAGAATTTTCAACATACCATTAGAGTTTTTATTAAAGTAATATCAACCTTGGAAATTTCCTAACTTGAATGATGCTCCATGCTATTGAAATGAATATCGAGGAGTTATCCCATTCTTATATTTATCTATTTATGTAAAAATATTATAAGGATGGAGTTGAACAAATTGATAATATAGGAAGGTAAATATTTTTATGTGAGTCTATAAATAATCTTCTCTACCTATAATAATAAAATCTCATGTAGAAAAATGAATTTGGAGGGTTAATGATTAAAACCAACCAACTAAAAATATCTTCAAGATCCTAAATCATGTACTCTGTTTTTAATATTCGTGAATGATTGATATAAGAATACATAGAAGCTGTTAGGATATCTCTGAGATGGGGTGGGTGATCGTCTAGGAAGGATGATCGTGAAGTTAGGGAAGTTGGGGTTTGTTGGGGGATGGTAGTGATAGGGAGGTGGGGAGGTGGAGAGGTGGGGAGGTGGGGAGTTGGGATGAAAGGGTGGAGAGGGATACATTTGGAGAGAATTCCTTGCAATGTTCTTATCTCCTATTTTATCATTTTATATATTTTATTATTATATGAACTATAATTTAAATTAATCATAAATATAATTTTTTAAAATGTATCATTATTTTTTTTCTCAAATAACTTTTTCCAAAATTTATTAGTAATGATTTAGATTGGATTTAAAATTAGTTCCCTATATATTCTTTATAGAATATATGATAATTAAAAAATAATTATTATTATGGGTAGATTTAGTGTTAGTCAGGTGTGATTTAAATTTATTACAACACCACCCTACATTTTTTCTTCCACCATTAGTGAGTTAGGTGTTAGTTAGGTGTGAGTTACAAAAATCAAAAGCTACTAGTTAAAATAAAACATCCATAATATATATATATATATATGTATATATTCATTGTAACATTCATAGTATTAAGAAATAAACACTATGTTCAATAGTGTACATGATACGGTACATCGAGGTTAAATGAACAACTAAATATTATAATATTGGAATGGAGGGAATGAACATTATTAACTGAATTACAAAATATTGTTTATACATGTATATAATTAATTTGTGAACAATTATTTATAAATGAAAATAAAAGCCTTTTTAATTAAAATGAAATGTTTTCACTGAAATAAGTGAGTTTATAAAATAATTAAATCACTCATTATGGATTTGATTAATTAAATATATAAGTAATACATTCAATGTAATATTTAATATTCATATTATATGTTTTATGGACAACATACAAGATTTTTGAATCTAGTTTTTTATAATTTTACAAGTTATATTTTCCGAACTTAACCCTTTTATTTGGAAATATATAATCCAAATTTTATCTGTTTTAAATTTTCGTATCTTTATATGAAAATTCATTTTTTAATAAACAGTGAAAATACTATATTTTAATTCAAAACATCCTTCTAGTCTAATTTTGTTATATAGTTAGATTGTTATTTTAATTGGTTTTAAAGACTAATTAAATTATTTATTTATAATTTAATTCATTTATGGTCATTGGAAGTAATTTCACATTGCAATGTGATATAAACATGTGTCAATATTTTGATGGTTTTTACTTTTTAAAAACCCATTTTATCATTTTGATAATGAAAACTAATTTTAAATTAATTTCTGAAAATTATATGTTTTGAATTTGTAAAAATGGATTTAATATTTTTAATCATAAGGTCTATATTTTTTTAAATAATTACCTTTTATTTATGAATATTATGAATAGTAATTTTAGTAATTATTTTTATTTACCATAGTTAAAGGTTAAATTTGGTAAATAGTGATACAAATAATATTATAATAATATAAACATACCCTAACAAGTGTCATAATATTATTGTATGAGTAATGGGAGACCAAAGAAATCTTTATGTTGAACATTTTCATTTGGGAGACCCTTGGGTGTGATAATGACATGTTATAATAATTAATTTTAAGTGAAGAGAAATATAAAATAAACATGTATCTTCCTAATTTTTATTAATATGGGGTTATATAACTGATATATTTGACTATAAATAATCAATATAAATCATTAAATATTTCCTAAATCATGGTACTTTATTTATAATTTTTTTACATTAAATAAATAAATTTATTTATGACATAATGATGATGCAGTGATTACATTATTAATGAAAGATTCAAATAAATTATATTATAAATTTTAAAATAAATTAAATTTTAAATTTTTTATAGAATACAAGAATTTTATGGATGATTATGACATGTCATATTTGAGTTGATGTTGTATTTTCTCAAATGAATCGGGTTTTTATTACTTAAAAAAACCAATAACTAAATAGTGTCAGAATTGACGGAAACAAGTTTTTAAAACAAATAATATTTTATTAAATGATATAATAGTCATAAAAATATAATATTAGGACAAATAAATTATATAATGTTAAAAATGTCTTTAATTATCCCCTTGCGGTTCGTGTGGAATTTTATAGTAACTATATTAACCATATATTGTAAAATTAGAAGAAGACCTGGTAAGGGTTAATTTATTTAACTAAGGGTTAAAGCAAAAATTAAGGTTACATTTGAGATATAAACTTTTCTAAAAACCATTGTTTGAGAGGATTTAAACCCTTACTCATATTATCCTTGAAATATATCTCATTGGATCCATTATAAATCAAAAATAAATATTTAATAAAATAATATATCAAGACTTTCCAAAAGTAACCCCTCCCTCTTATAAAAGACCACCACCTCTACCAACTTAATCAAACCTCTAAGACCCCTTGGATCATATAAATTATTCTCAAATAATCTCCCCAAATTCCTCACTTCCTCTTAGAAGCCTTTTCATGGGAAGAAGGCAATTCTAGAAATCCTTTGGGCTCAAATCAAAAGGAGTTACCTGATTTAGAGGTAACGTCTTGGCTCTAGTTCCTTTCCTTTATTTTCATTCTACACCACCTAACCTCATTTTATTACATAATTTTATAACAAAAAAATATCTTAAATATACTAAAATGTTTTTATACAATTTTTTTGACCTACACTTACACAAAACTCCATTTAATGGAAATAGAACATATTGTTTCTGTGTACGACATACTACTGCCTCACAAAATGACGATTGTTTAATTTTCTGAAACCACATATCATGGTGGAAATTATAATGTAAAAATATTTATATATGACATATATTATATTTATACTATCTTTATTATTATTTAAATTTTATTTAGAACATACCTATTCTTTTCATGTTGTGTAAATATGATAATGTCACTTGAGGAAGTGTGCAGTACCACCCCCTCAATGTGATATGACTCACTCATTCCATACATGAATTATATAAAGGACAGGGTTAATTAACCTATTTTACATTTATAAAATAGATATTATACTTTAATTATAATATACATATGAATCATTTAGTTTTCCTTCCTCTAATATGAGAAATAAACGGAAGTAGTGTTAATGCGTACGTACAACCTACCGTTTCTATGAACAGTGAATTACATTTCTTATCTAAAAATATTATGTACTATTATAAATAAATATATAATATATATATTCTAGTTAAATCATTAATATTATTTTGTAGATTATGGAATTATGACAACATGGATAATTTTGATCAAAACAAGTTCATTTTCGACCCAAGTACCAAACATCAACAAAATGTATGATATGAAATAAAAAAATTAAATACTTTTAAAAACATAGTATTAAGTGATATTAAATTCATAATAAACAATAAATTTTTTCTAAATAAATTATAAATGAATCTATTTTTATTGTTTAGGATAATAAAAAATGAATGAGACATGTTGGACTCATGGTAAAAGTCATCATCTCAATCTCCTTTCATTGAGACATTTCTTGATAATATACACCTTTATTAATTTATAAACTGTATATATAAACCCCTTTAAAATAATTACCCATATTATATCTGTACTCATAATATTTAGTGTCTTGTAAAATTTTCTACTTTAATGTGGAGTATAATTAAAATGTATATAATTGTAAAGTACTCTTTATCTAAAATAACATTTTAAAATCTTTAAAAATTTAATCTTATAAATCCTTTTATTTCATGTGCATGTTTTCAAAATTATTTTAATAACTTATTTATATCGAAATTAATATTTTTATGTTTAAATTCCTTTCAAAAGTTTCAATGCACTATGTGACACTTTTATTTAAAACTCTTATTTTTAAAACATTGTAATTGTATTTTAAAAGGGGATTGATTTTTTCAATGACTTCAAATGTTTTTTATATATAAAAAATTATTGCAATTTATCTCTTTTATTTCACTAATTTGTATTGATTTTTATTTATAAGTTTAATAATTTTTTCAAAATAATGTGTTTTCATTTATGAGTGCGCGACTTATAAAGAAGAAATGTGATTTTAAAGTGGACATGTTATTTTTACTTTATAAATGTTTAATGTATTATGATTATGTTATGGTTATTGGGAATTACTTATGTATATGGGTGGTTCCCTAATAAATTCATGGAAGGTGAGCCGGTGATATCTCTCCAATTCACTAGGAAATGTGACAGAGGAAAACACTATGGATTCTCCTAAGAGATTTAGGGAATATAATACGATGGGTATTCCAAGTGTAATGATGAAGGTTACTCCCTATGTAGCTAGGAAAGCTAAAATGTATGTATGTTATGAATTCCACAAGTTAACTTTATGATTTATGATTTCTAGGGGTTTTTCTGAAATCTTATAAATTTGCAAGGTATGTTAAAGATTTTATGTTTTATGAGTGACAAGTATTATTTCATTGGATTGTTTTTATTCATGGACTAAAATTTTATTTCATTATTTTATAACCCTTATGGGGCATTTTATGTTCATCCCAAATTTTTCAAATTATTTTCACAGTGTGTAAAGATGGGTAATAGAAAAGAATAATTCAAGAATATTTTAATCAAGAAAAGAAATCATGTTACATTTTTTGAGTTTTATTTTGTGAAAAACGTTATAGTGAGTAGAAGAGTATACTTTGTAATGTTTAAGTTGTTATGTAATATTTATGGCCTAATTATCTAAATCACTAAACATGAAAAGATCCAAAATTTGAATTTCTTAAATTAACATAGTATTATGTAACATTTAAGGCTGAGTCTTTAGGGTTGGTATCTGAGGATGGTTTAGACAACTATGAAGATTATGATGTTTTTTAAGAGTTATTGATTTCAGCATGGGTTTATAATTATAATGTTGATCATAATTACAATGTCTTAGAAACCCATTTTATGGCTTTATGTTCCTAAATATTAAGTTGAATAATATTTTTTTGGATGTATTCCCATTTGAGGTAATTTTGGGTTATTAGTTTTTGGATATAAAAGGTGAGGTATGAAATAAAATGTGAGGTTTGAAACATGTTACAATTATTTCTGAGATATTTATAAATTTTTTGGAATATTATAATAATTATATTATTTTATAAAAATGAAAACCCATAGGATTGGTGACAACCCGTAATGTCCACTGAGGCTATAGGGATTAAACCCACTACATAATAGTGACAGGGGTGTATCACCTACCACTGGGGTACGTGAAGTCTATGTTTAATATGACTTGTTTTTTTTGTTAAATTATTTTACGGATTAAGAATTATTTGATTTGTGATACATATATTTTATCGAATAGATAAAAATGTGATTGGAAATTAATTTTGTGATTATGTGATAATTGTAATTTTGGAAGACATTCACTCTTTGGGTAACTTTATATGATTATGATAAATAGTGTACCATATGATTTTATTTCAGGAATAATGTTTGAATTATTTTTTTGAGAATTCATTGATTTAATTATGGACTTATGGTGATTTGGGTTATTTATTTAACTGATTAAACTATCTTGGAGAAAATGTGATTATGTTAATTACTTTTTAGTATGAGATATTAAGAGTGTTTGAAGATATTTTGATATTAATGTTACAATTTTTTGTAAGACTATATTATCAAATCCTTTTAATTTGGGTTTTCGATTATAGTTTTGATTATTTTAAGAAATTTTAAGGACAATTATTTTTGAGATTGTCTTTGTTGAACTTTGGATATTACAGTTTAATTATGGAGATTAAATGTACTTTTTTTATAAAATGGTTTATTAATTTTGGGAAATTATATTATTTTATTATAAACTTTTTGGGTTTAGTTAGTATTTCAAAACAAGATGAATAGTTAGTTAATCTGTTGTGGATTATATGATTCTTTTGAATTTTATTCTAGTGCTTCATTTGTGACCAAGTCATCTTGAATACTCCTCATTTGGAGAAAATATGAGTTTGTGGTAGAAATTTATGAACAGATTAAAATCCACATGAAAAGAAAGAATGTTTCCTTATGTTCTCAGTCAAGCTCATAAATAATTTATCAACCTTATGAAAAGTATCTTAAAACAAAAAATGGTTTCCGTTTACTTTTTCTACAATAAAATCATAGAACATTTAACCATTCATAAGTTTGTGGTTTTATTATTACTAACTTTATCTTAATCATGTTTTCTATCACTCTCCATTAGAACTTGATGGTTAGTTTTCTCTTCTATATCTAGGTTTTCCTACCTGGAACCCATGTTTGTGTTATTTGAGATGACCTTTGTACTTCACATTATATCTTTTAAGGTGGATGTTTTATTAACCATTTTTAGGATGTGGGTTTTTAATAATGTTTTTTTGAAATTTCATATTCTAGTTACCAACCACAAATTCAAATTTTAAGGATGAAATATATTAAAGGGTGGAGGATGTAACATCCCAAGTTTCATCCATCCAATGGCCTGAAGGCCTTCATTTTTTTATTGATTTTTGATAATCCACCTTTCAAGGGGTGAGGTGGAACCCTTACAAGGCCTATAGGTATAAGAATTACATGGTCCATAGGCCTTAGAGGAATTCATTTCCCATAGGCTTCAAACATTATATACAACCCAGACTAACAACTTGGAACTGCTCCTCCCCAGCATCTTCATTATGAAATCAGCTCTCCAACTTCGCATGGATGTTCAGCTAGGCTTTCCCATGTATGCACAGGATTTTACTGATGGAAGGTTCCATACCCTCTCATTCTTGAAATCCTTTTAGATTCTTCTATGGTGAAATCTCTTTGCTCCTCCTCCTTCTGAAGCTTATTCCTTGTAGGTTTTCTGGTTTGTATCCTCACTTTTAAGGTGGCCCGAAGGCCTTGCGGTGGCACGAAGGCCTTACTAACCTGAAGGCTTGGGTGGCCCGAAGTCCTTAAAGGACTCGAGGACCAAATCGATGGCTCGAAGGCCCAAATGGGGGCATATTCCCAGCTGCTACAGTGCCTGATACAGTTCCTGCTACAGTACCTACTACTGTTCTGCACAATTCCTGCTACAGTACCTACTACAGTACTACTAAAGTACCTATTACAATACCTACTACAGTAACCCAGAAATTATCCCCCACCTGGATTTGATCCTGGGTCTCTTGGATGCACTTAATGAGTCCTCACCAACTGGGCTGAGGCTCATGTGCAACATCCCAAGTTTCAAGAAAGAAACATTATGTTCAATAGGGTACATGATACACTACATCAAGCTTAAATGAACAACTAAATATTATTATATTGGAATGGAGGGAATGAAAAATATTAACATAATTATGAAAATTGTTTTTTACACATTTATATAATTAATTATTTTCTGAATAATTATTTATTAATGAAAATATAACCCATTTTAAATAAAAAAAATGTTTTAAAGAAAATATGCGAGTTTATAAAATAATGAAATTCTTATTTTTGGATTTTATTAATGAATTATATATATAATATTTTCAATGTAAAATTTTATATTCATATTATATGTTTTATAGAGAAGATATAAGAACAAAGTCAATTTTAAGCATAAAAAAGTATTTTTCAAAAAGGCCTTTTTTACAGCCTTTGGATGAAGAAACATTTTGAAGTATAGTTTTTAAAACATTTATAAGTTTTATTTTTCAAAATAATCTCATTTTTTTGAATAATAACATTAATATTTACAATAGATAAAATATTGGTAAATTTCTTGATAAAAATCATTTTTAATGAATAGTAAAAATACTACATTTTAATTGAAAACTGCCTTTTTGTCTAATTTTTTATATAGTTAGATTGTCCTTTTAATTGGTTTTAAAGTTTAAATAGATTAATTGTTTATAATTTAATCTAGTCATGGTCATTTTATATAATTTCACATTGAAATTTGATATAAACACCTGTAAATATTTTGATGGTTTAAACTTTTTAAAAACTCATTTTCTCATTTTGACAACTGGAATTAATTTTAAATTAATTACATCAAATTCATTGTTTTGAATTTGGTAAAATGGATTTCATATTTTCAATAAGAAGTTCCAATTTTTTTAAATAGGTACCTTATATTTTCGGACATTATGATTTGTAATTTCAGTAATTATTTTTATTTACCATTGTTAAATGGTAAATTAGGTAAATAAGTGTAAAAATAATAATATAATAACATAAAACTACCCTAAAAAGATTAAAAATATTATTTTATGAGTCATGGGATATCATAACATTACATAGTTTGAAATTTTTCATTTGGGAGCCACTTGGGGGTGATAATGACATGTAATAATAATTAATTAAAAGTAAAGAGAAATATAAAATATACATATATCAACTTAATATTTTTTTTAATATGGGGTTATAGAACTGAAATATTTGACTATAAATAATCAATATAAATATAAAAAATATTTATTATATCATGGAAGTTTATTTATAATTTTTAGATATTAAATAAATAAATTTAGTTATGCCATAATGATGATGGAATGATTACATTTTTAATGAATGATTCAAATAAATGAAAATATAAATATATAAAAAAATTAGTATAAAATTTCTTATTCAATCCAAGAATTTTTTTGATGATTATGATATCTTATATTTTAAATAATGTAGTTTTTTTTCAAATGAATGAAGTTTTTATGACTTTAACAAAAAAAAATTCTAAATAGTGTCAAAATTGTCATAAATGAGTTTTTAAAACGAATACTATTTTATTAAATGATATAATAGTCATAAAAATATACTATTAAGCAAAATGACTTATATAATTTCAAAAATTTCATTAATTATCCACTGTAGGTTCTCTTGTCATTTTACAGTAACTATATTAACCATATAGTGTAAAAATACTAGAAGACATGGTAAGAGTTAATTTATTTAACTAAGGGATAAAGCAAAAAGATACGGTTAAATTTGAGACACAAACTTCTATAAATCATATTGGTTAAGAGGTTTTAGACCCATAATAATCTTAACCTATAAATAAATCACTTTTTAGCTATTAGAACATGAAAATAAATTTATAATAAAATAATATTTCTGACTTTCCAAAATTGCCCCTCCTCCCTCTTATAAAAGGACACCACCTGTACCCACTCACTCAAAACACTAAATCCCATTTTATCATCAAAATTAGACTCAAATAATCTCCCAACACCCTTCCCTTACTTCTATAATCCTTTCCTTGTGCATAATACAATTCAAGAAAGCCTTTGATATAAAATCAGAAGGATTTACCCGCTTAAGAGGTAACGTCTTCTCTCAAGGTCGTTTCCTTTATTTTCCTTCTCAAACCCTCTAACTTTATTTTGTTCCATTATTTTATAAAAAATTATAATCATTATACTAGGATGTTTTATGATAATGGTTCAACCTACACTTACACACTACTCCATTTAATGGATATAGAAGATACTATTTCTGTGTACGAAAAACTACTACCTCACGAAACGACGATTGTTCAATTTTCTCCCACCACCTATCATGGTGGACAATATGATGGACCAATATTAATATATTATATTTATTATATTAATATTTTATCTATTCTTATGTAAATTTTATTTAGTATATACCTCAATTTTTCTCATGTTGTGTAAATACATAATTTCACTTGAGTAAGTGTGCACTACCACCCTCTCAAAGTGATATGACTCATAATGCCATAAATGGAATGTATAAAGGATAGTGTTAATAAACCTATGTAATATATAAAACATAGATATTATAACATAATTATAATATACCAATGTATCATTTAGTTTTCATTCCACTAATATGATTATGAAATGAAGGTAGCATTCATGCGTACGTACGACCTACCATCTCTATGAATGGTACATTTCATTTATTATATCCAAATATGTTTAACTTTTATAAATACATATATACTAGATATATATGATATTTAAATCATGAATATTGTTATGGAGATTAAGTGTCATGACTCAACTTCACCAAGATGAGGGAAGGGACAGTAGATTTCCAAAACCTTCCTTTTTCATGTTGAAGGAGAGATAATGACCCCAGAGACCCGCCTTCAATAGGTCCCGGAGTGGCGAAAAGCACCAAGGGTATAGAATAACACACACAAGATGGAAGGCATTACCATTTTTATTTAATTGGATCGGGATATAAGATAGTAAAACCCAACAACACCAAGACTGAGGCAAAAGTGAAGACAAAGAAACCATTCCCATATGCATGTTACAAAAGTAAATACCACAATTAGAAGAGGACTACAAAGGTAATGTACCAAAAGAAAGAAAAAAGAAACTACAACTACCCCAACACCCGAGCTAGTACAACCTTGTACGATCTGTGAAGTCCTCATGAAATCCTAAAAGCAGTTTATATACGTAGGGTGAGCATACAAGTACACTTAGTAAGGAAAACCAAAGACTGTCGTGCACAAGTGGGGAGGCATTCTATTTCCCCATGATAAAAGAGACAACCAAAACAACTAGCAAGGAGAACTATCCACCCAAGCCTCACCAAGGAACACTCCCCAAATAACACAAGTCATGTAATGTATATTAATATCACATCGATGTTTGGGTACCCCGCGCCACTTTCCCACTGGTTATTGAAGACATCCTACCCATCGAACCAATCCTGCCATTCTCACCACTGTCCCACTGCAACACCCCGCCTACACACTCCTGGTCTACAACCATGCATTCCGCCCACAAAAACCTAGGACGCAACCACACATCCCGTTCTCAAACACCTGGGCCACAATCGCCATGCGTAACCACACCCGCGAACACCTGTTCCAGAACAACTACTGCCACGCCCGAAGACACTTGGGCCTCATCCCGAAGATACTTGGGAAACAACCTGCCTGCAATCACCTGGGCCAACCACCGCAACTACCTTGCGTGAAGATTCTTGGGCTAATAATGGACTTCAGGCCATCACAACCTGCCTGAAGAGTCTTGGGCTATTCGGTAAGGGAGAAGAAAAGGAGCTAATAACCAGCCACTTAGAGGAGTGTTGGGAAAAAAACCCTCCCCCGTAAAATGGGGGTGTTAAGCACTAAGTGCTCAACTTGGGTGGGGCACGAATAAGGAAACATAAAACTACAAATATACGTATAGGTAACAATCACTCATCCCAACCTATGGTTCCAAAACCTACGCACAAACACCCTTGTTACTATTCATTCCTAAAAGAACCACAATACTCACGACCATGTCACGACTCATTCCCAAAACCAATTCACCTCTTAACACATTCTTAGTTTCATGTTCAAGTGATCCCATTTAAGTAAATTCTGCACTACTGGGCAACTAACAGGCATAAACACAAGCCAAGAAAAGAGAAACAGCCAAACAACAATTTAAGTATTCACATCTGGTTCTCTTGTGAAGTCATAACAACAAAAGGATAAGTGAGATCCCTCAATGTACTGGAACCAAAAAAGCCTCGAGATACAACCCCAAACCATAAAAGTAGTCAAAGTAAAATCCCTCCAAGTATTGGGACCAAAGCATTCTTCAAGATACAAACCCACATCCCCAAAACAATGAACTAATGATATTCCAACAGTAGAGGATTCCACCCCAATCTGTATCACAAGAAGATCAACCACACAGTTTCAGAATCACAACCAAGAGGATCCCATACTCACCCACATAACCCCATATGAAATCAAACAGAACAATACACCTACTACCAAAACAGAGTAGGGAAACTTCCAGTTTCAAGCACATCATTCATTATTTTCTTCTTTCTATTGGTTAGCCGGGGTGACCACAGAAGTCTTTATGTTTACTGGGTATCCATTTAATCCACTGAGTTTACGTGATTAACCAATTCCCAAGTTACATACATTTAATCATCACAGAAGTCAAGGGTTCATTAGTGCGCAAGGAAAGTCCACTAATAGACATTATTTTCAGTGAGAGTAGCCCAACAGTTCACAACATAAGCATCAAGGAAGAGAAGAAAAACATAATAGAAGCACATCGTTCACACCCCTTCCCTTCATTCTTTAAAGTCTGTTTGTTATCTTCATTAAGGTTTGGTTTCACCCACTCCCATAGAAACCACAGCGTACCCACCCCACATGATACATAAAAAGGAGAGATGAAGGAAAAATCCCTACTTGGTTGATCAAAGATTGATGTTTTTCTCCACACGCTATGAACAAGGGATGCGTGACTTGATGGGGAGGAACATCGGGCATTCCAAGGGTGTCGAAAGCACTAGTAGAGGCGCACCACAAGCCACGAGAAGAGAGGGACTCCAAGCGCACCAGGAAGAAGAATAAAATCTAGCCGAGAAGAAAAAAACAATAAACTCTAGCGAGAGATATAAAGATGAGATCCTATTGTTACTAGATATGAAATTTTGAATGACTTGATTGTCGGATCGTGGTTTTGTGGGAAGTTACACACAATGATATTAAGTTTTTATTTAATATCCCCCATCGGGGAGATTTATCAGGATTTTTGGGTATTAATTATGGGATTTAAAAAGGGTATTAATACCTTTTAGCATCAAAAATTATGTTGTGGGAGTGGAATTGGAAAAAGAACGAAGGAATGGTAAGGATACGGTGCCACCGTCATGGTGCCACCCTTACAGTGCCACCGTCACGGTGTCACCCTTACGGTGCCACCGTCAGGGTTCCACCATGACCGGTGCCACCATGGCTGGTGCCGCCGTCACGGGGCCACCATCTAGTGGAGCCTTATTTTGGAAAAGTAATGGACCGGGTGGGTCCAGGACATTACATCAGATACCTCTCAAATTATTCTCGCCCTCGAGAATTAAAACTAGACCCAAATAAAAGAGAGGGGTCCGAACAACCACCTCAAAAGATACCTCTCAGGAGTGAACCTCTTTGTTTCCAAGGAACATCCCCTTCCTCATCTACCTCCTGATAAATCACAATCATACAGCTCCTCTCCCCCATGAAACCACGCAAAAAAAAAAGACTTAACTGTCTGGTCATGTGGGTGAGGGGTTTCCCTTCCTCCCTGTTATGATAATATCCACTTTGGGTGGCACTGACTCACCTGCATGGGTTTAGGCGCATCCACATTAATGCATCTTTACTAGGGATCAGGTCTTTACCTCCCCACATTTCAGGACACTTCACACACATCCACAGAAAAGGAAAACCACACATTCCATAGATAAAAAGAAAGTGTTCCATCAACCAAGTACAAACAAAACAAAACAACAATCAAAAAAGCTCTTGGTACTGGGCGCATGTCTGCGTCTCCCATTCCTAGGTACTTTCCTCAAGCCCACCGTGTCTCCAAAACACACGAACCAAAGGAATGGTTCATCCACGAAACTTCTTCTCTTCACGAACATCGATCATCACTGGTCGCTCCACGAATGTTGCATCGTCCTCAATATCTAGCTCTCCCCAGTCGAGGAAATGGGAATGATTGTGCAGATACCAACGGAGCTGGGACACATGGAAGACATCATGTACCCTATGCAGATGTGGTGGCATCACCAGTTGATAATCCACCTTGACGACCCGCTGCAACACCTCGAAGGGTCCGACGAACCTGAGAGAAAGCGTACTTCCTCTTCCGAATCTCCGTTGCCCATGCTAAGGAGATACCTTCAAGACCACGTGGTCCCCAACCATGAACTGCAAGGGTCTCCTCCTATTATTAGTGTATGACTTCTGTCAGTCCTAAACTGCCTTCATCCTCTCTCGTATGAGCTGAACCTTCTCTATCGTGCTCTGCACCACCTCTGGGCCAAGAAAACCTGCCTGCTCGACATCTGTCTAGCACACGGGTGGGCGACACAGCCTCCCGTACAATTCTTCAAATGGATCCACGCCAATGGTTGAGTGGCAGCTATTATTATATGAAAACTCCACTAGAGGAAAGTGTCTTCCCCATGATCTCCCAAAATCTTGGACACATGCCCACAGTATATCCTCCATTGTCTGGATAGTGCGTTCTGTCTGCCCATCTGTCTGGGGGTGGAAAGCAGTGCCAAGATGTAGTTGGGTGGAAAAAGAATGTTGCAATCCCCTCCAGACTCATGAGGTAAACCGTGCATCCCTATCCTAGAATATGGACCTGGGAACTCCATTCAACTGCACCACCTTATCCACATACATCCGTGACAAGGCATCCACTGCGCTCGTCTCCTTGATCGCCAGAAAGTTAGCCGATTTCGTCAACCGGTCCACCACTACCCAGATAGCATCGCATCATCCCTGATCCTTGGGTAGACCTGTGACTAAATCCATTGAGATATCATCCCACTTCCACTCAGGTACATCTAAAGGTTTCAACAAACCACCTGGAACACGATTTTCATCCTTCACCTGCTGACACACTAGGCACTTGGCCACGAACTCTGCCACCGGCCGCTTTACCCCAGGCCACCAAAACTGTCTCCTCAAACCCTGATACAACTTGGAAACACCCGGGTGCACTGTGAGGGGTGAGTTGTGGAACTCCCTAAGAAACTTCTCACACATCATCTCTGGAACAAACATATTCCCTCAGAAAAGCATTCGATTCTGACCATCCTCTGTCCACCGTTTCGGGGCTTCGCCTTGGTTAACCCTGTCACGCATCACTTCACTTATTGAATCTCCCCAATGAGACTCCTCCACCTGCCATAGAAGAGAGGATTGCACTATCATCTGATACATGAAACCTCTACCACTATCCGTACTCGAATCCAGGGGCAGGTCAGCCAACTCCTCCATCGCATCCCAAGCATCTGCCGACTCTCGAACCGCATCCTTATGCGACTTCCTGCTCAAGGTATCAGCCACCACATTCCCTTTCTCTAAGGTGTAGTAAATTTCTATGTCTTAGTTTTGAAGGAAATCCATCCACCTTTGCTGTCATAAGTTCAGGTCCTGCTGGGAGAAGATATACTTCAAGATTTTGTGATTCGTGAAGACAACAAAGAGCTCCCCGATGAGGTAATGCCGCCACAACTTTCACGTGAAAATGACCATCGTAAGCTTCAGATCATGGGTGGCATAATTACTCTCATGAGGGCGTAACTTACTAGACCCCTAAGAGATCACCCCTTGTCGTTGCATTATCACCCACACAAGGCCTTGTCCTAAATAATCACAGAACACCTCATACGTCGCCTCTCCTTCTGGAAATCTCAGCACTAGGCACTAACCAACTTCTCCTTCAGATAGATGAAGGCTGCCTCGCACTACCTGTTACACATAATAGCCTAGTCATACTTGGTAAAAGCCATCAAAGGTGATGAAACTCGAGAGAAGCTGGGTACGAACCTCCGGTAGTAACCTGCCAGCCCGAGGAAACTACGAACCTCTGCCACATTCTTGGGTGCTGCCCAAGAAACAACCACCTTGACCTTTGATGGGTCCACTGATATCCCCTGCTCGGACACCACGTTCCCAAGGAAGTTCACCTCTCACGTCTAGAACTTTCACTTGGACAACTTAACATAGATATGGTGCTGTCAGAGGACTTCTAAAACTGTCCTTAGGTGATCAGTGTGATCGTCCTTAAATCTTGAGTAGATAAGGATTTCGTCGATAAACACGACTACAAACCGGTCTAGATATTCCAAAAACACAAGGTTCTTGAGCCCCATGAATATGGAAAGAGCATTCGTAACACCGAACGACATGACTACAAACTCAAGGTGCCTGTATCTGCACATGAAGGTAGTCTTAGAGATGTCTCCCTCCTTCACCCTCAAATAGTGATATTCTGAACATAGGTCTATCTTGGAGAACCATCCGACCCCCTTAAATTGGTCAAAGAGATCGTCTATCCTCGGAAGAGGGTAGTGATTCTTGACCGTTACCTGATTCAGTCTCTTATAGTCTACGCACCTCCTGAGGCCACCATCTGCCTTCTTTGCAAACAAGACTAGAAAACACCATGGTGATTCACTTGGTCGAAAAAAACCCTTCTTCATCAGATCGTCAATCTGAATCGACAACTCCTGTAACTCAGAAGGTTCCATCTGGTAGGGGGCCATCTAAATCGGACGGGTACTAGGTTGCAAGTCTATCCAGAACTCAACATCACGTCGAGGGGGTAGAGATGTCACCTCTTTAGAGAAGACGTCCATAAACTCAATAACGACCCCTGGAACATCCACCATCTCTGTGTCCACCGACTCCACTAACAGATCAGCTAATAAATAAAGGAGGGGTTCCTCTCGCATGCTGCTCTTCTGGCTACCCCTCTTTATGATAAAAGTTACACATCATCCGCCCAATTCTAAAAACACGACCCTTATTCAGAAGCAGTGAATGAAGGCACATACAGAGAACAACCAGTCAATTCTTAGGATGACATCGTATGGATTTATCTGCAATAGTAGAAGATCCTCGGCTGACTGATGTGGCCCTATAACCAGTCTACACCCTTGGGAAACATAAAAAAAGTCGGTCTGACCTCTGACTGGTGTGCACAACACCAGGGTAACTGGAAGTCTCTCAACATTTAAACCCATAGGAAAGACTAGACTGGGTGCAACAAAGAAGTACAAAAATCCTGCATCGAACAAGGCATAGGAAAGAGTACTAAACAAGATGATCGTACCTCGAACAACCTCGGGACCTGCCAGAACTGCAAAATCCACGGCGTGCAACCGACCACGCCTAACTCCTCTGCCTCTCAGCTGTCGGCCACCTCCCCGAACATGCCCTTGTCGAGGTCCCTGAGGTCGACCTCCTCCTGCGATGCCTGCCCTCGGAGGAGTGGGAGCTCGATGCCCCTGCTGCTGCTGCTGAAAGGGACTAGCTGGAAACTGCTGCTATTTAGGTGGGTGCTGAACCTTACCACCCCCACTATACTGTACTCTATCTGGGAACTTATTCTGAAGGTTCCCATGGATCTCACATATGAAGTATCCAGACCCTGGGCCCGAAAAGAAAGGGCGAGGACTGAGGTATCGGAACTAGAACTGCTGAGGCCTGCATCCTACTGATCGAAACCTAGAGGGTCCTGATGCTGGAGGCTTGCTGCTGACAGCCTTCCCCTTTGATGAGTCCAACTGGATCCCCTCTCGTGATACACCTCCCAATGTGTGCATCCTCTCCACTAATTCATCTTTCTTCTGGACCTCTATGTAGGTTGGTAAGGTGAAGGGAGTAACAACATAATGAAGAGAAGGTCGAAGTGCCTCCTCCAAATTCCTCGCCCGAGACTCGTTATCTGGAAATAGGTCCGGAGCAAAGCGGAGGAGATCCTTGAACTTGATCCGTAACTCTCTTACTGACATGCTCCCCTACTAGAGGGAGAGAAGCTCCTGCCTTTTTTCCGCCTTCATCGTGGAAGAGAGGAATTCCACTTGGAACTCCTTCTTGAAATCAGTCCACATTACCTCAACCTCCCTATTCTCCCCAAGGTAAAGCATCCACCACTGACACGCCGCTCCCCGTATTTGGCTCACATCCAAAGGAACCCAATACTCTTCCAGAGCCTAGATCAAGCTGAAAGCTATCACCAACTCCTCTAGACAGCTCTCTATCTCCACGTCAGAGATGCTTCCCTCAGACTTCCCGAGGGTCTTCCGCTGAAAGGAATGAATCATTTTCTGCCATTGAACATCCTACTCTTCTCAGTCCATCCTCTATCGATCGGCCAAGTCAACCTCTTGGGCCTTGATCTCCCGCACAACATGTGGTCATCTCCCAAGTGCCATAGCTGCAAGGTAAAAAAGTAATGCCTAAGCCCGAGTAGTGAAGAATATTTTTCTTAAATTCTTCTTAGACTTTTTATTAATTTTAAATACCCAAAACACCCCAGAAACACAGGAACACAAGTCATTATGATGCATGTACCTTTCCTACGGTCTCTACCCTACAATCAGTGTAGCCTCACTTGGTCATTCGGTAGGTCCAGAGTCTTTTCACCGGATCACGAGGGGCCATAAAATCCCATGTCCTAGCTAGTTTTCCCTGGCCTATTTCACGCACCAGGATAACCCAACATTGTTGCCCTACCATCCCATGAAATCTTCACTGTGCCAAACCCCAGACTCCATCCTATCTCCCAACCTCTCCCCTGATACCATTCTGTCATGACCCGCCTTCACCAAGATGAGGGAAGGGACAAAATATTTCCATACCTTTCCTTCATCAAGTTGAAGGAGAGATAATGACCCCTAAGACCCGACTTAAATAGGTACCGGAGTGGTGACAACCACCAATGGTATAGAATCACACACACAAGATGGAAGGAATTACCCTTTTTCTTTAATAGGATCGAGAGATAAGATATTAAAACCCAACAACACCAAGGCTGAGGAAAAAGTAATGCCAAAGAAACCATTCCCATATGCATGTTACAAAAGTAAATACCACAAGTACAAGGGGACTACAAAGTTAAAGTACCAAAAGAAAGAAAAACAGAAACTGCAACTGCCCAAACACCAGAGCTAGTATGACCCTGCACAATCCGTGAAGTCCTCCTAGAAACTGGAAAGTAGTTTATATACGCAGGGTGAGCATAAAATTACACTCAGTAGGGAAAACCAAAGACTCTCATGTGCAAGTGGGGAGGAATTATAATTCCCTGTGAGAAAAGAGATAACCAAAACACCTACCAAGGATAACTATCCACCCAAGCCTCACCAAGGCACACTCCCCAAATAACGCAAGTCATGTAATGTATAATAATATCACATCGATGTTTGGGTAACCCACACCACTTTCCCACTGGTTATTGAAGACATACTACGCATCGAACCAATCCAGCCATTCTCACCACAGTCCCACTGCCACACCCCACCCGCACACTCCTGGGCCAAAACCGCCACACGTAACCAGGCCCGCAAACACCTGGGCCAGAACAACTACTGCCACTCCCGAAGACACCTGCACCTCATCTCGAAGATACTTGGGAAACAACCTGCCTGCAAACACCTGGGCCAACCACCAAAACTACCCTGCCCGAAGATTCTTGGGCTAATAATGGACATCAGGCCATCACAACCTGCCTGAAGAGTCTTGGGCTATTTGGGAAGGGAGCAGAAAAGAAGCTAATAATCATCCACTTAGTAGAGTGTTGGGAAAAGCACCCTCCCCCATGAAATGGGGGCATTCAGCACTAAGTTCTCAACTTGGGTGGGGTGTGAGTAAGGAAACATAAAAACTATATATATATTTATAGGTAACAAGAACTCATCCCACCTAGGGTTCCAAAACCTAAGCATAAACAAACTTATTAATATTCATTCATAAAAGAACCACAACACTCATGGGCAAGTCCCGACTCATTCCCAAAACCAATTCCCAGTTTAACCCATTCTAAGTTTCATGTTCAAGTGATCCCATTTATGTAAATTCTGCACTACTGGGAAACTAATAGGCATAACCACACGCCAGGAAAAGAGAAACATCCCAAAAATAATTTAAGCATTCACACCCAGTTCTATTGTAAAGTCACAACAACAAAGGGATAAGTGATATCCATAAAAGTACTGGAACAAAACCAAGCCTTGAGATAAAACCCCACACCATAAAAGAAATCAAAGTGAAATCTCTTCAAGTATTGGGACCAAAGAAGTCATCAAGATAAAACCCCATATCCTCGAAACCATGAACCAACGATATTCCAACAGTAGAGGATTCCACCCCAATTCGTATCACAAGCAGAGTAACCACACAGTTTCATACTCACAACAAAGAGGATACCATCCTCACCCACATCACCACATAGGCAATCAAATAGAAAAAAACACCTACTACCAAAGAAGAGTAGGGAAACTTCTAGTTTCAGGAACATCATTCATTATTTTCTTCTTTCTTTTGGTTAGCTGGGGTGACCACAAAGGTTTTTATGTTTACTGGGTATCCATTTAATCCACCTAGTTTACGTGATTAACCAATTTCAAATTTACAATCATTTAATCATTAGAGAAGGCAAGGGTTCGTCAGTACACAAGGAAAGACAACCAACGACCATGATTTTCAGTGATAATAGCCCAACAACTCACAACATAAGCATCAAGGAAGAGAAGAAAAATAGAACAACAACACATCGTTCACACCCCTTCCCTTTATTATTTTAAGTCCATTTGTTATCTTCATTAAGGTTTGGTTTCACCCACTCCCACAGAAAAATCAGCATACCCACCCCACATGATACACAGAAAGGAGAGACGAAGAAAAAAATTCCGACTTGGTTGATCAAGGATCGAAGTTTTTCTCCACGCACCAAGAACACAGGATGTGCAACTTGCTGGGGAGGAACGTCGGGGACTCCAAGGGTGACGAAAGCTCCAGTAGAGGCACACCACAAGCCATGGAAAGTGAGGGACTCCAGGCGCACGAGGAATAAGAAATAAATCTAGCCGAGAAGAAAAAAAAGAAGAAACTCTAGCGGGAGATATAAATATGAGATCCTATTGTTACAGGATATGGATTTTTGAACGACTTGAAAGTCAGATCGTGGTTTCGTGGGAAGTTACCCACGATGATATTCAGTTGTTATTTAATATCCCCCATTGGGAAGATTTCTCATGATTTTTAGGTATTAATTATGGGCTTTAAAAGGGGTCTTAAAATCTTTTAGAGTCAAAAATTACGTTGCGGGAGAGGAATTGGAAAAAGAAGAAAGTAAGGGTAAGGATACATTTCCACCATCACGGTGCCACCCATACGGTGCCACCTTCATGGTGCCACCATCTGGTGGAGCCATAGTTTGGAAAAGTAATGGAATGGGTGGGTCCGGGCCATTACATTAAGGACTTATAAAAACATGGATAATGTGAATCAAAAGAAGGTCAGTTTTAACTCAAGTACCTCACATTGAAAAAATGTTTGATATGAACTCAAATAATTAAATAATTTTTATAACATGGTAATAAGTGATATAAAAAGAATAAAAAAATTTAAAAAGGATGCAAATTAAGTATAAAATAACCTATGTTTATTATTATGGAATATAAAGAATGAATGAGACAGGTTAGAGGGAAGATAAGGGATTTCATCTCAATGTCCATTCATTGAGCGATTTTTATTTATATAAACCATTATTTCTTTATAAAATGTATATATAGCCTCTTTTACATTAATTATATATATTATATATATAATAATTATATTTAATGTCTTTTAAAATGTTATAATTTCATGTGCTATATAATTTAAATGTTCAAAGTTGTAAATTACTATTTATCTAAAACATTGTTTTAAATGTTTTAAAGATTTAATATTATAAATACATTCCTTTATAGTCCATGTTTTAAAAAATAATTTAAGGACATGTTTATATTTACATGAATGTTTTTATTTGTAAATTCCTCTAAAAATTTTCAAAGTGGTATGGTACACATTGATTCAAATATCTTCTTTGAAAATGTTTTAAATGTCTTTTAAAATGGGATTTATTATTTGAATAACATTTAATATTTTTTATATATACATCATGTATATAATTTCCCAATTTTATATTGTTATTATTTACTGATGTTTACTTTAAAAGTTTACAATTTATTTTAAAATAACATGATTTCATTTATTAGTGTGTAACTTGGAAAGATGAAATGTGATTTCAATGTGGAAATGTTATTTTTCTTTTATGCTTGTTTTATGTGTTATGATTATGTTATGGTTATTAGGAATTTCTTATGTATATAGGTGGTTAAAATAGGAAAAAATGGTGGGTGATCCCATTATATATCTCCAATTAATTGGGTAATGTGATAGAAAAAACATTATGGTTTCTTCTAATTGATTTAGGGAATATACTGTGATGGGTATTCCATTTATATCTATAATTATTTTATGCATATTTTATGTGTTATGATTATGTTATGTTAATTGGTAATTTCTTATGTATATGGGTGGTTCCAATAGAAAAAAAGGGAGGGTGATCCCATTATATATCTCCAATTCATTGGGTAATGTGATAGAGGAAAACATTATGGTTTATCCTAATTGATTTAGTGAGTATACTGTGATGGGTATTCCAAACGTAACCATGTAGGTCACTCCCTATGTATCTGTGAAAGATACAATGTAAGTATGTTATAAATGATACAAGTTACCTTTACAGATTATGAATTCTATGAGTTTTTGGGAAATCATATTATTTCATAAAGTATGTTCAAGAGCTCATGTTTTATGAGTGAAAAGTATTATTTCATTGGTTTTTATATATTCATGGACTAAAATTTTTATTTTTTATTTTATATACGTTATTGAGAATTTTATGGTCATCCCTTGTTTTTGAAATTTTTGTCACAGTGTAAAAGGAAGTTGAAGAGAAAGGAAGAATTCAAGAATATTTTTATCATGAAAATAAATCCTGCAATATTCTATGAGTTTTATTTTTTGAAAAGATTTATAGTGAGTATAAGAGTATACTTTGTAAATTTTGACTTGTTATGTAATAGTTATGGAATAATTCTCTAAAACTATAAACCTGAAAAGGACATCAATTTGAATTTATTGACTTTACCCAAGATTAGGTAACTTTTAAGGCCAAGTACTTTCATTCAGTTCCACAAATGTTTTTCATTTAGAAATTTCGTTAATTCAACGAATAAATATATATATTTTTTCAAAATAATTTATTGTTTATAACTACTTATTACATAAATACATGCATGCATAAATGGATGAATATATATGTATATATACATATTTAATTATTGTTAATTTTTTTTCATGAAATTATTCATTTCAACTACTTTTTCTAATGGTTCAATCTTTTTTGGAAATGATAAGTATTAATAATTGATTCACTTCTTATTAAAAAAATGTTTTATATTAATATGAAAAATAACATATTTAAAAATCAATAATATATATAATTTTTGAATTTAACATCTAATACTAAAAAATTTATCTTTTAAGAAAAAATATTGTTTATTGTTAAAATTAATATAAAAAACATAACATTTGTTCTAATTAATAATTTTTCCAATAAATTTATTATGTTTCATTAATTTTATACTGGTAAAAATCACATTAATTACCGTGATGAAAATATTGGATTTGATGTCACTTATCAATTTATTGTTAAGGGTTCATTAAATCAATAATGTTTTAAGAAGAAGCCTAGTGGATGATGAAGAGATGTTTTTTGGAAGACATACTCTAATACACATCAACTTCAGTTACACTATAAAAGTTGTTTGGTTTGAGTTTTGTCTCTAGAAGATTGGTATTAGGTTACACTATATTAATATACCAGACCACAATACATTACCGTGAACAAAAAATGATCAATAGAAGATGAGTTTCCTATTCCATTGAATATTGGTCTATGTTGTGAGGATCTTCAAGCAAAGTTACATCCCATATTGCAATAGGTGATTACATAAAGCTATGTTTACTGTGTTATAGTGAGGTAAGATATGATATGAGGATAATCCAGTCTATGTGAGGGTATTTGTGTTAGGTTAGATCCCACCCCATGTATGGGTAACCAATGAAAACCCAGCTTCATATAAGGGTGATTTATTATTACATACAAAAGAGATGAAATCAAGTTAATGGAAGAGCTATGTAATTATAAACTATGAAATCCATAAATCACATAAATGCATCCTTATAATTTGGAAGGTATGTAAAGGTGGTGAATTGTACATCATGATGTTAATACTATATAATAAAAAAGATATGTCATGGTTAGAACCAAAATACATAAATGTAAACCTTAGACTACATAACGGTCATGTGATGTAAAATGGAAAACCTTTAGGAAAAAATCATTAGTGTTATAAAATAGTCATGATGATGGGGATAATTTGACACTCTAGAAACTCTGTTATTTAAAAAAGGTGTTCCAAGAAGTGAAGATGAGTTGGTGGTTTCCCATACATAGGTTTCCATTTTATAAGAAATTGATTATGTCGTAGGTTTTCTAGTGATCATAGAGGTTTGGAGAGATCACACTGTAATAATGGAGAGGGAAGAGGATGTTAAAATGAGAGAGGTTTTTGGATTTAGTAAATAATATGTTATAATACAGAGATGCATTCGTTGCTAAAATTTTGGATTGATCTCTCATTATAATCCATTGTGGATGAAGTTACATAATGGAAATTGAATTGAGGAGGATGACTACCAAATAGAATTACGGTCTATACTGCAATCTAGTTGCTAAAGAAAAGATAGACATTCAACTAGGGAAGTTATTTTCTAGATTTTAAAGCCTTAAAATATATTTAATGGAACTAATTAGGCCCAATAAAAGTATTGTACAATTGGGAAAATGTCAAATTGCGAAGAGGAATTAATATTACTATGGACCATCAGAGAATGGAAATAGTTGTAAAAAACATTATATAGAAGCTCTAGAAGAATTTATAGGAAAAATGAGAGAGGCAAAAGATTAAATTGAAGATATGAATCTCAGAGGGGAAATGTAATTTCTACTGTTCAAGAAATAATATGAAATCTTGGAACTCATTAAAGAACCTTCCAAAAAATAATGTTAAGAGACCAATAATGTGTTTTAAAGAAGAGGAAATCGAGTTATGTTATGGAATGTGATGGAAGGTGGTCCCATGACCTCTCATGGAAACTAGATGCATCTTATTGTGATATTCATAGTATGTTATTATAAAGACAATATATATAAAAATAACCCATATCTATATTCTGTTGAATCTATATAAAATTTGTTATATTTTTATTAGAATATGAGAAAACTTGTTTTCAATAATTTTAATAGTGGGAAAAGAGAGAAATAGTGAGTGGGAAGTGGGAAAACCTCAAAAATTTGTATAAAAGAAGTGATCTTAAGAAACAGTCACCTATCATGATCTTAAAAAGAGATGAAATTTAGTGATTCAGGTCATAAACTCATTTTTGATCACTTACTCCTTAGATTCTCTTGTAGAGGCCAAATATGTAAAAACCATTGTGTCCCTTTAGTTTGTTTTCTTTATTTTCAACATTATTTTAAACTTTCCACATCAATTAATTGGTTAAGTTGGGATAAATTAAATATTATTCATATTTTTTAATGGATAGTGATGTAATTAGATAAAAATAGAATAAAAAATACAAAAATAAGTGACTGTTATGGTTAAGTGGTAATGATCAGTTTGGGTTGTGAGAAGAGAAAGAAAATGTGCTCAAATTGGGATACATTTCTATACCCCAATTCTCCCCTTTCATGGTATGTCACACATAATTCCCTTTAGTGACATATAAAAGGAGAACATTTGGAAAATTACTTTAGTGGTTGAGTCCACCATATTGGAAGATTATCAAAATAATTAATCATACGGTACACCATGAATGATCTTATATTAGTATAGAAAGTAAAATTGATATATAAGATCAGATTAAATGGTTGGTTTTATAAGGGTTTGTAAAAACTACATTCAAAAGTTATTGAACAATAAGGGAGAGTGAAATATTAATATATTTGGTATAAAAAAAGAGTAGAGAGGTGGATAAGTATATTTATATATTTGTTTATGAAAGTTAAATAAGAGAGTAGATCCAAAAATAAGATTTTTATAATTATATATAGTTTAGTTTTCGAGATATTGATCAAATATAAATGAAATATTACATTTATACATCTATTACTTATATAAAGATATGAACAAGATAATGCTAATAGAAATTTATATTTATCTAGAAAAGAAGTTATACTGTAACTAAAATCAAAGACTCATCTATCTTATTGGGTATTTCATCTCATGCTCCATACGATAAGTCTTTTAATGACAACATAGATCTTAATAGAGTATCGATATGGGTTTAATGATAAAAGGTGTCTCATAAACCTATGATAACTTGGAAAAGACCATAATCTTTAAATGATATTGAAGAGAACCTTATGTTTTTAAAATATCTATATCTTTCACTAAATAAATTCATAGAGGGAATAATAAGATCAATAATTCATCGTAAATAATACTTTGTAACAATTCCAATGAGTATTATTAACTCTCGATACATCAAAATTTTTTGGAGTATGATCCTTGAATCATGACATTGAGGAGAACCATATAAAATACCCTTGTCATATGCCTACAATACACTTCTGCACAATTTTTCCTGATTTTATGAGGGTGTGTGAAAATGAAATAGATCAATATATTGAGCACTATTCCTTTTAATAAGGGAATGATAACCAAAATGGAGAAAATTGAGTGAATGAAAAACACGAATTGGGAATCACCTTCATTAAACCCCACCCCCTATCAGGGTGTTGTGAGTTGCAACAATAACACATACCAAAATACAACATCATCTAGAGAATCCCAATACCAAAGGCTACAAAAAACACAATTTTTATAAAATCAATTCCATGACCAATTTAATCAAAAAATTATATTCCTTGATTAGAGGAATCTAAAATTTAATCTTTAAATCCAAAAATTACCGATAAAATACTTCTGAAAATAAATAATTAAATGTACAAAAAATATACATCCTAAAAATATAAACTTATAACAAAAATGAAAATATATGGAAACCCTTAAAATAATTAAATTTTCATAAAAACACATAATGTATTTAAATAGACCATGTCCAACATCCATTATACGTGATATAGAAAATAACAAATATCGAAAATTAAATCCATAATTCTTTGGTGGTATACCATATTGGAAATGCTAATCTGTAAAACTAAATCATATAATAGAGAAAAGGGAATAAATGAACAAGAATAAATTACTTTGGAAACACTAGAAATAAAGAATCCATGATAGTATAAAAGAAAAAAAATAAAATAATAGGAGGAGGGAGCTGAATCACCCTCCATCTTGTGCACAATGCATCGGCCAAAAAGGCCCCCAAATGAGATTTTCCTCTATTTCTCCCACTCCCCCCCCCTCTATCTTCAAAATATAATTATATAACAATAATAATAATATGACATATATGATATAGTACAACAATAATATTATTAATGATAATAATATATACATGCTAAACATCTAATAACTTTGTAATTATATTATCCATAATAATAAAAATATACATACATACACCATAATATAAATACATACATGCATAAATATATAAATATTCTCACACACACACACACACACATATATATAAAATTTATCATCAATTTAAATTTTTATAATAATATGATGCTTATTTACGTATCACTAAATAGTGAAAACATAAAATAATATCAATAATAACTCATAATAATTTTATTAATATATCAATACTATAATAATTCTTCACAGTTCAATTATAAAAATATAATTCGATATTATATTTAACCATAATATTTAATTCATGTCATATATTTAATATCCACCTCAAATAAATATAAATATTATTCAATATTTTAAAAATAATAGAATATTTCCCAATCAATGTCACATAAAAAAATTATATAGAAATTAAAACCATAATAGTTTAATTTAATATCCTTCACTTGGAGATAATAAATAATATATAAATCTTCCCCAATTTTATGGAAGCATAATCCACCATGGGGCCACCAAAAGTCTAATGAACCCATCAAGATCTCAATGAGACCACCATGTCTCTAATTTCCACCACTAACCTCTCAATGTTGGAGTTTACTACCCCATAAAGGAAACTGAACCTCATATGGATTCCACTGTGGTTTTTTTCGGCCTTTAATTCCACCATGATTCTAGTGCTTCCAATTCATGAGGAATTACCATCCACTTAATTATCTAACCAACCTACCATTTATAAAAGATAACTTTAATTCATAATGAAATTAAATAATTCATTTGACATAATCAAAAACCAAAAAATCAAAAAAATCCTAGTTTTCACTATTTTAATTCCATGGAGTTACTAACAAAATCAGAACTAAATTGTTAATTAGTACATGGGTCACAAAATTATACACAAACCATACTTTGATATGTTTGTGGGTTTCTTCACCATTCATATTATGGTTCTATTTGTCATTATTAAAAAAGCATCAAACTTCATACTTACATCAGTTTTTACTCTAATAACTTGTCATCAACATTCAATCAAATGATTATTGTACCTTGTTATTGATGATCCTAAAATTATATCTCAAAAAATTACACATGTTTTAGCTTGATCAGATATTTATATATAATAAATATACCAAATTATCTATAATCTAAACTATCTAGACTATATAAATGTTTTTTAATCAAAGGTTCAATGATTTTCATCCATTGAAAAAAACCTAATCATGTTGAATTAAATCTCTAAAAATTTACACTTATTTTTTTCCAATTCAATAATTTATATAATGATAGACCCCATTGTATCTATTCTCAACATTATACATATTATCCTGTCTCAAATTTAATTTTTTATTATATAGAATATTAATATTTATGTGTATTAATTTTTCCTTTGAGAATTATTATAATATTAAAAATTAATATTATCATTATTAATTTATTTATATTTTATTTAAATTAACATTATAACCACTAATATATTCTATAATTTTATTTTCAAATTAATGTCAACTCACCCCCACTTTGAAAACACAATATACTGTGTTTTAGAAGGAAGGTGTGAAATTAGGATACTTCAAGTTAGGTGATGCATATTTGAAATATAAAAAATAATTATTAACTTATGGATTCTTTTTTTGAATGTGCCTTTCTTATAGAGATCCTTTTTTTGATGAATATATTTTCTAATTGACGAAATTGAGTTTGTATTTTCAAAACATAGTGATAATAATGTTAATTTTTTATGTTAGGTGAATTTATAAAAGGGTAATGATTTAATAGTGAGTAATGAGAGTTTATATTTTAAAATTCATATTTTTTTACAAAAAAACTAGAAAATTAAAAATCTTCCAAATTAGATCTCATATTAAAAAATTTTAAGCACAATATTTCTTAGAATAATGTGTTTTATTTTTGGGAGAAGTTTATATTATTCCTATTTTAGACCCTTATAAGAAGTTTATTCTATAATTCCATATCTAGATCTCTAATTGTTAATAAATTAGGATGTTTAATAATGTGTCATAATTTCGAGATGAGGAGAGGAGTAATAGTGGACTCCTAATGTAAGATTATTTAATTTTATTCACTCAGTTCTTATTATAATTTTTTTTAACTATTTCATAAAATTATGTTATATAGTTCGAGTTTATATCCACATATATATATATATATGTATATATATAATTAATAATTAAAATATATATGGAATGACAATGGGTGGTTAGTGACCTCCCCCTCTAGTTTACCCTTATATACGTGACCCTGGCTAGGTCGTGTTTACTACGAAGTTATAAAAAAACTTTCAAATTCATATTAGGGTAATTTTTATTCATTTTAGTCCAAAAATCGAAATAAACCATCAATACATAATGTTGTATTTCTATCCAATAGACCGAGATGGTATCAATTGTTTCTTTTCCTGTGAAGTGGGAAGTAATATTGGATTTTTCTATCACATAGTGGTCCATTTCTAGTAAGAGCATTGACTAGAGAATAAAATTGATTTTTTTCATTTATTATAATTATTTGAATTATAGAATATGATAAATATATAATGAAATATATTAGTAGTGAAAAAAATAAATACTTATAAATAAATATTTGTTATTTTCACATTATGGGGGTGTGGAATATGTAAATTACTAACTAAATATCAAAGGAGTTGGAAACTATACCCTCCCATAAAATAATTTTAAATTATAATATTTAGTATATTTTTTACATGTGAATTATTATGGAGTGTATGAGGCTGGTAAAAATATGTGAACCTATAGTTCTTGGAAGACACAAAACAAACTAGGCATGTGAGTGGTGCATATTGTGCAAGCTATGTCACATTTCATCCACCCATCACACCATTTTTCATGTCCCAAAAACTCTATATGGCCCCTTTTTCTCTACTAATTAATAATAATTATACAATTTCAATCTATAACCTTTTTTGGTTCATGAATAAATGATTTTACTTATTTTACTACAAAATTTATGAAAGTTCTATTTTTGGGTGTAAAATTTGATCTTCTAAGATCCATTTTATTGATTTTAGAGAATTTAAGATCCTTATTAATTATTACCCAAATCTAGGAATATTTTAGTGTATCCACTTTTTCATTTTATTAAGTAAAATTAAATGACATCCTTCAATGGATTGTTTCATTCCCTTAACTTAGTAAATTATGTAAAATAAGAATTTGTACATGAAATAGAGAAAAACATATTTTATATAAGGACATTTGATTTTTTTTTCTAATGAAATTTATAATGAGAGTGGTCAAAAGGGGATTTAGATGGTTCCCCTAAACTAGTGAAATTTAATTGAGGATATTTATAACTAATGTTGCAGTTTGGTGAAATATTTTTATGAACCAATTTTTTCCTCATTATTTGTGAGTAATGTGAATAGGGAAATAAAATTTTATTCTAAGAAATTATGTAATGGGAATCTTTGTGAATGTGGTGGGATATATGACTTATAAATGAAACTAGTATGATAGGATAGTCTATGAAGTATCATAATGGCCTTAAGATATGTCACTTGTATTTTTTCCTCTTACATACTGTGATATTGAAGATTTAATATTCTTTTAATAGAACTATTGATCAATGAATATGATTATATAATTTATTCACATTAGAGACAAAAATATTTATTAAAGTGTTGATGTGTTATTCCGTTGATGATTTGATGTTATTTTTATGATAACACAAAAACTGAACACTACCTTTAGTTATTTATGGGAATACCCTAACAAAATGATTGAGGTTCTAATGGCCACTGAGAATGAGTTTCCATGGGGTTTGAGTATTACCCCATCATACATCCATGTTCAATGATTCATGGTCCTTTTTTAATCACTACATTTTTTGTGTATCCACTCATGAAATACCATTGATCAACTATGCATTTTTCTCAAAAAATTGGTACATAGATTTTGAATATTCCATTCCTTGAAATTATACTAAATGACTGATGATTCACTATGATATGGTTGTTATAATTACTCTAGTAATTACTCAACTTTATTTTGTACAATATATTTTATATTCAATAAAAGTTTACTAGTGGATAAGGGTCTGGTCATGGGGAACTTATTTTTGTGTGTCCATATTCGTGTAACTTTTAATCTCAGAGGGATGTTTATAGTGATATTGTTTTATATTGATCAAAATATCTTGAACTTTTGATGATAAAATATGTATTTATAGGATAAGGAAATATCTTAGTTTAGTTTTCAAAAAAATTAACCTTGAGTGGTACTAAATAGAAATATCATGACTATATATTATGATTTAATTGTTTTATTATAATTATTATTCATCCACGACTTTTTTTTGATGTTATTAAGTACTAAAACTAACATAATTTTATTTTTAAACAGGTCCTTCCATGAAAACTTGTGTAATGGATTAAATACATTTTTATATATTAATTGTATCTTGTAGGATATCATGGAGGTCCTGACATAGGCGTTGTTGATACACATGAGTGATTTAGTAGTGTTTTTATAGGATATTATTTTTGAAGAGTCAATATTCTAATTTATGGGTTTAACCTATTTTTTGGATATTGTTTATATTAATGATGATATTTTTATAATGTTTATTACATAAGGATGATATGAAATAATATGCATACCTGCATTTAGTTTTCCAAAATTTAATTTATTATATCATATTATATGCATGTAATTTTGTTATTGAGTTGGTTATATATTAGTATGGGATTCATAGAAAAATGTTTACCATCTTGTTTATATATAATCTTGATTCCATTAAACTTCAATTTACCTCTTGGGGATAGGCTTGGAGAGACACTCATATTATTTTCCTTGAATTTGACAGGTCTTGATGGGTTTGGGTCATATCAATTTGATATTAGAGTAAGAGATATAATAGGTATAGTTATTGAAATATAAATATGATAGATTTTTATATTCAGAATCAGGTAAACAATTCTTGAAGAATTTATGTCCATTATACCAGGCCAGGGAACCCGATTGAGGGTTTAGTTGATGACTTTGTAATGAATTAACCTATATTAACCCAACGTAAATTGAATCTCCACTAACCTCCAACATGTTCTCCCAAATCATTGATGGTTACTGAAAATGGAAGGTGATTATAAAATCATTAATAGATTTAATTCCCTTGAAACTACAACATCCACATATTGAAAATTATATACCATAATTAAATTATAATAAAAAACACAACATGTTTTCTTAGATAAAGATTAATTGGAAGTGAATAACATAGGGAATCAATAATTATACAAATTAATAATATGAATAAAATATTATTTTATAGTTTTCCGAATCATCCTCATTGTAGTGAACTCTTAAATGCCTTTATAAATCTTCAATAGGTGTAGATATATACTCATAGTTTTAGGTTTTTATAAGGGAGACATGAAAAAATTTTAAATAGACTTGAAATACTAGAAGAAAAACCACAAAAACCCTTCATTTTGATAAAGAGAATTTTTTTTAAACATCCAATGGAACGAAACCAATCCACTTAGCCAAAGTGAAGAATTCAAAATGTCCTCCAGCCAAACTATTTATAAATTAGATTCCTCCAACTAAAAACATGCGTCAGATACTGTAACTTGGGGATACCATTCTATCAATCAAAAAATCATAAAAAATGAAATATATATATATATATATATTAATGTCCTAAATGTTTATATATAATCACAATGTAATCTGACAGTCAATATTGTATTTCTCAAGTGTTGGTTTTGTTTGTTCAAAATAGTAAATTTAATATGCGTTGATGTTTTTTCCATTACAAATAGAAAAGTAAGGGTTAAATACTTCAGTAAAATCAATCAATTAATTATGATATTATCTAACAAGTATATATCACATTCCAATGATTCATGGAGAAGGCACAATAATTCATCAAGATACGAATATAGATGAGTAAAAAAATTATTTTACACTTGGAAAAGTGGCATGCATATGATTTAAGAATGATTTGAGAAAGACACTACCTATTTTATTTTATGTGGAATTAGAATTTTATACATATTATTTTATTATGTGTTTAAATATTGAGTTCTCAAAAAAAATTACCAGCATACAACCAACCATTGGACCTATATTTATCAACATTATAGGTGGGAAATCAATTAAACCACAACCAACCAAATGTGGTATAAGATAGATAGAATAGAATGTGCATATAAAGGTAGAGGGTGGACCTAGATAAAGTGCATGGGAATAATATGAATTGGTGTATAAAGTTTTTGGTTGATCAGCATGGGGATGTATGACCCATGATTAATGTGTGTAATGGTTTGGGAGATGACCTCAGTGTCATAGCCAAGAGGTTTGACAAGTATAATATATTATTAATCATTGGGAATGAAAGATATCATTTATGTGGGACTCTAGAAGAAGATGACACTATTTTTATATTTGTTTTTATGGACATAAAGAGTATCAGAATGAAACAATTAATTATATTATCCATTATCATTGAGATTATGATACTATGATTGGTTGTTTAAACATCTCGCCATCTCCATGATCATGATGGGTTTCATGTTCATTTTGAGATCATGACAAGAATGGTTGACCACATGAAGTGTTTTTATATGGTTAATGGAGTGATCATAAGAAGGGTTCTGAATTGACCATACAAATAAGTGTAGACCAACCACATGAAAACATACAACTATGAGTATGCATAGAGTTTCCACATGACAAAATAGTGATTAATCAAATTCCACTAGAAATTGACTACATTCTCATATTATGATCATCCAATAGATGATAAAAAAAGTCACCATGATATGTGTAATGAAACCTACCACATTAATACAATAAAGAAATTGTTTTAGTGAGAAGCTACGGTTGACATACTAACAAAATGATGAAATGATGCTAACACATGATGAGTGAGCTACAACATGACCAAATGTGGAACTATCTTGAGGGAATAATTTCCCTACATGAGTTACTAACTGACCACATGAGGGATATTATCTTTAGAGAGATATAGTGATCTTTACAAGATACTTCATGAAGGACTATCAGTAACCATACCATGCTACCCTAAGTTATGATGTGAAGATATCACATTTGGTTTAATCTACCACATTATCAAAAGACGATCGAACACATGTGTATTTAGGCCCTATATATGGAACTAAAAATGTATAAACTAGGAACAAGCATTATTTAAAGGGAATACCATGGATGTTTTAAAGATACCACAAGTATGTTCATAATATAAAAATCTATAGGATGAGGAATTGAGTTAGGAATTTTCAGATTATCAACCATAAAATGAAGAAGAAAAGATAAAGTTTAGTGATTATCATGGATAATGAAAATAGAGACTGGGTAACCAGAAGTATATAGTGATATTACCTGTATGATTCATTATAAATAGTATGGGTAACTGTGAATGATATTGATTAAAGATTAGGTGGAATGTATGTTGTTTCACTTTCAAACATAGGAGATAGGAATGGAATTGTTGAAGGTATATGATTAAGAAAATATCTTGCTATTATGTTCTCTTGAAATGAACCCATATCCAAACTCAAGTATGAAGTCATGTATTTTTCATATACACCACAAGTTAATAATGTATAAATGGGATCATTATTTCCCATATTTTAACTTTTGAAATATTATAGTGAAAATAACACGATTCCAATAGATTAATGAAGAATATTTGAACTGGTGTTCCCACATTGAAAACACATAATGAGTATATAATTAATAATTGGAGGTTCTATAGTATAAATTTAAGAACCATGCCACCTCTATAATTCTACATTATTCATGTAAACCTGAATAATATTCAAATATGTGAGATTAATGGGAATTTAATAATGAGGAAGAAAGTCACAAATATGAATGAATAAAATTATTCATGTGATTATCATGAGTAAATAAAATAAGAATATAATAAATTCATATAAAATATAGATCGTATGATGTGTTTTGTGTTATGAATGTTGGGAATAATCATCATAGTGATTGTGATCCTTGCTAAGAGTTATGTAAGAAACTTCATAGAATGTAAATAAAAATTCCACTATATAAAAGATGAATTTATCTTTCTATACACTCCAAGATACATTTTTCATGTCAAAGTGAATAACTAAATGAATTCAAGGAAGAATATATAAAATTTATCTAAAATGAATGTTCTTATAACAAGTTTAGTTGAGATGATAAGGACGTGATGATTCATGTGTCACTTGTGATTTATACATTGAATATTTCTGAGATTTATGAAAAAGGATATATAATATTAGTACTAAATAAGATTTAAGACCAAAATTAAAGTAGATATAATGAGATTTAATTACTAAATAATTATGGTAATTCAATATACATTTTTTTTGTTCAATGAATGTATAAGAGAGAAGAAAAATAACCTTTTAGTGGTATTTAATTCTAAATAATGTATTATTTCATGAATATACAATCATGAATGTATAAAAGATGATTGTTATATAATATTGAGAACCCTTTGACACTAAATATTCTGAATAAAAAAATTCAAATAAGGTATGATCCCATTGAATTCAATAGTGTTCATGTATTGAAAATGAATAATAAGATGAAGATACTTCTATCGTCTATCTAATTTCATTGAGACACTTTAAGATTGAGATCCATTATGATTATAAATCACATTGATACTGAGGGAAGAAAAAATACAATGGGAAAGAAGTGTTCATGAATATATCATATTATTGAAATACCCGTACATTGATTTGAAGATTTTTCTATGATTGGTGGCTCCAGTAAAAAAACTCCATACCTAGAGAGAGATAAAGATGGCAGGATTGTGTATATGGGAAGTGAAATATACTTGGCCGAACATTTTGTGTGAAATATAACATCAATTTTGATTACAATAAATTAATACTGATAATAAAATCTATGAATCGACATGATATAATCATAAAAATGAGTAGGTTTTCCAAAGGGATCCAAATGTTATAATAATCCTTGTGCATGGTTTAGATTATTATTATACAAGGCCCCGACCTTAAACCTTACAAAATCATATGTTTTGATCAATAATTTACTTTCTTTCACTTTGAGGATCTTTTCAAGTTTAAATTTTATAGGATTATGCCTTAACTATAACATTACATCTAAAAAATTATAAAGTATACACTTCTACTAACTATCCATTTTTTCATAAAATAAAAAATAATTAAAAAGAAATATCATAACATTTCATATTTAAACAGAATGATTTTTTTTGATCCCATCCTTGAATCTAATCTTCTTTAAGTACATTGAAAAATATTTCAAAACATGGTATGAGAATAAAAATCTCAGTAAGGAATATAAAATAGGGAATAAAAACATTAGTCCCAGAATATACAAAACCCATGAAAGCAATTTCCCAAAATCATACTTTTCTCCCATATAACATAAACTACTTAGCTTACATCATGGAATCATAAGATTCTTTCAAAAATTCTTTGAAGTCATAAAACATAAAGGTAACTTGTGGAATCCATATCATACTGACGTCGTAGATTTCAAAACTAAATATGGAGTAACCTTCATGGTTACATTTGGAATACCCATCACAATATATTCCATAAATCTCTTAGGAGAAACATTATCATTTACCTCTTTCACATTATCCAATTCATTGGAGAGCTATCACGGGCTCTCCTTCCATATGTTTATTAGGTAATCACCCATATTTGGTTTATTATGTAACCAAACATAGAATTTCCAATTACCATTACATAATCATAACACATAAATGACTCAAATTATCAACATTTCACTCATCAATCACAAAAAAAAATCAAGATATTGAAATATTCAATCCATTTCCAAAACCATTTAAAATATTTAAAAATGATATTTTTGAATAAAAGTTTCCCATACCACTTTGAATCATTTAAAATAAATTAACATTTAAAAACTTTAATGCACATATAAATAAATCCTTAAATTTTTTTTTAAAATGTGGATAATAATGAGAATGATTTAGAATAACAAATCCTTAAAACATTTAAAACAATGTTTTAGTTAAAGAGTCCCTTATCTCATGAGAAATACTTGAACAAAAATATTTAAAGAATAACGTTAAAAAAACTTATAATATCATGATAATAAGGATTTTATGATATAATATGTCAAATTTCTGTATATACACCATATAAAATTGAATTGGTGGATAATAACAAATAAGTCTCAATGGAATGTAAATTGAGATGAATTATATTAAAAAGATCTTGTCCTTAGATTAAGGATAAATTAATGACCTAATTATGTGTGAAAAATATTCATACCAAAATTACAAGTGAATATTCAGTGTAAAACAATCATATTTCATTCACACATGTTCTTGAAAATAAAAAAAATGATATGAATATTTATCTCATTGAATGGAAATTGAGTTAACATTTGCCTTACAAAGTTCATGTAAATCTCACAAGAATTTCTAAATGGGGTGATTATGGGTATAAATAATATATCCACACAATGGTAATTGGTAATTACCATATAAATAAATAAAATGTTATTCCACGCATAAACTTGTCATTATATAATTAAAAATGTATATGTAAAACCCAATGAGGGGAAATTGAGTTTAGAAATTCCATTACAAAGATCAGTTTGTTAATAAAATAGATTTATTATTTGTATTCACAATAAATATACATAATTAAAGTTAAATACAAGATAATATATAAAAATTCATTCCACACATAATCATAGCATGACATAGTCAAGAAGTAGAAGATCAACTGAATGAATGGAAATTGGGTTAAGAGGTTCCCTTACCTTGAGTCTGAATCTTCACGTAGGTTACTTGTTCTTCCCAAATAATAAACATCAGTTATTTAATACATTCTATAGAACCTTTTTAAATTTTATTATTTATTTTATATTACTTATTATCATTTTATAAAAATTACATAATTATTTATATTCATAACGGCCGTTTTGTGGATATTCGGTACTTGAGTTGAAAAAGAACTTATTTGATGTAAATTGTCCATGTGGTCAAATGTATATCAACTATAGAATAATATTAATGATTTAAATATCATATATATCTATTATATATATATATTTATAATAGTCTGCAACATTTTGATATAATAAATGAAATGCATCGTTTATGGAGACGATAGGCCATACGTACACATGAACACTACTTTCATTTCATTGTCGTATTAATGGAACAAAAACTATATGATACATAGTTATGTTATAATTACAAAATATTATATATGTTATATATTTTAGATAATTTGATTAAATTGAACCTTCATACGTTCCCTGTATGTCATGAATGATTCATTTCACTTTGAAGGGGCGGTTGTCCACACTTCCAAAAATGAAATTATCTTATTTACACATTATAGAAGTCGTAAAGGTATGTTGTAAATAAAAAATACCAAAGAATATAGAGAATATAAATATAATATATATCATATAAAAATTCAGTTCCATCATAATGTCCTCTATGAGAGGATGTAAGATAAAATTCAACAATCATCGTTTTGTGAGGTTGTAGTTCGTCGTACACAGAAACAATTTGTTCGTATCCATTAGATGGAGGTGTGTGTATGTGTAATTCAAACACTTCTAATAAAAAAATCTTAGTATATTTAGGATACTAGTTTTATTATGTAATTAGATAATAATAAGATCATAGGGAGTGGAGAAGGAGAATAAAGTAAATGAACTTGAGAGAAGACGTTACCTCTAAATCGGGTAACTTCATTAGATTTGAGCCAAAAGGCATTATTGAATTGCTTTATGAACAAGTTAAGGATTCTAGTAATAAGGTATGGATGTTGGGTAATTATTTTAGATGATGATGGATGATCTCAGGGGATTGCGATGGGCGATTCAGTGGGTAGAGGTGGTTTCCTTTTATAAGAGGGAGGAGGGGCACTTTAGAAAAAACATGAAATATTAGTTTATTATAAATTCATTTATGATTAAATATTGTCCAAAACAAATTTAATTATAATATAAGATGATTTTATTTTTAATACCAAAAAAAATATTTTTTAGACTGGTTTTTAATTTTCTTTATCCTTATAGTTTTGGTTTAACCATTATTGTACCCTTTTTAATTTTTCAGTGATATCAAGTTATTTTCATATTGTGGGTTAATATAATTACCATATCATTTAAAAAGACCCAAAAAATTCATCTATGAATAAATTGGACTTATATTAACCATTCAGGAGAATATTATATTTTTAATAATTTAATATCCTTTAATAAACTATTTTATATTTTAAGTTATGAATTATGTCAATTTTTTTAACTATTCATACATGAATTTTTTAAAAACTCTTAACAACCTGATTACTTCACCCCAAAAGAATTAAATGAAATATAATATGTCATAATCATCCATAAAAGTTTTTTTGACATCAAAATGTTCAAATTGAATTTATTTTAATACTTATAATATCATTTATTTGAAACGTTTATTAATGAAGCAATCACGACATCATCATTGTGTCATAATTAAATCTATTTATTTAATGTATAAAATTTACAAATAAAATATCTCGATGTAGGAGATATTATTATATTTATAATTACTATTTATAGTCAAATATATCAGTTATAAAACCCTATATTAAAATTTATTTAGTAAAAGATACATGTTTATGTTATATTTCCCTTTATTTTAAATTAAATTTAATAAAATATCATTTCCACACCCAAGTGGCTCTCAAATGCCAATGGTTCAGACTAAGGATACTTATGGTCAGAAATATATCATCCAATAGGATTAGTACATGTTTTAGGATAGTTTTATATTATTATAATATTATTTGTTATCCCTATTTACCTGATTTACCCTTTAACCATGGTATTTAAACATAAATAATGAAGTTACTATTCATAATGTCCAAAAGTAAAAGGTACCTTTTTAAAAAATTTGGAACTTATGATTAAAAATATTTAATATATTTTTAAAAATTCAAAACACAGAAATTGTATCAATTAATTTGAAATTAATTCCTATTGTCAAAACGAGAAAGCTTGTTATTAAGAAGTAAACACTCTCAAAAGATTAATATGTGTTTATGTATAATTAAAATGTAAAAATAAATAAGATAAAAAATTGTTTTAAATGATAAAATTATATTACATTTATACTTTAAAACCATTATATAATATGAATTAATCATGTAAATTATCTTATTAGAAAAATTTGTTTTCAATTAGAATTTAACGTATTTTTACTATTCATCAAAACATGATAGTTATCAAAAAAATATAAAAAAGTAATCCAAAGTAAATTTTGATGTCTCAATTATAAATAAGAATTTTATATGTTCATATATATCATATAACACTGTAAAAAACTACATTTTAAAAGGGGTTTCCATTAAAAGGTGGTAAAACTATATTTTTAGAAAAATACTTCTTTTATCCAAAAAATTGAATTTGTTATTATATAATTTATAAAAAAACATAAGATGAATTTAAAACATTATATTGAATATATAACATATTAATGTTATTAAATAAAAAATTCATAAAGAGTGATATGATTTTAGAAACACAATTATTCTTATTTTAAATAAGTTTTCATAAAAACCCATCCTTTGTATTTAATTGGTTTTTATTTCCATTTCTGATAACTTCGGAAATAAATTAGTCACTATTTAAACATGTTTAGACCATATCTACACAATTTAGTTGATACTATTCATTCCCACCATTCCAACTACTAGGTTAAAATGGTATCCTTTAAATAATAATATATATTTGTTCATTTAAGCTCGATGTAGCATAAAATGTATGCTATTGATCATAGTGTTTATTTAATAAAACTCAGTATGTTACATCATTTACCCCTTTTAAAATTTTCAACCTCACAATTTTAAAAATATTCTCGGTAAAGTCATTGAAAATCCCACATCAGAAAAAGAGTCAATAAAACTATCACATTAATGGAAAGAAAAACAAGTACAAAGGTTACCCGAGATAACACATACTAGGATTCCATGTAGGAAAACATGGATATAGAAAATAAAATAACCATATTTTTCTAATTTAGAGTGATTTAAAACATGATTCAAAGAATGTTAACAAGTAGTAAACCATAAACTTTTGATGGGTTAAATGATATTTGATTTCCCATAAAGAAAAGTAAATGGATTTTTTTTTTGTTTTAATATACTTTTCATAAATTTGAGGAATTATTTTACTAATTAGAATAAGAACATAATTAAACATACATACTTATCATGTACAGTTTCATTGTTTAATAAATATCTACCAGAAACCCATCTTTTTTCCAAATGATGAGTATTCAAGATGACTTGGTCACACCTGAAGCACTAGAATCAACTTGTAGAGAGTCACATAATACAAAAAGGTGAACCATATATATCCCTTGTGTTTAGACATTAACCAAACCTAAATGGTTAGTAAAATATCAGATAATACCCCCAAAATTGAAATCCTTTATAAAGAAAAGGACTACAATTAATTTCCAAAATTCAATAGTAATACCCAAGTTCCACATAAACCATTCAATAAAAACGTCCATAAGATTCTAAAAAACTATCCAACTAATATTGAAACCCAAAACATAGAAGGATTTGATCACATAATTTTCCAAAATAAATTTTAATATTTATCTCCAAAAATCATCAACCACTCGTAATGTACCATACCAAAAGTAATTAACATAATCACATTTTCTACATAATTGGTAAATCATCTCCTTAAAAACTACAATTCACTATAATTCCATAGTTAAAAATAATTGATTATTCTAAAAATATAAATCAACCATAATGTAATTAAATCCCGTAGTTTTCTATTTAAAATAATCATATAGAGTTACTAAAATAGAGAACATCTTCCAAAATAAAATTTATCACTTAATCAGCAAATCATTTTCCTATACTAAGGATATCCATTTGATGAAAGATAAGTTCCCAAAATAAAATTATTCTAAATCCATAAAATATTTTATCTATAAATAATAATTCATACTAACTAGCTACTTCATGTAGGCCAATTGTAGGAATTAAATCCTAGTTGCACTTTGGTTGTGGGTTCAATTCCCATAGCTTTTTCTCACGTTACGAGTTGTCACATAGTCTTCATGTTGTCATTTTTCAAAAAATATATAATTATAAAAAATTAAAAAAATATTTTAAAATACTCAAAAATAACCATAACATGTTTTAACCTCAATAGTTATTTCGTACCTCATATTTTTCATCCAAAAAAACAAATAACCCATAATTTCTTCAATGGTGAATGTCTCAAAAAATACCATTAATCACCTTGAAATAACATAACCCTAAAAAAGGGTTTATAATTCATTGAAATTATAATATACCTTATAATTATAAACCCACAATCATTTACCTAACCCTTAAGATAACATCTTAATATCCAATGTTGTCTAGTATTTTCCTCTGATAATAACTATAAGGCCCCTACATTAAACCTTACAAAATATTGAGTTTTGATCATGAATTTAATTTCTTTCATATTAAAGATCTTTTCAGGTTTAGAGTATTATATGAATTGACCAGAAATACTATATTAAATCTTAAAAACTACCAATTAGACACTTCTACTCATGATCCATTTATTTTCATAAAACAAAAACTCTTTAAAAAGAAACATGGTATCATTTCATATTTAAGCAACATGAATTTTCCTCTATCCCGTCCTTGAATCTATTCTCCTTTCAGTCCTGTGAATAAAATTTCAAAACATGGGATGAGAATAAAAAGTTCAGTAAGGAAAATAAAATACAGAATAAAACCATTAGTCCATGAATATTTAAAACCCATGAAAACATTTAAACAAAATCATACTTTTCACCCAAAGATCATACACTACTTATCTTACATCATGTAATCATATGATTCTTAGAACACCTCATAGAAATCAAAAAATATAAAGGTAATTTGTGGAATACATACCATACATAAATTTTAGCTTTCATAGTTGTATAGGGAGTAACCTTCATGGTTAAGTTTGGAATACCCATCATAGTATATTTCCCAAATCACGTAGAAGAATCTATACTGTTTACCTCTTTCATGTTACCCAATGCCTTGGAGAGATATCACAGGCTCACCCACCCATGGTTTTTCACGAAACAAACCATATTTGTTTTATAACATAACCACCAATAACATGTTCATGTACCATTTCATAATAATTACACACAAATGATTGAAATTATAAACATTTCACTCATCAATTAAAAGAAATCAATTAAAGATATATTAATATTCAATCCATTTACAAAAAACATTAAAACATTTAATAAAGATATTTTTTATTTAAAGTGTCCCACAACACTTCAAAATTTTTAAAAGAAATAAAAATAAAAAAACATTAATTTCCATATAAATAAATCCTTAACCTATTTTGAAAACATGAAAATTAATGAGAAATATTTATAAGAATAAATCATTAAAACATTTAAAATGATTTTTTAGTTATAGTCCCTTACCACATGAGAAATAATTGAATAAAAATATTAAAAGAATAACATTATAAAAACTTAAAAAAAACCTTAGAATAAGGATATTCAGGATTTAATAAGTCAAAAGGAAGTATATACAGTATATAAAAGTCAATTAGTGGATAACAACAAATAAGTCTCAGTGGAATGTTAATTGAGACGAAATCCATTACAAAGTTCATATCCTTAAATTAAGGATAAATAAATGACTTAATTATGTGTGAATATTATCCACACACACAATATAATTTTATATGATGTTTAAAACAAGAAAAGGTCATTGACACATATTCTTGGAAAAAGAAAACCAAGGACATGGATATTTAATTCAAATAATGGAAATTGAGTTAATATATCCCTTACAATTTTTGTATAAATGACATAAGAATTTATCAATGGGGTGATTATGTGTATAAATAGTATATCCACACAATGGTAAGTGGAAATTACAACATAAATAAATAAACAATGATTCCAAAAATAAAATTGGCATCATTTAATCAATAAAGTATACGTAAAACCCAATGAGTGGAAATTGAGTATAGAAATTCCGTTACAATGATAATTTGTTTAATAAAATAGATTGATTATGGATTTTGACTATAAATACACATAATTCAAATATAAATAGAAGATAATATATAAAAATTAATTTCTCACAAAATCATATGATGGCATAGTTAAGAAGTAGAAGATCAACCCAAGGAAAAAAATTGGGTTCAGAACTTCCCTTACCTTGAGTCCAAATCGTCACATTTGTTCCTTATTATTCTTGAATAATAAACTTAAGTTACTTTATAATTTCTTCATAGTTTTTTTCTTTTTTATTATTAATTCTATATTACCTATTATCATGTCATAAAAATTACAGTATTATTTATGTTCATATCAGTCATTTTGTCGATATTTGGTACTTGAGTTGAAAATGAACTTGTTTGATGTAAATTGTCCATGTGGTCTAAAGTAAATAATATACAGAATATTAGTAATGATTTAAATATCATATATATCCATTATATATGTATTTATAATATTCTATAACATTTGGAGATTAGAAATTAAATGCACTGTTCATGGAGACAGTAGGCCGTACGTACACTTGAACGCTACTTTCATTTATTTTTCATAATAATGGAATGAAAAATAAATGATACAAAGTTATGTTATAATTACATAATAATATATATTTTACATATGTTACATAATTTCATTAATTTCGTAATTTATAAGTTCCATGTATGTCATGAATGAGTCATATCACTCTGAGGGGGAGGTCGTCTGCACTTTTTCAAATGAAATTATCGTATTTACATGGTATAGAAATCATAAAGGTATATTGTAAATAAAAAATAAATAAGAATAGAGACAATATAGATATAATATATAGAATATATAAATATATTTCCATCATAATTTACACCATGAGAGGTGGTTGGACAAAATTGAGCAATCATCATTTCATGAGGCAATAGTTCGTCGTACATAGAAACAATATGTTCATATCCATTAGATGGAGTGTGTGAATGTGTATTTAGGATCCTTTTAATAAAAAATAATAGTATATTGATTATGATGGTGTTTTTAAGTAATAAAATAATAATAATATCACAGGGAGTGAAGAAGGAAAATAAAGGACAAGAACTTGAGAGAATACATTACCTCTAAATTGGGTTACATCATTAGATTTGAGCCAAAATGCTTTCTTGAATTGCCTTATTTCCAAGTTAAGGCTTCTAGGAGTAAGGGATGGATTTTTGGTGCTTATTTTAGTAGATGTCTGATAATCCAAGGGGCATTATAGGTGTTATTAAGTGGGTAGAGGTGGTGGCCTTTTATAAGAGGGAGGATGGGAACTTTAGAAAAGCCTTAAAATAATAATTTATTATAAAATAATTTTCAAATAAAATGATCCAAAACTCATTTAATTCAACAATAAGATGATATTTGTTCTAATACCCATCAAAAAAAATATTTTTTAGGCATGTGTTGAATATTTTTTATCCTTATCTTTTTGGTTTAACCCTTATTTTAGCCTTTGTAATCGTAAAGTGATATTAAGTTATTTATACATTTTGGGTTAATATAATTACCATATCATGTCAAGAGATCAACAAAAAGTCATTTATGACATAATTGGAATTATATTAACCATTTTTTCAAATATAAAATATTTAGTAATTTAATATCATTTAATAAAATATTTTATTATAGTTATAAATATATCATCCAATAATATTATTACATGTTTTATGGTAGTTTTATATTATTTTAATATTATTTTCTTACCATTATTTACCTGATTTACCATTTAACCATGGTAAATAAAAATAATTACTGATGTTAATATTCATAATGTCAAAAAATTAAGGGTACCTATTTACACAATTTAATCCACCTTATTTAAAATATGGAATAAAATTTTCAAAATAAAAAATAAATACATTTTAGTAATTATTTTAAAATTATTTCTCACTGTCAAAAACAGAAAGCGTGTTTTAAGAAGTAAAAACTACCAAAAGATTGACTTGTGTTTATATCCAATTAAATATTGAAATTACATCTAATGACCAAAATTGGATTAAATGATAAAAATATATTCCATTTATACTTTTAAACAATTAAATAATATGATTTAATCATATAAATTATCTCAATGGAAAAAATTTGTCTTCAATTATAATTTAGCACATTTTTACTGTTCAATAAAACATGATAGTTATCAGAAAAATATCAAAAATTCATCCCAAGTAAATTTTGTTTAATAAATTTTAAATAAAGTGTTTATTTTTTCCAATATAACATATAAAGGTGTCAAAAAATAAATTTTAAAAGGGTTCTCCATAAAAATTTGGTAAAACTGCTTTTTTAGAGAAATCCATCTTTTATCCAAAAAATTGAATTTGTTTTTATATATTATTTCTATAAAAACATTAAGATTAATTTAAAACATTAAAATGAATATATGAAAAATATTCTTTATTAAATAAAAAATCCATAAATAGTGATATGATTTTATAAACACAATTATTCTCATTTTAAATAGGTTTTTCATAAAAACACATCCTTTATATTCAATAGATTTTTACTTACAATTGTAATAAATTTGGCTAATGATGAATCAATATTTTTTCATTTGTAGACCATATTTTCATAATTTAGTTGATAATTTTTTTTCCTACCATTCCAACGACTAGGTTATAATAGTCACATTTAAATAATAATGTTTAGTTGTACGTTTAAGCTCGGTGTAGCTTATCTTGCATGACATTGGTCATAGTTTTTATTTCTTGAAACTAGGGATGTTACATATTATTCATTTCATCCTCAAGTTTCTGTATCACATGGATTAATTGATCCATATATATTAACTGAGATTGAGGTTCAAGTCTATGTGGGGATAATTTAAATGAAGAGAAAACATAGTAAAAAGCTACACTTGATTCAACACCCTCTTAGGTTGCCACATAATCCAACAAAAAATTATAAGTGGTATCATAGAATAAGTATGACTATGATTAGATCGATTTTTAATTGTTTATATTAATAGTTTTGTTTATATTATATATTTATATTTTATGCAATGGTGTTTCTACATGAATACTTGATCTCCACTCGTATTGAAAAAGACACAAAGATTTATTTCAGAACTCTTAAAACTAAGAAGAAGAAAAAAGAAATAAAATTGAGAAATATATCAAGAGATAAGAAGAAAAAATAACTATATGATATAGATGCAGGTGATAAATTATCACCCATGAAATATGTTTAAAATGATATTTCTAATTAAAGAAGTTCAAGATTTGAATAATATGGAGGTGATGAGTCATTAAAACAACATAACACTTACAATCTCAAATTGAAATGTATTTGAATAATTTTCCCGGTGAAGTGATTTCATATATAGTATTTTTATAACGAACCTACTTGATAAAAATGCACATGTTGATGTGGAAATTAATAAAATCAACTTTTCCCTTGGAAGTAAATTCAATAAGTGAAACTTTCTCATAGATCTATCGGGATAAGAGGAATAATAGATGAATCATTTTAAATAAAATGATAATATTTATTAATGAATTTTTTTAAAGAAGTGACTATGAGATATAAGTAATGTAATTTATTCTTAAATACGTGATCCATGTTTTTGGAATTCTATATAGGATCTAAAAAAATTTAAAATATGTATATATTTGGAGGTTAATAAAAAAATTAAATATCAAGAAAAATATTAACAAGAGACTATGAAATATCATGAGGATGAGACTGTGATGATGAAAATACTTTAAGAAGGTAGTGTGAGATCCTTGTAGAATAAAAAGTTTACCCAGAAATATTAAATATGTTGAGTTGGAAGTCAAGTTTTGAAATTTGGATGATACACCACCTGAAAGTTCGCAGTCTATTAGAATAAATAGAGATTGTTCCAAATATAATTTAAAGATGATTATTCAAAAAAAAAATAATACTCAATGTGGTTGAAATAAGAGATTAACATTATCTAGAGAAGCATTTATCTCTAGTTAAAAAAGTTAGCCAAAAAATATAAAAAATTACCTTACATTAAATCTATTTTTGTGAAATTTATCGAAAAACACAAAATAATTGTACAATTGTGGATTATAAAATTGATGGTAAAATCTGTAATATGTCAAGAATAGAGATGAGAATATCCAAAAAAACATCCCCTAGATCGATCTAAAAATATTGGGGTTCTGTACCAAAATTAGTATGGTATAAAATATTGATAACCTATACCTAATTTGAAAAGAAAAAAATTTTAAGGATACTTTTGGTACTTCTTCAAGTTTGGTAATCTGGTTAAAGTGTGTTGGAACAACCAATCAATATATAAATACTAATAAATGTGTACATTTATGGGGTGTAGAGATAAAGCGAATAAGAAATCCATTGATCAGAAAATGACTCTACAAAAGAAGATGATTCTATACACTATAAATGGATTTGAATATCTTGAAGATTTTTATGTGTATTTCAATATATGTGGTATGAGAGAAGGATAGTAATGGTATGTAAGAACTTGGTATAATTACTACAATCATGTGAAAAGATGACCACATATTATATAGAAGTTAGTAATAAATAATTGATAGAAATTTGTCATAGGAGAATAACTAAAAAAAATGCTTTTAACAGAAGATATGATTTGAAGGGGGTAGGCACCTGAATAGAGCTAATGGAGGGGTTTAATCATATCCATTTCATTGTCTGTTAGATCTAGAAAAAAATTGTTCTTAAAAGAGATACCCGCTCTAAACCCACTATTATTAAGGTGATGATCCCCATTTCGAGCTGTCCAAAGACTTCAGTTGTCAGTACTAATAATGATGGAGAGAGCTTTTCATTCCAATCCATGGATACTTTCCCCTTAGAACCACTAATTGATGAAGGCCTTATACATTGTATCATGAGTCGACGAGCCTGGAAAGAACCAAATTATTGTCACAAATATCTAGGCCATTTACTACCAATGAAAAAGTGACCGATAGATCCCATTTCAAGTCCCCTATAATATCTACGATGAGAAGCAAAGGAGATACCCCTCTGTTAGATGAGGTTATTAGTAGGAAAGGACTTGTTCAAAATATGCCAGATGAGAAAATTTTACATAGAAGGTATCTCTCTGCACCAAGGGTCTCCCCCACTCATTGCTTTTATTATGATTTCACCTTGATCTGATCAACACACTGGAAGAGAAGGCTCCTGATGCTGATCTTGTGAACAAGCATCTATCCAGGTCATCATTAAGCACTATGCTATCAAATGTGGAATGCTACGAATCATTCAAGATAACATGCATAAATTTTGGATGGTTGTGATCCTCCCTGAAAAAAACTTCCAGCACTGGGCAACCTAGACACCATAGAATCCCTCCTCCCCAGTCCGAACACTAAAATCTAGAATTCACATTTCCCATAATTCAGTGGGTGGATGGTTGTAGGTGCCCGACTAAAGGCTGGATAGTTGTCCAAATGGAAGAGGGTCAATATAATTCCATGTTCTCCTTCATACCATATTTTTCTTCAATAAACTAACCCCATAATGAATCCCTTTAGAGGATATCCCATGCAATATTGTCATGAAACCCCTCTATGGACCTGTATATACTTCTTAGATTGATTTTCTCTCCTCTATGGGCCTGGACAGCCTCTTCCAAGAATCCTAGTGAATTTTTCCTTAAAAATCCTCATCCCATAATATAGATACCTTTTTCTTTTCCATATCAAAAACACCTTCTTTGGAACTTTCATAGAGTAAAGAAAATGCATCTAGATTGATGTTAATATGCTGTTCATAAGAGTAATTCTCCCTCTGAGGAAAAGAAACATGTTCTTACGTTTATGGATATGCTCATCCATTTTATATATGATATTATTAAAATGTTGAATTCAAGGAGTGTTTGGGATGCCCGAAGCAACCATATAATTCATTGGGAGTGATCCTCTCTGCATATCTAATCTCTCTTCTAAGGTTCATACCCTTCTATCAAAGGCTTTGCATGCAGTGAAGAAATGACTTTTATCTCTATTAATCATTTGGCCACTACACATGCAGTAATAACCTAGAATAATGTTGATTCCTTGAATAGATATCCTGCTACCATTGAGATATATGATGGTGTCATTGGAAAACATCTAGTGAGAGGTACCCTTTGTTGCATTTTTAAAGAGTTAGGGGAGAATTCGACCCAACTTGATTCCCCTATGGATGTTCCTACTGAGAACTTCCTGATCGAGGATAATGAGAGTGGGGGATAGGGGTTCCTCTTGTTTGAGTCCCCTTACTACATTGAAAAAACGAATTTTTTCCATGATGAATGTGGGTAGGTAGGCTGAGCTGAAGCAATGAAAGAGGAGGCCCACAACCCAAGAAGATAATTCTATTCTTGAATGAATACTAAGAAGAATGTTCCATTCCAACCTATCATGTGCTTTCCTCATGTTCAGTTTTTGGAAAGGGTTATTCAAAAAGTTTTTAGATTAATATCACATAACACCTTCTGCAACACTCCTACAATCCGATGAATAGTGCTACCCTTTAAGAAGTCACTCTGTTGTTTGGTTATCTAGGTGGGTAGGAAGGGTAAGATAAATTTGTTGAGGATTATTGAAAGAACATTATATGGTATGTTTCCCATATAGATAGTCCTGTAGTGATCCACATAGTATGGGTTAATTTTATTAGTGGAAAAAACTATATTTGTAGAATAAGAAATATGGGGCAGGTTTCAAATGTGAATGAAATCCTACACTGCTATCAGAAAATCAATCATGAAAATATCCCAAGAGATCCTATAAAAAGATCTTGGGAGGCCATTAGGCCCTGGGGGTCTACCCATATTTAAATACCAAATCATCTCATGGAACTCCTCCTCATTCAGAATCATTCTAAGAAAAACATTGTCCTCCTCACTGTCCCTGCGTGGAATTCTATCCAAGAAGTCCACCAGACCGCATGGGTAGCGTCCAGAAATACGGGGGGGGGGGGGGCTATGACTTGCAAGTAGGGTTTTGAAGTTCTCCTGCACAAGTAATCCAACCACATTTTGATAACTGGATTAAGAACCATCCTCTAGGAAAATGTTGGGACTCTGAAACTATCTTTTCTCTTTAATGCATGTGTGAAAGTACCCATTTTTTCAGTCACCATCACAAAGCAATTTAATCCGAGAAGTTTCCCAAGCCACAATTTCCTACTATAGGAGCATATATACAAATTGGTTTTTTTGGGTTCACAGATCATCAAAATAGGATTCATACCATGTATTTTATAGGATGATCTCCATCCTCTCAATCTTGTTGAATGTGTTTTCAATTCATGGCCTCAGGAGGGGAGGAGGCTCCGCCATGATTAAAGATTACTTTTGGTATGCCTGAGATTTTTTGAAGAGAGATCCATGGGTTCCCCTGATCCTGGTGAGAATAAGCCTCACTCATTGTTTCATAAAAACCAGGGTCCTCTATCCTTGACTGAGAAAACTAAAATAAATCAACTCAATTCACCCCTAAAGAGATATAGATTCGTAGTGGTGAGTGATCCAAGATACTCTACACCATATGGGTGACCTTTAGAGAGGGAAAAGAGGATACAATCGATCCATTCATTAGACAACAGTTGAGAGGACACCAAATTAGGTGCCTCCCACATTGATTGTTACAAAAAGTGAAACGATACCTGATGTAGCCCACATCCATTAAACCATTTCTGCTCATGAAAGAGACAAAGCCTGACTAGGATCTTGTGGAAAAGAACCTCCCCTTGCTTCTCCTCTGGGCCTGCTATGATATTGAAATCCCCCACCACCATCCATGGTGAGTCCTCATAATTGAACAAATCAAGGTCCTTCCACAAAGCCTCCCTTTCCGGAGCTTCACATTTCACATAAAATAAGTGAAGAATAAACTTAGATCCCCTGAAGTGATTCTAGTGGTAATGAACTGATTTGAATCTCAAACCAAATAAATTGGATAATTGGATATCCAGAATAAATAGATGTGGATATTTATAGGAAACCCATTCAAGAATCCTAAAACCCTCATCCTCTGTGCATACTTTTTTATCCTTGATGATTCTTTTTGGTTTCTAAGATTACCACCATCGAGATTCCATTGTTGGAAAGTTTTTTGGAAAGGAATCTCAGCTTATCCCGAGCACCCAAGCCACACACATTCCAAATATTGATACTATAAATTAGAATCAAAAGTTATAGTTTTTCTCCCAAACCCACATCCTCCAATCATCTTATAAAGGCTATAGAAAATAGTGGATTTAGATTGTGATCATGTTCACATACCAAAAGGTACCTTTTGAAGGACAACTACTGGGGAATGGAAAGAACCCTTATCCTCTTGCACAGGACCACACATGATCTTTGAAGGGGAAGATATGCCTTCCAACATGGGAAGAGATATGGCCACTAGAGGAATGGTGGAAACCTAAACCTGAAATATAAATATTAGGAACTTCGGGAGGGATCCCTCTGAGGAGGGATCACCCTTTTGAGATGGATCGGATGAGGGTCTGTCATCCACCAACATAAGAGGGAATATGTCCTATTTAATTGAAGCTTGTCCCATCGAGTATACTCTAAAACCCATCAATGAAATGCCACTAATGTATAAGTGGAGAGGATTTGGGGGAGCATGTGCTAATGTAATGATCCATCAGGGAGTTTCTGGGAAGTAATGCCTTAATACATTGAACCAATTGGGGGAGACCAGTATGGCCGGGCCTGAGGGCATAGGGTGCAGGGATGTAGGCGGAGGTGAAGGAGATAATTGAGGATAAGGGACCAGATCTGAATTTTTTAGGTTCCCCAATGCATGTTTACCAGAAAGATGAGCTAGAGAGGAAAAATCTACAAGGGGGAGGAAGAGAGGAAACCACCCCTTCTCTCAATCATGATCATCCAGGTCAGAGAAGAAATATGGGGGGAAGAGACACTCAATGTCGATGAGGACCCATGATTACCTATCATATTCCGTGTACAACGATGTGACTACTCTTGAAGGGATTTATATCTGTAGGGATTTGGTTTTGAAGCGGAACAAAGAAATGCATCCAAAACATGCAAGGATCGTGCTAGAGATATGTGCTGATTAATGCAAGAACAATCAAAGCAGAAATCAAATGCAGAATTGTAAAATGAACAAGAGATTTACGTGCTTCGGTCCCCTTTGGGACCTACTGCATGACAAGAACACCCCTCACACACACGTTTATTAATTCTCAAAGAAAACCATTACAACATAACAGATTTTCCCCAACAGATCGAGCAACAGTGAATGAAAATTTACAAGGTTTCAATAAAACCGTAAGGAAGAGAAAGAAAAACTCATAGTGTCGAGCATAAAGTCGCCCGGAGGTCCTGATCTCTTCAATCATTCCTGGATCTGGTTCGAGTGGGCTCGCGGACTGGCCTTCGGAGTGTTGAAGCCGAGCAAGGCACTGTAATAATGCTCCATTAGAGGCGACACACCAGCAGTGTGCCGCAGAGATCGTTTGCCGACGAGAATACCCTCCAAGGGTTCGAGTGCCAGGATCTGAGCAAGATGAATGCGCTGTAATCTCTGAGAAAACAAAACTAATTTGATCTGAGGAGCAACAACGAAGACGAGTCGTAGCAGGGGTGATTAAACCCCCTGCAAGTGACAGTTCGGTGCAACAAACAGCCCTCACCAGGGCATGCCACGAAGCAAAACTGAAGCGGAGAATCCGCTCCTCATGCAATCAGTTCGAACGGTGAACACAAGTGGACAACCCGGATGAAATGCGTTGCAGTGCTGATCAATGGCCATAAAGAAAATGCCTCAATACACAGATCACCAGCATGGCAAAATAAACGTAGCAACGCGGAACAAAAAAGAAAAAAAACGGTGAGATATATAATGAAAATTAATTTAAATAAAAACAAAACAATAATGAATTAATTCATTAATTCACAAAATTCCACCATTTTTAATTAAATTCAGGGATGTTCTTGCACCTAGGGCTACAGAACAGGAACCAAGTTCAAACTATCTAGGCAATATTTGAACTTTGATAAAATGACAACTTTAGCCAAACTATCAGCTGAATTTTTATCAGTATGTATCTTATTGACACACACGGTTCCTTAATATATCACATCTCTAATAAAGTGTAATCTAATGTCTATGTGCTTTGATTTTCCATGGAAAACTAATTTTTTTAGATAGATGTAATGCAGATTGACTATCAGAGAAAACATTAATAGATGAATCATAAATCTTGAGTTCAGAAGACAAACCTTTGAGCCATAAGGTTTCCTGTACCACCTCAGTGAGTGAAATGTACTCAGACTCAGTGGTGGAGAGGGCAACAATGGACTACATGTTGCACTTCCATGAGATAGCCCCACCACTGGAAGTGAACACGTATCCAGTCAATGATTTTCTGGTGTCAATGCTACCTGCATAATCAGCATCTACAAAGCCTACCAAAATGTTAGAAGCATCAACATTTTTACCAAAGTATAAAGAAAAATTAGATGAACGTGATAAATATCTGAGAAGCCATTTGAAGGCATGCCAATGGGGATTCCTAGGAGTGGCCATAAATCTTCTCAAGGTGCAGATAGCAAAAGCAATGTCAGGCCTGGTTCAAATCATAGAGTACATTATACTACCAACAATGCTAGCATATTGAATTTTAGACATAAATGGCACATCATCATCAGCAGTGGGTGCTTGTGTCAAAGAAAATTTAAAGTGTTGAGCAAGAGGTACATTCACAGGTTTTTGAGATTCAAACATGTACCTCTTTATGATCTTTAAAATGTAAGCATGCTGAGATAAGTATAGCAGTTTGTTAGGTCTATCTCTAATGATTTAAACACCTAAAATCTGCTTAGCTGCACCTAAGTCTTTCATTTCAATGTTGCCTTTTAATTGGGATTTAATTGAAGTGATAAAACTCATATTCTTACATATGATAAGCATGTCATCTACGTAAAGCAGAAGGTAAATCATACAACCTTGAACAGACTTGAAGTAGACACAAGCATTATACTGGCTCCTGGTGAATTGGTTATTTAACATAAAAGAATAAAATTTCTTATACCATTGCCTTGATGCCTGTTTTAAACCATACAAGGACTTATTTAGAAGGAAAACTTGGTTGGATTTGAATTCCATTGAATAACCATCAGGAGGTCTCATATAGAGTTTTTCCTTCAAATCCCCATTCAAGAAGGCAGTTTTAACATCAAGTTGCTCGATGTGCAGATCGAGATAGGTAGCGAAGGCTAACAAGAGCCGAATAGAAGAGTGTTTGACAACAGGGGAAAAATCTCAGCATAGTCGATTCCCTCTCTCTGAAGAAATCCTTTGGCGACTAGCCTAGATTTTAACCTTACTTTATTTCCCTCTGTGTTGTCATCCTTTCTCTTGTAAATCCACTTGGACCCAATCACTTTAGCATTCATAAGCTTGAGAACAATGGTCCAGGTGTGATTTTTCTTTAGAGATTGCATCTCTTCATTCATGGCTATGATCCAATGCTTTGAATCATTATACTTTAAAGCTTGCCTATACGATTGAGGATCATCGTCGATGAGATCCTGGGCCACATGAAAAGCATATGATGCCAAATCATACTGGCTGAACTGAGCAGGAGGTCTAGATACCCTCCTTTGTCTATCTCGGGTTAATTGATAATCTTGATGATCGGTGGAAGGTCCAGAGTCTGAGTCTGAATCAGAACTCGTCTCAGAGTCAGCCACATCAGTGGTCTGATGAGGAGGAGAAATAGACTGAACATAACTCTCAACATGAGTAAATGGATCATGTTTATCAGACTTATGAAAGTCGGGATCAGAACTGCCAGGTGTGTCAATCCTGGTCTTAGGAGTAGATAACTCATGGAAGACAACGTCTCTACTAATAATGCACTGTTGGTATCCCGGTTTACCCACGCAGAGTTTATATCCTTTAACTCCATCGGGGTAACCAACAAAGATGCACTTGAGGGCTCTTGGTTCAAGTTTTTCAGTCTTGATGTGGGCATAGTCTGTACACCCGAAGACCCTTAAGTAGGAATATGATGGGGGCTTTCCATTCGATAGTTCTTCTGGATTAATGAATTGATTCGCAGAAGAGGGAAACCTGTTAATCAAGTACGCAGCAGTGCTTGTGGCCTCAGCCCAAAAAAATTTAGGGAGGCCGGAGTGAGCAAGCATGCTACGGACTCTTTCAAGGATAGTCTGATTCATCCTCTCTGCTAGGCCATTCTGTTGGGGAGTTTCCCTAATAGTTCTGTGCCTCTTAATTCCTTCAGACTCACAGTATTGAATGAACTCAGTGGACAGGTACTCAAGCCCATTGTCCATCCTCATGGTCTTGACTTTCTTCCCAGTCTGATTCTCGACTGAGGATTTCTAGGTATTAAATGTTTGGAAAACATCTGATTTATTTTTGAGGATGTATAGCCAAACCTTTCTGGAGTAATCATCGATAAAGGTGATGAAATAGAAACCTCCACCATGAGAGGAGGTCCTGGCCAGCCCCCACAAATCCGAATGGATGTAATCAAGTGGGGCGGCTACCTTGAAGGACGATCTATTTAAGGTCACTCTTTTAGCCTTTCCCATCACACAATCTTCACAAAACGGGAGATTCATAGGTGTGATGTCATTCAGCAATCCTTGATTGCTGAGTTCTTCAAGCCCTTTGGAGTTTACATGCCCCAGCCTTCTATGCCAGAGCATTGTGTTGTCAGTGTTCGTGGTATAAACACTACCCAACTTTCTTGAATGGGTCCTTCCATTCAAGACATACAAACCATTCAGAATGGATCCTTTGATGATGTTTCTTGATCCTTTTGAGACTTTGATAGTACCAGATTCAGATCTAAAATTATATCCCTTTTGATCTAGGACTCCCAGGGAGATCAAGTTTCGTTGCAAGTTGAGGACCCACCTTACATCAAGTAAGGTGATGATAGAATGGTCATCCAATTCTATCAGGACATATCCTCTTCCCTCAACCTTGCATTTCTTCTTATTCCCTAATAGGACGTCCCCTTCAACTTTCTAAACCAGCTCTAAGAAAGACTCTCTATGGGGACACATATGGAAGGAGCACCCAGAATCAAGGGCCCACTCACGGTCGAGTGTATGGCTGGACACATTTAGAACTTCGGTTGTGTCATAACCAGAGTCAACAATAAGAGACTGGTCAGTGGGTTGTGTGTTCTCTTGCTCTCTCTTAAGTTTCCTACACTCTGGCTTAATATGCCCAGGCTTCCCACAATGGAAGCAAGTAACTTTTAGGTCTTTATTGTCATTGTTCTTTGTATTTCGATCGTGCCTAGGTTCTTTACTATTGCTACTTTTATCTCTTCTAACATGTTTCTTTTTGTTTTTAACCTGATGCCTTCCCCTAGTGAATAAACTCTCAGCCTCACCTTTCGCCTTAGGTTTTGAGTGAAGGTCCTTGGATAGAAGGGCAGACTTGACTTCTTTCAGAGTCAAGGAGTCACGACTATACATCATGGTCTCGACCAGAGTGCTATAACTATGGTCTAGATATATCAGGAGAATAATAGCCCGATCCTCATCATCTACCATGACATCTATATTGGCTAAGTCTAGCATGATTTTATTGAACTCGTCAAGCTGGGCTTTCAAGGAAGAGCCCGGTCTCATCCTAAATGTAAACATGCGGTGCTTCTTATAGAGCCTACCAACAAGGGAGGCAGTCATATAAAGCTTCTCTAACTAGAGCCAGATGCCGGCAGCAGTGGACTCAAAGGCCACTTCCCTAAGGACTTTATCACCTAAGGACAATAAGAGGGAACTATGGGTTTTAATTAGAGTGTCATTAGGGATTGGTTGGTGTTCAGTTATGGTTTGTCCAGCTTCATTAACAGTTGTTATGGGTTTAGTAGGCCTAGATAGGGCATCAATAAGACCTTGTTGGACTAATAATGCCCTCATTTTAATACACCATAAATTGAAGTCATTGTCTCCATCGAATTTTTCGATTTCATACTGCATTCTAGACATATTTATATATAGTGAGTTGATGCGAAGTAGTTGGGGACAACAAGAGCGTACTCCTCCAAAAGACTGGCCAATACTCACTAGGAATAAATTTGTACAATGTGCAGAAAAACAAAATTATTCGGTAAAGACTGTAATTTCAGTCTTAATAAGAAACTAAAGACTACAATATATATTTTCAGAATTAAACAGAAATAGTGCGGAAAATAGAAAACCCAATTTGTTAACACAACTAGTGGAAGGCTAGACTATAAACCAGAAAACATCAAACAACAATTGCAAGAATGCTGAAACAGAACCTGAACAGACAGATTCTTCAAGTTTGAAGCAGTAGAGGGGGGTTACCGAGAATTGGTAGCCAATTAGAATAAGCAGTATTAAAACAAAACATTAAAATAGAATGTAAACAGTAGAAGTTATAATGCGGACAAGATTATAAACAAAATTGAGCATGCGAACTATAGCAGACAATAAGGAAAATTAGGGAAACAGGAGAAAAATATATGTAAACCGATTAACAAAAGGAACATATGTGTAATAACATCAATGCAGATTGTGCACAAAGGTAAATCAGGCAACACAGCAGCCAAATTGGCTCTGATACCACATATAGGGATTTGGTTGTGAAGCGGAATAAAGAAATGCAACCAAAACATGCAAGGATCGTGCTGGAGATATGTTCCGATTAATGCAAGAACAATCAAAGGAGAAATCAAATGCAGAATTGTAAAATGAACAAGAGATTTACGTGATTCAGTCCCCTTTGGGACCTACTGCACGACAAGAACACCCCTCACGCACACATTCATTAATCCTCAAAGAAAACAATTACAACACAACGGATTTGCCCCAACAGATCGAGCAATAGTGAAATAAAATTTACAGGGTTTCAATAAAATCGTAAGGAAGAGAAAGAACAACTCACAGTGCTAGGCATAAACTCGCCCGGTGGTCCTGATCTCTTCAATCTTGCCTGGATCTGGTTCGAGTGGGCCCAGGGACTGGCCTTCGGAGTGTTGAAGCCGAGCAAGGCGTTGTAACGATGCTCCACCAGAGGCGACACACCAGCAGTGTGACACAGAGATCATTTGCCAATGAGAATACCCTCTAAGAGTTCGAGTACAAGGATCCGAACAAGAAGAACGCGCTGTAATATTCGGGAAAACAAAACTGATTTGATCTGAGGAGCCGCAACGAAGAAGAGTCATAGCAGGGGTGATTAAACCCCCTACGAGCGATATTTCGGCACAACAAACAGCCCTCACCAGGGCGTGCCACGAAGAAAAACTAAAGCGGAGAATCTGCTCCTCATGCAATCAGTTCGAACGGTGAACACAGGTGGACGACCCGGATGAAATGGGCGGCAGCGCTAATCAATGGCCACAAAGCAAATGCCACAATACACAGATTGCCAGCGTGGCAAAATAAACGCAGCAACGCGGAATAGAAATGAAAAAAAAACGGTGAGATATATAATGAAAATGAATGTAAATAAAAGAAATAATGAATTAATTCATTAATTCACAATATCACTCTGAAAGATCATGACCCATGAAGCTACAATGAGTAAAGAAGCATAGACTGGTGATAAATTAGATCTTGAAACAAATCTTCCCTACCCTCGACACAAAGAACCATATTTATTGGGAGTGTTTAGGAGAGATCCATCTCGACACAAAACAATAGTTAAATCATTTCATGCATTAGAAGGGAGAGAGGGTCATCACATAGGAATAAGCCCATAAAGTCCCCAATATCTTGCAGAGAGCTTGGGTTAATGTAAGGGAGAGGGAGTCCTAGTAGTCAGATACAAACCACAGTTGAAGAGAAATCATTATCAGAGTGGACTGCCATCAACCATTGTGAAAGAGAGAAGCTCCATCACCACACAGATCTAGGTCTCTTTCTCCATGTGGTAAAAAATCAGGTTGGGAATACAGAAAAATGCATAAAGCCTTCCGATTTATCACCGTGACTCTAGATGGGGATACAAGCCCCCAAGAGATAACTAAAGCCTGAAATACTGAAATGGGGGGTTTGTAAACCCCAAATCTAGCTATAAGAGTCCAATGAAGGTGTTCTGAAACTTCTACGAAAGACACTGCGGAGATGGAAAGCACCAAAAAGACAAGATCTGAAGGGGAAAAGACAACCAAGGGAGCCGCTGGAGATGAAATGTTGGCTTCTTGCTAGGGAGAGGGAGGGGGGAGGACACCACATGATTTATTTGTAACAAAGAGCCAACCCAAGCCGACCGAGAAGTGATGTAGAGGTATCGAAGCCTGGGGAGCTCGAAGACTGAGGACCAAAGCCATAACTGAACACTGGATAGAAAGATGGTGCTAGAGAAGGAGAAAATGAGTGTGCCAGAGAAAAAGTCATATTTTAATCCTAAAACTATAAAATTATTTAATAATTAATCATCTCAATAAAAAATTTCATCCAACATTTTATTCCAAATTATCAAAAGTAATAAATAAATAAAACCGCATATTATTAATTCAGAAATGTATATATTCCAACCTCAATGAATTTAGATGATCCAATGCTTCCTAACTCAAACTACAACCCGCTCATGTATACACACTTCCACACTAATGTGCACACATACATGGAATTGATAGCGACAACTAGAAACCACAACTGAAACTCAAAATTAGTGTTGAGGGGACCAATGCACACCAAAATAATCAACCACAACACAATTACACCATAATCACCTAATTCAAGGTGTGAAAACCAATTATCTGGTATATAAACTTACTCGACTATGATGGTGATGAACCAAATCAGTCCAAATCACTTCACCTTTAGCGTCAGTCGTCAGAATACAGACTAACAGGTCCCGATAAATATTCCACATTGTATAAATTTGGAAGAAAAGAAGAAACTAAAGTAATCACAGGCCATAGGTTTTAAACTGAAACGAGACCGGGTGTTGGAGAGCTGAATCATTCGATGAAAAGAACAAAATCAATGGAGAAGGAATTACCATTCCAAGATGGATAACATTCACAAATGAATTAGAAGGAACTGGGTGCGCGAAGTGGAGCTAGAGGAGGGGTAGTGGTGCACCTCACCATGGGAGAGCTAAGGGGATGGGGCCACACCTCACCTGCTGTGCAACCCACCATCTTTATTTTCTCCCTCAAATAACCCCAAACTAAAATAAGGATTAATATAATAATAATAATAATAATAATAATAATAATAATTCACATTATATTATTATTATTATCAATTAATTTACACACATATTAGAAAAACCCCAAACTCCCCATTTAACACATCATTTAAATAAATTCCATTCCAAACGAATTTAATTAAATAAAATTTCCATCTCATTATTATTTAATTAAATTATCTCAACACAATTTAATTAATAAAATCCCGAAACATCATTAATCATCATTTAATTATATTCGTTACAACTGAATTTAAATAAATAATTTCTCCAATTCAATTTCTTTAATTAAATTATCAGAGAAAAATTTAATTTAATTAGAAACTTCAAATTATCGACATTATTTAATTAAATTATCTCAACATGAGTTTAATTAAATATTAAAACCCATTTTTAATGACTAATTAAATTATTATCAACCATGAATTTAATTAAATAAAACCTCTATTATTCATTAATTAATTAAATTCCACTTTAACATGAATTTAACTAAATGAAACACCAACTCATCATTTACACATCATTTAATATTATAATTTAATGTTATAGATATTTTATAACCCTAAAATCTTTATTTACATGTCATTTAATTAAATTACTATAATATCAAGTTAATTAGACAGAGACTCATACTTCTCATCATTTAAAATAAATTTAATTCTTTTCACCTAAAATTAATTATATAACTTCTCTATATCAATTTCATTTAATTAAATTCTCTGAACAATAGTTTAATATAATGAAACCTATAATAGATCATTTAATTAAATTCCCTACAACTATGAATTAAATTAAATTAATTATACCTGAAAATCAAAACTGGGTAAGCCACGTAGCTTAACTCGCACGGTCTAAAAGAACGTGCACATACCACACACTTGCAACCAGATACCTAGAGTATCTTTCATGGTTAACCGTATAGTTTTACTAACCATGCATAACCAATGCAAACACCTCTGCCTTCCCTTTTTAAAACTGATTTTCCCTATCTCATGCTCTAAAAACCAATAGAGCCACCTAGAAAATTCCTAGATCCTTTACTAAAGCTCGATAACAACACGTAAAATGATCCCAACTCACAAAACATAATCCCGATGTATGGTTTTAAAACTAACCCTATAATTCTATGAAAAATTTCAAACAAAATATTTATTTTAAACAATTGAAAAACCCGGGACATTAGAAAATAATATTTCTAAAAAAATAAAATCTACCATTTAGTCTTGATAAACTGATTACATCAAAAATTATTAAATGTTAAATGATGAAATAAATATAACTCAAAACATACCATTGTATATATCCCTCGCCTAGCTAGCCAAATATCATGCATTTTACATCCTGATGTACCCTGCAACAAGCCCTACAACACTTAGAATTACTCCTATTTCCCATTATACTTCTCTTAGAAAAACCAAAGTCACATAGTTTACTGATCTCAAATTTCACCTAAAAATTATTTAATAATCCTTTCACTTATCCCAAAATGCATCTCGTCACTCTCGAAGAAACAACACTCATTTTCAGTACGTAGCCTCTTAGAGAATACGTTGATTTTTGATTAATGGGTCCGTTAAGCCCAAATTCACATGCTTTAATATCACCCAAAACACAAAAACAGATAAAATGATGTAAAATATTTGGTAGTTCCTATCATGTAACAAAATGAAAATGTAAAAGGTATGATTTTGATTAAAATTTCACAGAAAATAAAGTATTTTGGGAATTCATGAGCGTTAGAGATGTCAGTAGGGAATCAAGGGCCCATTTTAGAAGATCAACTAGGGTTATATGACATATGTCCTTTGAGAAATTATACAAGTTTTTCAGTGGGTTTCTATATATATATTTTGTAATGTTTAAATTAATTAAATTTTAAAAAATATTGAAATGAAAACATTATCTCATTATTTAACAACAACAGTCTTGGTCTCTTTCCACTATAATTATTCATTTTTCTTCATCAAGATGGATTTTCATTTTTCAGCCTCAAGTCTAAGTGTGATCTATAATAGAGGAGAAATATAAGGTATTATAATACCCCACTTCGATATTTTATGGGTTTACCTCACTTATTCACTATGAATATTTATTCAAGACATAATTTGGGTATTTTTTGTTATGGTTCATGATTTCACCCTTTTAAAGTTGAATCAATAAGGTATCTATGACAAGTAGAACCCTACTAGTCATAGTTATGTGGTCTCTTAATTTCTCACATGATTTTAACTTTAATGGAATGAATCGTATGAACTGAATTAAATTAAAAATTACTGCATATGCAATAAAAATGAATTAATTTATCCCTTGAATATCGATGGTATAGTAGAGCCTAGAGGGATGTTTGTTTTAACACCCCGAGCTTCTATGATATGCTTCTCTTTCAATAATACAATAGCTTGCATTGTACGCAAGTTCGAGATTCTAACACACAATGACCAATCAAAATAGCCATTATGAATAGTAATACCCACTTTTTGAAATTATATATATTTTATATTTCAAAATGGACTTCAAATTTGGATTCGTACCATCAGAATTATCCTAAGTTTAATTTTTTTTATTTTTCTGAGAACTTCCAATTTTTTTATGAATAGTGAAAAATACTTAAAAACAACTTTTTTAATCAAAATAGATTGTAGTGATAAATTATACTATAGATTGGTTTTAAAGTATAATAAGAATATATTTTTACCATTTTATCCAATGGTGGTCATTAGAATTAATTTCACCTTGAAATTGGACATAAACAATTTCCAGTCTTTTGATATATATTGTTTCTTAAAAACACGCTATTTGTTGTGACAGCGGGAATTAATTCTAAAATTAATTAATGAAACTTATATGTTTGGAATTTTGTAAAATATAAATCATTTTTGAATTCATAATATCAATAATATCTTAGGGTTAAAGTTTGGCATTGTTTGGAAAAACTTCAATTTTTGATGAATAGTGAAACAACTAAGTGGTAGTTAAAAAACTGATTTTTCGTTTAAATGAAAAATTACCACTTTTGTGATTTGATTTTAAAAAATCTAACATAAATGGTTTTAATTATGAAGTAAAATGTGGTTCAGTGGGATTAAAATACTTTTTTGGTTAATAGTAACTTTTAATTTTAATTAATCACGATTAAAGGTAATTAGTGAGAATTAAGGTAAAGATAATGTTATAATAATATGAAATGACCTTGACACATGCCATAACCCTATTGGATGAGTCAGGTCAGACCAAGAAAATCCATGGGTCAACTTGGGGACCCCATGGATCCACTTTGGTAGGAAAATGACATTAAAAACTTTTTATTTAATGTTAAAATAAAAATGTCACAAACATGAGTTGTTTTACTAAAACAATTTTTAAATGGGGTTATACAAGTCATAAATTTGACTATAAATATTAAGTATAAAAATAAAAATATTTAATATATCATTATAATTTGTTTTATAATTTTTATACATTAAATAAATTTAATTATTTATGACACCATGATGATGCAGCGATTACCTCATTAATTAATGATTTAAATAAAATAAAAAAGATAATGTAAAATCTAAGACATATACTTGTCAAAAACCTATTGGATGAGTATATTTAGAACCCTTATCACCTTATCCTAGAAATATATATGTGTGGGTCCTTTAAAATCTGAAACACATTATATAATAATGTAACATTTCATGACTTTCCAAGAGTGCCCCTCCTCTCCTCTTATAAAAGGCCCCCACCACTACCACCTTACTCACACCTTCAAAGCCTTTTGTCTCAGCCAAAATCATTTGAAATACTCTCTAAACTTCCCTCTATTACTCCTAGAAGCCTCACTTTGTGAATAATTCTACCCAAGGAAGCGTTTGTCTCAAATCAAAAAAGAGTTACCTGATTTTAAGGTAATGTTTTCTCTTATGTTATTTTGTTTTATTTTGCTTCTCCAACCACTTAACTCTTTTTATTCCTTTATTTTGTAACAAAACCAGTATCTTAAATATAGTAGGATGTTTTTATAAGAAGGATTCGAGATACCCTTACACACACCTACATCCAATGGTTAAAGAACATATTGTTTCTGTGGATGGGAATTTCTACCTCACGAAACGATGATTGTTCAACACTCATATAACACCTTCAATGGTGGCCATTAAGATGTAAATATATTTATATATGATATATAATATGTTAATTTTTTCCTTAATCTTCTGTATTTTTCATTTATGGCATACCTTTATGGTTTCCATTATTTGTAAACGCGATATTTTTATTTTAGGAAGTGCGGACTACCGCCCCCTCAAAGTGATTTGAATCGTTAATGCCATATGTGGGATGTATAAAGGATTGAGTTAATAGTATTATACATTATATTATACTGTAATTATATTATACCTTTATATAATTATAACTTCATTCCATTAAATATGAATTATAAATGAATGTAGTGTTCATGCGTACGTACGGCTTACAGTCTCCATGTACGGTACATTTCATTTCTTTCCTCTAAATGTTATGTAATATTATAAATGAATGTATATACTGGATATATATGATGTATATGATATCTACATCATGAATATAATTATGGATATAATGTATATGTTACCACATGAACAACTGGTAATTTTAAGAAGTTCGACAAAACGACCGTTATTAACATAAATAATTACATAATGTTCATAACATGGTAATAAGTGATACAAAAGGAATAATAAACTTGAAAAGGGTTCTTAAGAAATTAGAAATTAACCCTAGTTTATTATTCATGAGGTTAATTAATGTTCGAGCCAAGTCAGACATGAGGTAAGGGAACTTCTTAACCCAATTTCCATTCTTTGGGTAAATCTCTTACTTTCAAATTTTTTCATGATATTACTATGTCCTATCTTGTATTTGTACTTTAATTATGTGTACTTATAGTGAATACAGATAATAGATCTATATTATTTAAAAAATGTTAATTGTAAAGGACTTTCTCTCAATCTACTTTCATTGAGGCATATTTTGTTTTATACACAATTTCCTTTATACGGTGTATAAACCCCTTTGAAATTTACTTTTATTCAAAAAGTATCTTTTTATACGAAGCGTTTTTACTAAACGACAAAAGGAATGTTTTTTCTTACGTATGCGGCGACAAAAAATTCTCCACTGTAGAGACCCAAATCTTGACGTACATTGACGTTACATTACTTTTGCGGAATACTTAGTACATAATAAAAACACACACACAAGAACCGTTATAGTTTAGTGTCTTTGGAAACTCAGAATATAATCTTCTAATCGGGGTGAAAGATCTTCAAAATATCCCATAAAGATCTTCCTTTTTTTATACCTAAAACCTTTATTTATATCCTGGGGAATAGAAAACATAAAAGTGTGAGCTCAAATGCTCAGTAAGGGTAAACATAAGAAATATCAATCACATCATATTCATAAGAACATAACATTTGGGAAATCTTAACCTGCAAAAGAGATCATAATATCATAACATGGGATAAATCATAGTAGTGAAATGTAATCCCAATGATCATAACTTAAAACATGAAACATTGTTTCATACACACAGAATCATAGATAATCATTTCTTATTAGTCAAGACTCATTTCCAAGACTATCTTAGTGGACAAAGTCCATTTCTGAACCGAGTTCACTCCTCGTTTCTGTCCTGTTTCACTGAACTGGTTTAACCTGCCGTTCCAGCCATGTCTATCTCATGAGATATAAAATCTTTACCCAATGCATTGGAAGGAGATATAGGTCCCACCCATCTCATAATGATACCATTATTATGTGTGCCACAAAATCATAAACCATACATCATAGCATAACCCATGTAATAAAAATGGGAATCTTAAACATCGTAACATCATAAAACAATTCATATAAGATAAAGGAATTAATAAAACTATTTATATCACAACATAATCAAATCCATGTAATAATAGGGATAAAAACAGAACCCTATATTATCTTAGATGGAAAATAATTTTGATAAAACTCTTGAACTTCATTCTTGAGGAAAATATCATTTCTACTTCAAAAACACTTTTCCTTTCTTAACATGTCATACAATTCTAAACTAAAAAAAGTTTATTAAAAATAAACTTGAAAACTTGTAAAGGAAGATTCTTGGAAATAATGTTTTAGAAATCCATTCATGCAGTATAAGTTAAAAAAACATTATTCTCGTACTTTTTTCGGAAAAGTCAAAATGCACATCGTACGAAAAACGACAAAAGATTCCTTTCATATATTTTACTAAAAACTCACCAAAGGGTAAAAATGGATTTAAAAAATTTTAGGTCGATGGAAATAATATTACATATTGAGGAAATATGGATGTGGATGATAAAATACACCCTAGTGAATACCAAAGTATAAACAATCTCGGATAAAAATGAGATTGTGATATTTCCCGTTACCTTAGGTCTGATTTGCTTCGTAAGTGTCCGAACCTCCTGTATAATGATTTAAATAATGACATTGACTTATTACTGAATCATACTCATTATTATGATATCATTTATGGTTCGCTTATGACTATATATTAACCGTTATTTTGTAAATTCCATGTTAAAGAGCGTTTTAGGTAAAATCGTTTCATTTGTCGTCCGTGTTTTGACTTGTAATTATTCATATGATTAATTAGATCATGATTACTTAATTATAGAATATAAAACATTATTTATATATAATATATATTCAGAATATAAATATATATAATATATCAATAAATGGAAAGAAATACACCGTTCATGGAGATGGTAGGTCGTATGTACGCATGAACGCTGTTTTGGTTTCCTTATTGAGTTGAATGAAATTAAGTAGATGACATACATATATATACACATAAATCCAGTATCATTATTATGTCATATATTTCATGATTACTTATTATACATAATTTATAATCATTCATTAATGGTTAATGTGGGGAATGAATCTCATCGCGTCGTGGAGACGGTAGTCCGTACGTACGCATGAGTGATGATATCGTTCTCATGATCATGGAATTATATTGGAGTGTATGTATACTATTTCAGAATCAATATCACTTAAAAATAATAATATATATTCATTATTTACACTATTATACCCATCCAAGTATGGTGGTGGTGGAAAATAGATTACACCACGGCATGGAGACGGTATTCCGTACGTACGCACACGCGGTGATTTCATTTTCCGTAGGATGGATAGATGGTTAAATATGGTGGTTTCATACTTATAATAACATATCAGTATATTAGTGATACTGATGTTATTACTTCATAATGAAACAACCTAAGAAGAATAAGTGGAAGAAGAAACAAAGTTGAAAGAATTGGTAACGGACATTACCTCTTCTTTGAAGCGCCTCTTTGAGTCCTCTTCTTACGGTACTAAAATTGGTCTTTGAAGAAGACCAGGACCTCTAGGATGTTGTTAGGGAAGTAGAGAATATAATTTTTCAGGGGTTGTACGAGCTTGAAGGCTCAATGTGGTGTGAGGAAGAGAGGGAGGAGCTGCCCATTTATAAGGGAGGAGAGGGGCACCTTTGGAATAACCAAAAATATTATTTTATTATAAATCCAAATTCGGTTTTAAATAGCTCCAAATTAATTTATTTCGAAGATAATTTGGGGATGGGTCTAATTCCTATCATCCAATAGAATTTAGACATGTTTAGGTTCCTATTTTAACATTACCATTTATATTTAACTTTAAGTTAGATAATTTTACTTTTACCGTGTCTTTTTGTGTTCTTACACTATAAGGTTAATAAACATACTATAACAAGCCAAACAAACCCCAAGTTGTTTATTATTAATATATATAACCTTATCTAAGTCATTTGGCCAAATCTTAGATTTTTAGGAATAACATAATAATTAATAATATAATATTTGTTTTAAAAACTATTTTATGTCAATTTTGACACTATTTAGTAATTGATTTTTGTAAAAATCATAACAGAATGCTTAGTTAGAAAAACATTAATTAAATAATTAATAACATTTCATATTAACCTATAAAATTAGTTTAATTCATAAAAAGACTCAAATTACATTTATTTGGGTATTTATAAGATCAATTATATCAATATTTCATTAATAAGATAATTACTGCATCATCTTTGTGTCATAAATAAATTAACTTATGTAAAGTCTAAAAATTAAAAATAAAATATCATTATGTATGAATTATTTTTAGATTTCTAAATAATATTTATAGTCTAATTTATCTTATATATAACCGTATATTAAAAATGATATACTTATTAAACATTGATTTTAACTATTTTAACCCTTCTTTAAATAAATTAATAATAAAAGTCATAATCCAATCCAAGTGGGCATAAATGGTCATATTTTATTCCTAAGGTTGTTTTTGGTCGAATTACACTTATGCAACAGAATTAGGACTTGTTTTAGGGTAATAATAATATAATTTTTACCCTTAATTACCCTATTTACTTTTAACCGTGAAAAAAAGTAAAAAGTTACTATTCACCAAAAATCAATTTCATCTCATTGAACCACATTTTACTTACTGACATCAACTGTGTCTCTCAAAATTTTAAAATTCCATTCATAGAAGCGGTAAAATTATGTTTTTTGAAAAATTCATTTTTTTAACTACCACTTAGTGGTTTCACTATTCATCAAAAAATGAAAGTTTCCAGAAAAATACCAAAAATTAGGCCTAAGGTATATTTGATATTATGAACATAAAAATGATGTCTATTTTACCAAATTCAAAAATTATCAGTTGCGTGAATTTAAAAATTAATTTCCATCGTCAAAACAAATAGCGTGTTCTTAAGCGATAATAACTATCAAAAGATTGACACTTGTTTATGTCTGGTTTAAATGTGAAATTACATCCAATGACCAATATTGTATTAAATTGTAAGAATATATTCTAAATATACTTTAAAACCACTCAAATTAATAATTTATCACTATTAATTATTTCAAATAAAAAGGTTGTTTTTAATTAAAATTTAGTAATTTTCACTATTCATCAGAAAATGAAAGTTAGCTGAAAAGCACCAAAATTTCACCCTAAGCTAATTTCGATATTCCGAATTGAAAAATGAAGTCCATTTTGAAAAATAAAATTTACAAAATTTCAAAAATTGGTTATTACTATTCATAACGACTAGTTTTAATAGCATATCGTTGTTTAGTGAAACTCGGTATTGCGTACTACACACGCTATCGAGGAAGGTCGTGATTGCGTGTAATGCAAGGCAAGTCAAGGATGTGTGTTTTGCAAGATCCTTTTGGTGTAGCGTACAAAACAAGACATTAATGAAATTAGAAAGAATATTTTTCATAAAATCTCGGGGTGTTACATTCTACCCCCCTTAAAATGAATTTCCCACTCGAAATTCGTCGGGGTTATAAATGGTTTACTACTCGAAAGTTTCTTTAATAGAAACCCACATCGTAAAAAGGAATACCAAAACCAATCTTCAAAAATAAAAGTATGAAACATAACGGTTACCCAAATAAACTAATCCCTAGGTTTCCACATAGGTGAAAATGTGGATATGAAGGAGAACTATAACCATTATGTTCTGATGGAGAGTGGTAGAGAACATGGCTATGAAAAAGCCAACAATCACAAAGCCATGGATTTGTGATGATATAACGTACCATCTGATTCATCGGATATAAGAGAACTTGGATAAAATTTTTGGTTTTCAAAATCATTTCCCTAGAGTTGAAAATTTTGAATTAGAAGAAATACTTACTTGATTTTGGTACAATCCCACTGTTGTTCATGAATTGAACAATTTCAACTTCATCTTTTAAAGAAATGAAGTTGAATTTGTTATTCGGGAAGTGTTAGCAGATCATGTGATAGAATGATGGGTCATTCCATCTGTCTTAATCAAAAGGTTAGCAATAGTTATATACATAAGTCCATCTATTTTATATCGTTCCAAAAATGGACATATACTTCATCTATCATACCACTTAATAAAATTAAACTAGTTTATACTAACCAGGGACATCCTGTAGGATAGTGGTAGGCGATAAAGGCCAGTTGCACTTCGGTTGTGGGGTCAATTCCCATAGCCTTGTCCGACGCGATGGTCTATTTCCCGTCCTGTAGGTTGTCCTTTTTCTAAAGATATATTACTATAACATACCATCAATAATATCGAAAAAAGTTCTATCCTTAATCAATACTAAATTATGTCCAACATAATCCATTACAATATTTAGGCTTATCTAAAATACATTCATCCAAGCTCATAGTATAAAGAAAATGATTACTTGAAATGTCACATAACAATCACGTGAATGCCATCATTAATCCCCAATATATCATAAGATATATCTTGTTGGTCAAATTACAAAGATGTGAATTACTTAATCATGTATTCTCTTGAATAATGAATACCCATTGAACCATAGGGAAAACATGAATGCAGTTAAAAGTTAACACTTTCCACATACCAAAATTCTCAAAATTCTATATACTCAAACCATGATATCACTTAGTCCTTATATCAATCATGAGCTCATGAATACTATCAAAAATTTCATTTTCTCATTATCCCTTCATTATGCGCATATCATCTGCTTTCCAAAATATTTGAATCACTTTTCATTGTTACCGGTACCATAAAATTATTGAAAACCACAACAGACTAATACAAAAATATTCTAATACACAATAAAAGTACCTCAAAAACATTATTCTTGAATACCAATACATAAACACTTCAATCCATCCTCTTCAATGATTGTCCTGGAATAGGTCCTTCCTTGATTTAGAAGTAACTTTTTAGGTCAGGTCATTGAGTTGGGTAATTCCCATGTTATCCACAAATTATACATTGAACTCCATAACAGTATGTCACTCTATGAACCTTTTCTCCACATAGATAACATCGTTCCCTCCATTTGGGGTATTCCTCAAGGTTCTTTTTCCCTTATTTAGAAATCTCAATCTTTCTTTCTTTATGCTCCTCAACATGCAAACATGAATAATAGTCTATCTTCCTCTTATTTGATGAATTAGGCATACCACTAAATTTCACCTTGTTAATCATATATCGAGATGACTGATTCGGCATAATCAGAATATCTTTCTCTCTAGGCATTACACAATTTTGTTGCTCATAGTCACCAATTTGTCCATTGGATTCAATGTTAATCGAATTCCTTCTGGTTCCCTCCATTAACTAAAACACAAAAAGAGTTCTGTGAGAGACAAAAATCATGCTAGAGAAAACAACATAGTAAAGGGGGAGTAACCTCAATATCTAACATCTTAGGTTAAATTCTAAGATCGTTAGCGCAATTCTAAGACTATAACCTATACGTATACTTAACCTTAGAGACATCCCTAGACATACTGTAACACCCCGAGATTTTATGAAAAATATTATTTTCATTAATGTCTTATGTTGTACGCTACACCAAAAGAAGCTTGCACAACACACATCCTTGACTTTCCTTGCATTACACGCAATCACGACCTTCCACGATAGCGTGTGTAGTACGCAATACCGAGTTTCACTAAACAACGATATGCTATTAAAATATTTTTAAAACTAGCCGTTATGAATAGTAATAACCACTTTTTGAAATTTTGTAAATTTTATTTTTCAAAATGGACTTCACTTTTGGATTCGGAATATCGAAATTAGCTTAGGGTGAAATTTTGGTACTTTTCGGATAACTTTCATATTCTAATGAATAATGAAAATTACTAAATTTTAATTAAAAACAACTTTTGTAATAGAAATAATTAATAGTGATAAATTATTAATTTGAGTGGTTTTAAAGTATATTTAGAATAGATTTTTACAATTTAATACAATGTTGGTCATTGGATGTAATTTCACATTTAAACCAGTTATAAACAAGTGTCAATCTTTTAATAGTTATTATCTCTTAAACACACGCTATTTGTTTTGACGATGATAATTAACTTTTAAATTAGTTAATGTAACTGATATGTTTTGAATTTTATAAAATAGACATCATTTTTGAATTCATAATATCAAATATAGCTTAGGCCTAATTTTTGGTATTTGTTCTGGAAACTTTCATTTTTTGATGAATAGTGAAACCACTAAGTGGTAGTTAAAAAAATGAATTTTTTATAAAACTTAATTTTACCGCTTCTGTGAGTGGAATTTCAAAAATCCGAGTGACACGGTTAATATCAAGGACTAAAATGTGGTTCAATGAGATGAAAATAATTTTTGGTGAATAGTAACTTTTTACTTTTTTTTACCACGGTTAAAAGTAAATAGGGCAATTAAGGGTAAAAATGATATTATTATTACCCTAACACATGTCCTAATTCTATTGTATAAGTGTAATTCAACGAAAAACATCCTTAGGAATAAAATATGTCCATTTAAGCCCACTTGGATTAGATTAGGACATTTATTATTAATTTATTTAATGAAGGGTTAAAATAGTTAAAATCAAAGTTTAATAAGAAAATCATTTTTAATATAGGGTTATAAATAAGATAAATTCGACTATAAATATTCTTTAGAAAGATAAAACGATTTCATACATAATTGTATTTTATTTGTAATTTTTAGACATTAAATAATTTAATTTATTTATGACACAACGATGATGCAGTAATTATCTTATTAATGAAATATTGACATAATTGATGTTATAAATACCCAAATAAATCTAATTTAGGACTTTTTATGAATTAAACTAATTTTATAGGTTAATATGACATGTTAGTGTTGATTTAAGAAACTTGTTTTCAAACTAATCCTTCTGTTATGATTTTCACAAAAATCAATTACCAAATATTGTCAAAATTGACATAAAATAGTTTTCTAAAAAAATATTATATTATTAATTGTTATTTTATTCATAAAAATATATGGTTCAGAAAAATGTCTTAAATAAGGTTATATATATTAATAATAAACAACTTGGGGTTCTTTTGGCTTGATATAGTATGTTTATTAACCTTATAGTGTAAGAACACAAGAAGACACGGTAAAAGTAAAATTATTTAACTTAATGTTAAAACTAAATGATAAGGTTAAAATCGGAACCTAAACTTGTCTAAATTCTATTGGATGAGAGTATTTCGACCAATCCCCACATTAGCTTCGAAATAAATCAATTTGGAGCTATTTAAAACCGAATTTGTCTTTATAATAAAATAATATTTTTAGTTTTCCAAAGGTGCCCCTCTCCTCCCTTATAAAAGGGCACCTCCTCCCCCTCTTCCTCACACCAATTTGAGCCTTCAAGCTCGGCCAAAACCTACCAATTTCTTTTCTCCAATTCCATAGAGACATCCTAGAGGTCTTGGTCTTCTTCAAAGACCAATTTTAGTGCCCTAAAAGGAGGTCTCAAAGAAGCACTTCAAAGAAGAGGAGGTTCAGACACGTACAAAGCATATCAGACCTAAGGTAAGGGAAATATCACAATCTTATTTTTATCCGAGATTGTTTATACTTTGGTATTTACTGGGGTTTATTTTATCATCCACATCCATGTTTCCTCAATATGTAATATTATTTCCATCCACCTACAATTGTTTAAATCCATTTTTACCTTTTGGTGAGTTTATAGTAAAAGATATGAAAGGAATCTTTTGTCGTTTTTCATACGAGGTACTTTTTGACTTTTCTGACAAAATTACGAGAAGAATGTTTTTTAACTTATACGACATGAATGGATTTTTAAAACATTATTCCCAAGAAGCTTACTTTACAAGTTTTCATGTTTATTTTTAATTAACTTATTTTAGTTTAAAATTGTATGACATGTTAAGAAATGAAAATGTTTTTGAAGTAGAAAGGATATTTTCCTGAAAAATGGAATCCAAGTGTTTTATCAAAATTATTTTCCATATAAGATAATATAGGGTTCTATTTCTATCCCTATAATTACATTGATTTGATTATGTTGTCATGGAATTATTTTTATGAATTTCTTTATCTTATATGAATTGTTTGATGATGTCACGATGTTTATGATTCCCATTTTTATTACATGGGTTGTGCAATGATGTATGATTTATGATTTTGTGGAACACATAAGAATGGTATCATTATGAGATGGGTGGGACCTATATCTCCCTCCAATGCATTGGGTAAAGATTTTATATCTCATGAGATAGACATGGCTGGAACGGTAGGTTATACCAGTTCAGTGAAACATGACGGAAACTAGGAATGAACTCAGTTCAGAAAGGGACTTTTTCCACTAAGATAGTCTTGGAAATGAGTGTTGACTAATAAGAAATGATTCTCTATGATTATGTGTGTATGCCACAAGGATTCATGTTTTATGTTATGATTATTGGGATTACATTTCACTACTATGATTTATCCCATGTTATGAAATTATGATCTCTTTTGCAGGTTAAGATTTCAAAAATGTTATGTTCTTATGAATATGATGTGATTGATATTACTTTTTTTACCCTTACTGATCATTTGAGCTCACCCTTCTATGTTTTCTTTTCCCCAGGATATAAATAAAGGCTTTAGGTAAAAAAAGAATATCTTTATGGGAGATGTTGAAGATCTTTCACCACGATTAGAAGATTATATTCCGAGTTTCCAAAGACACTAAACTATTACGGTCCTTGTGTGTCTGTTTTTGTTATGTACTAAGTATTCCGCAAAAGTAATGTAATGTCTATGTACGTCGAGCTTTGGGTCTCTACAGTTGGTATCAGAGGAATGGTTTAGTCAACCTTTGGAAACTAGGATTCGAGAACTTTAGTGAGATCCCTAGAGATATTTATAAGGTATGTCTAGGGATGTCCCTAAGGTTAAGTATATGTATAGGTTATAGTCCTAGAATTATTCTAACGATCATATATTTAAACATAAGATGTTAGATATTGAAGGTACTCCCCATTTATTATGTTGTTTTCCCTAGCATGATTTTTGCCTCTCACACTATTCTTTTTGGGTTTTAGACGATGGCTGGAACCCGAAGGAACCGTGTTGATCAATGAAATGGACAATGCAATGATTGTCCTCCTGAACATACAAATGTTATGGGAGATGGAGTGCAAAATATTATTGCTATACTTACACAAGCTATGAATCATTCTGGACTTCCAAATGAGCAGAGAAGGGAACAATATTCTATTGATTCCTTCATGAGGCAACGTCCACCTTCTTTCAGTGGGTCTTCTGATCCACTTGTTGCTGAACAACGGATCAGTACCACTGAAAAGATATTTTCAGTTCTTCAATGTTTTGAACATGATAAAGTCATCTTAGCAGTATATCGTTTGGAAGGTGAAGCTGATCAATGGTGGAATCTTATCAAGAATACAAGGCAAAGAGATGAAATTGAGTCCATGGAATGGGACGAGTTCAAGAACTTATTTTTCAATAAGTACTTCCCTCATATTCTTCGAACAAAGATGGAGAAGGAGTTTCATGAACTAAAGCAAAAGGATGATGAATCGGTTGGTATATACGAAGCAAATTTTACAAGGCTTTCAAGGTATGCATCTGGATTTATCATCCAACCTGAATGTAAAGTTGGTCGATTCTTCAGTGGATTAAAACCAAGTCTTCGAAGGGCATTAACTATAAGAGACTTCAGTAGCTATGAAGAAATTGTGCGTTGTGCTATCAAGGTAGAAATGGAAGTTGGTGTTACTTATCCATCTCATAGTTTTGACAAGAAACAAAAGATGGAGTTCAAGGAGAAATCTCAGAATAATGGTGAAAAGAAGATGAATGTTTTTTTATACTTAATGTGTGGAAAGAAGCATGGTTGAGATTGTCTTAAAGGGACAAGAAAATATTTCAAATGTGGAAAGGAAGGTCATCGGGCATTTGAATGCCGCAATGATGGGAAGAAGATGTCTAATGATGCAAACAAAGGAAGGGATACACAGAATGAACCTACTACACTTCAATGTTTCAAGTGCAAAGAGATGGGACATTATGCCAATAAATACCCTAATCCAAGGGTTAGTGATGATCGACATGAGCAACCACTTAAGGCAAAGGACAAAGGGAAGTCACATGCGATCACCATTGGCAATGTTGAATATGACAACGATGTGGTGGAATGATTAAGTGTTCATGTAATGGGATTCCAAAATAATTTTGAGTGTTGGAATATTTATGTATTGGTCTATTGTGGTCTTCAATAATTTTATGGTACCGGTAACCATGGAATGTGATTGAGATATTTTTGGAAAAAAGCTGATATGCGCATAATGAAGGGAAAATGAGAAAATGACATATTTGACGGTATTCATGAGCTCATGATTGATATAAGGACTAAGTGATATCATGGTTAGAGTATATAGAATTTTGAGGATTTTGGTATGTGGAAAGAGTTAACTTTTAACAGCATTCATGTTTTCACTAAGGTTCAATGGGTATTCAAGAGAATACATGATTAAGGCCTTCGAATGTTTGGAATGTGACCAACAAGACATATCTTGTGATATATGGGGATCAACGATGGTATTAAATCACTGGTAATCGTTTTCACTATATTATGAGAGTGGATTACAGTATTATGGATAAGCCTAAAGATTGGAATGGATTATGTTGGACATAAGTCAGTATTGTTTGTTTTTTGATATTAGTGATGGGATGTTATAGTAATATAGTTTTAGAAAAAGGACAATCTGCAGGATGGGCGACAGCCCATCGCGTCGGACAAGGCCGTGGGAATCGAACCCACAACCGAAGTGCGACTGGCTTTATCGCCTAACACTGGCCTACTGGAAGTCCCTGTTTAGTAGAAACTAGTTTCATTATATTAAGTAGTATGATATATGAAGTAATAGTCAATTTTAGGAACCATATATGATTAATCTCACTATAGATGGACTTATGTATTTTTTGATAACTTTTCTAACCTTTTGTTTGAGACAGATGCAATGACCCATCATTCTATCACATGATCTGCTATCACATCACGAATGACAAATTCAACTTCATTTATTTAAGAGATGAAGTGGAAATTGTCCAAAGAACTACCAATGGTGAGACTATACCGAAATCATGAAAGTATTTCTTCTAATTCCAATTTCATCAACTTTAGGGAAACGATCTTGAAAACCAAAGATGTTGTCCTAGTGCTCTTATATCTGATGAATCAGATGGTACCTTAGATCGTCACAAATTTATGGATTTGTGATTGCTGGACTTTTCATATCCATGTTCTCTACCACTCTCCATCAGAACATGATGGTTATATTTCTCTTCCATATCCATATTTTAACCTATGTGGAAACCCAGTGATTAGTTTATTTGGGTAACCGTTACGTTTCATACTTTTGTTTTTAAATATTGGTTTTGGTATTCCTTTTTACGATGTGGGTTTCTATCAAATAAACTTTCTAATAGTAAACCATTTATAACCCCGAAGAATTTTGAGGGCGAAATTCATTTTAAGGGGGGTGGAATGTAACACCCCGAGATTTTATGAAAAATATTCTTTTCATTAATGTCTTATGTTGTACACTACACCAAAAGGAGCTTTCACAACATGCATCCTTGACTTGACTTGAATTACACACAATCTCAACCCTCCTCGATAGCGTGTGTAGTACGCAATACCATGTTTCACTAAACAATGATATCCTATTAAAATATTATTAAAACTAGCCGTTATGAATAGTAATAACCACTTTTTGAAATTTTGAAAATTTTGTTTTTCAAAATGGACTTCATTTTTGGATTCGGAATATCGAAATTAGCTTAGGGTGATATTTTGGTACTTTTCGGATAACTTTCATATTCTGATGAATAATGAAAATTACTAAATTTTAATTAAAAACAACTTTTTTAATAGAAATAATTAATAGTGGTAAATTATTAATTTGAGTGGGTTAAAGTATATTTAGAATATATTTTTACAATTTAATACAATGTTGGTCATTGGATGTAATTTCACATTTAAACCAGTTATAAACAAGTGTCAATCTTTTGATAGTTATTATCTCTTAAAAACACGCTATTTGTTTTGACGACGTGAATTAATTTTTAAATTAGTTAATGTAACTGAAATTTTTTGAATTTGATAAAATAGACATCATTTTTAAATTCATAATATCAAATATAGCTTAGGCATAATTTTTGGTATTTTTCTGGAAACTTTCATTTTTTGATGAATAGTGAAACCACTAAGTGGTGGTTAAAAAAACTGAATTTTTCATAAAACTTAATTTTACCGCTTCTGTGAGTGGAATTTCGAAAATCCGTGAGACACAGTTAATATCAAGGACTAAAATGTGGTTCAATGAGATGAAAATAATTTTTGGTTAATAGTAACTTTTTACTTTTTTTTACCATGATTAAAAGTAAATAGGGTAATTAAGGGTAAAAATGATATTATTATTACCCTCACACATGTCCTAATTCTATTGGATAAGTGTAATTCGACCAAAAACAACCTTATGAATAAAATATGACCATTTAAGCCCACTTGGTTTAGATTAGGAAATTTATTATTAATTTATTTAAAGAAGGGTTAAAATAGTTAAAATCAAAGTTTAATAAGTAAATCATTTTTAATATAGGGTTATACATAAGATAAATTCGACTATAAATATTCATTAAAATTATAAAAAGATTTAATACATAATGGTATTTTATTTTTAATTCTTAGACATTAAATAATTTAATTTATTTATGACACAACGATGATGCAGTAATTATCTTATTAATGAAATATTGACATGATTGATGTTATAAATACCCAAATAAATGTAATTTGAAACTTTTTATGAATTAAACTAATTTTATAGGTTAATATTACATGTTAGTGTTGATTTAAGCAACTTGGTTCGAACTAATCATTCTATTATGATTTTCACAAAAATAAATTACTAAATAGTGTCAAAATTGACATAAAATAGTTTTTAAAACAAATATTATATTATTAATTGTTATTTTGTTACTAAAAATCTATGGATCAGCAAAATGACTTAGATAAGGTTATATATATTAATAATAAACAACTTGGGGTTCGTTTGGCTTGATATAGTAAGTTTATTAACCTTATTGTGTAAGAACACAAGAAGACACGGTAAAAGTAAAATTATTTAACTTAATGTTAAAACTAAATGATAAGGTTAAAATAGGAACCTAAACATGCCAAAATTCTATTGGATGAGAGGATTTCGACCCATCCCCACCTTAGCTTTGAAATAAATCAATTTTAAGCTATTTAAAACCGAATTTGTCTTTATAATAAAATAATATTTTTAGTTTTCCAAATGTGACTCTGTCCTCCCTTATAAAAGGGCACATCCTCCCCCTCTTCCTCACATCATTTTGAGCCTTCAAGCTCGGCCAAAACCTGCCAATTTCTTCTCTCCACTTCCCTAGAGACATCCTAGAGGTCCTGGTCTTCTTCAAAGACCAATTTTAGTGCCCTAAAAGGAGGTCTCAAAGAAGTACTTCAAAGAAGAGGAGGTTCAGACACGTATAGAGCATATCAAACCTAAGGTAAGGGAAATATCACAATCTCATTTTTATCCGAGATTGTTTATAATTTGGTATTTAATGGGGTGTATTTTATCATCCACATCCATGTTTCCTCAATATGTAATATTATTTCCATCCACCTACAATTTTTTAAATCCATTTTTACCTTTTGGTGAGTTTATAGTAAAAGATATGAAAGGAATCTTTTGTCATTTTTCGTATGAGGTAATTTTTGAATTTCCGACAAAAGTACGAGAAGAATTTTTTTGAACTTATACGGCATGAATGGATTTCTAAAACATTATTTTCAAAAAGCTTCCTTTACAAGTTTTCAAGTTTATTTTTAATCAACTTATTTTAGTTTAAGATTGTATGACATGTTAAGAAATGAAAATGTTTTTGAAGTAGAAAGGATATTTTCCTCAAGAATGGAATTTAAGTGTTTTATCAAAATTATTTTCCATATTAGATAATATAGGGTTCTGTTTCTTTCCCTATAATTACATTTATTTGATAATGTTGTGATGGAATTATTTTTATGAATTCCTTTATCTTATATGAATTGTTTGATGATGTCACGATGTTTATGATTCCCATTTTTATTACATGGGTTATGCAATGATGTGTGATTTATGATTTTGTGGCACACATAAGAATGGTATCATTATGAGATGGGTGGGACCTATATCTCCCTCCAATGCATTGGGTAAAGATTTTATATCTCATGAGATAGACATGGATGGAACGGTAGGTTATACCAGTTCAGTGAAACAGGACTGAAACGAGGAATGAACTCGGTTCAGAAAGGGACTTTGTCCACTAAGATAGTCTTGTAAATGAGTCTTGACTAATAAGAAATGATTCTCTATAATTATGTGTGTATGACACAAAGTTTCATGTTTTAAGTTATGATTGTTGGGATTACATTTCACTACTATGATTTTTCCCATGTTATGAAATTATGATCTCTTTTGCAGGTTAAGATTTCCAAAATGTTATGTTCTTATGAATATGAAGTGATTGATATTTCTTTTTTTACCCTTACTTAGCATTTGAGCTCACCCTTTTATGTTTTCTTTTCCCCAGGATATAAAGAAATGTTTTAGGTAAAAAAAGAAGATCTTTATGGGAGATGTTGAAGATCTTTCACCACGATTAGAAGATTATATTCTGAGTTTCCAAAGACACTAAACTATTACGGTCCTTGTGTGTATGTTTTTGTTATGTAATAAGTATTATGCAAAAGTAATGTAATGTCTATGTACGTCAAGATTTGGGTCTCTACACGTACCTTAGAAATATCTCTAGGGATCTCACTAACATTTTCATATCCTAGTTTCCAAAGGTTGACTAAACCTTTCCTCTGATACCAACTGTAGAGACCTGAATCTTGACATACATGGAAATTACATTACTTTTGCGGAATACTTAGTACATAATAAAAACACACACACAAGGACAGTAATAGTTTAGTGTCTTTGGAAACTCGGAATATAATCTTCTAATTGTGGTGAAATATCTTCAACATCTCTCATAAATATCTTCCTTTTTTTATACCTAAAACCTTTCTTTATATCCTGGGGAAAAGAAAACATAAAAGGGTGAGCTCAAATGTTTAGTAAGGGTAAAAAAAATAAATATCAATCAAATCATATTCATAAGAACATAACATTTGGTAAATCTTAACCTGCAAAAGAGATCATAATATCAGAAACATGGGATAAATCATAGTAGTGAAATGTAATCCCAATGATCATAACTTAAAACATGAAACATTGTGGCATAAACACATAATCATAGATAATCATTTCTTATTAGTCAAGACTCATTTCCAAGACAATCTTAGTGGACATAGTCCATTTCTGAACCGAGTTCACTCCTCATTTCAGTCATGTTTCACTGAACTGGTTTAACCTACCGTTCCAGCCATGTCTATCTGATGAGATATAAAATCTTTACCCAATTCATTGGAGGGAGATATAGGTCCCACCCATCTCATAATGATACCATTATTATGTGTTCCACAAAATCATAAACCATACATCATAGCTTAACCCATGTAATAAAAATGGGAATCTTAAACATCGTGACATCATAAAACAATTCATATAAGATAAAGGAATTCATGAAAATATTTCCATCACAACATAATCAAATCCATGTAACAATAGAGATAAAAAAATAACCCTATATTATCTTAGATGGAAAATAATTTTGATAAAACTCTTGAACTTCATTCATGAGGAAAATATCCTTTCTACTTCAAAAATACTTTTCCTTTCTTAACATTTCATACAATTCTAAACTAAAAGAAGTTGATTAAAAATAAACTTGAAAACTTGTAAAGGAAGATTCTTGGAAATGATGTTTTAAAAATCCATTCACGCCGTATAAGTTAAAAAAACATTCTTCTCTTACTTTTTTCAGAAAAGTCAAAATGTACCTCATACGAAAAACGACAAAATATTCCTTTCATATCTTTTACTAAAAACTCACCAAAGGGTAAAAATGGATTTTAAATATTTTAGGTGGATGGAAATAATATTACATATTGAGGAAACATGGATTTGGATGATATAATACACCCCATTGAATACCAAAGTATAAACAATCTCGGATGAAAATGAGATTGTGATATTTTCCCTTACCTTAGGTCCGATTTTCTTCGTAAGTGTCTGAACCTCCTGTATAATGATTTAAATATTGTCATTGACTTATTCCGGAATCAAAATCATTATTATGATATCATATATGGTTCACTTATGACTTTATATTACCCGTTCTTTTGTAAATTCCATGTTAAAGAGCATTTTGGGTAAAATCGTTTCATTTGTCGTCCGTGTTTTGACTTGTAATTATTCATATTATTACTTAGATCATTATTACATAATTCCAGAATATAAAACATGATTTATATATAATATATATTCAGAATATACATATATATAATAGATCAGTAAATGGAATGAAATACACCGTTGATGGAGACGGTAGGCCGTACGTACGCATGAACACTGTTTTCGTTTCTTTATTGAGTTGAATGAAATTAAGTAGATGACATACATATTTATACACATAAATCCAGTATCATTATTATGTCATATATTTCATGATTACTTAATATATATACTTTATAATCATTAATTAATGGTTAACGTGGAGAATTAATCTCATCGCGTCGTGGAGACGGTAGTCCGTACGTACGCATGAGCGATGATATCGTTCTCATGATCGTGGAATCGTATTGGAGTGTATGTATACTATTTCAGAATCAATATCACTTCAGAATAATCATATATATTCATTCTTTACACCATTATACCCATCCAAGTAATGTGGTGGTGGAAAATAGATTACACCACGGTGTGGAGACGGTATTCTGTACGTATGCACGCGCGGTGATTTCATTATCATTTATATTTAACTTTAAGTTAGATAACATTACTTTTACCGTGTCTTTTTGTGTTCTTACACTATAGGGATAATAAACATACTATAACAAGCCAAACGAACCCCAATTTATTTATTATTAATATATATATCCTTATATAAGTCATTTGGCCGAACCTTATATTTTTAGGAATAAAATAACAATTAATAATATAATATTTGTTTTATAAACTATTTTATGTCAATTTTGACACTATTTATTAATTGATTTTTTTAAAAATCATAACAGAATGCTTAGTTCGAAAAATATTAATTAAATCAATACTAACATGTCATATTAACCTATAAAATTAGTTTAATTTATAAAAAGACTCAAATTACATTTATTTGGGTATTTATAACATCAATTATGTCAATATTTCATTAATAAGATAATTACTGCATCGTCTTTGAGTCATAAATAAATTAACTTATGTAAAGTATAAAAATTCCAAATAAAATATCATTATGTAGGAAATATTTTTAGCTTTCTAATGAATATTTATAGTCTAATTTATATTATTTATAACCCTATATTAAAAATGATATACTTATTAAACATTGATTTTAACTATTTTAACTCTTCTTTAAATAAATTAATAATAAATGTCCTAATCTAATCCATGTGGGCCTAAATGGTCATATTTTATTCCTAAGGTTTTTTTTGTTGAATTACACTTATCCAACAGAATTAGGACATGTGTTAGGGTAATAATAATATCATTTTTACCCTTAATTACCCTATTTACTTTTAACAGTGGGAAAAAAAGTAAAAAGTTACTATTCACCAAAAATTATTTTCATCTCATTGAACCACATTTTAATTACTGACATCAACCGTGTCTCTCGAATTTTTGAAATTCCATTCACAGAAGCGGTAAAATTAAGTTTTATGAAAAATTCATTTTTTAACTACCACTTAGTGGTTTCACTATTCATCAAAAAATGAATGTTTCCAGAAAAATACGAAAAATTAGGCCTAAGGTATATTTAATATTATGAACTTCAAAATGATGTCTATTTTACCAAATTCAAAAATTATCAGTTGCGTTAATTTAAAAATTAATTCCCGTCGTCAAAACAAATAACGTGTTCTTAAGCTATAATAACTTTCAAAAAATTGACACTTGTTTATGTCCGGTTTAAATGTGAAATTACATCCAATGACCAACATTGTATTAAATTGTAAAAATATATTCTAAATATACTTAAAAACCACTCAAATTAATAATTTATCACTATTAATTATTTCTATTTAAAGGTTGTTTTTAATTAAAATTTACTAATTTTCACTATTCATCAGAAAATGAAAGTTAGCCGAAAAGCACCAAAATTTCACCCTAAGATAATTTTGATATTATGAATCCAAAAATGAAGTCCATTTTGAAAAATAAAATTTAGAAAATTTCAAAAAGTGGTTATTACTATTCATAATGGCTAGTTTTAATAGCATATCGTTGTTTAGTGAAACTCGGTATTGCGTACTACACACGCTATCGAGGAAGGTCGTGATTGCGTGTAATGAAAGGCAAGTCAAGGATGCGTGTTGTGCAAGCTCCATTTAGTGTAGCGTACAAAACAATTAATTAATGAAATTAAAAAGAATATTATTCATAAAATCTCGGGTTGTTACATTCTACCCCCCTTAAAATGAATTTCACCCTCGAAATTCGTCGGGGTTATAAATTGTTTACTACTCGAATGTTTCATTAATAGAAACACACATCGTAAAAAGGAATACCAAAACCAATCTTTAAAAAAAAGTATGAAACGTAATGGTTACCCAAATTAACTAATCACTGGGTTTCCACATAGGTGAAAATATGGATATGTAAGAGAAATCCTACCATCATGTTCTAATGGAGAGTGGTAGAGAACATGGCTATGAAAAATCCAATAATCACAGATCCATAGATTTGTGATGATATAAGGTACCATCTGATTCATCAGATATAAGAGAACTTGGACAACATTTTTGGTTTTCAAAATCATTTCCCTAGAGTTGAAAATTTTCAATTAGAAGAAATAATTACTTGATTTTGGTACAAACTCACTATTGTTCATGAATTGAAAAATTTCCACTTCATCTCTTAAATAAATAAAGTTGAATTTGTAATTCGTAAAGTGTTAGCAGATCATGTGGTAGAATGATGGGTCATTCCATCTGTCTTAATCAAAAGGTTAGCAATAGTTATATATATAAGTCCATCTATTTTATATCGTTCCAAAAATGGACATATACTTAATCTATTATACCACTTAATAAAATTAAACTAGTTTATACTAACCAGGGACTTCCTGTAGTCTAGTGGTAGGCGATAAAGGCCAGTCGCACTTCGGTTGTGGGTTCGATTCCCATAGCCTTGTCCGACGTGATGGGCTATTTCCCGTCCTGTAGGTTGTCCTTTTTCTAAAGCTATATTACTATAACATCCCATCAATAATATCGAAAAAAGTTCTATCCTTAAACAATACTAACTTATGTCCAACATAATCCATTCCAATCTTTAGGCTTATCTAAAATACTTTGGTCCTAGCTCATAGTATAAATAAAATTATTACTTGAAATGTCTCATAACAATCACGTGAATGCCATCATTTATCCCAAATATATCATAAGATATATCTTGTTGGTCAAATTACAAACATGGGAATACCTTAATCATGTATTCTATTAAAGAATGAATACCCATTGAACCATAGTGAAAACATGAATGCAGTTAAAAGTTAACACTTTCCACATACCAAAATCCTCAAAATTATATATACTCAAACCATGATATCACTTAGTCCTTATATCAATCATGAGCTCATGAATAATGTCAAACATTTCATTTTCTCCTTATCCCTTCATTATGCGCATATCATCTTCTTTCCAAAATATTTTAATCACTTTTCATTGTTACCGGTACCATAAAATTATTGAAAACCACAATAGACTAATACAAAAATATTCTAATACACAATAAAAGTACCTCAACAACATTATTCTTGAATACCAATACATAAACACTTCAATACATCCTCTTCAATGATTGTCCTTGAATAAGTCCTTCCTTGATTTAAAAGTAACTTTTTAGGTCAGGGAATTGAGTTGGGTAATGCCCATGTTCTCCACAAATAATACATTGAACTCCATAACTGGCTGTCACTCTATGACCCTTTTCTCCACACAGATAACATCGGTCCCACCATTTGAGGTATTCCTCATGGTTCTTCTTCCCTTATTTAGAAATCTCAATCTTTATTTCTTTATGCTCCTCAACATGCGAACATGCATAATAGTCTATATTCATATTATTTGATGAATTAGGCATACCACTAAATTTTATCTTGTTAATCATATACCGAGATGACTGATTCCGCATAATCACAATATCTTTCTCTCAAGGCATTACACAATTTTGTTGCTCACTGTCACCAATTTGTCCATTGGATTCAATGTTAATCGAATTCCTTCTGGTTCCCTCCATTAACTAAAACACAAAAAGAATTCTATGAGAGGAAAAAATCATGCTTGAGAAAACAACATATTAAAGGGGGAGTAACCTCAATATATAACATCTTAGGTTAAATTCTAAGATCGTTAGCGCAATTCTAGGACGATAACCTATACTTATACCTAACCTTAGAGACATCCCTAGACATACCTTAGAAATATCTCTAGGGATCTCACTAATGTTTTCGCATCCTAGTTTCCAAAGTTTGACTAATCCTTTCCTCTGATACCAACTGTAGAGACCCGAATCATGACATATATGGACATTAAATTACTTATGTGGAATACTTAGTACATAATAAAAAAACACACACAAGGACCGTAATAGTTTAGTGTCTTTGGAAAATCGGAATATAATCTTCTAATCATGGTGAAAGATCTTCAACATATCCCATAAATATCTTCCTTTTTTTATACCAAAAACCTTTCTTTATATCCTGGGGAAACAAAAACATAAAAGAGTGAGCTCAGATGCTCAGTAAGTGTAAACAAAAGAAATATCAATCACATCATATTCATAAGAACATAAAATTTGGGAAATCTTAACCTGCAAAAGAGGTCATAATATCATAAAATGGGTTAAATCATAGTAGTGAAATGTAATCCCAATGATCATAACTTAAAACATGAAACTTTTTGTCATACACACATAATCATAGAGAATCATTTCTTATTAGTCAAGACTCATTTCCAAGACTATCTTAGTGGACAAAGTCCATTTCTGAACCGAGTTCACTCTTCGTTTTAGTCCTATTTCACTGAACTGGTTTAACCTGCCGTTCCAGCCATGTCTATCTCATGAGATATAAAATCTTTACCCAATGCATTGGAGGGAGATATAGGTCCCACCCATCTCATAATGATACCATTATTATGTGTGCCACAAAATCATAAACCATACATCATAGCATAACCCATGTAATAAAAATGGGAATCTTAAACATTGTGACATCATAAAACAATTCATATAAGATAAAGGAATTCATAAAAATATTTCCATCACAACATAATCAAATCCATTTAATAATACGGATAAATTCAAAACCCTATATTATCTTAGATGGAAAATAATTTTGATAAAACTCTTCAACTTCATTCTTGAAGAAAATATCCTTTCTACTTCAAAAGCACTTTTCCTTTCTTAACATGTCATAAAATTATAAACTAAAAGAAGTTGATTAAAAATAAACTTGAAAACTTATAAAGGAATATTCTTGGAAATAATGTTTTAAAAATCCATTCACGCCGAATAAGTTAAAAAAACATTCTTCTCGTACTTTTTTCAGAAAAGTAAAAAAGTACCTCGTACAAAAAATGACAAAAGATTCCTTTCATATCTTTTACTAAAAACTCACTAAAGTGTATAAATGGATTTAAATAATTTTAGGTGGATGGAAATAATATTTAATATTGAGGAAACATGGATGTGGATGATAAAATACACCCCAGTGAATACCAAAGTATAAACAATCTCGGATAAAAATGAGATTGTGATATTTTCCCTTACCTTAGGTCTGATTTGCTTCGTAAGTGTCCGAACCTCCGGTATAATAATTTAAATAATGTCATTTACTTATTCAAGAATCATACTCATTATTATGATATCATATATGGTTCGCTGTTGACTTTATATTACCCGTTCTTTTGTAAATTCAATGTTAAAGAGCGTTTTGGGTATAATCGTTTCATTTGTCGTCCGTGTTTTGACTTGAAATTATTCATATGATTACTTAGATCATGATTACTTAATTCCAGAATATAAAACATGATTTATATATAATATATATTCAGAATATACATATATATAATAGATCAGTAAATGGAAATAAATACACCGTTCATGGAGACAGTAGGTCGTACGTACGCATGAACACTGTTTTCATTTCCTTATTGAGTTTAATGAAATTAAGTAGATGACATGAATATATATACACATAAATCCAGTATCATTATTATTTCATATATTTCATGATTAATTATTATATATACTTTAAAATCATTCATTATTGGTTAACATGGAGAATGAATCTCATCGCGTCGTGGAGACGGTAGTCCGTACGTATGCACGAGCGATGATATCATTCTCATGATCGTGAAATTGTATTGGAGTGTATGTATACTATTTTAGAATCAATATCACATAAAAATAATCATATATATTCATTATTTACACCATTATACCAATCCAAGTAAGGTGGTGGTGTAAAATAGATTACACCACGACGTGGAGACGGTATTCCATACGTAAGCACGCGCGGTGATTTCATTTTCCGTAGGATGGATGGATAGTTAAATAGGGTTGTTTCATACTTATAATAACATATCAGTATATTAGTGATACTGATGTTATTACTTCATAATGAAACAACCTATGAAGAATAAGTGGAAGAAGAAACAAAGTTGAAAGAATCGGTAACTGACATTACCTCTTCTTTGAAGCGCCTCTTTGAGTCCTCCTCTTAGGGTACTAAAATTGGTCTTTGAAGAAGATCAGGACCTCTAGGATGTTTTTAAGGATGTGTAGAAGAGAAGTTTTCGGGGGTTGGCTGAACTTGAAGGCTCAAAGTGGTGTGAGGAAGAGAGGGAGGAGGTACCCTTTTATAAGGGAGGAGAAGGTCACCTTTGGAATAACAAAAACTATTATTTTATTATAAAGAAAAATTCGGTTTTAAATAGCTCAAATTAATTTATTTGGAATATAAGGTGGGTATGGGTCTAAATCCTCTCATCCAATATAATTTAGATAAGTTTAGGTTCCTATTTTAACATTATCATTTATATTTAACTTTAAGTTAGATCATTTTACTTTTACCGTGTCTTTTTGTGTTCTTACACTATAAGGTTAATAAACTTATATAACAAGCCAAACGAACCCCAAGTTGTTTATTATTAATATATATAACCTTATCTAAGTCATTTGGCTGAACCTTATATTTTTAGGAATAAAATAACAATTAATAATATAATATATGTTTTAAAAACTATTTTATTCAATTTTGACACTATTTAGTAATTGATTTTTGTAAAATTCATAACAGAGTGATTAGTTCTAAAAAAGTTAATTAAATCAATACTAACATGTCATATTAACCTATAAAATTAGTGTAATCCAAAAAAAGTCTAAATTTACATTTATTTGTGTATTTATAACATCATTTATGTCAATATTTCATTAATAAGATAATTACTGCATCATCTTTGTGTCATAAATAAATTAACTTATGTAATGTCTAAAAATTACAAATAAAATATCATTATGTAGGAAATATTTTTATATTTCTAAGGAATATTTATAGTCGAATTTATCTTATGTATAACCCTATATTAAAAATGATATACTTATTAAACATTGATTTTAACTATTTTAACCCTTCTTTAAATAAATTATTAATAAATGTCCTAATATAATCCAACTGGGCCTAAATGGTCATAATGTATTCCTATGGTTGTTTTTGGTCGAATTAAACTTATCCAATAGAATTAGGACATGTTTTAGGGTAATAATAATATCATTTTTACCCTTAATTACCCTGTTTACTTTTAACCGTGGTAAAAAAAAGTAAAAAGTTACCATTCACCAAAAATTATTTTTATCTCATTGAAACACAATTTACTTACTGACATCAACTGTGTCTCTCAGATTTTTGAAATTCCATTCACAGAAGCGGTAAAATTAAGTTTTATGAAAAATTCATTTTTTTATCTACCACTTAGTGGTTTCACTATTCATCAAAAAATGAAAGTTTCCTGAAAAATACCAAAAATTAGGCCTAAGGTATATATGATATTATGAACATAAAAATGATGTCTATTTTACAAAATTAAAAAATTATCAGTTGTGTTAATTTAAAAATTAATTCCCGTCGTCCAAACAAATAGCGTGTTCTTAAGCGATAATAACTATCAAAAGATTGACACTTGTTTATGTCTGGTTTAAATGAGAAATTACATCCAATGACCAACATTGTATTAAATTGTAAAAATATATTCTAAATATAATTTAAAACCACTCAAATTAATAATTTATCACTATTAATTATTTCGATTAAAAGGGTTGTTTTTAATTAAAATTTAGTAATTTTCACAATTCATCAGAAAATGAAAGTTAGCTGAAAAGCACCAAAATTTCACCCTAAGCTAATTTCGATATTCAAAATCCAAAAATAAAGTCCATTTTGAAAAATAAAATTTACAAAATTTCAAAAAGTGGTTATTACTATTCATAACGGCTAGTTTTAATAGCATATCGTTGTTCAGTGAAACTCGGTATTGCGTACTACACACGCTATCGAGGAAGGTCGTGATTGCGTGTAATGAAAGGCAAGTCAAGGATGTGTGTTGTGCAAGCTCCTTTTGGTGTAATGTACAAAAAAAGACATTAATGAAATTAAAAAGAATATTTTTCATAAAATCTCGGGGTGTTACATCCGCCGTCGTGACCATTATTTGAGTTTCAACTTCCTCTACAAGCCATAACCTTTTTAAAGGAAAAATAAATACCATGTTTTAAATTTCTTTTATATTGGTATTGAAAATGGTTTTGAAAGTGTTTTTATTATATCAATGTGTTGTATTGTTATCTTGTGAATGAAATGTGGAAATTTTTTTGTTTCCTTTATGCATGTTTTATGTGATTCGATTATGTTAATGGTTTATGATATGCTTAAACCTATTCTTGTGAGGAATGCATTGGACTTAATAAGTGACGGGTGGAGCCCGCTATAGATCCTCGGTGCATTGGCAGGTCTCACGAGACAAGCTAGTGTCTTGGCACGAGGCCTTGACAAAATATTATTTGTAGTCTTAGCACGAGGCCTTGGCTACGTGGTTATGATAGTTTGGCATTATGCATTCCATCATTAGGAAAGTGGTTATTGATATTGCATGTGATTATTCGACCAGTAGAATATCCATGTGAATAAGTAAATGGGATTATTTCATTTTACCTTTTCCATATTATGGTGTAGTTCATGTTTAAATGGCTTTTGATTTAGTTATACATTGCCTTAAATGTTTATGTTTATTTATGAAAGCTTCTGCTATATTGTTATCCTTACTGAGCATCTGAGCTCACCCCTTTCAATGTTTTAATTTTTCTAGGATGTGAAGAAGTATTTTAGGAATGACCTGCAGGGATAGTCTGAAGGGGATATGAGTGTGGAAAATGGAGACTATGTTATTGTAGTTTTTCACTTTTTGATGTAATGTAAGATTTATGAATGTATATAGTGTTTCCAAGGCTACTAAACTAATCAGTCTTTTGAGACTTGATCTTTTGTGATCATGAAAATGTTACGCAATAATGCACCGACTCTGGGTAACTGGGGTCAGGGCGTTACAGTTGGTATCAGATGCAGTTTAGTACTAACCTTGGAAGCTAGATTTAGATAAACTCTGATTAGAAAACAAAGCCCAAAGATAGACTTTGAGCATTAGTATAGAGGAACTTCCTAGAATTTTGGTATTATAGAGATTTTGTGAGTTTTCCGAGCAATACATCTCTATCTGGATATGAACAGGTAGAGGCGGATCTGGAACAGATGTACCTAGGGGTAAAACCCGAAAACACCACATTGAGCTAGACTCGAATGGGAACTGGTGCATGACAACGGGCCTTGCTGCACTCTTGGTTACGACACTCTCGGGGGATATGCTTAGGATAATTCTCATTTTCTTTACAAATAATTATGAAGGGTTTATGAGTATATACTCCCTCAAAGAAAACATTTTTTTAATATGGATTATATCCATAAACTGTTCAATTTATGTTAAGTGTTTTACAAGTACGGAATTATGTATTCTTATTCATAAACTGATCTAGTTTATGCCATTGTTTAGAAATGGCACCTAGTGTAAGGAATGGAAACTGTATCAATGCACGCACTCCATGTAGGAATTTCCCTCCTACTCAAGATAATTATAATGGAGCTGGAGATACAACTGGTGCTGATCAACATATCACCATACTGGGACAACTCACTCAGGTTATGAATAATAACCTTAGCTGTATGGAGCACCCTGATCCGCAACGTGGGGGATCAATTTTATATCGCTTTATGAGGAAACAAACACCAACATTTAATGGGGGTACAAATTCATTAGTAGCTAAGAAATGGATAAACTCATTAGAGAAAATATTCCATGCCTTGGGGAGTAGAGAAAGGGAGAAGGTTGTAATGGCAGTCTACCGCCTCACTGGAGATGCCGATCAATGGTGGTCGCTGATTGAAAAAACAAAGAAAGATGATGAAGTATGAAATATGGAATGGAGGGAGTTCAAAGATATTTTCTTAGAGAAATACTTCTCTCGTGACCATCGAGTAGATATGGAAAGACAATTTCTGAGTCTGAGACAAAAGGAGGATGAGAATGTCGCAAAGTATGAGGCTAACTTTACAAGGTTAGCGAGGCATGCTGCAGATTACATACGTAACCCAAGAAGTAAGATTGATCATTTCTTTGATGGGTTAAAACCATTTCTCCCTCGAGCCTTAGTCTCACAATCTTTCTCGTCGTACGAAGATATAGTCTCGTGTGCTATAAAGATAGGAAAGGAATTCTCTAAATCTTATGAAAATAAAGTAAAGCAAGAGAATAAGAGAATGGTGGAACAAGAGACAGATAAAGGGAAAAAGGGAAAGAAGTATTTTCCATTATGCGACAATTGTAGGAAGAATCACCCTGGTACTTGCCTAAAAGGAATGCGAGTTTGTTATAAATGTGGAGAAAAAGGTCACAAGGCTCATGATTGCAAGGGAATGAAAGAGTCTATTAATGTTGAATTCTACAATTGTAGGGAAATTAGGCATTATGCAAATTAATTTCCTAAATGTCAGGGAAACTTACCTCATAAAAGCCAAGGGATCAAGGACAATCTTATGCTGTTACTATAGTTGAAGTGGAATAATTAATGTATTGGTTCTTTTGGACTCAAGGATTATATTCTGGTTATAAGGATAATGTGATATATATATAAGGATTGTACTGTAGTACTTGTTGTGTTCATTAAGGTTTTAATATGATGAAGGTAATCATATTTTTATTATGTGACAATAAGAGAAAATTTACTTTGTTTGGGGAATCTGATGTTACAAATGATTTTGGAATTTAGAGACCTTTTAGAGAAAGTCTGGACAGAGGTATTTTGGATAACTATAAAGGTTGTATTGAATTAAGTTGAACTTTGGGTAGTATTGTTTAAGGTTAAAACATTTCTGAAGATTATTTTTGGAATATTATAATACTATACTTTTAGGAAATGGACAACCTACAGGTTGGGGGATAACCCGTCGCGTCGGACAAAGCTGTAGGAATCAAACCCACAACCATAGTGCGATGGGCCTTTATTACCTACCACTAGCCTACAGAAAGTCCCTGTTTATTATAAAAAAGTTTTCCTAATCTAAATGGTATGTGTTAATATTTTGAACCATGTATGATTAGGATAAATATAATATTTTTGAGTTCTATTGTCTTTTTGAGGGAAAGATGAGTTTGTGGTAGAAATTAGTTGAAGGTTGAAACTCTCCTTTTCAAATATATATATATATATATATATACCTCTCTATTATTCAATAAATAAATTAATTCTTAAACTTTAGGAAAGGGATATTAAAAAAATAGTGTTATCCTAATACCATATGTTTTGTTGAACATATGATATTTTAAATCACCATAGATTGAAGGCTTTGAGGCCCTAAATTTTACACATGTTTGTGATTGATGACCTCAATCAATCCCTAAAAATATTTACATTTTTCCTCTAATTATGTGTCTATAATTTCCACCAATGTTCTCCTATTATAAACCCTAATTTGGTGGTGACTTTCTCATTTCCATTTCCCTCTTATTAAGGCTAAATTTTATTAACCTTATTTCTGATTTGGGTTTTCCACAAAGGTATTTTCTATTTTAAACTGTTTATTTTCAAAGAAAAATTTCAAATTTTGAGGATTCAATTTATTGAAGGAGGGGAGAATGTAACACCCCGAGCTTCCACGATACGCTTCTCTTTCAATAATACAATAGCTTGCACTGTACGCAAGTTCGAGATTCTAACACACAACGACCAATCAAAAGAGACATTATGAATAGTAATACCTACTTTTTGAAATTATATATATTTTATATTTCAAAATGGACTTCAAATTTGTATTCGGAATATCAAAATTATCCTAAGTTGAATTTTTGGTATTTTTCTGAGAACTTCCAATTTTTTATGAATAGTGAAAAATACTTAAAAACAACCTTTTTAATCAAAATAAATTATAGTGATACATTATAATATATATTTGTTTTAAAGTATAATAAGAATATATTTTTACCATTTTATCCAATGGTGGTCATTAGAATTTATTTCACTTTGAAATTGGACATAAACAATTGTCAATCTTTTGATATATATTGTTTCTTAAAAACATGCTATTTGTTGTGATAGTGCGAATTAATTATAAAATTAACTAACTCAACTTATTTTTTTGGAATTTTTTAAAATAGACATCATTTTTTAATTCGGAATATCAATTATAGCCTAGGGTAAAAGTTTGGAATTCTTCTGAAAAACATCAATTTTTGATGAATAGTGAAACCACTAAGTGGTAGTTAAAAAACTGATTTTAAATTTAAATGAAACATTACCACTTCTGTGATTTGATTTTCAAAAATCCGACATAAATTGTTGTCATTAGGATGTAAAATGTGGTTCAATGGGATTAAAATAATTTTTTGGTGAATCGTAACTTTTATGTTTAATTAATCGCGATTAAAGGTAATTAGTGAAATTTAAGGTAAAGATAATGTTATAATAATATGAAATGATCTTGAAAAATTCCCTACCCCTATTTGATGAGTCATGGCCGACCAAGAAAATCCATGGGTCAACTTGGGGACCCCATGGAGCCACTTTGGTAGGAATATGACATTAAAAACATTTTATTTAATGTTAAAATAAAAATGTCTCAAACATGAGTTGTTTTACTAAATAAATTTTTAAATTGGGTTATACAAGTCATAATTTTGACTATAAATATTAATTAGAAATATAAAAAGATTTCCTACCTCATGATATTTTTTATATAATTTTTAGTCATTAAATAAATTAAATTATTTATGACACCACGATGATGCAACGATTACCTCATTAATTAACGATTTCAATAAAATAAAAAGATAATGAAAAATCTAAGACATAAAATTTTCAAAATCCTATTAGATGAGTATATTTAGAACCCTTATCACCTTATCCAATAAATATATGAGTGTGGGACCTTTAAAATCCGAAACTCATTATATAATAAAGTAACATTTCATGACTTTCCAAGAGTGCCCCTCCTCTCCTCTTATAAAAGGCCCCCACCACTACAACCTTACTCGCACCTTAAAAACCTTTTGTCTTGGAAAAAATCTTCCCAAATACTCTCTCAAATTCCCTCTATTACTGCTAGAAGCCTCACTTTGGGAAGAATTCTTCCCAAGGAAGCTTTTGGCTCAAATCAAAAAAGAGTTACCCGATTTTAAGGTAATGTCTTCTCTTATGTTATTTTGTTTTATTTTGCTTCTCCAACCCCTTAAACTCTTTTTATTAATTTATTTTGTAACAAAAATAGTGTCTTAAATATACTAGGATTCTGTTATAAGAAGTATTCGAGCTACCCTTACACACACCTACATCTAATGGTTAAAGAACATACTGTTTCTGTGGATGGCAAATTTCTGCCTCACGAAATGATGATTGTTCAACACTCATATAACACCTTCAATGGTGGCCATTAAGATGTCACTATATTTATATATGATATATAATATGTTTATGTTTTCCTTAAGCTTCTGTATTTTTCATTTATGGAATACCTTTATGGTTTCTATTATTTGTAAACGCGATATTTTTATTTTAGGAAGTGCGGACTACCGCCCCCTCAAAGTGATTCGAATCGTTAATGCCATATGTGGGATGTATAAAGGATGGAGTAAATGGTATTATACATTATATTATACTGTAATTATATTATACCTTCATATAATTATAACTTCATTCCATTAAATACGAAATATAAATTAAAGTAGCGTTAATGCGTACGTACGACTTACAGTCTCCATGAACGGTACATTTCATTTCATACCTCTAAATGTTATGTAATATTATAAATTAATATACATACTAGATATATATGATGTATATGATATCTACATCATGAATATAATTATGTATATAATGGATATTTTACCACATGAACAACTTGTAATTTTAAGAAGTTCGACAAAACGACCGTTATTAACATAAATAATTACATAATGTTCATAACATGGTAATAAGTGATATAAAAGGAAAAATAAACTTGAAAAAGGTTCTTAAGAAATTATAAATTAACTCTAGTTTATTATTCAGGAGGTTAAATAACGGTCGAGTCAAGTCGGACACGAGGTAAGGGAACTTCTTAACCCAATTTCTGTTCTTTGGGTTAATCTCCTACTTTCAAATTATGTCATGATATCACTATGTCCTATCTTGTATTTGTACTTTCTTTATGTGTACATATAGTGAATAAACATAATAGATCTATTTTATTTAAAAAATGATATTTGTAAAGGACTTTGTCTCAATCTCCTTTCATTGAGGAATATTTTGTTTTATACACAATTTCCTTTATACGGTGTATAAACCCCTTTGACATTGACTTTTATTCAAAAGGAATCTTTTAATACGAAGTGTATTTAGTAAATGAAAAAAGGAATGTTTTTTCTTACGTATGCGGTGACAATGACTTCTCCGTCGTCGTGACCATTATTTGAGTTTCGGCTTCCTCTACAAGCCATAACCTTTTTTAAATGAAAAATAAATACCATGTTTTAATTTTCTTTTATATTGGTATTGAAAATTGTTTTGAATGTGTTTTTATTATATAAATGTGTTGTATTGATATCTTGTGATTGAAATGTGGAAATTTTATGTTTCCTTTATGCATTTTTTATGTGATTTGATTATGTTATGGTTTATGATATGTTTAAACCTATTCATATGAGGAATGCATTGGACTTAATAAGTGACGGGTGGAGCCCGCTATAGCTCCTCGATGCATCGGTAGGTCTCATGAGACAAACTAGTGTCTTGGCATTAGGCCTTGACAAAATATTATTTGTAGTCTTTGCACGAGGTCTTGGCTACGTGGTTATGATAGTCTGGCATTATGCATTACATCATTATGAAAGTGGTTATTGATATTCCTTGTGATTATTCGACCAGTAGAATATTCATGTGAATAAGTAAATGGGATTATTCCATTTTACTTTTTCCATATTATGGTGAAGTTCATGTTTAAAAGGCTTTTGTTTTAGATATACATTGTCTTAAATGTTTATGTTTATTTATGAAGGCTTCCACTATATTGTTATCCTTACTGAGCATCTGAGCTCACCCCTTTCAATGTTTTAATTTTTCCAAGATGTGAAGAAGTATTTTAGGAATGACATGCAGGGATAGTCTGAATGGGATATGAGTGTGGAAAATGGAGACTATGTCATTGTAGTTTTTTTCACTTAATGATGTAATGTAACATTTATGAATGTATCTAGTGTTTCCAAGGCTACTAAACTAATCGGTTTTTCGAGACTTGATATTTTGTGATCCTGCCAATGTTACGCAATAATGCACTGACTCTGGGTAACTGGGGTTGGGGCGTTACATTAGTGGTCTTTAGGAAGTGAATGTTGACACTGATTGTCATTGATGGACATATCTAATGTGAATCTATGTCTTTAGAGGGGGAACATTTTTCTCTAAAAAATTAATTTTCCTAGGAGCCTAGTGTTGTATTGTATTGATTTTATATGAAAAGTATTGTCTTGAAAATATTCTAGGAAAAAAGTGAACCTTCATTAGAAAGATGTGTTGGAATAAGTTGATAGATTAAGAGTATGACATTTGTTGTTTTGATAATTATAAATATTCTATATTAATTATAAATGAAAATTATTTTATATTGAATGGAATCTCGGAATGTGGTGGTTTCTTTTCTACCTAATGGTTTGGTGAATTAGTGTAACATCAGCCAAATAGTACTTTTTGATGAAATCTCAGCCACGTGAATTAAGATAATGATAAATCATTCACCATTAGGTTGATCAGATAGTGGATCCTTGAGAAATTTGGGATGTTATATTAGTTTTATAAATTTGTCCCGTGGTTTCACCTTGGTAAAGTGTCATCTTCTTATGAGAGCTATCTGGGTGGAATATTTTCTACTTGGGGACCTATTTCAGATGAATACCATCCACTCAGATTTAATTTTGGTGATGTAGAGACCGCTTTTGATTTGATACCGATGGACAATTGTAACACCTGAGCCTTAATTATAGTAAGTGAACATTCTTTTTTAATAAAATTATAATATAAATCACACTTTAATTTTTAATAGACAATAAATTCTAATTTTATAGGATGTATATCGATTTTAAATTGGTAAAAAGGATATTAGAATGAGTTTTTGAAATTTTCTATTAGAAATAAGAATTTATGAATAATCTAAAATGTAGAATTTAAATATTACAAATTTTATTAATATTGATGTTTAATAATATTTATAATTAAAAATTTATCACCTATAAATTTTACAAAAATTAATTTAATATCATTTGGAGGAAAAATGGTTACGTTCCCAAAAAAGTGTATTTTTTCATAAAATTATTTTTGCTTAAAAAGGAATGATGTATATCCATTTAAATTAATTAAATTAATCTTTAATAAGTAATGATATATATTAAATTTCTATATTATATATCTAAATATATGAATTTAAAACTATCTAATTATTATGATAAGTAATATTTTTAATATAAGATGATTTGATGCTTGAAAAATGTATTTTTTTAAAAACTATTTTCGATACGATTTGTGGGTTTGTTTTTAATAAATATTATTCAACTAATGTGAATTAAAATTTATAAAATTTATTAAATAATTGGAATCATCATAATTAATATTAAGTTATAATTTCATCTTAGTTTTCTTCATAATGATTAATAAAAATAGAAAGAATTAGTTACCTCGGTTGATGTTCAAATAATGTTTTTATCACTACATACGTTTGTGTTAAAAATAATATTCCACACATTTTTTTTAATTTCAATTTAATTTTTTTTATTAGTGGTTTTAATGTATCCAAAAAATATAAATTTATTTTAGGCTAAAAGGATTAATTACCGTTGTTAAAAAAATAATTATTGTGGTGAAAACTAAAATTGTAAAAGTATGTAGACTAAGTGGATAAGGGAATAACTTATTTAAAATATGTTTACTTTTATATATTTAAGGTGTTAATGGACATTAAATTACATATAATAAATTATTTATGAACTTTTTAGGCACTTTATATAAGGCCCCATCCCTAAACATTAAATAATATTTAATTATTTTACTAATTCACATTTAGTATCTTATTAGGTTTAGAGATTTAGAGAATTTGGTCATAACTTATACATAACAACATGGATATTACAAGAAGACACTTCTACTCTCTATCCATTTTTTTATAAAAAAACATACAAAAGAAACATGTTTATTTCCATGTTTTAGACAATATTACTTTCCTTTGATCCCATCCTTGACCATATTCAACTTTAAATCCCGTGAAAAACATTTCAAAACATGGGATGATCATAAAAATCTCAAAAAGGGATACCTAGAGATGGAAAACAGTTTTTTTTAAAACAACATATAAACCATGATTACTTTAACAAAAAGTAATACTTTTCACCTTAAATAAGTAGTAAAAAAATTTCACTGAATGTAATCTCATTAATTATCCTTTTTGTAACCAAAATATTACCATAAATCCCATAAAAACAATGTATATAATATAAAGGTAACTTGGGACACAAACATAATGAAACAGAACAACCATACGGTTGATTTCTATATATATCACTAAATAGAATGTTCATATGGCCGAATTTCATACCCAATGCATTGGAGGTTATAACGTAACCACCCATCCTTATTTTATCATGGAACCACCCGTTATTTGGTTTACAACATATCCACCTATCAAATGTCCAAGTATCATTATATAATCATACCACACAAAATATTGAAAATTTCAACATTTTACCAATTATATTTCATTTGAAATTACAAGAAACCATATCAAGATATTGAAATAATAAATCCATTTCAAAAACCATTTTCAAAACCAAATTATGTTAAAAGAGAAATATTGGGTTTCTTTTACATTTTAAAAATATTAAGGCTTATATAAGAATCCAAATAGAAGATAACGGTGATGACGACAGAAAAGTAGTTGTCACCGCAATATGGTAAAACAAACATTTCATTTTTCGTTTAGTAAAATGATATGCAGGAAAAAAATCCCATTTTAATGACATTAAATGTTAAAGGGGTTTATACACCATATAATATAAAGTTGGGTATAAATCAAGTATGCCTAAAATAAAAGAGATTGAGACAAAGTCCCTTACCTCATGTCTCGGCTGACTCGTTCAATCTTTAATTTCCTAAATAATAAACTTAAATAAATTTATACTTCTTGATAAAAATTTTAAATTTTATTATTCATTTTATATCACTTATTACCATGTTATAATAGTTAGATAATTAATTTAGTTCATATTAGACATTTTGTCGATGTTCGGAACATGAGTAAAAAATGAACATGTTATTATGAGAATTAACCAAGTAGTTATAAGTACATCATCTCCATAATAATATTAATGATTTTAATAACCCATAAATATCATATATATTTATATATTTATAATATTCTATAGTATTTGGAGATGATAAATGAAATTCACCGTTCATGGAGAATGTAGGACACATGTACGCATGAACAACACATTCATTTCTTTGTCATATTAAAATAATGAAAAATAAATTGATACATATGTATATTATAAATCTAGTATATTATCCATGTTATATAGGTTATATAATTTCATTAATTCAATCCTTTTTATGTTCCACGTATGGCATGAAAGAGTCACATCACATTGAGGGGACGATTGTCCGCACTTCTTCAAATGAAATTGTCGTAATTACAAAACATGAAAAGAATAAAGGTATGTTTTAATTAAAAATTATAGAATCATATAGTAGATATAAATTTAATATATATCATATATAAACACCGTTCCATCATAATGTCCACCATGAGAGGTGGTAGGGGATGAATGAACAATCATCATTTTGTGAGGCAGTTGTACGCCGTCAATTGAAACAGTATGTTCGTATCCATTAGATAGCGGTGTGTGTGAGTGTAGTTTGAATCATTATCATAAAGAATACAGGTATATAAATTATACTGGTGTTGTTATTAAATCAAATAATAATAATATCATAGGGATTGAATGTGAAAATTAAAAGAAAGGAACTTGATATAAAGCATTACCTTTAAATTGGGTAACTTCTTTTGATTTGAGCCAAAAGGCTTTTTTAAATTGCTTAATGCCCAAAGTAATTAATCTAGGAGGAAGGGAGAGATGTTGGGAGAATTTTTGGGTATATTTTTGACATTACAATGGGATTGAAAGGTGTGAGTAAATGGTTAGAGGTGATGTCTTTTTTTAGGAGTGAGGAGGTACTATTTAGAAAACTCTAGAAACATTATTTTATTATAAAATTATTTTACTTTTATAAAGGCACAAAAGTTAGTAAAATAAAAGATAAGATGAGGATGGATAAAAATACTCTCAAAAAATTTATTTTAGACAATATTAGGTCATAAAAATAACCTTATCTTTTAGCTTTAACCCTTTATTAAATAGATTACCTTTTACCATGTCATCAAGTATATTCATAATTTATAGTTAATATACTTACTATAAAATGACAAGAGACCATAAAATGGATCATTAATGACATTTGTAACATAATATATGTCTGTTGGCCGAATATTTGAATTTTTAGGATTATTTTATCATTTAATAAAATAATATTTATTTTAAAAACACATTTATGTCAATTTATAATCTATTTATATCAAGACATTATAAAAATATATAACAACTTGAATCTTAAAAAAACAAAATTAATTAAAATAAAACAAGTTAAAATAATCCATCAAATTAGTGGATGGTATTAAATGTTTAAAAATAAATTTATTTTAATTTTTATAGTATAATTTATTTAAATCATTCATTAATAAGGTAATCACTACATCATCATTGTGTCATAAATAAAATTACTTTTTTTAATTACTAAAAATTATAAATAAAATAACATGATTTAGGAAATATTTTTATGTTTATAGTGAATATTTATAGTAGAAAGTTTCACTTATATAATTCCATATAAAATATTTTTTTACTAAAAGATATATGTTTATATTAAATTTTCCCTTAAATTTAAATTAATTTTTATAAATTTCCATTTTCACTTACTAGTAGATCCTTGGGGTCCCAAAATCGTCCCAATGATTCCCATGGTCGGAAATGTATCAAAAAATAGGGTGAAGAAAACTATTATGGTAATTTATTATTATTATAATATTATTTTTTCCATTATTACCAGATTTATCCTTCAACCATGGTAATAAAATATTTACTAAAGTTACTATTCATACATTCTATAAATAAAAGTTTCTTATTTATACAATTTTAACCTCTTGATTCCAAATATGGAATACATTTTTCCAAATTCAAAATACAGAACTTTAAAAAGTAATTTAAAATTAAATACCATTGTAAAAACCAAAAGGCGTGTTTTTGAGAAATAATATCTATCAAAAGATTGACATGGGTTTATGTCCAATATAAAAGTGAAATTACATACAATGAAAATAATTGGATTAAATGATAAAAATATAATCTAATTACAATTTAAAACCAATTAAAAGGGCAATATAATTATAAAAATAAATTAGATGAGTAGACAATTTTAACTTTAAATGTAGTATTTTCTACAATTCATTATGAAATGAAATTTATCAGAAAAATACCAAAATTTTACCCAAAGTAAATTTTGATGTCCCGATTCTAAATAAGAAGTTTATTTTGCCAAATGATACTTATAAAAGTATGAAAAAGTATATTTAAAAAGGGATATCCATTAAAAGTTAGTAAATCGACATTTTCAAGAATATTAGAGTATTTCCAGCTTAAAATCAGGTTTATTCTTTTTTTAAGCCTATAAAATTTATTAGATAAAAGTAAAACATTTGAAAAAAAATGTGTATTAATATTATAGTTAGTTATGTTTATTATTTCCAATACAATGGATAGGTGTTAACTACCATATAAAATAATAAAAGTGTTATATTATTTTGTGATATAACTCAATGTTGTGTGCAACGTATGATTCCAGGAAACCCGTTGTTTCATGTTGAGTATGATATCATAAAAAGATTCCCCTTGAAAGTAAAATTAAAATTTAATTAATTTGTATTAATGAATATGAAAATTTCGTTTTCTTTATTTACCTGGGTTGTTACATCCTTCCACCCTTTTGGGAAATGCGTCCTTGCAATTTAAAAATGGTCATAGAAACTTCATTAAAAGTCCCAAATCAGAAAAAGTGTCAATAAAGATATATCTTTAAAAGAAATAAAGAGAAGTATAAAGGTCACCCAAGATAAGCCATACTCGGATTACATTTAGGAAAAAATGGATATAGAAGAGAAACTATGTATCATGCCCTGATGAAGAGTGATAGAAAACATGGCAGGAGAATGTTAACAACAAGAAAACCACAAACTTGTGACGGGTTAAATAGTCATTGGTTTCCCTATAAAAAAGTAAACGGACAACAGTTTTGTTTTAAGTTCCATTTCATAAATATGGAGAATTTATTTTTGATATTCACTAAGGACATAAGGAAATATACTTACTTTTCAATTAGAGTTTTATACTTTAATAAGTTTCTAAAAAACCAATCTTTTAACCACAAGATGAGTTTTCAAGATGACTTGGTCACACCTGAAGTGCTAGAATCAACTTCTAGAGAATCACATAATCCACAAAATATTAAATATATATATCTCATGTCTTTATACATTAACCAAAATCAAAATTATTTGTACAAGATCAGATAATCCCCAAAAAGTATAATTTTTTAAAAAAACTAATACTACTCGTAATCAACAAAATTTAACCAAAAATACCCAAAGTTCAATATATACCATTAAATAAAAAATTGTCCATATAATCCTTCAACACAATCCAAACTAATAGTGATACCCAAAACACAGACGAATTTAATCACATTTTCGTCCATAGTAAATCTTAACATTTAACTCCAAATAATATATAGTACTCTTAAAGACTCATACTGAAGTTTTAATTAACCTAATCACATATTCTATATGATAGGTTAATCATTTCCATAAATAACCCAAATCACCATGTGTACACAATAAAAGAATAGATTCTTTCAAATTAAAATTTCAACCATTACTCCACTGATGATATCTCATATTATTCTATTTTCTTTAGGCATATAGTGTTCCCAGATGAGGAAAATTTTTCCAAAATAACCTTTATGACTTAATCACCAAATCATTTTCCTTTACTAAGGATATATATTTGATAAAACATAAGTTCCCAAAATCATTTATTCGTGATCCATAAAATCATTTAACTAAAAATAATAAGTCATAGTAACCAGGGACCTCACATAATCCTGTGGTAAGCAATAAATCCCAATCGCACTTTGGTTGTGGGTTTGATTAATGCATCTTTGTCTAACGTGATGGGTTTTCACATGGTCAGCGTGTATCCCTTTTAAGAAAATATATATAATTTTATATAATTCCTAAAAAACAAGTTAAATTACTATAAAAACCCATAACATATTTTATCTTCAAATGTGATCTCATACCACGCATTTTCACTCTAATAACTTATAATTTCCTCAAATCCAAGGATCATATAAACCAAAATGGTTATTTATAACTATATCCACAAAAGAAAAGATAATTATTCCTTGAATAACATTTTCACATCTCACACTTTAGGGTTACACAAACTAGAAAAATTATTCAAATGTAATCCAATCATTAATACATTTAAATATATCATCATCCATAAATCCAATTTAAGTCTTCACTTCCTAAAATGTAGACATCTTAATAATCAAAAATTCTTCCTGATCCTTTATCCACGCTTTTCCATATTATTCATTTATACTAATTTACTAAAACCACGATCATCCATAATGTCTTAATACTTCATTAATGTCAAAACATTTTCTAAAAAATAATCCATACCTTTCATAGCTCATTTTCAGTTTCCACATCTTTAATTGGAATGGAAATAGGAATTGGTAAACATATATTTTTATGATCCTGCAAATCCCATTCCTGAACATTCTTAATAGAACATCTATTTAAATAATGAATAAGAAATCCACATTTAAAATATTCAATTGATCCTTCTAAAATATATTTTCCCATTCCTAGAGTCAACTAGACGCTTCTTTTTTCCATTAAAGGTTATTGCTTTATGACTTTTATTACAAATTTGAAACATTTTCTCATCCCATTGAAGAATTTTACTAGGTGTTTCTATCCACATCCTTGACAAATCGATTTTTGAGTATACTTTGCTTTACGATTATTACCTAAACTTACATTGGGATTCATTTCTCCCACATATGATTCCTTAAAAAATTCTCCAAGGTTCAAGTGGACAATCATGACTCTAGATAGTTGGTTAATAATAACCAAAAGATTTCTCATTACAGCTCCCATTTAATTCAATTTCTCATTCAGAAATACACCATAGTTTCTTTCACATCCATTTTTACTTTGGTTCCCTCTATATCAAGCTATTTACTAAAACCAAAAAGGATAGTGTGAGAATATTTGTAAAATCATCATATAATATCTTATGAGGAGGGTAAAAGTTAAGATATAGGTATTAATGTTATCTTAAACCCATTCAATTTATCTAAAATAACTATGACTCTTTGTAATATTCTAACCATTATGGTTATGTGACATATTCTTAAATAACAACCCAACCTCTAATGTTATCTAAACCATCCTATGATACCAACTATAAGGCCCCAGGATTAATCCTTACATAGTCTTGAATTAAGATAATAATTCAAATTAAGGATCTTTTCAGGTTTAAATATTTAGAAAATGAGGTCACAACATTTACATAACAACATAGATATTATAAATAAACACTTTTAATCTCTTTCCATTTATTCATAAAACAAAAATATTTAAAAGAAGAGACATGTTTAGTTACATGTTTTAGACAAAACAGATTTTCCTTGATCCCATACTTGAACGTATTAATATTTATGTCCCCTAAAAAACATTTCAAATCATGGAATGAGCATAAAAAGCTCAGTAAGGGATACAAAAAGATTGAAAACATTGAGTTTTTCAAAACAACTTGTAAACCATGAATACTTTAAGATATTTTCATACTTTTCACCTTAAAGAAGTAAAAAAACACTTCAATAGATATAAGATCATTGATTAATTATTTTAGATAAATATTACCATAAATCACTCAAAAAACAACATATATCATATAAAGGTAACTTGGGATATAAACATAATAAAAAAGAAAGACATTATGGTCGACTTCAACACATATCACTAAATAGAATAACCATATGGCCTAATTCCATACCCATTGCATTGGAGGTTATAACGTAACCACCCATCCATGGTTTATCATGGAACCACCTGTCATTTGGTTTATCACATAACCACCCTTAAAATGTCCAAGTACCATTATATAATCATAACATATAAAATATTGCAAATATCAACATTTCACTAATAACATTTAATTTACAATCACAAGAATGAATTTCAAAACATTGAAATAATAAATCCATTTAAAAATCCATTTCTAATACTGAAACATGTAAAAAGGAATATAAGGGGTTTCTTTTTTCATTTTAAAAACATTAAGGCTTATAGAGGAAGCCAAATATCAGATAACAGTGACAACGAAAAAAAGTCATTGTCACTGCAATATGGTAAAAAAACATTCCCTTTGCTGTTGAGAAAAAATCTACGTAGAAAAACTATTTCTCTTTGAATTAAATTTAAATTCAACGGGGTTTATACACTGTATAAAAATAAGTCATGTATAAATAAAAAATATTCCTAAAAAATGATATTGAGACAAAGCCCCTTACATCATGTTCTACATGATTCGTTCGTTCTTTAATTTCTTGAATAATAAACTTATATAAATTTGTACTTGCTTGATAAATTTTTTCCAATTTATTATTCATTTTATATCACTTATTACTATGTATATAGTTAGTTATTTATTTTAGTTCATATCAGACGTTTTGTCGATATTTGGAACTTGAGTACAAAATGAACTTGTTATTATGAAAATTAACCAATTAGTAGTAAGAAAATCATATCCAGAATAATATTAATGATTTAATAACACATAAATATCATATATATATATATATATATATTTATAATAATCCATTATATTTGGTGATGAGAAATGAAAATCACCATTTATGGAGATGGTAGGCCGTACGTATGCATGAACACAACTTTGGTTTCATTGTCATATTAAAAGTAATGTAAACTAAAATTATACATATGTATATTATAAATACATTATAATTTACATGTTATATAAGTTATAAACGTTCATTAATTATATTCTTTATATATTCCATGTATGTCATGAATGAGTCAGATCACTTTGAGGGGGCGGTAGTCCGCATTTCCACAAATGAAAATATCATAATTAGATAACATGAAAAGCATAAAGGTGTGATTTAAATAAAAATTCGAGAATCATGGAGAATATATAAATATAATATATATATCATATATAAATATAGTGACATCATAATGGACACCCTGAGAGGCGGTAGGAGATAAATGAACAGTCATCGGTTCATGAGACGATAGTTCGTTAACCACAGAAATAGTATGATCTTATCCATTATATGGAGGTGTGTGTGAGTGTAGTTATAATAAATTACATAAAAAACCAAGTATATTTATGATACTGGTTTTGTTATGAAATAAAATAATAATAAGATCTTAGGGAGTGATGAATAAAAATAAATGAATCAAACTTGAGAGAAAGCTTTACCTCTAAATCGAGTAACTTCTTTTGATTTGAGCTCAAAGGATTTATTGAATTGCCTAATTCCCAACTTAAGGGTTCTAAAAACAAGGGAGGGATGTATTTATATTATTTTAGTATATTTTTGAGGATTCAAGGGTATTGAGAGGTGAGAGTAAAGGGTTATAGTTGATTTCCTTTTATATGAGGGATGATGTACTATTTAAAAACTCTAGAAAAACTATTTTATTATAAATTAATTTTAGATTTATAAAGGCACCAAATATTGTTAAGTTGACACTAAGATGAGTATGGATCTAAATCCTCTCCACTAATAGGTTTTAGAAAAGTTTAGTTCATAAAATTAACCTTATTGTTGAGCTTTTACCCATAGTTAACTAATTTAACTTTTACCATGTCTTCTTCTAAATTCATAGTATATGGTTAATAAAAATAATATAAAATAAAATGGGACAAAAAATGAATCATTAATGACATTTATAAAATCATATATTTCCGTTGGAAGAATCTTTGATTTTTAGGATTATTTTATTATTTAATAAAATATTATTTGTTTTATAAACTCATTTACGTCAATTTATAAACTATTCATATGAAGACTTTTTAAAAATCTATAAAAACTTTATTCTTTCAAAAAAAAATATTAATTCAAATATAACAGGTTATAATAATCCATAATATACTTTTATTTTATAAAAACTCCAAAATAAATTTATTTTCATATTTATACTCTCTTTTATTTAAATCTTTCATTAATAAGGTAATCAATACATCATTAGTGTGTCATAAATAAATTTTTTTTATTTAATGTATAAAAATTATAAATAGTATAACAGTATGTAGAAATTATTATTTTTATTTATAATGACTATTTATAGTATTATATATCAATTATATAATATCATATAAAAATTGTTCTACGAAAGATATAAATGTATGTTATATTTTACTGAACTTTAAATTAATTTTTATAAAATGTAATTTTCACTTACATGTGGCTCCATGGGGTCCCAAAATATACCCAAGGATACCCATGGTCAGGAATGTATCATTAAATAGGGTTAGGACATGTTTTAGGGTAATTTAATATTATTTCAATATTTTTTTGTTGCCCTTATTTACCAGATTTACCCTTTAACCATGGTAAATAAAATATTTACTGAATTTACTAATCACAATGTCTAAAAATAAAATTTACCTATTTACAAAATTTAGTCCTCTTAATTCCAAATATGGAATCCAATTTTCCAAATTCAAGACACTGAATTTTTAGATATTAATTTAAAATTAATTCCTGTTGTCAAAACCAAAAAGCGTGTTTTTAAGAAATAATAACTATCAAAATATTAACATGTTGTTATGTCCAATTTTAATGTGAAATTACTTACAATGACCAAAATTGGATTAAATGATAAAAATATATTATAATTACACTTTAAAAGCAATTAAAATGAAAATATAATCATATAAATAATTTAGATGAACATACAGTTTTTCCATAAAATGCAGTACTTTTCACTATTCATTAAAAATGAACTTTATCAAAAAAATACCAAAATTTTACCCAAAATAAATTTCAATGAACCTATTCTAAAGAGGAGGTTTATTTTGTGAAATGGAACATATAAAAGTGACAAAAAATATATTTAAAAATGGTTCATAATCAAAAGGCGGTAAATCGACCATTTAAAGAATATTAGAATATATAATGCTTAAAATCATATTCGTTCTTATTTTAAGCCTAAAAAATTTATTGGATAAAAGTAACAAAATTTAACAAACAGGTGCAATCATATTGTAGTTATTTCTATCCATTCCTTAATATACAATGGCAAAGCATTAACTAAGATTTAAAATAATAATAATAATATATTATTTTTTGGTATAACTCAAAGTTGTGTGAAACGTATGATTTCAAAGAAACCCATTGTTACATGTTGAGTATGCTATCAGACATAGAGTAACCTTCAATGTCAAATTAATATTTAATTCATAAATACTAATAATTATGAAAATTTTATATTCATTATTTTCCTTAGATGTTACATCCTTCCCCCATTTGAGAATTCCTTTCCCACAATTTTAAAATTAGACTTAGAAACTTAATTAAAAGTCCCACATCAGAAAAAGAGTCAATAAAAATATCACTAAAAATAATGAAAGAGAAGAAAAAAAGGTCAACCAAGATAACCTATACAAAGATTCTATGTAGGAATTCATGGATACAGAAGAGAAACTTAGTGTCATGCTCTGATGGAGAGTGATATAAAACATGTTTATAAGAAAGTTAACAATAAGAAAACCACAAACTTGTCATGGGTTAAACTTTCATTTGTTTCCCCATAGTAAAAGTAATCAGACATCATTTTTTTATGATTCAATTCATAAAGTTGGAGAATTTATTTATGATATTGACTAAGGACATAATGAAATATACATACATTTCAAGTAGAGTCTCATACATTAATAAGTTTCTACCAAAACTCATATTTTCTCCAAATGATGAGTATTCAAGATAACTTGGTCACACCTAAAGCGCTAAAATCAATATCTATAGAATCACATAATCCAAAAAATATTAACTATATATTTCCTCTATCTTTAGACATTAACCAAAACGACAATGGTTAGTACATGATCAGATAATCCAATAAAAGGATAATATCTTATAAAAAAATACACCTCTTGGTCTCCAATATTAAACAAACAACACCCAATATTCAAGAAAGACCATTCAATAAACAGTTTTCCTTAAAATCTTACAATATAATGCAAACTTAGAATGAAACCCAAAACTCAAAAGAATTAAATCACATAGTATTCCATATTAAATCTTAACATTTATCTCAAAATTACACTAACAACTTTTAAAGTCTCATACAAAAGTGTAATTAAGCTAATCATATATTCTCTATGATAGGTTAACAGTTTCCGTAAATAACCCAAATCAACATGTTTCTAAAATAGAAAAATATATTCTTCCATTTAAAATTTCAAATATTACTCCACAATTGAGATCCCATATTACTCTATTTTCCTTAGGCATATAGTGTTCCCAAAAGAGAAAACATCTTCCAAAACAACCTTTATCACTTAATCACCAAGTCATGTTCCTATATTATGGTCATCCATTTGAAAAAACATAAGTTCCAAAAATCCACTAATTATTTATCCATAAAATCATTTAACTAAAAATAATAATTCATTGAAACTAGGGACTTCACGTAATCTAGTGGTAAGCGACAAATCCCCAGTGTACTTTGGTTTTGGGTTTTGTTCCTGCAACTTATTTCGACACGACGGGTTGTCACATGATCTGTGTGTTGTCCTTCTTCAAAAACTATATAATTTTATAAAATTCTCAAAAAAATGAGGTAAATTCTCCAAAAATAACAATAACATATTTTAACCTCAAATGTTATCTCATATCTCACATTTTCATTCCAATAAACTATAATTTCCTCAAATCTATGGAACAAATAAACCAAAATGGTTCTTTATATCTTTATCCACAAATGAAAAGATAATTATTTCTTGAATAAATTTTTCACATATCAAACATTAGGGTTACACATTGTAGAAAAATTCTTCTAATTTAAATCTATAATTAATAAATTTAAACATATCATCATCCTTAGATCCAACATAACTCTTCAATTCCTAAAATGTAGACATCATAATCATCAAACATTATTTCTGATAATTTATCCATGTTTTTCCATATTATTCTTTTTTACTTCATTCCTAAAAAAACATGCATAATGTCCTAGGATTTCAGTAATGTCAAAACAAGAGCTAAGAAATAATATGTACCTTTCATAGGTAATTTTCAGTTTCCTCATCAACCATTGGAATGGAATTAGGAATTGGTAAACATATATTTATTACATCCTGCTGATCCCCTTATTTAACCTTCTTTGTAGGAGATCAATTTGTATAATGATCATACACACCACATTCAAAACATTCAATTGATCCTTCAAAAAGAACTTATTCCCCTTTCCCAAAGTCAACCAGATGCTTCCTTTCTCTATGGTAGGTTGTTGATTTATGACCTTTATTACCACATCTCAAACATCTTATTTTCCCTTTAAATCATTTTTCTAGGTGTTTCTTTTCACATCATTGACACATAGGTTTTTCAATATACATACATTTATGATTATTACCTTTAATTCCATTTGGATCCATTTCCTGCAAATACAATGCCTTAAAAAAATCACCAAGGTTCAAGTGGTCAATTATGACTCGAGATAGTTAGTTAAGAATAACCACAATATTTCTCATTACAGCTCCAATTTGATTCGGGTTCTCATTCAGAAAACCACCATAGTTTCATTCACATACATCATTACTTTGGTGCACCAAGATCTATCTATTTACTAAAACCAAAAAGGTCAGTGTGAGAATATCAGTAAAATCATCATATAATATCTTATGAGGAAGGTAAACATTAATATATAATTATTCATGTTATCTGAAACCCATTTAATTTTTTATAAAATAACTTTGACAGTTTTTAATATTCTAACCATTGTAGTTATGTCACTTATATAAAAAATAAGACCCTAAACTCTAAAGTTATCTAAACCGGCACTGGATACCAACTATAGGGCCCCATCCTTAAACATTACATAATCTGAAATTCAGTTAATAATTAAAAATGAGGATCTTTTAAGGTTTATAGATTTAGATAATTATGTCATAACATATACAGAAATACTTAAGTATTACAAGTAGACACTTCTACCCTCTATCAATTTTTTCATAAAAAAACACTTAAAAAATAAACATGTTTAATTTCATGTTTTAGACAACATGACTATTCCTTGATCCCATCCTTGAGCCTATTCATCTTTATGTTTTATGAAAAACATTTCAAAATGTGTAATGAGCATAAAAATATCCGTAAGGGATACATAAATAAGGAAAACCGTCAGTGTTTTAGAAAAACATGAAAACCATGAATAATTTATCATAAAGTGTTAATTTTCACCTCAAAGAAGTGGCAGAAACACATAACTGAATATAATCTCATTGCTTTCCACTTTTAAGAAAAATATTACCACATATCCCATAGAAAACAATTTATAACATATAAAGTTAACATGAGACATAAATATACTGAAATGGAATAACAATACGGTTGACTTCCACACACATCACTAATTGTAATATCCATACGACCAATTTATATACCCAATGCATTGGAGGTTATAATTTAACCACCCAAACGTGGTTTATCACAGTACCACTCAAAATTTGGTTTATCACGTAACTTCCCATCAAATGTCCAAGTACTATTATATAATCATACACATAAAATATTGCAAATATAAATATTTCACTAATAACATTTCATTTGCAATAACAAGAAAGAATTTCAAGATATTGAAATAATCAATCAATTTAAAAAACCATTTTCAATATCAAAATATGTTAAAAGGGAAATAAGTGGTTTATTTTTCCTTTTAAAAACATTAAGGCTTATAGATGAATCCAAATACTAGATAATAGTGATGACTGTAAAAAAGAAATTGTTGCCACAATACTTAAAAAAAACATTTTCTTTGTCATTTAGTAAAATGATTAGTAGAAAAAATATTCCCTTTGAATTAAATTAAATGTAAAAGGGGTTTATACACAATATTAAAGCAATTTGGGTATAAATAAAAATATTTCTTAATGAAAGGAGATTGAGACAAAGTCCCTTACCTCATGCCCGACTTGACTCTTTCGTTCTTAAATTTCTGAATAATAAATATATATTAATATATACTTTATTTATAACCTTTCTCAAGTTTATTATTAATTTATATCACTTATCACCATGTTATAATATTTAGTTAATTATTTTAGTTCATAACGGACATTTCATCGATGTTTGGAAGTTAAGTAAAAAATGAACTTTTCATTATGAGAATTAAACATGTAGTTATAAGTACATCATCTACATAATGATATTTATGATTTTAATAACACATTAATATCATATATATATATATATATGTTTATAATAATATATAGTATTTGTATATGATAAATGAAATGCACCATTCATGTAGACGGTAGGCCATACATACACATGAATGATTCTTTCATTACATTGTCATATTAAATGGATGAAAAATAAAATGATACATATGTATATTATAAATATAGTATAATATCCATGTTATATAGGTTATATATGTTCATTAATCTTATCCTTTATACATTCGATGTATTGAATGAATGAGTCATATCACTTTGAGGGGGCAGTAGTCCGTACTTCCTCAAATGAAATTATCGTAATGACACAACATGAAAAGCATAAAGTTAGGGATTAAATAAAAATTACAGAATAATAGAGAAGATATAAATATAATATTTATCATATATAAATATAGTTCCATCATAATTTCCACCATGAGAGGCGGTATGAGATAAATGAACAATCATCATTTCGTGAGGCAGTAGTTCGTCATCCACAAAAAGAGTATATTCGAGTACATTAGATGGAGTTGTGTGTTAGTGTAGTTTGAATAATTATCATAAAAAATTACTATTATATTGATTATAGTGGATTTTTTATGAAATAAATGAATAATAAGATCATTGGGAGTGAAGAGGAAAAATAAAAAAAAATGAACTTGAGAGAAAGCGTTACCTCTAAATTGGGTAACTTCTTTTGATTTGAGTCAAAAGGACTTCCTAAATTGGATACGTCTCAAAGTTAGGATTCTAAGAGGAATGTAAGGATATTGGGATATTATGTGAGTATATGTTGGATGAGACAATGGGCTTAAGTGTTGTGAGTAAAGGGTTAGAGGTGATGTCATTTTATAGAAGGGAGGAAGTACTATTTTGAAAACTCTTGAAAAATAATTTTATTATAAATTCATTTTCTGTTTCTAAAGGATCAAAAGTCAGTTATGTATAATATAATAATTAGGATAGATCTATATACTTTCATCTAATTGGTTTTAGAAAATTATAGGTCCTAAAATTAACCTTATCTTTTCGCTTTAACCTTTAGTGAACTAATTTTACTTTTACCATGTCTTCTTGTATAGTCATACAATATGGTTAATATACTTACTATAAAATGAAAAGAGACCAAAAAATTGATCATTAGTGACATTTGTAACATCATATATGTTAGTTGTCCGAATATTATATTTTTAGTATTATTTTTTCATTTAATAAAAAAATATTTGTTTTAAAAATTCATTTTTGTCAATTTATAAACTATTCATATCAAGGATTTTTAATAATATATAACAACTTTATTATTTAAAAAACAGACTTTAATTGAAAAAAAATCTATAATATTTCATAAAATTTTTGGATGGTATAAAATGTTTCAATATAAATTTATTTTAATATTTATACTCTCATTAATTTAAATCATTTATTAATATGGTAATCACTACATCATCATTGTGTCATCAATAAATTTATTTATTTAATTTTTAAAAATTATAAATAAAATAACATGATGTAGGAAATCTTTTTATATTTTCAATTACTATTTATAGTATAGAGGATCACTTATATAACACCATACAACAATTGTTTTACTAAAATATATATGCTTTTGTTAAAATTTCTGTAAGTTTAAATTATTTTTTATAAAATGTCATTTTCACTTACAAGTGTCTTCATGGGGCCCCAAAATTGACCCACGTCTTTACATGGTCATACATGTTTCATATAATATGGTTAGGACACGTTTTAGGGTAATTGATTATTATAATATTATTTTTTACCCTTATTTACAAGATTTACCCTTTTACCGTGGTAAATAAAATATTTACTGAAGTCACTATTCATAATTTCTAAAATTAAAGTTACATATTTAGAAAATTTGGAAATATATATTCTAAATATGGAATCTATTTTTCCAAATTCAAAAAACATAAGTTGGAGAAATTAATTTAAAATTAATTCCCGTTGTCAAAACCAAAAAACACGTTTTTAAGAAATAATAACTATCAAAATATTGAAATGTGTTTATGTCCAATTTAAAAGTGAAATTAATTCTAATGAAAAATATTTAATTAAATAATAAAAATATAATTTAATTACACTTTAAAACCAATTAAATGTACAATCTAATCATATAAATAAATTAGATGAGAAGACAATTTTGATGTAAACTGTAGTATTTTTCACTATTCATTAAAACATGAACTATATAAAAAAATTCTGAAATTTTACCAAAATAAAATTTTGATGTCCCGATTCTAAATTAGAAGTTTATTTTTTCAAATGAAATATATAAAGTTGTCAAAAACTGTATTTAAAAAGGGTTCAACATGAAAAGTCGGTAAATCGACCTTTTAAAGAATATTCGAGTATTTCATGCTTAAAATCAGATTCATTCTTATTTAAAGACTCTAAAATTTATTAGATAAAAGTAAAAAATTTAAAAAAAATGTGTAATCAAATTGTAGTTAGTTTTAGTAATTCCCACCAATACAATGTCTAGGTGTTAACAACCATTTAACATAATAATATTATTATATTATTTTTTGCTATAAATCAATGTTGTGTGCAATGTAATATTTCAAAGATACCCATTGTTACGTATTGAGTACGCTATCAGAAATAGAAACTCCTTGAAAGTAAAATTAATATTTAATTCATAAATGTTAATAAAGATTAAAATGTCATATTATTTATTTACCTAGGATGTTACACTTTAGGTGAGAGTGACTTTCCATTATTCAATATTTTTTGGAATTCACAAAAAATACCACTCTCACCAATTATAAAATGGAACTCCCTCATATAACTTATTCACATCAAAAAATAATTGTTTCTCAACCAGAACCTAAAAAATTATATCCATAACATCCTTATAAAAATTATATATAACTTTTATTCTTCCAAATAGACCAACATTAGGGTTCTTAAGAAGAGATCCAAAAGAGGTTTCTCTAAGAGAACTTAATCATCTTAAGGGAGCTCCTTTATTTTATTACATATGTTTCAACCATAAATTATTTATTAAACAATATATATAATTAAAAATTATCTCCCATATACTAGTTTTTTTGTTATTTTTTTGGAAGAATATTTTTCAATTACGTTCTCTATAAAATGGGAAACAAATCCATCACTCTTGTGTACAGTAGACTACCACATCACGAACCAGAGTAATGTTTTCCATTTCCAACTCACATTTACTATCAAAATATTATGAATAATGAATATATCTGATACATATGACATGATATTAATTATTTAAAATTAATGTATCATATTTTTCCTTAACCTTTCACCCATTAAGGTAATGATATCATCGCTGGTGCAAATGTACGACCTACTCTCTCCACAAAGTAATGCAATTCATTTTCTAGGAATTTTTTTTAAGAATGGTTATAAAAGTTTATATAATTAGAAAATAGGTAATTTTTAATAATAATATAATTATAGATATTTAGGATATATATCTAATTCATATGATCTGGAACTCTGGGGGAAAACATGCTTGAGAAAGCAAGGTAATTAACACCCAAAACAATAGTAATAATAAGGTATTGTAAATGAACAAGTGATAATATGTTATAATAGTATCATAGATGATAATATAAAAATTAATATGGATTTGGTATAAATAAATTAAATACATAAAACAATTATAATTGATTTCAAGTTATGTTCAACTAATGTTAAAAATGAATTAAGATATTTTATCTCTATTTCCATTTCATTGAGACATATTTGTTAATATGAAATTCTTTAAATTTGTGTGGGGAATATAATGATTTTTTAGTATTTAAAAAGTATCATATTTATTATTTATGGTTATTTATTCAATTAGTCTTTATTATTTCACATTTTTGTATTGCAAAAGTTACCAACGGGGAATGAAATTATTGTAAAATATCACTTATTTCTGATTTACATTATTTTCATTGAAGGAATATTATTTTATATACATCTTAAAACTAAAAATATTTTTCTTATAATCTATATATTTAAGGAATTTTATTATTTTATTCCAAAATTTTTGATATTTATTACTTGAACCACACAATTAATAGTTTAAAAGAAAAATTGATTTAATTTGTCATCAAATCAGAAATTTTTTGTCATCAATGTCCTTAATTTTAAAAAAGATTTTACAAAAATGATTTTATTTACTCAAAAAAATTATTATTTAATATAAAAGTTAACAATGAATTTTAATTTTTTTTAAAAGAATAATTATATTATTATTTTTGAAATTTATTTTTTTGAAAAAATTTAAAATGAAGGTTTTTTGACATACAATGTAATTAAATAAATACTCACCATTGTAACCATTTTATTTAATAAAGTATTATAAATGTTATAAATGGATCAAAAATAAAAATATTTTACCAAATATTATTTTATTCTATCAGTTCTATTCCATTTATTTATTTCAAGTACCTTATTTATTAAAAAAACCTATATTCTCGATGATGTGATAATCACCTCTCATGTATTGGTTTTTTTGTGATTATTAACTTTATAATGTGGTAATAATTTTATTGAGATAATGTTTCATTATAAACTAAATATATAATTCATTATATGAGGAATGATTTGAAAATTTAGTGATGGGTGGGTACCATAATTATATATCCCCTCAATGCATCTGCAGGTCTCATGAGACCAATCAATTGACCTGGTGAAATTAGATTTTAACCATAGTTTTAATCTATCTTGGTGAAAGGACTTTATTGTATAGATATCATGATTTATAATATCATGAATCTTAATAATAAGTGTTTCCTTCATTGAGAATTCAAATATGATTTTTCAAGATATTATTTTCATATATACTATCCATGGAATCATTTTTTCTAAACTTATTGATTTGATGGTAGGTTTGTTTAGTTATTTTCCTTTCCATATTTATTACACATTATCTAATCATTATAATAAATTTATTAACTAAATGAAATTTTTGTTCAGTTATTTACCTTTCCATATTTATTATACCATATTTATTCATGATATCTTCCACTATATGTAACGATTATTGTGAATTTAAACTCACCCTTATTTTGTTTCCCTTACATAAAATATGAGGAAAAATCATTTGAATGAGTCCATAGATGAAAAATGTTTTCAATTACTATGTTTTAAATCATATCCGTAATGTAAAATGGGTATCAAGTATGTATTTGGTTCTCCAAAACTACTAAAAAGATCGATCCTTTAGAATTTAACCCCTTATGTCTATGAAAATGTAATAAATTAACCACTAGATTTTGGTTAGTGGATCTTGTGTTATCACATTAATCACCCACTTAGAAGATGATAATGGTGGGGTGGGGTGTTGAAATGCTTGAAATTTCATTCCTAGGTGGAAAAAAAATTAACTAGCCATTTTAGTGGAACACATTGTGTATTATGATCAATGGGTTCCCATCTCCACACACAATGTGGCATGGCCTAGACCCTAAATGCGGCCCCTTCTCCTCCCACAATAATTAGTACACATCTAATTTTACTTTATGTCCATTTGAGCCTCATGAATAATTTATTTTACATGATTTACTAAAATGATTATGATTATGATATTTTTAGAAGAAAATGAATATTATGAGTTAAATTATAGTGATTTAAAGGAATTATATCCCATTATTAATTAAATCCTTGTTTATAGAATTTTATAGAGAATTTGTGTGTTTAATTTTTATAGTCCAATGAAATGAGATCATTTTATAGACTTTTTAGATATTTTAGCTTAGTAAAACAGTTAAACAACAGTTTTGTTAATGAATTGGATAAAATAATATTTTTGGATACAAATGTTGGATGATTTTGTTTAATAAAATTTACATTAACTATGGTAAATAAAGGGATTTAGATGATTCCCATTTTTTGGAGAACTATAATTTAGGTCATTTAGAATTAATGATGTCGTTTGAATAAAGATTTTTCTAAACTAATATTTTTGTACTTAATTATTGGTGGGTATACAAAACAGATCCTAGATTTATGATATTAAGAAATTATTTATGGGAAATATTAATGATTGTGATAATATATTTTACTATTAAATTACACTTGTATGAAATTTAATTATCTAGATTAGTTTGATGATGTTATGAATTTTAAATTCTAGATTTAACTATTTGAGACTTTGATAATATAGTTGAGCTATTATTTTAATTGAACTAGTGATATTAGAAGCTGATGATATAAAGGTTTCAAATTAGAGAAAAATTTATGCATAAATTTATTGATGAATAATAAATTATATTATTTCGTAAAACTTCGATGAAAAAATAATATTGGACCCCTACATTGTGTTCTTCTAGTGAATATAGTAACACCTATATTTTGGTTCTAATAGCCATCAAGAATGATTACCCTTAGGGTATAGGTATTCAACATTCTGATTCCAATGTTCAATGGTGCATGATCATTTATTATCTAATTAACGTTTTCCAGGTACCCCCTTATCAAATAACATAGATCCGTTATTCAGGGTTCTCTATAAAATTATTCTTATATTTTGGATATTTTTATGATTCATATTATATACAATTATGTGTTATTATTTATGATGAGAATGATTGTATTCCTCTACTTAATTATCTAATTGGTGGTGTGTGATACTGATAATATTAAATTAAAATTATCTAATAGATAAGGTTATGGTCACATAGATCAAAATAGATAGTGTTCATATTCTTGAACCATTTTATTTGACGGGTGAAATTTAGAGAGAGTTTATTTTATATTTACTAGAAGTCTTATTATGATAGAATAAGGCTTATGGATTACTATGAATAGGTAGTATCTTATTTTATGGTATTAAAATGTTTACCATGTGTGTTTCTAACTAGATAGATCATGAAAGTATATTATAATATAATTACTTTGTTATTATTCATGCATGAGTTTAGTTTCACTGTTATTCAATACTTGGGTTCATTTAATGGGTATTTTTATACACACCCATCAACTAAAATTTATATGATGGTATACTTATGTTTTTGTAGATGAATTTTATATTATAAGAGATCGTTTAGGTCTTGTATTAGGTGATGTTGATGCAAATGAGTAATTCAGAAGTGTTTTTTGAGGAAAATAATTTTTATTGAGTCAAGAATTAGTTTTATGTGTTTTCATTGGTTTCATATTTTTGGGTATTTATTACTAAATGAATAATATTTTTATTTTTTTAATTCATTATGATTATTTGAAATTATATGAAATCATGCCTTTATTTTTACAAAATGTATTTTATTTTATAATAGGAATATATCCCATTTACTAGTTTAGTGATACAATAATACAGTTTTGATGGAAATATATTTCCCATATTGTGTTTTTATTCTCTAAATTATTAAAACCATCCATTGATGTGTTAGAGATATTCTAGTGGTGAAATACCTGACATTATTACCTACATTGAGAGGTATTGATGGGGTTGGGTAACATTAGAGTGTTATTAGAGTGAGGATTATATTATTAAAAGTTATTGGAGTCGAATATATGAGATTTTTGTTTTAAGAATTTGGGAAACAATGATTGAGGATTTTGAGTCCAATCTTTCAGGTTAGGGAACCCAATTAATGTTGGGTGGTTTATGTTGTAATTACATAACCTATATTAATCAAAACCTAAACTATATCACCAATAAACCCCAATACATACCCTTAAATCATTAAATGTTTTTACCTAATATAAATTGATTTTGAAATCATTAACGTAATGATTTATATTGAAATTACATTATCCACACATTGTACATTATATATAATATTAAAAATAAGATTAAATAAAAAAACACTTGTTCATTGATATTGAGAAAATGGAAGTAAATAGTGCGGTGAATTTGTACTTATAAAAAATTAGAGTGATAATAATAGTCAAATAAACAACAAAATATTTTATATTTATTTGAATAAATGTGATCATTCTAACTCTTGAAACCCTCTATAACTCCTCAAGATGTGTTGGCATGTACTAAGAGATCCTAAATTTTGAAAAATAGTTACAACCAATTTTAATTTTCAATTCATGATTGGAGGAATAGAAAAAAAACCCTTTTCTTTTGAAAATAAGAAAGAGCTACAATGTAAACTAGCACAAAACAAATAAACATTTTCAAGGTGAGGAATACAACATGTCCTCGAGATCACCATCCCATGAACTAGATATTGGAAACTACAACCAATGATCATATAATATAATTAGGGGAGAATAGTCCCTCAATAAAATAATCATAAATAAAAATAAAATAAAAATGATGATAATATATAATAACAATCTAAATATATTGATGGAATAATAGTGAAATGTAACCATTAGTATCATATCATAATGTAATAACAAAAATATACCAATGTGAGGTTACACATACATATATTAATGAAAATATCACATAATATCTAATACTATACATGGTTTTTGAAAAAGAATAATATAAAATACAATTCATGAATTTAAAAGGTCTACGATATAACATTGTTAACATCTTTAAATATATATTATGATTCTATACCTCAACCCCCTATCATAGATCTCTTGTTCTTGCACACAAAAAAGAAATGATTTTTATGTTCACTGAGGTTTTTATGTTGGGTATGAGTAAAATATCTATAGTGCATCACCAATGGCATACTAAGATAATCATTAAAATACTCTAGTGAATGAAAAACACAATATGTATGCAATGAAAACCATCTTGTATCACGAATGTCACATTTTGACATGCCTAAAAAATGATGATAAAAATTTCAAGAAATAGACACCCCCAGTGATACAAAGAAGTTATCCCATTCACATAAAAAATTCACAGTGGAACTACATTTCACCTGGTTAACCCTCAATACCAACGACCTATCATTTTGTGATTGGGTCAATATGTATGTATCTAACCCTATGGTGTGAGAGTTTAAAATTGATTATATATGGCTCATATATGGACTTAATAAAGTCTTATATCCATAGAGTTAGCATAAATATATACAACACAAGGTGTACAATCCGTAGAATAGATAATAGGCCTTATCATATTCAACCCTTATATAATATCTTATGAATTATTAGATACCAAAATCTAATTTGACTATTAAAAACTCATCCTAATAGTTGGTTAAAATACACATATTGACCCCTAGGAATGGTAGGATAAATAATGGTAACGACATATTCATATCCATCCTTTGGTATTGATTAATTAATAACATGAAGAATTTATTTAAGGGTAAATAATGATATAAATATGATCTTACACATCCCATTGTGTATAGTAATAATCTACCTTGTCCCATATCATGAATAATACATTGAAATATACCTTAAACTATTCCCAAAAAACCATATAATGAATCATCATGATTATTATATATCTATAAGATATAACCCGGGCACCTAAGAAATTATTCACCCATTTAAAATAAAAAAATGAGAAAAATTGTCACTATTCCCACAATGTATCTCATCACGTTCAGAGAACCATCAATCATGGTCACTATATTTCCTCTAAATGAATATATATTTTTGTGCATAACAGGATCCTTAAGAACAAATTCACATTATTATATATCACAAAAAATGGACAATGCATATAAAACCATATATAATGTTAGGTACTACCTACCTTGTAACAATCTAAATCTACATGAATTTTGTTTTTAATCTATATTTCTCTAAAACCCATTTATTTTAGGTATTCATAACATTGGAGGTGTCGTTTGGGGCTCATAGTCCTATTTTAATTTAAAATAATAGGTTCTGAGAAATCTATCGACTATTAGATGCCACTAGTTACGTAGTGGAATAGTATCAGGTACTCGGTGTGGGAAGGCCAGGGAGGTAGTGGCTCTTGGTGGGATACCAGGTGGTCGGTAAGATTGGAGAGGGTATTTGGTGCCCACCAAGTACCCAATAGCGGGAGAGGAGTGACCTTCTTAGTTCCAAGATTGTTTTTTAAAATTAATTAATTGTTAAAAAACATTAGAATTTGAACTTTTTCACATTTTTCATAAGAAAAGTAAAGAAATATCTCATATTATTTTTCTTTTCTTATCCCTTATGAATTATTCTTAATCATTTGGATTAAGATCCTAGTTTTATCTATCACAAGGATGTTATATGGGTTATTATAACACTAATATACACTCTTTTATTGTTATAACTAATTATTTTAACATGAATTATTGGTCAATCCCTAATGGGGGGTCAGGTTTTATGATTTTTTCCCATTTTAGGTTGAATTAATTGGAGATATTTGACTAATACAACTCTAAAAATCATAGACATGGGATGTTTCACTTTCTCTAAAATTTTGACATGTCGGAAGTATCTTATATGAAATGATGTGAATAGATTTTTTTTGGTATTCCCTAAAACTAAATTAAATTTATTTCCATAAATCCCTATAATATACGTATAGTTTGGGAACATTGTGAGAGGTATATGAAAAGTGTAAGGTGAATTCAATGGTTCCCAATGGGAATATATCATTTGAATTGAAATCTAAAACTATGTATTTAGACCTCGAATAAGTTCCTCTATGTTAAAAACGACCATAGGAGCCTAGTATGGTGTACTAGTGTTATCTTTATAGATATTGTCTTAAAAATATGCTAGGATAAGGGTAACAAGGCCAAAAAATGAGACTATGGAATGGATTGATAAATTAATAGAAAAATATTTTGTGTTTTGATAATTATTGTTGCATTATATTGATTTTAATTGAAAAATAGTTTATTTTAAATTTTTGTTTGGTATTTAGTGGTGTCTTGCCCACTTGAATCTTTAGTGCATTAATGGTATGTTGAACACACATAACTGGTTGGTAGTCTCTCATATTTAATAATAGATATGGTTATCCATCATTAACCATGTGGATGATGAATTAGTGTATTCTTAACCACATTGGGATATCATATTAGGGGTATAAAATCCAGAAAAGTTATTTCATTGGTTGGGTACTTTACACTTATAAGAGTCATCAAAATGGTGTATTGTTTAGTTGGGGAACCATTTTGGTGTTATACCATGCACTGATGATTTGATTTTGGATTGGAATGTGTCACCTATGATATGATACAGGTGGAACATGAACCACATAGAGGATGATAATAGTGACAGTGTGTGTGTGTGGGTGGGGGGGGGGGTAGAATATGAGGATCTATGATCATAATATTACCTGAAACCATTCAATAATGGTTGAAGAACATATGGAATTATGTTCTATTGGTTACACTATTTTCATGTCATATGGAATTAACCAAACCCACAATATGTCCCCTTCTTCTACCATAACTAATAATATGAGGCCTCACTTTGAGGATTAATGGTGAGATGCATAAGGATCACCTCTACGTAACAGTAACCAATTTTGATCTTGGTTTTGGAAGAAAAAACTATTTGAACTTGTTCTTTTTAACTTTTTATCTTCATTTTCAATCTTGATCATGGATAAAAACCCTTCTTCCCCATCACATGAGGAATTTATCAGGAATGATACACATTCTATCAGGAAGGGTTTTTTTTGAAAAGATATTTTCTATGAACTTTTCATGGTTAGGTGATCCCTTAGACCATGAACCATGGGAATATTTTATCACAAGATCTATAGTTTGGAATCAATCTATCATGTTCAATCAACATTCCCTAAAGGTGTGGTTGGACCTATTTAGATTCTCTCTTATCATAGGGATCATCCTTTCTAAGGGGGGACAAGCCTCAGAATATTGAGGATCTAAAGCTACAAATTAATGGATATGGGGATTGTAAAGATAAATTATTATTTCAATAAGAAAGGAATATAATAAAATAATATTTAGGTATGAACTTCACAGATCCATAGCCTGGAATAATAGTTTCCACAATTTGAATCTAGGATTTTTAAGAATCTCAAAATTGGACATGTCATTTATTTCAAACCCACGTTAGAACAGATATTCCCTAGTTTATTTTAGAATTAATGGCCATAGTTGGGGTTTCTATCATCCTAAAATTCTAAAGGATATTACCTCATTCATAATGTCACCTATAAAGCATTATTTAAAAACTATCTATTTTAAGTGTGGATTCAATTAAACGAGTATAATGAATCTAGAACGTCAAAATCATATGACTGATAATGCACCATTGATTGTTAGTAGTGAAAATATTGTTATTTGTTTTAAATATAAACTCATCATATCATTTTGTGACTTTTAAAAATTTATATTTAATGAGTTATCAAATCTAAGGAAAGTTTATCTGATTAAAAATAGTTAACAAACCTATAGTATGTATACATGGAAGATTAAGGTAACTAAAAGGGATAATACTGGAAAGAAACAAAATATTCCCTACGTTAGGATACTAAAGATCCATGAAGGAAACATGGAAAAAGGTTTTGGAATCATTACAACAAGAAACATTGGTATGGGAAAAGAAACTACACTGCATATCTAAATAGAGGTTAATAAGAAGGATAGAGGAAAAAATTCACTCACGAGATGAACCCTATGGATATTCCAACTATTTTTTAAAAAACATGTGATGACAGTGTGGAAGAAGAGGAATCTAGGTCTCTCATCTAAGAGGATACCAATAAAATAAAATTGGATTAAGGGGAAAAGTACTCTATTGGGGGATTTGATAAATGTGGGATCTTCTCCTTATATAATAGCCCATAGGAAGAAAACATATGATGAATGATGTTGTTATGGTAAGAAAATGGTTTTCCAAATAAGAGATGAACCATAAGACCCCACCCCAAAAATTAAAAACATGTCAATGGGTTTAACTAGAGATAAAAATAAACCTATAAATGTCATGATTTCAAAATACAATAATGGAAAAAATGAATTTCCTTTTTTAGAACAAAAAGGGGCTTGGGAATCAATCCACTGTTAATTCTATATGAAATTTAATCAATAACAATCAACCAAAAATTATTGGTATTGCTAACCCTAAATAAAATACTACATCCTAGAAGGGTATGAACTTTGAAACATTGAGTTTTGAAACTATTTTTTAGTAATGGTAATGAAACCGTGGAAATAGAATGGGTGTTTGTATATAAAAATGTTTGAAACTAGTCCATAATACATATATGAACCCATGTTTATGCACCCATGTTTATGAACTTCATAATTACCAAGGATGGAGGAAAATTTGGGAGGACATTGGAATCATGAAAAATTACATCATTGGGATATGTTTTTTGTTAGGTGATTTTAATTTTTTCATGGGATCACATAAAAGAAAAGGGGAGAAAATTGCCCAATTTATAGCATGAAATTTATAGAATGTATGGATTTTAATGACTTGGTATAAGTCTCATTTTATAGTGATATGTTTTCATCGTACCAAAAATTTATTTGTAGGATTGTGGCCAAAAAGATTGATGGGATATTTGATAATTTTAAGGGTCTTCCAAAGTGGAAGGAGATTCAATCTAGAACCCTTGTGAAGTAAAAATATGTCCATCATTCCATTTTAACAACAATAATTACCAAATATTAAAGAAAGTCATTTACTTTTAGATTTAATAATGCATGGATTATGAATACATATTGTAGGAAAATGATACAAGAGGCATGGAAAATAACTAAATTCATAGATGACCGTAAGGGCGGTATCTCAAGGCATATAAATGATAAATATAAACATAGAATATGGAGTAAATGAACCATTTTCATTATACATAGAGACATTGTGTCCATGGAAAAATAATTCTAGGAACTATCAGACACGTATATTGAAGGTTTTTATCTACCTAAATATAAAAATGAATTTTATCTTACTTATGAATTAAATTAGAGGATTTATATAAAAAAGGATACTTTATATGAGACAAAAAATCCCAATTTCTTAAAAAATGGTTAGAGATACATCTTTTTTCAATTAAATTCAGAGTGTTATAAAATACATGTGATCCATTTCTTATCTAAAAAATGGAAATGAAATTGTCACTAGGAAGAAAAAGTTCAAGGAGAATGTGGTTCAATTCTATCAATTTTTTTAAAAGTGGAAATTCTTCCAATATTTACGATTTGATAAATTTCACCCCAAAAGTTGTTAGTGTAATGGATAATTTTATTCTTGTTAGATTGAGAAAAAAAGAGGAATTTTGTGATATTCTTTTATCACTCAAACCTGAAAGTGAATGTAGACCGAATTATTTCACTAATAAATTTTTCAGTAATATTGGGATCTTGTTTAGGATGAGATACTGAATTTTTTCACATTTTTCTAAAAAATATAATGCCTACAAAAGGATTGAAATCACAATTCATGGTCTTTATTCTGAAAATATATTCGTCTCAATCTCTTGAATATTTAAAGACTATTTCCCTTTATAAAACCATCTATAAGACTTTGAGTAAGACTCTAGACATTAGGATCTCCTCTATTATCAGTAAGGTAGTTTGAAAGAATCATTATGGATTTGTCCATGGTAGGAGGATTGAATACTATTTTATGACTTCCTATGAGTGTGTTAATATATTAAGGAATTACATGAGTAAAGGTTGAATCGAACTATGGATAGATGTAAAATAAACTTTGATTCCATAAATTGGAACTTTATGAATAGGGAATTGAAAGAATTTTAATTTAGTGATTGTTTCAATAAGATTTTGGGAAGAGGAAGGGGATGAAGGACTACTCTTCCTTACCTCCTCCTTTAGAAACCCGGTCTGCAAATAAGATAAATGACAAGAAGAAGGGAAAGGAGGCTTTGTATTCTCAAGGTCCAGTGGAACAGGGTGGACAAGACATGGCTCTTCTCATAAGCTCTGAAGAAGAAGTGGTGGAACAGACCTTGATGCTCAATGCATCAGAGGAGGAGGCAACTAAGATGACTGGTAGGTCGTTAGAGGTGTCTATTAATGAGGAACAATATAAATGGATTGACAGTCAGAACTCCATTCTGGTAGGGGGTTTCAACAGAGGGTTAATCAGTGTTAAAAAGTACATTCAGGACCAACTTGCTTCTATGTTAGAGAAGAAGATTCTTGAGGTGGCAGATCTACATGTTACATCCTTATCTTGGAAACTTTTCAGGGAGAGGGATTCAGGTAGTATTAAGTTTTTCTCTAAGGATTCTGGGTAAGGGGTCTTGGCTAGGTTATTCGAGAGGGGTTTTTTGGTGTTCAACCCTTGGGTGTCATGTTTTTTGTCTTTGTTTAGATTTTTGGTGTCTTTTCTAGCTTTCTACTTGGACCTGCGCCGGAGGGGGACCAGAGCACTGAGTATTTATCAATGCAGGCCCTTTGGATTGGGATGCTTGAGAGGGTATGGATTTTCCATCGGTATCGTGCCCGTGCACTTCTTCATGGGACTACTTGCTGAAGGGCCAGGCGTAGGTGAAGTCTTGTTTGCCGGATCATTTTCTGGGGTGGGGTAGGTCTGGTGGTTTTCTTGGTTTGTCATTTCTGCATGTGTTTTTGGAGCTTTTCAGATTTTTAGTTTCTCACTTTCTCCCTAAAAAGTGTTTTGATAATAGAAAATGTAATTTTCAGTCAATAAGATTTTCATGACACTATTTAAATTGGTTAGGATATCTGACTTAATGAATATAACCCCTTAAGGGATAATTTTCATGATCTTGTGGAATTCAGCCAAGATATCCCCCTTTTTCTATACTGTTTACTATTTAAAACTATTATCATATCCAATGTATGCGTGATTTTGTTTGAAAAGAGGTATATCATAGCCATCAATACTGTTAGTGGGATAGATTATGTCACTCATCTTTTTATGTTGATTATTTGACCTTAGTTTTTCAAAGTCTATAAAAGAATATTTGTAATATAGATAATATTCTTGATTATTATGGGTCATTTCTAAACAGAACATAAAATAGAGGAAATAATTTATCTTTTTTAGTCAAAACTACATCTTAAAAGGAAAGATAACAATTATGATGAAAATGGTGGTTAGAGAAAGAATACCACCTTTCAAATTCTTTAGTTTACCACATTTTTTCTAAGGACTAAGGCCCTATATTTAATATATATATATATATATATGAAAAAATCATGGTCAAACTCACTTCATGGATTGTGAAATACCTTTTACTTGTGTGAAGTATTTCTCTCATTGATACAGTCTACAATTTTATGGTTTGTATATGTCCTATCTCCCTTCATAAAAACCCATCAAAATGTATCATGAACTTAATAAAGAATAATAACTTATTTGAAATAATGAAAGTATCTATCATATGGGGTACCTAATATAAGTACATCAAATATGGGGATAAGGTATTGGAATTGAGAACATAGGAAAAATTCAATGAATCCTTGATTGTATAGATCATTTGGATACTTATAATTGATAATCAGATCAACATAAGTTTTCTAAAACAAATAATCATTAGTTAGAATAAAATTAATAAAATCCATTATATCATTTACTACATTTTTCCTAGTATAGATAAGACATACAATGTATCCCTGAGTTATAGGTGATGGAAGGCCTCCCTCAACTAATACTCTAAATTTTGGTAGGATAATTAGAAGGGATCTCAGTTGTTTGATGAGTTATAGGAGTATACTTAGGACCCAGATATCAAAAATTAGAGAGGATCATGGAAAATCCATGGATTACCTTCCTCCTTCACTAAAAAATTATGTTTATAATTATCACTTTTTGCTAATAATGGATACACTAATTTGGATATGAATCTATATAGATCACATATATGTAATAATTTTAATAAGTTCCCTATGGGAAGGCCGTCTTCTTTGGATTTCAACCTCTATAAATTTTACCATAATTGGATTGCACTATCACTTTTCACCATACTAAAGAAATTTTATTATCATATGCTTTGAACATATGATTTTCTTTAGTCTACTGGGTTCATTAAGTGCTCCAAGTGACGTGGTTTCCATCTAGACCACAACTACATTGATTGTATCATTTAAATGAAAATTTTATAAATTTTTATAGATAAATATTCTATATATATTTAAAGGTGGATTCACCAATATCACTTACACTAACTCTATCCTCACTTGGTGTGAAATAAATTAAGTATTGACTCATCTTAGAAGTCTACTTTATGTTATAGTGGTCGAAGGATTCCATATAATCTGGAAGAATAAGAACATTATTAGGCATGGGTGCATGTTCTCAATCACTATTTGGTTCTTATATATACCATATATCTATAAAAATGGTAGAATATTAAAATATAGGTTTTCATGGTAACTCCACTAGGGATATCACTATTTATAACATGCATGGAATTCATGGGATTTTAAAGGCTTAAAGGGATTATTTCCAATTATCTTTCAACCTCCTCTCAGGGATTGGACAAAAAAATTCACTAATATTTCTTGAAAATGTAATATAAGATTTTATATATGCAAGGGTATATTTAGATACTTGAAAGTAATACCTATTTATTACTTGTACAAGAAGTGTGGGGCTGACATTACTTATGATGTAGAGATAGAATGTGTGACTCTAGGGATTTAGATCTTGAGGTAAAACAATTACAATAGTTTATGGAAGAAAATTGACTCCTCTTTCACTATAAATAGAATCAAATATTGGCATCTATGATCTCCCTTGGATGTTTTCCGAACCTTGGGAGGATTTGGAGGAATATTGTACGAAGATTAATTTTGTTAGGTCTCTTATTTACAAGGAGGGTAATAAAATTAAGGGTTATCATTAAAATCAATGTGATGGTTCGAGATTTGTATTTGGTTCTTCTTCATTAATGATTTTGGTGAGGATATTGTGTTCTCTAAAATTTAAATTACTCCTTATTTCCATTATTTATAAAATTTCATTGGAATTTAGGCTTTACTCTAAGGAAGACTCTAATTAATAATATTATTAATGTACATCTAATATATCTTTATTTCCTTTTAGCATCATGCATAATTTATTTTACTTGTTTCCCTTCATAAAATATGATAGTGATATTTTTAAGTAAAATTATATATTTGAAGTTATATTTTAGATATTTGACGGAATTATACAACTTTATAAATGATAGCTCTAGATGGGGAATATTTGAGTGTATTTTTGTGTTCATTTTATCAGATAAAATTAAATGAGATCCTCCTATAGATCAATTATATCCTTTAACTTATTAAATTATGATAAATAATATTTCTGATATGAATTAGATAAAATATGTGTTTGGAAAAGGATGTTTTAGGATTGATTCTAATTAATTTACATTGATAATAGTCAACATGGTGATTTCGATGGTTACCTTGAATTGGATAAATTTCATTATGGTAATTTAGAATTAATGTTATATTTCAATGAAGTATTTTAATGAATTTATTTTGTAGTCTTAATTATTGGTGGGGAGTGTGAATAAAGCATGGATTTTTGGTTGTTTGAAATTATTAAATGGACATCTTTAGGACAATGGTTGGATATATAACTTATAAATGATTTTAGTATGATAAATTGTTTTTTTTATTATATTGATAACATTAGGAGATATAAATTATATATTTAACAGTTATAGACTATTATATTGAATATGAGATATTATTTTTTTCAATATAGTGATATTTGAAAATGATAATATGTACATTTCAACTGAGATATAGTCTTGTGCATAAAATATTGATTTTGATTTACTTGATGAATTCATTATATTTTCGTGTTAACATAATATTGGGTCACTAATTTGGGATCTTATTTAAAATACTTTAACACCATGATAAAAGATCAACTGTCATTCTAGAATGATTTTTTAGGGGGTTTATTTTTTCCCCTTTCTAACACCTATGTTCAATAGTTCATGATCATTTAATATATATTTCATTATTTTTGGGTATTCCTACTTTAAATACCAAATGATCACCTCTACCTGATTATAAAAAAAGTGACACATGGTTTTTAGATTTTCTATGTCTAAAAGTATATTATGTTTTATGGGATTATTTATGATGAGGTTGGTAGTATTACACTATTTAATAATCAGATTGGTGGTGTGTGATACATTTTTTTCAAAACTATTTCTCTATAGGATAAGGGTCTGGTGATGGGGACCCTATTTTGGATTGTGTATATTCTTGAATGTTTTTTATTTGTGGATTGATGTTTATAGTGAGATTAGTTTATATTTACCTGAAGTGATAGAATCATAGATGCAGAATTGTATATTTCTATCATATGAATGGCTCTTACTAGATAGTTTGAAAAAGATAACCATGAGTGGTAAAAACTATATATGTCATGACTATATATTATGATTTAATTACATTATTATTATTTATTCATGAGTGTAGTTTTTATGCAATTTTTTAATTTTGATTACTTAATATGTATTTGTATACAGACCTATCTAATAATGAATGTGTGATGGAATACTTATGTTAGATTAGATTACATTCATATTTTTAAGAGATCATGGGGTTAAGTTATATGTGGTTTTGATGCACAAGAGTGATTCAATATTTTTTGTTGGATGATATCATTTTTTATGGAACCAAACTTCTGGTGTAGGTGTCTATCCTTATTATTAACTTATGAATAATATTTACATTCTATATAATATTTGTATTATGTTGATGAAATGATAAGGCTATAAGATTATATACATTCATTAATTTAGTTTACCATAATTTTATATACATTATTATGTTATATAAATATATTTATATTAATTTATTGGTTGTATATTTATAGTGGGTTTATAGGAAATGTTTCCATATATTGTGTATATGTACTCTTGATTCTAGTCAATATATATTGATATATTATAGATGGGCTTTTGGTGACACTCCTAACATTATCATCGATCTGAAGTAGTCTCAATGAGGTAGGTTCATATAAGAGTGATACTAGAGTGAGGTTTGTATTAGTAATAGTGATTGGAGTATGAATATATGATATTTTTAATTTTAAAAATAAGGTAAAAAATTAATGATGAATTTGAGTTCAATTTATATGGATAGGGAACCCATTTAATTGTGTGCTGGTAAAAATTGTAATGACTCGACTAAGATTATCCCAAACCCAAAATGGATTTCCAATAACCTTTGACAAGTTCCCCTAATCCATTAGAGGTTGTTAAAAAAATAAAGGTGATTATAGAACCATTGGGGGAATTATTTCCCTTAAAACACCTTCATCCCTATATGATAATTTATATACCATATTTAAAACAATATTATATAAAATAAAAAATATTTTTTCCTGGTTATACTGTAAATGGAATTCAATATTGGGGTGAATTAATACATAATTTTTTGGAAAAATAAAATAAAATAAATAACACCAATTTTTACAGTGGTTTGAATCAATGTGATCATACTATACACATCATACAATCTCTAAATCCTCGTGTGATATAGATATATATTAAAAGATCATGATTTATTTAAGGTAATTACAACCAATTACAGACCACCTTCATGTATTGGAGGTAAAACCACAAACAAAACCTTCCTTTTGGTAAATAGAAATAACTTTAATGTCCACCTGCCCCCAAATAATCTTCATAGTCAAAATGAGGAAGGCCACATACCATTGATCACACCTCTTTGTAAAATAGATGATGCCGACTAGGGGGGTCAGATAATGTAACTTGGGGAGACTATACCTTCGAAAAAATAATAATCAAAACAAAAATCAACATAAAAAATATATAATAAAAAAATAAATTTATAAATAGAATCTGTGTGTTACCTTAAAATAAATATAATATCACCATGTATTAACAAATGGACCCATTCAGAGTTACACATCCATATGTCAAAATAATCTTTGCTGAACAAAAAATCTTATTGATGGTATATAAAAAATAATAAAATAATACAGAAGACATTGCTACAAAAGGTTTAAGATTTAACCTTTGTACCATCTATTCATGATTATTAAGATGTTATATCTCTCCCCTTGTCATAAAAAACATTTCCTTTCATGCATCACCTACCATGAATTTCTCACATACACTAAGGTGTGCATGTAGGGTTTGAGTAATGGACTCAATAGTAGAACACTAATGAGAACCAAAGATAATACATAACATATGGTAGTGCATGAAAAATATATATAAGAAATTACAACCAAAATGCATCATCCAAGTAATATCTTCATATACCTACCAAGATACCTGATGATCAAAATTACCCATATTATACACCACTAGTGCACCAAAATACTTATCCCATATTCACATCAGTAAGTCACTGTGTAACCACCTCTCTCATGGTAGAACCATGTTACTAATGACCTATCATATTTTGATTGTGTCAATGTTCACACATATGACTCTAGTGACTATGAATTTAACATTAATTATTTAAGGTTCATATTTAGATATAACATATTCCTATAATCATCAAGTTATCATGTATCCAAAAGTCAAAGTATTGTTCTTAGAAAAGATTGTCAGAATTATTATATTGACCCCTCACATAATGTTCTATAAGTAATGAGATACCATCATCCAATATGGAACATGGAATGTCCTCCTAATATTGGGTTGACATACATGAATCCAGACCTAGGTAAATTCCTCTAAATAATGATCCTAACATACTATTATTTACATTTTGATCTTGAATAATTCATTATATAAATATTATATTTAATAGTAAAAATATAGAAATAAATATGGGATAACATGTACCATTACATATATCCCTCATATACCTAGTCACATATTATACATAATATGTTCTTAAATACCCTACATGTTGTCTGACCACCCCTAGGTGGACTCATAGTTATCAATTTACACCTCTCAGATACACTCAAGGAACCTAGGAAATTAATGTATCATTCTAACTCGGGTGACACATGCTGGTGTACCGATATGGTTGGTTACGTGATCTCAAGCATGCTTAACCTTATGGTATAGGATAGTGACTAGAAGGAGGGTCTAATATATAACCCTAGGAGACTATACCATCTTTATCAAAGTAGCACAACAATAGAAATAAATAGATAATAAACAAAAAATATAACCATATACCAAATAATACTAGTATCACTTGAGACCAAAAGAAGAATACAATACCCACAACTAAAAATAACAGATATGTCATTCCACATATGTGTCAAGTGTCAATATGAAAAATCCAAAAAATATGCTAAAAATCCCATATAGGTCCCAACACAATGGCTGGTTCCCTCATCCATTCTCCATTCCAAATCATCCATCTAAGATAGGGCGTTTTCCCTTGTCCTATCATGTAATCATGATGTTTATTTATGTACCAATATGGAAGCCTGAGTAGGGAATCAGTATGACTCATTAGGCAACCTCTAAAGGTTCCTAAGAAAATATCCAGTCAATAAATGTTGAGACAGTTCTATTAAGAATGAAGTATAGTCTATAATGAAAGTAGTTATCACATTTCATTATTCTTTAATTAACCACATAAATTACCCTAGTTAATTACAACACATAAACCACCAATACCTACTTCATAACATGTTAGAGTCTTAACCAAATCACAGAGGTATTCTGAATTTATTTTCAGATGGTATTTTATTATCCATTTAAATTTAATTCATATCATAACGAATTGGAACCATAATCCAATTCCAACATTTTGGTCCTAGAACACCGTGACTATGACCCTTTGGGTATTTTAAGCATCAGTATGTGTCTCTTAACCTTTTTATGAATCAATAAAATGTTGGATTTCGAAGCACCAATCCATGTCCCAAACTCATTTTATCACATAAATGAATATGATCCAAGAATGTCTTGTCTAACAACCCATGTGTATTTGAAGTATTAGTCTGTGTCCCAAAACCTATTTATAAAATAATTCACACATTTCATGTATATCACAGTAAACAAGGTTTTCAATAATTCACCATCTTATCAGTATTTTACATTATAGTATACTGTTTCCTTTATGAAAATAGTCATGGTTCAACACTTTAATTACATGGAATAAAATGAAAAATTCACCATTAAACCATTTATCAACATTTAAACATATAAAATACTAACCCTTTTTGGTTAATCCACTATCTAGTAATTCAAATTATTCAATAAATTCAAAATAAATTTAATAATCTAATTCCAAAATTTGATTAATTGTCCAAATGAAATTACCCACATTGAACCCATTTCATTATCACATAGAAAATCAATTAATAAATTCCATGGTTCATTTATTTAGTTAAATATTTAACAAATCCAATTACTGATTCAATTTACAAGCATAAAAAATTAATTTTAACAAATCACACATGAAATTATAATTCATAAATATGGGATTTTAAATTATGACCACCTACCTTATGATCATTAACAAGCATTCGCCAACAAAAATCCCCAAACTGAAGCAGAACATTCAATTTCACAACAAATAATGAGATTTAAAACCAAAATATAGATCCAAGATAAAATGGAGTTAGATCAATAATACCCTAGATCTAAACCCATTCCAATAGGGAATAAAATATTTCTCTTCATCTGTTAAGATATACGAGAGAGGGGGGGAGGAAACCACATGGACATAAATCACATTCCAAGAGAGGTACAAATATATTAAATAGATATTATATTAATCAATAATGGTTTTCCAAAATCCTTAGAATATTTTTTGGATTCTATATTATATTATTAAGCCGTATTAGGTTTAATAGCAGAATGGGAGGGTAAAATCAAGGGGGTTCAAGAATTTTAATTTTTGGAGGGTTAAAACCTACACGTTTGGTTTCCAGGGATGGGTCTCATTATTTTACAATCTGTGCACCCTAACCATGAAAATCAGTTAATGGTATCACAATTACTTCTAATAGGGAACATGTTTTCACAGAACATGGAGTAACTATGTAATCCCCCACTATCTGGGGGTACATGGTTTGTTGGGTGTAGGTGCACAGTTTGATAAAACAGTGTTCCAATTGTGCATTGCCCCACTATCTGTGGATGCTTAGTTTACAACATAGTTACTTTCTTATGAATATGTTTTAGTATTATATTAATTTATGGTTTATTTATTTTATACTTTTTTTCAAGGCGGAAAGTTAACATGTGTTCACCCATCAATCATATACATATTGAAGACATGGAATTATTATAATTTCTTCCAATTGATATTGTCCATTTATATTCTTGATATTGTTAATAGTTGGGTCATTTCAAGTGTCAAGAAAACTTATATAGAGTTTTCACATATAAATTCATGGTGGGACTCTACTATATAGACACATGATTAATGAAAATTACTATGATATTCTATTATTGTTATGTGAGGTTTTCTGATATTGTACCTAAATTTAGTCTAAGTAAGTTAGACTAGACCTATGTCTAGATTATTGAGACCCTTATATTGATGGTTTAGTGATTCAGTTAGAGTATACCTATTATTATAGACCTTAAACTATTATATTTATACTTATGAAGTAATTTTATTCCATATCATGCACTTGAAATTAGAAAGATATTCCACCCCAAAGTTCTCCAATGAAGTCAAAGGAGGGAAGTGATGATCTTTCCCCAATATTAGGGGATTCAAAGATTTATATTGTGCCCATTACATCAACTGATCAGTAGATTTTCAAGAGTATGCTTTTTGTGTTGTAGTCCATGGGTTATAGGGCACTGAGGGATGGACTCACTATTTCAGAGATGACGCATGAGTTCCAATTACAACACCCCCACTCTCTATGTGTGCGGGAAAACTATACATTACTAAGTTTTGGATGGAGTCTATGTAGGCCATATTTTATCATCTTGAGACACTTTTAAGAAGTGTATAAAGCATACAAAATATATTTTTTAGACCCAGTGATGTACTTGTGGTACATTCGATTCTGATTAGATCAACATTTAGGGGTTTCTAAGGACTTTAAGTCACACCATTTTTATAACATGTATCTAGATAATCAAAATAATAGTTGATAAAGAGGGTTCATTATTTTGTAATAATGTCATGTTAGTGATGGATTATACTTCTCACTTTTCCAATTATATACAATTCACACATACACTAGTAGGTGATGAGATAGTTCAGTTCAATTGTTTTGAAGATAACAAGAAACATTTTATATAGTCTTAGGTGAATAGTTTTTATTGAAATCCCTATAATAGATAAAATATTAGTCATTGATTACATTGTGGAACCAGACCGATGATTGATTTTTTGGGAATCAAAATTCTTTATATTGAGGCTATGAGAGGGATATTAAGTACTATAGGTGTATATTTGAGTAATCTATCAAGGGATGATATAGGAAATGAAAGAAGATAAATGTTTCATCACTTCTTCAATGTGGGAGAGCCTTGGTTAATTGGTATCGGTATTGATTTTAGATCCATAATTTCATTTATTATGACATAAAACTGAAGGACCGATACTCATGAGGGGCTTGGGGAACCTACAGATGGATTGTGACATATAAAAATGGATTGAAAAAAGGAATGGTTCTAGCTAGACCTAATGTTCTGGAGAAGGTCTAGAAGTGTAGTATCCATTGGTAAGTTGGGGATCCTTTCGCCACTACGGTCATGGAAAATATAAGGATTCCCAGATTCTTGGGTAGTAGTGTCAATATAGATATTTCTATTTTGGGGAGCTGGTAAGTGTTTAGTCTAGATTGATTCCATCATGAATTCATATAATAAAATAAGTTATATCTATCAATATTTTGAGATTAAATTTTTAGATAATCGACATTGACATCTATTTTATTTGATAAATTTGTTTCACACTCATTCATTCCTTCCTAGCTAGTTGATGACCTAGTTCTTGATTTAGAGTATATATATGGGTTGTTGTCTATTGATACACCATTAAGGGTGATATCAAAGGGTTTTAAAAAATTTCCAATGTTTTCTTTAGTGATTAGTGGATATAGTATTTTTTGGGACTTCTTTATGTAAGAGAATAATATTTTTGATGTGATCCATGAGATGAATTTGTTACATTGGTATTGATAAAAAATATTACTATAATAAAAATTTATATTTAATTTCTAAAAAGGGTGACTACTATACCAATTTCAATAAGTGGGACATTCAAGAAGGATATCTGGGAATTTTCCACTAATAATTGTGCAAGATTTCAACCTAGTGGGATACTATTTCATTAAGAGAATATGGGATATTTCAAATGATATTTCTTCATTTTGTTGACTAGTTCCAAGATGTGTATCCTGGGTATTTATTAGGGGATCTATATGATAACAAGATCAAATTTATGAGTGTGATTTACCATTGTATGGATTCTATATCCATTCCTCCATATAAGATGCCTCCTATAGAGATTTGATACCTAAAGGATCAGCTTGAGGGTTTTGATGTCAAGGTGTTTATTCACCCGAGAATGACCCCTTGGGGTGATTTTATTTTATTCACTAAGAATGTGGATAGATCATTGTGAGTATGTTTCAATTACTGAAGTCTAAATTAGGTGTTAACTATGAACTACTGTCATATTCCTCATATTGATAAATTATTCCTTCTTTTGAGTGGAGTTAGGTGGTACATCAAGATTAATTTCATTTGGAGATATAACATGTTTAATGTAAGACCATATGATATTTAAAACAGTCTTTTTAAGAGAAGGAACGACCTATATATGTTTCATATTATTCTTTTCTAGTTGATGAATGTTCTAGAAGATTTTACATCCCCAATGAATAATGTCTTTAATCCACATTTATATTTATTCTTGGTTCTATTAATCAATTATATTCTGGTTTACTCTTAGAAGAGGGAGGATTATTATCACCATTTTGAGTTTTCATTGTACATTGAAGGGTAATCAACTATATTCCAAGCACTTTAAGAATTAGTTTTGGATTAGTGAAGTTTGATTCTTGGTGCTTGTTATATGTGAGGTAGGGATATCTATGGGCCCATAAACATTAGATTCAATGTTTTAATGGGATTATAATAACAATTTCATTGAGATCCATAGTTTCCTGAGCATGGAAGGTTACCACAGGTGGTTTATCTAGAGATTATACCATTTAAAAATAATGGTTAAAGCACTTACTAAAAAGGGGATAATGTTAATCTTGTCGGACTCTTTTTATAGATCCCTGTATGATTTGAAAGGGAGGTTGATATCTATGAAAATTATGACATTACCAAGTCTAAATAAATATTAAAAATTTCATTAATATGCTTCTAGAGTTGGGATATGGTTACTCTGGATATGGGTGGGGGGTCTTTAAGGTGTTAGAGGTTTGTAGTGGGCACTAACCATATGATCTATAGGTTTATGTTACCCTAGAGGGAATTAAAACATTGATATAGGCGGTGGGTCAAGAATATTCAATATTTATATTTTGAGATGGTGTATACCCATAGGAAATGGACCATTTATACTAATTCATAGTGTAAGAAGTATATGGTGTTGGTGGTACAAATATCTAGTAGCGAGTAATCGATGTCCATCATCTTTAATAAGATACCCCTTGATATTCAATAGTGTTTGGGAAGATTATCCTCAATGGTTTGAGTATAACATCCTCACTTAATCATAAATTGAAAGAGGGTAAACAAATTTTACTCAAATTTCCTTGTAATTTTTAACAATATATTTGGTTTGGATATACCACCATATTGGTCCCATTGATTCTAATGAGTTTCTCTACAAATGAGGTTGGGTTGTAATCCCAATGATCATACATGGGAAGCTAACGTGATATTAAAACACCTTATTATGGACTATAAACCAATGTATTTTCTATATATATCATGATAATAAAATCCACTATTGGTATCTTTTGAATGAGAATGATATAACATGTTTTGTTTCATGATACCTTACCTTCTATGTAGTGAATGCTGGGAATTAGTACCTCACTTGTATTTTTCAGTCATTACCCATTATTGAGTGGATGTGTGGTGACATGGATACAGATTTAATGATGTTATTACCAAGGATTCCTTATTAAATTGATGTATTATTGGTTATCTTGGACTAATTAATTAAGGTTACACATTTCCTATTCATTTATGTGACCTATTCCATCAATGATATATGACGTTTATATTTGGGAGATATAGTGTATCCCTATATGGTGGAGAGAAGGTTTTTTAAATAAAATGAAAATTTCATATCATTCTTCTAGATATAGATACAAAATATGCTTAATAAATGGTTTAATTTAATTATTGAATACCATCTTCTGATTTATGGGTTCTATGAGTATAACATTTATGTCATAAAAGACATATTATTGATATGCATCCTTGATTTTGATAGTTCATGGGAAAAACATACTACACTAGAAGAGTTCTCCTCTAATAATAATTATCATGCATCATCTTAGATGGTTTATTTTGTAGATTTATATGATAGTACATGTTAGTTGCCTCTGGGTTGGATCAAGGTCTGAGAGTCTATGGTCATCAAGGTGAATCTCAAGAAATAGAAATAAAATCATATTTGGTTGATCATGGCATGATTGTTGGCTACTTGGAGTAGGTATAGATTATATGGAAACTAGATTAGCTATCATATGGGGATCTTAGTGGGTGAAAAAGTATTTTTTTTATGTGTTTCCTTATATGGTACAAACATATATTTGGATGTAAGGGAATCTAGAACCCATGTTTATGGTGTTGTTTGAGGTTGTCATGATATTAATACGTTCCTATATTATTTAATGATTTCTAGTATATATAGTAATATACATGATATATTCTATATATCTTAGGTTTATAGATATTTTATAGTGACTTCTCATGTGATCAATATCAATTAGTCTCAGTAGGATTAGAATGCATCATTTAAGGAGTGACTGATTTAGATAGGGTATCATAGTCACGTGACTCTACATTACAACAATGTTTCTTGGGTATGCTTCATGTGATGACACCAACATATCCAAAAGTATAAAAGGGAGTAGGATTATGATATTGGGGTGTAATGGATAGATATTTTCACTAACCATAAAATCTGATTCTTGATGATGTGTCTTAGGGAAAATTTGTTTTAAGGAGGGGAGGTTTTACCACATTTCATTCATACAATATTAAATTTTGATCTAAATTTAATCAAATATTAATGGGGTATTATTGAGTTTTGGAGGTATTAGTGTGGTATTGGGGGTCCATTTATTGAGAATAGGTAGAGTATTGGTACAAATTTTCTTTGATAGTTGTCATCAGGTAATTTATGGATTAGTATCGGGTACCTGATGGGGATGGAAGGGGAGGAAATGGCTACCAATGGGCCACTGGGTGGCTTGTGAACGTAGAGTATGTTCTTTATACTCACTGGGAACTCAGTTGTGGGAAATATATTTCATATTACGTTTTTACCTTGTTTATTAAAAATCAAAGTAATAAATTAATGAATTGATAAAAATTATTAAAATGAGAACTTCTTCTAAACTTTTCTTAGAAAAAAAATATGAATTATCCTTCAATATCTTCTTCATTATTCCCTTTCATGTTTGGGTTATAATCATTTGAACTTAGATTAAAGATGCATCTGTTGAAGGGGGTGATACAGGTGATTATGACCCTCATCTTACATAATTTATTTCTTTCCCCCAATGTTTCACCATAAATTGTTTTCCAATCAATTATTTAGGTTTTTTTATTATATTTTACCAATTTCTTCATTTTGAGGTTGGATTATCTGGGGATATCATACAAGAAATACCCTAAAGTTCATAGGTATGTGGAACCTTCATTTTTCATGAGATTTTACATGAATGGATTGTGTCATATGAAATTTGGACAATTCTATTTTTTTGTATATTCCTAAAAAAAATAAATTCATTTCAATGAATCCTGGTAATGTGAGTGGAGATTAAGAAGGATGTTAGGGTGATAAATGGAGTGTTCATTGAAACTAATAGGAACAAACAAATATATGTCATAGTATCTGAAAATATAAATTATGTCTTTGGAAACATAAATAGTTCCTTTGAATGAGAAATTAAACCAAGGATGCAAGTGTGGTTTCCTATTGTGATTCTCTATAAATATTTTTTAAAAAAAATTGTATGATAGGGGTGATTAGTCCTATTCACAATACATTGACATGGGTTGATATATTGAGATCATTACCCTTGATGTACTGATAATTATAAATTCCATATATTCATTTTAAATAGTAAATTGTTCATTTTAATTGGATACTTGGTATGTGGTGGTGCCTTGTTGACTTAGAACATTTTCGAATTAGTGGTATATTTAATACAAAGATTAGGTTAGTTGTATTTTTTATTCATAAATATGATTAGTGGTATATCATTCACTAGGAGGAAAAAAATGGCGCATAATTATCGATTTAGGGATACTGTATTAGTGTTATATCATCCACTTATGATTTCTAATTGGTTGAGCATCATCTATTTATGAGATTTGTTAGAGTGGGGCATTGTCCAATATAAGACCATATTCAAGGGTATACCATCCAACTTTGAATTTATGTTGGTGGCATATCAATCACTTGTGTAATATTGGTGGTACATTATCCACACATAGGATGAAAATGGTAGTGTAGCATCAACCTAGGAATGTTTTCTCATGGATACAACTTCAACATAAAGACCTGTATTGGTGTAGAATCATCAATATAAAAACATGTATTTGTGGTTTATCATCCACCTAAAGAGTGATGTTGGTAGAACATGATCCACCTGGGTGATATTTTCCAACGGTGAATCATCCATATAGGGACCAGATCACCCACTTGGAGGAGGATATTCTTTGTTCTCCATTAGTATTAGATAAATTATGGACCACTCCCCAAGATGGGTTCTAATGGTGATAGTCACTAAAAAATCATATTTTATGGTGATATTTAGTTTACCATGAATATTATATGAGGAGTGCTATATCACTCATCCTCAAGGAGTTGATAAAACATCATTACATCATCCCATTCTACCATTGGATAAATATGGTATGGTCTCACATGATCTTGAGAGAGCACTCCATAGGGTTTATTTATTTATTTTATGTATTGAAACATTATATTGATCATGAACCTATTTTTTTAGAATTTTTAGGGACACCATTGGTGGTGTCCTATTTAATATTACTCAACCCCTAATTAGGTACCCTATACTTGAGAATAATTCATGTTTTGTGACCTATATAATGGAAAGGGAAATTGTACATCATAAGGGTTTGTTGGGGGAGATTGGTTGGAGATGGTATATAGGACTATGCCAAGACCCAAGACTAGTTTTTTGTATGTATCATGTACTTTTATTATTTCTTCGAAATTTTTTTATATGATATAGGAATAACATATATTTTTTATTTTTTATTACTTCTATATCAAGTATAATTGTTTATTTTAATATAACTTATTGTTAATATTTATAACTGGATGGGATTTAGCTATGTTGGTTATCTTATGTGGCATTTATATTGGGATGACTAATTATTTATATTTATTCCATTTTTTTGATGGTTGTCATTACCTGAGGGAATAGTCTCCCCACCATTTATATGTCATCCCATACCACTAGTCGATAGCCTCTAGTGTTAGTGTCAATATTCCAAAGGTATGCTATGACCTGTTTATATCATGTTGGAGGTGAACCAGATAAAATATGTTATATACCATTATCGAATATGATCTAACTCATCAAACATAATGACTTGATTCATCGAAAAAATCTGAAAACACTCCTAAACAAAAGATTTTATACTAAAAAACAAGAAAATATAGATGGAAACTAATAATATCTAGGCGTGTAACCATAAATATAAATTAATGGGGACTAATAGATCTAATGATTCCTCAATATGACATCATATTATATGAATGGATCATGGGGAAGAGTTAGAGAGAATTTATAGAGACCCTGGAATTTTTCACATAGTATTAAATGATCTTATGCATAATTAAGCATAAAATTACAATCCAAGGATCATAAATTCTTGTGTATTTTTATTATTAGGTACATAAAATAGAAGACATGTAAATATAATAAATAATGTTTCTTTTAATCATTAATAAAGATATCATAAATTCCATCAATATACTACATATTCATAGTATAATTAAGGGAATACATGATAAAAATGGATGATCTAAAAAGCCCAGTAATAGAGTAAACATATGAATAAAACATAGAACATGGGTTAAAAGGCGTAACATGATGACATAAAATGCATGTAACATGAATAAACAAAAAGAGGAATAACATGAATTACATGGGAAAATATAATTATAGAATCATAGGAATGTTGAAACTACATATAATATGACTTAAACAATAGTTATGTCTAACTACCAAGACTAAATCACATGGTGGAAAAATTCCCATTAAGGAAATTGGTTCACTCCCTATCCCAACATGATTTCTCATGAGACTAAACATTACCTTATGCATTGGAACACTATCTGGGCACACCCATCATAACATGTTCATGAATATGTATCCCACATGAAGAATAAACATAAGGGTTACCCATGGAGAGAATTGGGAATCATAATCATGTCACAAGGAATGATAAATGATCCTATCATAAATGTGTCCATGAAATAATGGATTAAAATCATACATGGACACTCATAAGGTAAAATATGCATGTAAAATGATAACTGATGTCCAATTTAAAAAGAAAAATTTAAAAGGAGTTTAAAAAAATAAATATATAATAATTCATATATTATAAATTTTCTAACCATAAAAGGGTTTAATTTTCTGCCTTGAAGGCATTAATGGAAAATGAAAATTAGTTGTCCTTGAAGGCGATAAATTAACACCTCCCGAAATTTTTTTTCATTTTTAGAATAAATGTTTAATGGGAAAAGGATTGATGAGGGATTATTACATCATTATAATAAAATTATTGTATATGTAAGGTTATAGAGTTTTCATTTCACTTGTATGAGGGGATGTGGGGAGAGAATATGAAAATAACTTGAAAAGAAATTAAAAGAAAAGAAAGTGGATTTTACCACTTGAATTTATCCTCCTTGAGAACCTCCATAAGGAAATGATTTAGTTATTTTGATGAGAAAAAGGGCTCATGGACATGGGTAAGGGGTTTTTAATTAGATTGGGTAAAATTTTCCTACGGTTAGAATATTTGAAGGTGTGAGGATAAGAGGTGGTTATGGGTTGTATTTACAGGGGAGGAGAGAACTGTTCACTGATTATTTTAATCATTAGTTTGTTATGTTGGATCAAGAGAATAAATATTGTTTATTATTTTAAATAAATATAGTAAATAATTAATTTTTGTTTGAATTAATTATTCTTACCTCATACTAACATCAAAAATCAGTGAAAAATTCATGTATTGATCATTTATTGAAAATTATCATATTTTACTATTCACCAAAAAATCTAGTATTTTAGAAAACTCCAAAAAAATCACCATAAATTTTTTAGAAATATATAATTCAAAAATAAAATAATTCTTTTGAAAATAATTTTTAAAAAATGAGAAACATAAATTTTAATTTAAATCATCATTTAATAAAAAAATATGGATTTGAAATTTAAAAACAATTTATAACACTTTGAAAAATTAAATATGTTCTCAAAAAATTATATTAAATCCTAAGAAAAAAATATTAATTTATGAATACATTTTATGAGAATAAATTTTATTTTAAATTATTAAATTAATCATTAAATTATAATTAAATATATATGATTTACAAAAATACAAACACTTAATTAGTTATTTTAAAAACATTTATTTACATATAATATTATATAATTATATCATAATGTCATTTATAATATGAATAAATTTTATTTTTTCTTTCATTAGTGAGGTTACCATTCATTATGCTGATTTACTATTAATAAGGTCATAATACCATTCCTAAGGTGAAGTTACTATTTCATCGGTATAGGTTCCTTAACATCAAAAAATACTACTTATTTCATTTATTATTTATTTATAATATTTCTATTGTGTTCTCAAAGTGACTTTATGTGGTTTATTCTAGATGTGATTATTATAATAAGGGAGTTTCTATTGATAAAATGTTGGGTTTCTACAGAATGGAGGCAAAAAACACCCTCCATATTTCCCTATTGATCTAAGGAATAAGAAACTGTTATTTTATATTTAAATCCTAAAAATTTCAAACATTTCATCAATAACATTTAACCCCACAAACCAATATGTACCTATATGATCCTAAATGATACTCGATATCCTTTAAGCTACTATTTATAAGGCTAATAACCATACAATGACTAATCTAGGGGTTTTAAATCCCTTAATTTCTTTTTAAGTACTTATTACCTTTGATTAGTTATGTGATGGTGTCTGCCACTCTATAAAAGCAATTCTGCCCCATTTTCCCTCAAAATTTCACTATTTACCCCCAGATTCTATATACTCAGATAAATTCACCCATGTTATAATATTTAAGTGAAAAATTAATTTGAAAATATTTCCTCGAAATTTACTGTCACTACAAACTGTTTAATATAAGGATTCTCATCCATAATATGTATCATTGAGCATCATTGGGTATATCTCCAAACACTAGGATTTCTTATAAATCATAAACTACCATATATCCTCTATGATATGAATGTGTTACCACTACACCAATATATAGTTAATTATATTCCCTAATAGTATCTTCTTGCTTCAAATTATAATACGCATTAGTTATTCTAAGAATGATGCATTAACCACCAACTTAAAATATTCAGTATAGAAAACATGAAAATTCATTATCTTATATCACATATCTTATGATATATTAAATAAATAGTACATTATATCACACCATGGATGAATAAATATTCTATATTCCACCATATCAACTCTCTCTAGAATATCATATGGGACAATTAATTATAATTTTTTATTCTTTTTTCCAACTTCAATGATGGTATCTCAATTGCATTGACCATCATAAAAATATCTGATCACCCAAAAAACATCATTGGTTATTATCACTATTAAATATAACATTATCATATGAATTGATTCATATATAATGATTTATTTCTCATTTTTACAAATCCCATGGTCTCACATATAAGATTCTATGAAATTATGTCTAACTCTCCAACTTCTGAATAATACAAAGTAAAATAGTATAAACTAAAATAATGTACCTCAAAAGGTGATGTCTTTATCCATCCCTTATAACTTGTATTGTAATAAAAATATCTAAAATAAAGATGATACTCAAATGATATCTGAAAGTATATGATATAAATATGATATTTATTCTCCATATTCCAGATCATGTGCTCAGAATCCCAATATTTATGAGGATAATATGTTATATGCAACATTACTTGAGTATTTAATGCATATTTAAGTCCCTTTGAAAATTGCTTGTCGGCCTCATATAATGATTTTATACAATACTTGTAAGAACCCTATGTAATAAAATATTGTCTAATATATACAACCTACCAAATTCACCAAGTGACATAGTATCACTAATATAAAGAAAATTTGAAAAAATATTCATCCTACATATGATGATAAAAAATTTGTATTCTCTTTTAGGTGATATTAAAAGCTTCTCATAAATCCCATTATTATATTTTCCCATTTCTACATCAGAAATGGGATCAAATTTAAAATAAAAATGACTCTCTAGTTCTCATCATTCATCTTTGAATATGTGATAAACCATGATAAAAAACCCACTATAAAAATTTTCATCTTTGGACACCAAAACTGACACAATATACAATGACACGTCATTTTTAATCTTGGGTGTACAACCTATCTTGAATAATTTTATTCCTCCCTTATTATACTCTTTAGGATTACCATCATTTCATGAATGTATTAAATGATATAATCACCCTATCTTTATCCTTTTAGATTTTCTCCACTATAATCCATCTCACATATTGTAATAGTTATATTCATACTTAAAAATACCCTTTAATGAATCTAACACTGAGTATGCGATACTCATAAGCATTTATGCAACAATTTTGGCATCATATTTCATATCCAAGTATATGCTTAAGAATAGTAAAATCTAGCACCACTCTTTAATCAACTCATTCACCATATTTTCCTATTTATTCATAATAAGAACATTATATATTACGCTATACTTCTACGGGGTATACACTTTCTCAATGTAAAATAATCGCATAGCCTCAACAAATCATTAATTCCTACCATTAAAATCTCATTAATGGAATATATAATGATGGATTTTTGATTCTTATAAACCCTTAATCTCTCACCATATAGATATCAACACTATCAATTAAATTCATGAATATATGGGGATATTATGTTTTACATAATAATACAACGATTTTATAGTGTGAGTTTTTAATTTATAGTGTTGATTATTATTTTTGAAAAGTATGTCACATGATATTTATGTTTTTAGGAATGTTCTATTACATATATTTGTTTCTATATTCTCATTGAAAATACTTTCTAGAGAGGAAAATAATAAATAGGATAATGATTTACTAATTCTTTAATTTATGAGATTTTTGACATTTTATAATAAAGGAGTCAGTAATGGAAGAAAAAAATTGAGTTATGTGATAAACCACACAATGGTTGTTCCCTTGTAACAATGTTGTTTTGGTTATTGTCTTGGATTAAGTGTCTCAACATGCAATGCATTCTTATTTTTATTGATGAATATTATAGTTTTTATTGGTTTTCATGAGGATTGAAAATATTTCACAGTTTTTATGTTCTATGATGTTGTTTGGGATATAAATAAGGTTTAATATAGTCTTTTGACAATTTATTTTGACTAAGACATTGAAAAAAAATTGGGTGAAACCAAATCATGGTTTTATAAAATTACATGATTGAAATATAAGAATTTGTGGTTTTAAATTATTGTATAAATAGGTTTGGATACACCATGTGATAGGATATTAGAAAACCTATTGGTTTTGGTCAAAATTGTGAAATTTAAATAGATACACATTGAATATTTTATTGATGATACTAAATTTTATACCATATTTTTAGGCTTATCCTTTAACATATAATAACACTTCATTATTACAGAAACCATGACATGGTCCATGAATATATATATATATATATATATATATATATATTTGTGAGTGCGATTATAAACTATGAAAATTTCTTATCTTGGATCATATAAATTATACATATCTCTTGATAAGAAGATTCAGTGATTAATGGGATATATTTATGCTTCTTTTACATCATTCAATAATATTCTTCATGGGAGTGTTCAAATCGATGTATAGATAAATGGAAAGTTAGATTTATGATTTATTGTTTAGGTGGAATATTGGTATACAATTATTTTGTCACATTTTATCTCAAAACATTTTATTTGGATTAATAAGTCAGGGTATTTATTATTATGGATAATGTTTTTTGATTTATGTGATTTTATTGATGGATGTTCATTGTCAGGATTGAACTACAACAAGGTATGGTTATCTAACTTCTCTTTTAAGCATGTTTAGTAGATTTTCATAATTTTATTGATGTAATGATATATAAATTGTTATAGTTTGGATGGAAATATTATAATAATAGATAAATGGATCGTAACAAAAGAGATAAGGATTTTTGAATGATATAGAGTAAATAGGTGTCATTGATTTTGGTAAAACATAAAAAATGTGACTGATATTGTATAATGAGGTGAAAGAAAGATATGTTGAGGCTGATTGGGACAAAATAAAGAAAAATTGATTTGATTTATTATATATTTAATTAATGTGATATATAATTTATTTGGTAGAGTTCTATGATGTTATGAATTTTCATCACTGCTGACTTATGTTGTCCTAATGTTATAGATGTAATAGATTTGTGGAATGAAATGGATATGGAATAATAAAATATTCAAATTAGTGAAAAAATAATGAATAATTAATTCTATTAATTTTAGATAGAAAAAATAGATATATGAACAAGGAATGATAAACGAGAATATGAGGATGATATGATATGAATGGAATGTAGATATAATGTTTATAAAGAAGTAGTTGTTTAATGAATGGTTAATGATGTAGTGAGATACATATTATGAATTTTAATGAGGAATTTGTTTTATATTGTGAATATTATGTAATTTTTAAATGTTATTGGTTATAACTAATGTGGTAGAATTTGGTACTAGGAACCATGAAGAGTTAACGAGATTTAGATGTTATAAGTTGGTTGTATTCCTCTGGTAGAGAGTGGGTAAAATGTTGAAAATTAATGTATGTTTCATAGGTTTATATGGATAAAATTTAAACATTAGAATAAATATATAATTTATGAGTAGTTTTTTGTTGTTGTTATGTTGTGATTATCATTATGTTAGGTATTATGGTTATGTATGGAATTTATTTTTGTCATTTGATATGATTTTTGGATTATGTGGTGTTGATGTTGTGTTATGAAATTATAGTGACCATGTATGGTAGGATTATTAAGTGTCTTAAATAGGGATGTGATATTCAATTATATTTATTTTATTTTAGGGTTGTGGTATGACCTGATGTTTGTATGGAGGAGTTATATGGTATTATCCACAACAAATATTATTATTATATCTATTTTACTTTATAGTAATTATCATCATATAAATTTTATCTTTGTCTATAGTTTTTAGTATTCTGGATAAAATATAAGTCCTTTTATAGAATTATCTATAATGAAATTAGAGTTATATATAGTGATATGTGGTTTTTTAGGTGTGGTGGTTATTGTGATGCAAATGTGATATTGATATTAGTGTGGTGGAAAACCTGCAATGGTTTTTTTGTGTGACAATGTTTCTATTAATAATTGTGAAAAATTGATTGGTAATTATATATAACATTAACTAAGTATTTATTATAACTATTTACTAGAAATTGGAGGACTAAGAGTAATGCACTAGATATACTTATTTAGTCACCAAATTTTTATTAGTTTTATTTTAAAATTATAAGTTCATTTTAATGGTGGTTTATGATGACATTAAATCGGTCATGATTTGATCAATTCAGTAGTATATAGAGTTATATGTTGGGGTTTTACCTTATAGTTGACAGATAGTATTCATGTTTTGATTTCTTATCTGAAAAAACCATGCCTGTGTACATTTATAATATGGGAGTTAGTTATCTTTTTTTAGTTATTATTTGTTCATTAAATATATTATAAATTTTTAATGCCTCTAATAATCTTTGGTTTATAAATACAGTTTTAGTCACCACCTCTTTGATTATTAAATTAAGTCTTGAGGGGCTATTCTTGAAATGTTTTCAGCTCAGGAGGAGTAATGGAATGGTCTGATCATGATTGAATACTACTGAAGAAACTATTTTATGAAGGTCTGTGGAGTATATACTTGTGGGGATTTAATGGGCTGGTTAAGATATCTTATTTTATGATAATAATAAATATAAATAACCATAGAAACACTTTTACGGTTTATGGTAACCCTTTAATTCTGAGTTCAAGGTCTGTTTTTTAAAAATCATTAAAATGGGATGGCATGTTATTATTAGGGTAAATTATATAGGTGAGTATTCATGAAGAATAAATTATTGGTCCATAAAATTTACATATGTTATATATCTATTTTATTATGTTCTTATCTGAATGATTTATGATAGATGTTATAGTGTTTCTATAATATAATATACCCCCAGTGGCCTTTTTTGATTTAGTAGTGGTTAAATCCAATATTAAACCATTCAACAATGATTGATAATAACCACTACACATTTATACATAGACAATTGTATTGTGATTTTTTTCTTAACCAAATTAAAAATAATAATTCATAGAGGTTGTTCTTATATAATGATAGTTCACAAAACATCCGCTATACATAGTGGCGATTTACACACTATCGATACTTATAACCCCAATGTGCCTTATTTTTTAATAATTTTAACCACATATTTTTTAGTGTTTATTAAATGTTTATAATTTGTATACATAATTCCCATTCAATAATTTGGGGTCGTTTAAATAACTAAAGTAGTTAAATTTTATACTGTATTTATAAATGGATTAAAATGCCACCAAATATTATATAAGTAAAATAAATATAGTCCTAGTAAACCAATATAATACACTCTGCCCATAAAAAATAGACACAGATGAAATTAACATACTATTATAATATAAATATAAATAAAATTTATTGCTTTCAAAATACAACAAAAAAATTATAGTATAAGTACATTAAATTATAATTAATGTTTTTCCATTATGTTAATCTATAATACAACATTTCAATCCATAATTGTTCATAAATATCACTTCCCCCATCTTCACTCTCACTGATGGGTAATTTTTCTCATCACCTCCATTCAAAGTTATTATCTATGGTTCAAAAACTAATTAAGTTAAATAAAAATTAGTAATGAAAATATTTCAAAAATATTAATCGATTTTTTTACATATATAAATTGATAAGATATAATCAATTAATAAAATAAATAACTCATCATGTGTATAAAAGTGATCAATGATATTTTTTCCATAATAAAGGATTCCAAAAAAATATGATAACAATAATTTCATAAATGTAAGATGTCATCTCTATTAGTATAAAAAAATATAATTATAAACCCACCATTAAAGCATCAAAAATAATTTTTAAAAATGCCTTTTACTCAAATAATAAAATTTAAACGTATGATAAATACTAGTTTCTTAAAATCAAATATATTGTTTTATTATGTGTGATGAATTCCATTTTAATTGTTTCATTATGTATAGTGAATAATTCTTATTACATGATGATTAGTTTGTTTATAATATTATATTATCATATAATATTTATGAAATAGATGGTGGATATATTTTAATGTCTTTTTTTAAAAATAGTTTGGTATTTTATTTTAATGGGATTCAATTAATATGGCGTTATAGATTTATTTGGGATTTTTTTTTGATTTTAGGGATATTTCCATTAAATTGAAATGGAATTATCAATTTAATAAGGGTTTGGATTTAATTAGATAATTTTAAATTATTATATAAATTTTGGTAATGTATTTCTAGTTGGTACAAGTTTCTGTGTAATTAGATTATTGAATGGATGCACATTTATTTATTGTATAATAATGTTGAATTAAAAATATAATTATTATGTAAAAGTAAAATATAGTTTTCTATTCCAATAATGATGTGTAATTTAGATTGAATTATATAAGTGTTTATCTGCTAGAATGGATATTCTACAAATTACAACCAAAGGTAATGAAATTGATCATGCATGATGATATGCTGAATGATTTTGTACATTTTAGATATTTTCAGAAAATGAGAGATAAGTAATGAATTATATGATTTAGAAATATAATTAAAAATTGGATGTTATATTGGTGGATGCTTTGTGAATTTTGGGATAATAGTGTAATTTATCCTCTTTTAGAAAGTGTTTTATTTTTTTATGTGTTTAGGGTTGACTTTGGTGAAATTAATTGTCTGACCATGACCCCAAAAAAACTAAACTCTAGAGAAATTAATAGAACCTAGTCAAACAATAGAAAATTAAACATTTAAAAAAATTAAAATATATAAAAATACTATATATATTTTCCAAATATTTATTAATTAAATATAACTTATTATAATTGAAATAAAAATAATTGAAATAGAATTAATCGAATAAAATTTTACTAAAGAAATCAAATTATAAATAAGACCAATGGGTATCAAATTTTGGTTAATATTTTAGATCAAAAATTGAATGAAATAGATTATATTTATTGAGAGGATGAGGTTATAACTTATATTAGGAAATATATATGTAATGATAGTACTCCTTTTCAATTTTATGTTAGTATTTATCTTATATATCGAGTCCAAAAAACTATGAATTCATTCTATAAACTATTTTTATAGACAAAAGGTCTTACTTTATATATGGTATATACTTTTTTGTATTGTTTTAATTTGATCAAGTACCCTTAGAGTGAATATTTAAAGTTAAACCTTCAGAAAACTATCATGATTCATAAATGATAATGATATATTTTAAATAATTTATGATAGGATGATTTTTGTGAGTGAGTTAATAGTATATATATACTATTTTTTAATTATTAAAATTTATTTGATAAAGTTTTCAAAATAAGGTATATTTTCCTCATTAAATAAACATGTATCATTAATTTTAATAATTAGAGTGGGTTGATAGGGATTTGAATAGTTTTCTTGAAAAAACTCTCTAAATGAACAAATGTGACCCAAACTAAACTAAACCAAATAATTTAAATTTGTTATGTTTTTTTATGTTTTTATGTGCATGAAAAAATGTTACCACTCTACTAATCAAAATGTAATTAACATAATATAGAACATAAGTTTTAATTTTGGATGATTAAGAAAATAATGTTATCATATGGAAATACACAGAGATAATAGTGACTATCTGGTATCCTCTAGATGGTATCTATGTCATGGACTAGAATCATTATGTATTAATATCATCAATTTTAGGAATACCTATGAATGAATGCATAATAAAATAGGAAAATATAATTTTAGGAGGGAAACAAATTATTTTATTATGTATATCCTTTATATCATCGATAAGTCTATTATCCTGTACTTCTGTTGTACTCTGGGTATAATGAGTTGAATGGTTGTGTTGTTCCATTGAAAAGATACCATATGTAAACCTCATCAAGCGAAGAATTAATATACAAAATATAAACATATAATTTGATTAATTAAACCAATAATTAAATTAAAAGTCTTTATAAGATTGTGATGGTTGTTAGTTTTATTATCATCTGATGTTGTTAACTTTAATTCTTCTTATTATTCATCTTCACCCACCCTTACATGGATGAGATTTTCGTTATATCCACTGATAGACAATTCAATGTGATTTTGTAGGGTTCCCTATCACAAATTACTTATCATTAATTAGAAAAATCATACATGTCTCATAGTTTGACGTGGAAAAGAGAACTCCACCTTTCATCTATAATATCATTTAAACAATGAACTACTTTTTAATGGGAATAAAAAATATATGGATTCTATTCATTATGTTCAACAACATCGATCAATATATATAACCAAATATAAATAAATTGTTATAATTATTTCCTTATACCCCAGTTAATATTGACCCACTAACATTTTATTATCTTGATTAGAAATTCCCCATGATAATTTTACTTAATAATATAAAAAACATTCTTTCATAACCCTGATATGAAACTATAAATGAAATATTGTTTTTTAGTTTTAAAACATCATCAAAATATATTGTACATAATTTGAAACTACTAATATTATAATAATTATATATATATATGAATGATTTATTGGGCCTCAATCTAAATACAAAAAATATTTTTGGAGTTTAGGTCAATTATCAATATTTGATACCTATAAAAAATTGATATAAAATATTGTTACTTAAACCATATAATAGTAAATATATTAATATTTAAAATATATCTTATATTAATAAATTACATGATGTCAAAAAACAATCAAAAATTTCTTTTTTGGACACATTTTGTTTCTCCAAAACATTTCCAGTTTGACACCTAAGATATAACTTCTTTTGTGCCCTTATTTCATGGATAATGGAACATTAATATCTCTATGTAGTATCACATATATTTATTCATATTTTAATTAAAACTCTATTGATGAAAATGTGGATTATTTTCAAACTTTTTTGACATATTTTTATAAAGATAGATGATTTATTATCAGCCTTATTATGACTTGAATTTACATTGAAATGTGATATACTATTGAATCTTTTCTTTATAAAATAAAAATACCATCAGTTAAAGGTTAAGAACTATTCAAAAAGGTATCCTTTAGTAATAAAACCTTTTATTTGATATTTTTTTCTCACAGATGGCTTGAAATAAAAAATTTGAATCCTAGAAAAACTAAAAAATTAATAAGTAAAAATTATAAATATTGATTTGGATTATTATAATTCATTAAATAAAAGAAAATTAAATTAAACTACCATTATAGAGGATACAACTGTCAATAATTAATAGTTACTACAAATTTAACTCTTATTACCAAATTAACATTTAAACAAATAATCAGAGTGAAAAACAATGTGGGGGTGGGGGATCATCTACAAATAAAATTGTGTCTGAAACATTATTTCCTAAAGAGTATCTAGCTCTATTGTTTTTATGTTATTCCCAAAAAACACATTGAAGAATGTGAAAAATTCAACCATAACTGTAGTTATTTTTTCTGTAAAAAATTATAAATTTATGAATATATAAATTACTACACCATAATATGTTAGTTATGAATTTTAAATGCAGGTAATTTTTAGTGACTCAAATCCACCGATCTTAAATGGTACCTAAATATATATCAAGCACATTCACATTTTTTATTCCTTAAAGGAAAAATATCTTTTATGATTTTTATTGAAAAAATTACTAGTAGATAATTACCAATATCATTTTCCCATAGAACATACTTGATATTAAGTTATTATAATTCCTTATAATAAATTAAATGATAATTATATTTCACCCGATCAATAAAAATTCTATAATGAAAATTTTCACCCACACAATTTTTAATGTGAATTACATCATGATTTTGAGATTGAATATTAAAATCTCAGTATTAATGATCAAAAAATATTTATCTATTATTATATTTTAGTGTTTCACTTATATTTGATATATTTTGGAGTCTATAACACCATTATTTAATAAAAATAATTTTTCAAACTCTGTAATGAAATTTTATAACTATGAATGATATTTGATCAAGATAATAACTTTAGTGGAAACTATAATTCATTTTTTCCATTAAAAATTGATTATTAAACCAAATTAAATTATATGAATTATGTAATATATGATGACACAAGAAACACCTTGTTTTTCGATAAGATGGTAATGTAGGTTAAAAATCAATGTTTAAAATTGGACAAGCTAAACCAGTGTGTGTATTCCAGCCAGATAAATTTCATAGTTAATGAATGTTATTAATGGTCAATATTAGGGAAACAATAATTTTGAACATTTTCACCATAAATTAATATTAAAAATATATAACTTCATTCCAGAACTCCTATAATTCATGGATAAGAGGCTGAAGATAGTTGATAATTTTATTTCCAAGATTTTTTCTCTTATAATGATCATTGATATGATGAATGGTTTTTTTAATACCTATCTAGAGAGGTAAATTATAAAGGATCAAAATAACTATATCTAGGATATAATTTTGACATAAATTCCCAAAAGGGTTAAATGAACTTTTACCAATCTAAAATTTATATTTCTATGATTAAAAGATGAATTTGGATGTAATGAGTTAAAGGACATAAATTATTTTGAATCTCTTGGATTTCATAAGAAATCATAATTATTTCTTTCTAATGCATGCCACTTAATATTTTTAGTGTATTTATATGATATAAAAAATCACTAATATAATTGTTTTAAATTAATGTAACATAAAATCTTCACTAAATTTTGGTTTTTCTATTTCTTTCTAGTAGTAAATTGATTCAAAATAACATCATTATTGGTTGAATTCTATCTAGAAGTAAAATATAATTCTCACTCTTGACAATAAGAATATTATCTAAAGTAAAAAAAATTGGAAATGATTTTATATTTATATAACTATGTATAATAGGGATAATAATCTTATTAATATCATAAAATTAACACTAAGATCATTACTTCAACAAATTCATCATGTAAAAATTCCAAAATGAGGTCTATTTAATTATTTTTAATTCCACATATGGAATTTATATGGTACAACTTAAAAAGATAAGATAGTATTGAATACACATCACAACCTACATATAATTATTGATTTAAATATTTTTATTGATTTAGAAAAATTATTTTTCTATTCTGTTAGGTTTTCCATTGAATTAGTATCTAAAAAATTATCCATTAATATGTTATCATCTTAATCTGGTCGGAATATATTCCTCGATGTGTCATTATTTTTTGTAACATCATTATGTGGAACAAATAATGTGTTAATATCTTGATTTTATTACCCTACTATGCTAATGAAATCATTTATGATGTTTTATATTCCATAATCTACTATCGGGGAATTAACGCATTTATTTAGATGCTGGAAAAACAATTCAATTTTTTTTAATAATATATTTTCTATGAAAATTGCAAACAAATAGTGGGGAGGAAATTATTTCCATATATAGTGCTCAAATAAATTTTTTAACTTCAACCATCATTTGAGTATATATTTAATACAAACACATTTTAGTCTTTTATCCATAGATCAATTTTCAATTTTCAAATTCAAAGTAATCTATAGTATTTTTCATACTATGAGGTGTTTTGAGGTAATGGAATCAATATTTTATGAATACATAATTGAATTTCTTCAAATTAAATTGAAAAATATATTTATATAAATATATAGGAATAAAATAATAAATTTCAGTTACAATAAAAAGACACTTTTAAATATTACAATTAAATGATAAACAAAATCATGAAAAAATATTAAATTTAAAATTCCAATTCTTGACTACCTTTCCTTTTTTAGATTATTATCATAATATATTGAAGATAAACCATAAAAACTAGCAACTATAGTTCAAATTAAGGGTAAAAAATTAGAGTTAAACATGATTACCTATTAAATAAATTTTTAATGCTTATATTTTAATACAACATATTCCAAACCTTCATAATATCATCTTCAATTACCATACTTGAAAAACAAAAAAGCTAATAGAAATAATAAATGCGTAAATAACAATAAATAAAGTAACAGAATATTGATTTAAGAGAGAATTTAAATCAATCTCTTACATCCCATCAACTTGTTTTTATTCCTAGAAGTGAGACATCCGAGGAAGAAGAAGAGTATTCCAAAAACATTGATATTTTGGATTTTATAATGTATTTAAAAATCAAAATATTTCATTAATACTTAGGATACAAATGTTATTTTATTAAATTTTTGGAGTCACCAGGTTGGAATATATATCATCTTATGGATCATTAATTAATTTTACACTACCCATAAATGTGTTTACATGATCATATAACACTACTTTAAGGTATTTATAAATTACACAAGTTCTTATAAATCGATTAATCTGATTAATATTTATAATAATTATTGTAAAAAATAAATGTTTATAAAATCAATATTATTTTACATTGGGAATATTCATTACATTCATAATATAATAAAAAATAACCACATATCTAAAAATATTTGTTTTTCTTTTGAATGATTTTAAAATTCATTAACTAGGGAGATGATTTCCAATATATATTATTGAATGTACATATAGCTTAAATAAGTGACATAGATGAATTTTTATGATTTAAAATACATTCAACATTATGATAATAATAGTTATTTAAATAATTATATTATAATGATTTTCACATTATAGAATGAATAAAAAACCATACAATCATTTTTTAAATATTCATCACTATAATGACCCAATGCTTTGATGTATAAAAATATATAACTATTAGATTTTACATTAGTGATTATGGGTGTTTTTACTATATAAGTAATGTAATAGAATTATTATAGGGAAAAGTACCATGTTGGAGACCACATATATTGTTGGGAGATGAAAATGTTCCATAGAAACTCCAGCAGAGATCTACCAGGATTTTAGTGGATGAGGTAGTAATCTAGTAAGCATTCTAATTATTTTATAACCATATTAGATGCCTATAAAGAGTATTATGTCATACAAAAATGATCTTGGGGTTCTACTAGGAATATAATGTATGATATGATCTAATTACAATAGTGGTTATTTTGGATATTTTGAGATGTGTGGTTTATAAAAGTTCATTTCTTTACCGTATTGTGTATAGATACTTCTTAGATCCTTTATCTATTTATTATTCCACCATTATAAAATCCCTAGAATTCAAAATTTTCCTTGTTTAAGTTCCTCTATATATTTTATTCTCCTACAAGTAAGGACAATTTTTAAATATTGAGGGCCACAAAATCATTATGATTGTCCAAAACATACAAGATTGATTGATATCATAGTAGAAAAACCAGGATGTCACTATATGTTTGTGTAATTGAAGATAATGTTTTGATGATGCTAAAAATAATGAAATAGTCTACATCAATAAAATATTCTGGAGGTTCGGTAGGTTCCCACATACCCTCAAAGTGGATATTTAATAAAATTAAAAAATGGATTGTGGAGACTACAAAAAAATGATAAGTTCACATCACAATCGTTTTTTGATGCTCTCTTCGGGGGGGGTGTAATGTTATATATCATTCCCTATGATATTAGAAAGTGGGTAAAAATAATGGTAGATATAATAAGGTTTGGGGTTATAATAGAACAAATTATTATTTATGTTTATATATAACTTATGTGATTGAGATATAAGAATTAAAAAACAATATATTCTTAGAAAAATAATAAAGTAATAGTGGGGATAGAGGAAAGAAGGTTAGAGATGAAAGAAGAGCATGAAATTATTAGGGAAACGAGTGTTTAGGCCATGAATTAAGGGGATTGGAGTGGGTAATAGTGGATATGTAGCTGATGGTGAGGTGAGGGTGGAAACAAAGAAGTAGAGGTTGGAAATAGAAGTAAATTTTTTTAGAGATCAAGAGATGAGGGAGGGTATAAGAAGTGTTATAAGGGAAAATGTAGGTTATTTAGAAATAGTTACTAGGTAATTTATAAAAAAATATAGATTATTTTTTAATTTTTATGAAAATCACCAACAAAAGGGTGGAGATAAATATTTAGAACTGGATTTTTAAAAAACAACTATATAACCAACGAAAAATATAAATTATTACAGAGAATATTTTTTATATATAAATACCATGATAATACCCATTATTTAAAGAAAATATTTTTATGATGATATTATGAAACCAAAATATGAAAGAAATGATAAAGTGTATGGGTTAAGAAAATTTTGAAATTTGATACATGACGAATTGAATGTATTATAATATCAATATAATATGAAAATTTTAAAAATATACATTTAGAATCGAAATATAAAATTACTCCAACTATTTTGTTATTATATGTGATAGAGAAAAAAGTAAATAAATAATAAAATGTTGAATTATTATAAAGGATTCTATAATAGAATTTTTTTTATTTTTTAGTAATATGAGATATATTGTTAGAAAAAAATTAATGTTTAAACACTTCCCTATGAATTTTTCTTAATAAATAACTATTATGAAAATATATATTATTGGGATTTTAGGGTTGGTATGTTTAAATATGTTTTTATGACATGTTAAAAAGGAATCCAATATAAAACGTATTAAATATAAAAATATTGTATATTAAAATATTTATATGAGATGCCATGAGTATATTCTTGTGGTGTTATTAGGATATTGTTTAATTTTTATGTAATACTATGATAAAGAAAAAACGAATAAATCATGATAACCATTATTGTGTTTAGATTAATTTTTAGATTAAATTTGATGATGAAATAATTCATTAAATGAGATTCAAATATAAAAGATTTTTTATACTGATAATAAATATATTGGTTCAAAAACATTTTTATTGTGTAAATTTTTACATGATTATTTGAAAAACATATTTTACTATTTTTATGATTATTGTTAAATTGTGAATTGGGTGCTTGAATACATGAAGTGTTAAACTGAGTACGTGTATTAAATGAAAAATGATTTATGATTTTTGAAATTTAGATTAAATATTTCTATATGATTTTTATGGGTTTCTTATAAAATGAATAAAATAAATATAGAGTGAATGATGAGTTATTGGATGTGAATTTAATTTTTTTTCTAAGGGTGATGTTGGATAATGAGTGTATTATGGTTAGAGAGGTATATGAATATATCCAAGAGGAATTACGGATCAAGGGTAATTATATAGGGCTGATAAAATTAAATGTGACATTGTGGAACATATTGATCACATGTTTAGGGTGTGTATATCTTTGTTTCATACTTTTACAGTCATTTTAATATTTCTATGTTGTAATGAAACTTATTTTGGTTATGTTGTGTGAAATTATGGAATGTTTCAATGCAGTTATTTGAAAATAATTTAAATTAAGATGATAATTCTTTAGATCCCTATAAGAATGTTGGTTTAGGATATTTTGGTGGAAATCATGGGGTTATATGTTTTTTATTTATCTACTTGTGATTATTTGGCTTCATAATCTAAAATAGGTAAGAATTCTCATTCATATTTAATGTTTCTAGGGTTATGTAAAAAATACTTGGAATAATGAGATAATTCCATGAAATTGTTATCTTTTATTGTTAATATGGTTTTATCAAACTTATATGGCCTAAATAATGTTTTGTACTTTTTTAGTTATAAAGATCTAATAAATTTGTTCTAGGGAAATGAATGTGGATATTTACTATATGACAACGAGATTATTGAATTGATTAATAAACTTATAAAAAAGTATTTAGTGTCAAAATTATATGATTTAAGTGGGAATGAAATCTAGAATTATTATCCTAATTTATTCTAGTATTATTATATATAGTCATGTGTCTATGATTAATTTAAGATATGATTAAATGTAGTATTTCAAGATGGATTAGAATATTTGAAGTAAAAAAGGATAAGTGAGTATGCTCTTATATTCCTATGTTATAAAAAACATTTCAATATAGTGGTTATGTACTTCGATCCTATTTAGATAAGTGTATAATTTTTTATGAATATACATTTTAAGGAAATATTTGTTGTTAAAATAATTAATAATGAACTATTTTTCGAGGAATATGAAGACACTGCATGCATGTCAAGGGGCATATAATTGATTATGAAATGTAATTATTTATTAAATAACCATCTCACTATCTTAAGGTATGTTCAATCATTTAAGGATAGATATTGATTATAATAAAATTATTTAATAATTTTTATTATTAATAGTGTAATGTGATTAGTTTGGATGTATTATGAGTCTGATATAGGTTTCTATTAATAAATAATATGACATAATTTATCCCATGTATCCCAAAGTCTATTATATTTTCATAATAATTACTATATTTACGATTCGGGAGATCATGAATATTAAGGGTGATGAAAATAGTTCTGAATGATTAGTGAAAATAAAATATTAGTGGGAGATGGTGTTGTGTGGATCTAATAATCTATTGGTGAATGTTTTAAAAAATATCAATGGATTGGTTAATAGTAAATGGGACAAAAAAATTCAATAATGTTTAATATCCTAGGTTTTTTTTGAAAACTATTTTTTATAAATCTTAGATAATGATTAAACATTATTTTATATATGTTTGCTTAATTTTTTGGTTTGAGTGATAGGATTTGATATATTTATGATTGGGACCTGATGTTTTTATATAGATAAATGGCCATATAGCTTCTATGAGTAAAATTTATAAATTATTTTGAATATGATTTAAATTGGTTAAGTATGTTATAATTATTAATTATAATTATTGGTATTTAAAAAATTTAGTTGAAGGGGTAAAATTCATTTTCCATTTTTAGAATAATGTTCTATATTTTTAGTCAATTTCAAAATTAGAGTTGATTATCTATTTAAACCATGATTTTATTTTAAAATATAATTAATATAACATTTTATCTTTTTATAAAACAAACAATATTAAATATGATTTTTTTGAATTATATGATTGGAGTGTCATAATAATAAAAGGTAAAGTTAGTATGGTTTTGAGTTTTGTGATTTTTTTATAGAATTTGGTTTTGGTTTTACCCTGTATGATCTTGAGATTTTATGATTTGTTTCCAATTAAATTTCATTTCTTCGATGGCATGCATTATACGCACCAACGAGTTTAGAGAAAAACAATATACTATTAATATTATAATTTATAGCTGACCATTGTAAACCATTTGAAATATTGGTGGGTATGAATAGGACTATATAAAATATAATAAGTGTATGGTTTACACATTAATAAATTTAATTAATTTATTATCAATGAAGGTGAAAAAATCATTTTTAATTAAAGTTATTTTCCTTTTCTAGAAAACTATTTTTATGTGACCACATTATTTTTAACTTATTAAATTAAATTAGATAGTATTGTAGAATTATTTTAATGAAACAAATATATTATACATTTAATAAATTGTTTTACTATTCAAAAAATATTTTTTTCCATTAATGAGATAAGAATAAATCATGTTTTATGGATAAAATGTAAATTTTTTCAAAATCGATGTTTCATCATGTTTAGCGCACTTATTTTAAAACTTATTTTTTACATTAATGTAATATTTATTTAAAAAATGGATATATTTTTTAAATACTCATGTAAAAATTATCTTAGAGTGAAGTTTTGATAATTTTATGAAAAGATTAATTTTTCGATAAATATTGAAAAATATTGTTTTTATGGAAAACAATATTTTTATTTAATGTATTTAAAATGTTTAATTATATTATAAAATGTGTTAAAATATTTATTTAGTTATATTAAAATTATTCGAACTTAGTTCATTATAATAAATTTAATATTGAAATTTTACATTAAATTGTTTTACTATTTTGATAATTCCCTCTTTGGAAACCATTTTTTCATAACATTTGAAGGTTTTATTTTAAATTAAATTATTAAAATTTTGTGAATTGAATTAGGTAAAATGGTATTAATATTTTTAATAATAAAAAATTATATTATTTAATTAGGATAAAATAATTTTCTTTCATAGTGATTTATAAAAATAAAAGAAAATAAATATTACGGTTAAGTTTAAAAAAAGGTTTTGCGTATTATATATACATGTGTTGATATTAAACTTTTAAAAAATAAGATTTTAATATATTAAATTAGATTAAATATTTAGAATCATTTGTTAAAATTTAATTAATAAGTCTCATTTTATTATATTTTAAATGATAAATTACTAAGTAAATAAAAATTGATAAGTTACTATTATGAAAAATAGAATGTTAAAAGTGAGTAATATTATGGTATAAGGAACAAAATGTTTAAAACATGTGTAATATTTTTGGAGTTATTTTTCAACCATATAATCTATACACCACATTATTTATAATATTTGGAGGCACATGGCATGATTTTGGCTTCACATTATTGAAACTTTTTACATATTTATCAAAATATTTCTCCTCCTAAATTATAAAAGCGACCTCCACCCCTCACTTTTAATAACTAATAAGCCTTTTTTATTTAATAATACATGATAAAATATCTCATAAAAATATATATACATGATTTATAACTTATATTATTATGAAAATATCAATTATACGGTCTTTAATAAGAGATCTAAATGAGGTTTTTTCGAGTGATAGAGATTGTCTTCACCAAATTCATTTTTTTAATTCTTCACATAACAAATAAATTAATATAATAATATTTAATATATAATTATACCAATATATAACATATAATTATATGTTATTAGTTTTATAGAATAACATATATCTTTATCCACTTCAATTAAGTGAGAAATAATGATGTCGATCATGTGTATGGCAGACTACTGCGTCATGGATCGATGTAATTTGTTTTCCATCCTTGCCTCTCATCAAATGATATGATGATATATTAAAATAATATATATTATATAAACAAAAGAATTATACTTCCATTAATATTATATAACATTTAAATTATAACATTCCATTATATGGAAACATGATAACGTCGCTTGTGTGTACGGAGGACTACCGCCTCATGAAGTGATGTGATTAATTTTTCATATACACTTTACATGGAATGTAATAAGGATAAATTTAATGAATATATGTGATATATATGAAATAAAAAGTACTCCATAATTTTGATTTATTATTTAACTTCCTTTCCTTTCATCCATTGTGAAAATGGAAACAATGTTCATGTTCACGTATGACCTACCGTCTCCATGAAAGGTGTATTTAATTTTGAATGTATAATTTTAATTGATTAATATAAATAATTATGTAATAAATATATATTATATTTATATATTTTATAAAATTTTTGATATTATTTAGCCATGATCAAATTAAAAATTCCAAAAAAACCGAACCGAAACAAACTTGAAAAAGGGTGCAATTATTACTCGAAATGTGGTTTTAAAAGAAATTATTAATAAATGGGTTATAAAAGGTTATAAATAAATACTATATGTTATGATATATATGACTATGGTTATATTATATTGGAATAATAATTATATATTTATTATAAATGAGGTTTGAACATGTATGAATAAAGTTGATATTTGAGGTTTTTGGAATTTGATCTCAAATTGGATTCTTTGGGACCACTGTTTCGTTCTGTACCTATATAATTTTATGATGTTAATATAAATACCATTTCATATTGGATTTATTGATTTTTTAGTGTTGTTTTATTTATTTATTTATTGATTTTTATGGTTAAAATATTTTCAAAGTGGTAATATATTTTTGTATCACTTTTATTTCTGTGGGACAAATGCCTTATATGCCACTTTTTTATATGGTTTATATATAATACCCATGAGTGTATTGAATGATTATTATCAATAAAATTATGGGATATAAAAAATATATCTTAATTTATTTCCTTCTATGTCTTATGATTAAAAATTTACTATTGTGGTAACCGTTTTATGCAGCAATCGCATTGTTTATCGTGCTTGTTTAGGATTAAGTTTTGTATGAGGAAATATTATTATATAAATCTCATGAAACTCTTTTATTTTCATAAAATTTATCTATTTCTACAAAATAGAAGTTTTATTTTTCATTTTCTTATCATTATGTACTCAGTATTATAAGATTATTTTTTATGTAAAAATAGAATTTATTTTCATCTTTGGTGAAAAAAACATTTTTCTTCCATGTCCATGATTTATAATATTTTTTAATGAAAATTATCACTAATTTTAAATTAATGTTTCAATAAATTTTTACTAATGTTTTAATCTTTATAAAATTGTTTAAAATTAATATTCTTGTCATTTTCTAAACAAGTATCTTTAGAATTCTTATTGAAAATGTGAATGGAATATTTTTTTAATGTGCATATATTTATGTTTTTCAATAATGGCCAGTCAATTATCTGAATATTCCATTAAAAGTTATAAATTTTATTCTCAAATAAAAATATATCCTTAATATTTGAATTTTATTTAGATTATAATGTTGTGATTTTCAATAGAAATAATATTTTCCTCAATAATGTTTTAATGATATTTTTATGGAATCATTACTCATCAATGACAATAACCTTTGGTGTTTCTTATATTTTACTAGGGATATGATATAATGGTTCCATCCTTATTATTTATTTTTATTTTATATACTTATGATACCGATTAAAATCAGTTAATGAAATCTACTCTTTTTTCATGTGTTATGATAAGATGATTTTATGAAATATTTATGAAACCCATTTCTTTCCATGGGTTATTCAATGATGTAATGTCTAGGAAAACCATCCATTTCATGGGTTTTGATATTAATTTTTTATGATCTTATGGCACATTTATGAATGGTTTTATTATGGGCTGGGGGATATGTTATATCCAAAAATGGTGATCATGTAATAACTATCGATGAGTGTTAGCTATATCTCACTCTAATACATTAGGAAAAGTTTTATATCTCATGAGATAATGATGGAAAAAATTATGATGTTATTGATTCACTATGGTAATTAAGTTAATGTTCTTGATCCACTATGGGAAATATGTGATGATTCTCAATCAATTATGAAATGGGAAACATGTTTTGAATCTTAATATATAATGATTAGATTTTCTTTGATGTTGACCTTAACATATGAAATGATTTATATTCTTATTGTGGTGCCAAAAAATTACGACATAAAATTCAAGTTCATGTTTAATTTACGATGAATTTTAACTCTTATGGTTCATGTTTTTGAAATGAAAATTTTCCATCACATGGATCATCATTACAATCTATGATATATTTGATATGAACTTTGTAGGTTATATTTACAATAATTTTCCCTTATGATTATCTTAGGGTTTCAAATGATCATTGATGGATATATTCCTAGTTTACCATCTCTGAGAATCTAAGATCATAATTTATTATGTTTAATTTTTATTGGTTGTAAATAATGGTTTATGTAGGGTATGACTACGATGAGTTCTAAATGAGAAGATACTTATTTGAGATATTTAGGATCTTTTATGAAATAAGTATACTATGTAACTAGTCTCCAAAGACACTTTATCTTTATTGTACTTAGGTGTGTATTTTTTTAATGTAATGAATATTATTATATTAAGATGAAATATCTATGTATGAAAATATTGGGTTATTATAGTTTCTATTCGATAAAAGAAAGGAATCAAATCCTTGGGAACTCTCATGTGTGAGCATTGGGTGAAGAAAGGCTCTCTACCAAAGGGATTCCTGAGGAAAGTGATTCTACTAGGGATATTCGTAAGAGTCCCAATAAGGATGTCTATCCTACCATGGATTTATTTAATAGGTATCAATTATATACCAAAACTAATAATTCATCAATATTATAGTTTTTAATAGAGAAAGGTTTAGTTAACCATTAGAAACTAGGATGGGAACAATTTAGTGAGATACAAAGGGATTTGTTTAATGATATGTCTAGGATATGTATGAGGATAATATTATTGATTCAATAAGTTCCCTTATGACTTTTCCATTCCATTATGTTTTTAAAATCACAAACTCATTTTATAATTGAAAATTTTCTTTCTCTAAGAAATATTTTCATAAAAATATTTACTTTCTCTAAAAAAGTTTATGACTTTATATATGGTATTCATTTTCTTTTCTAGTGTTTTCATAAAACAAGACTACCCATATTTTTATTAAGTAAACAAATCATATACTTATCTAACATAGAATCTTATAATTCTGAAGAACCCGATTTCTCTAGAATTATAACTGCAATTTCTCCTGAAACCGGACTCCTATTTATCTTGAAATAAGACTCCAATTTCTCCTAAAATCAAACTATTATTTCTCCAAAAAACAGAATATAATTTCTCCTAGATTCAAAATACAATTTATAATTAAATAAGACTCCAATTTCTCCTAAAATTACATTCTGATTTCTCCTAAAACTTGACTCTGATTTCTCCTTAAATCAGAATCTGATTTCTCCTGAAATCTGACTCTGATTTTGTCTAAAATCAGACTCCAATATATTCTAAATGAACATTCCAAATTCATCATAATTAGGAAATCAATTTAAATTTCTTAAGAATCTAATTAAATTATTTTTTTATAGTTACCCCATTTCCATAATGTAATGTTTCATTTCATTAGATCAAAAACATGGTAATATTTCTTAAACTTGTTAATGATTCTTAAAGTTGTCATTTTTTTATTACATATTATTTTTTCTTAAACATAATAATGTTTCCCATGTTTTCATATATGAAACAATGTCATAGAATTGATTTTTAACTAACCATTGGTTGAGTGACACATGTACAAGTCCCTCTGATATTTGAAGAAAAATATGACAATTGGAGGAGGAAGATGACTTTTGAAACCCTTGCCTATAAATACCCAAACCATATGAATATTTAAAAATACATGTTGAGAAGGGTTTTATGTGTTGATATTTTATGAGAGATTTTCTAAAACCTTCCACATACGAATGCTAAGAAAAACTTGTTCAAGATGATGAACAACCTTTTGAACCTGCTTAGTGATACTTCGATTATTACTGTGTACAACTGAGGGGTTTCGATAATAGGAAGACAGTGGTGTCTATCACTATAGAGATAAAGGGCTTGAGGGGATTTCAAGAAATGTTTCGATATTCTTATCGAGATATTACCCTGGTGAGGGTAATATATACTTTATTGAAATAATAAATCAACGTTCCATTATCCATGGTTGTTAGATACCCTTATCTTTGGGATAAAATATTTCTTATACTTGTTTACTTGTTTTGTTACAAGTTTTTATTTTCACTGCATTTTTTAAAATAAATAATTTATAACATTATTATAATTTTTTATAAATGTTTACTCTTATAAGTAAGATTATATACCCTTAATGGTATAATCCATCCCTAAGTAAACATTCCATAAGTTTATTTTTCAGATCCAGATTATCAGATCCTAAGAAAGTTAGTTTATTTGTTAATAACTCAAGAGGTTTTGTGAATCCATCTTGTTTAGAATTTTTAAACATGTATTTTATTTAAGGATAAAAAAAATTACAACCAACAATTCACCCCCATATTTTAATTGAGAATATAAATATTTATTTCGATAATACAAGTGGTATCAGAGGAGGTGTCTGAAATACTTATACTTCTATATAATTTTTATTTCTCGAAGTTTTTTACTTAACTTTTCTTAATCAGGTTTTCTAGTTCAGCTATTCTTGTTCAAATTTTCCTACTTAAAATTTAATACTAATAATTTTTTGGAAAATATATTTTTTATTTTCTTATTGAATGGTAGGAATGGATATTGGTTAAATAAACAATATAAATCCTACCATACCCCCAATTTTTTTATAGAAATGGCTATGAATACTAAAGAGATATGATAAAAAATTCTATTATCCATACCATTTTGGAAAATATTATTATGCTAACTGGTGAATAAAAGATTTCAGACTAGGAAATAATGAAATTCACAAATTAAAAAAACTATTAAACGAAAATGTATAAAAAAATATTCTAAGTTACATGACCAGGAATATATATAGTAAAATATCCTCTTGTTAAGCATCCAATAATATTTGGAAGAAAATTGAAGTTACATAATTTGGAAATTCAAAAGTAATATAAACAAGAAGAGCTTTGATAATGGATGAATATCCTAGTTTTATGTTTTCTTATGGAGGACCGATTTTCATATTTCACCAAATATTTATGACTATCATCAATAGTCTTAAATCTATGGGGGAAAGAGGACATGATAATGATATTTATGTGGACAAGATAATAGATATTATGCACAATGAGTGAGAATCTAAAAGGAGAGATATTGATGAAAATAGTAAAGTATCTAACATCACTCTTGATGATTTATTTTGAAATATTCTTTAGCATGAATCAAGACTAAAGAGAGACATAGAAATTAGTAAGAAGAAGAAGGATAATTGAAGTGTTTATTTCACTACTAAATCAAAATCTAATACTCCCTCAAGAGTAACTAGATCTAAATAAAAGAGAGATATTGTAATATCTGAATCAAGTGACAGTGATTAGTATGAGAATGAACTAGCAAATATTGCTCAAAGGATGAACAATATTATGGGAAATAATTCGTTTTAGTACAGATATATGAAGAAATAAAGAAAGGAAATGAAATATTCAGAAGTAACATGTTATGAATGCAAAAGGGATGATCATATCAGACCTGACTGTCCTATGCACAAAAAAAAGGCTAAATGGATAAGAATTATGAAGGGAACAAAAATATGGACTACAAATCTAAGTCTAAGAAGTAACTAAATTATAATGACACCTGCAGTGCTAGCATGGATGATTCTTTGGATAGTGAATCTTATATATAGAAGAATATTGGTCTTATAGCCATATTAAATATCAAAAATCATTATATTATGGCTAAAGTACATAATGAAAAATATTTAACCAATATTTATTTATGTGAAATATTTTCAAATGAGTAATATTATGAATATTTGGGGAAGAATATTCTTCCTTAGAAAAAATACATTACCATCACTTCAAGATGTTTCTATATTTTTTAAATTACTTGAGAATAAGAACTATAAGATTAAAAAGAAGTTAGAGAATGAACATTATTGAATATCTATTTTAAAAAAATAAGTATCTGATCTTTAAAAATATCATGATCAAAAAACTATTTATTTTGATAATATTTCCAAAAACCATAAGGATGTTAATTCTGAGAAGAATAAACTTTCTAAGGATCTTGGAACTGTTAATTTTAAGAAAAATGTTTTAGAGACTAACAAAATTTCTAAAACTAATGACTAAGAGGATAATAATTTACTCATAAGACAAAAATCTGAAATATTTTCCTTAAGGAAACTTTTTTCAAACATTACTCATGGAAGGGATGGTTTTGACAAAATATATTTCCATCTTTGTCTTCTAAGGAATAGTTTTGGATTTGGTTATTCTCATTCAAAACTTATCTTTAGTCATAATTATATTGTTCCCCAATGTAATCCTTTTTTCACTATGTTTCAATGTGGTGGACATTGGAAAAGATTATTCTTTAAATAAAACCCCATCCTTAGGTTTCCATGAAGCTTACATTTCTAAGAAAATTTGGATACCTACAATTTTACTTTCTATAAATTTTGGATCCAAGAAATTTTGGATTCCAAAAGACAAACTATTTTATTTTTAGGAAAAAAGGAACTTCTAACAACAATACATTGTACATGGATAGTGAATGTTCCTAGAACATAACTGGTAACAAATACTTCTTTGAAAATATTATCATGATGAAATGTAGAAAAAATACTTTATGAGATAATGCTCTGGGAGAAATTGTTGGAATATGTAATATTGTTCTTCTAGAAATGGATTTAATTTCAAATGTTTTAATTGATAAAGGTCATAAGAATAACCTTATAAGAATAATAAAATTATGTGATGAAGGTTACCATATGAATTATAGGAATGATAAATGTATAGTACACAATCAAAGGAAGAATTTGTTCTCAATTCCCAAAGGCATGAGAATTTTTTATACACTTAAATTAGAAAACCATTGGTGAGAATACCTACTTTTTGTGAGTGCAATGGAAAATTAATATTGGTTATGACATAGAATACTAGGACACTCTAACCTTAGGAAATTATAAAAACTCTCAATGAAATTTTTTTTATGGTTAAAACAAAGCTTAGATTTGATTCTCTAAAAGTTTTTGAATCTTGTAAACATGGAAAGAAATATAATTAAATATTTAAATAAATTAGTAAAGAATCATCTTCAAACGCAATACAGTTAGTGAATATGGATCTTTTCGTTCTAACAGAGACTGGATGTATTGGATGAAAATACCATGTATTTTTTTTAGTTGATGATTACACTAGATTTACATGGGTTTATTTTATAGAAAATAAATTTGAATCCTTTTTTTATTTTATATATTTTTCAACCAATGATAGAAATGAGAAAAATATTCCATTGTTAACTATTCGTAGTGATCATGAGGGAGAATTTAAAAATTTATATTTTGAAACTTTTTGAAGTAAGAAAGGAATTGCAAATAAGATCTCATCTCTAATAACTCCTCAACAAAATGATGTTGTTGAAATAAGAAACTGAGTTATTCAAGAGATAACTAGAACCATGTTGAGTGAATATTCTATTTCAAAAGAAATTTGGGATGAAGCTGTTTGTACTACTTTATATAGTATAAATAATGTTTTAATTAGATATTTTCATAATAAAAGACCTTATGAGTGATGGACTTATCGAAAACCTAATGTTTATTACTTCAATGTTTTTGGATTCAAAATATTAATATTTAATACTAAAGATAACTTACATAAATTCTCACCTAAATATGATGAAGGATTTTTCTTAGGCTATTCCTCTTTATCTAAGGGTTAAAGAGTTTTTACAAAAATTCTTGTACTATTGAAGAAACATTACATGATAAATTTGATGAAACTGGTCCATTTATTTTTTAAAAACCCCATCCATCATCTTCAGATGTGGTTTCAAAAACATGATTATCAACCATTGTTGGAATATTATTCAAATAAGGAAAATATGCAAGAGAATATTTTGGAAGTATTTAACCCTAAATATTTTTTACCTTATGTTAGTGAACTGGTTTTACAAAACCCAAATCAGTTGTTTCTTAAGAATCATCATAGTTAATGTATCATTGGTGATGTAAATTAACTTGAAAGGACTAGAAGTTTTTAAATAAATGAAGTATAACATCTATCATTTCATTGCTAATTAGATCATAAAATCACCGATGAAGATTTATGTGATGATTGTTGGATTAAAGCTATGAAAGATAAACTGAATGGGTTCAAAATGAACAATATATAGACCTTACTTGAAGACATAAAAAACGTCTATATTTAGAGTAAAGTGTGTCTTCAGAAATAAATTTGAAAAAAAGAAATCATTGTAATAAATAAATCAGGTTTTGTTGTCAAAAGCTTTATTCCACATGAATGAATAGACTATGAAGTCATCTATTCCCCAATAGTAAGACTTGAATGTATGTGTACTTTACCATCCTTTACAACTGCTTAAATTATTTTTTTTATTATTTCCAAAACTCTTTTAAGGGGAAAGTGAGATACCGAGAGCGAACAAACCATTACATATCATTGTGGCCATACACATCACCACATCATCCATAATGTTCTTCCTCCGTAGGGGCTGATTCCCACTCAGAAGCTGGGTTATAATTCCACCATAGATTAGCATGCTGATTCTTAAGCTTTGGATATTCCAGAGAACTCTCTTCCGGACATATCTGGTTGACCACACGATCTTTCCCAAAAGTGAGGACAACCCCTCTTCCCCTCTTAGCGGTAGTGCTTGTTTTCATTGGTTTCGGCAGTTAAGAATAATCCTTCCTCGTCTTTCTCCTGGATGGGGCTGACAAAACTTCTTTACACTCGGGTATCCTATGTTTTCCACCTTGCACAATATCGCTATAGGAATGTCTTTCCATGCCGCTCACATTCTCCTTGAAAATATCTCCCCCTTTGGCAATGTTCGTCCCAACTTCATTACCCTTGCAACCATCCTTTTCTAGTAGAAGGGGATCCAGGTTACAGTCAATCAGGGTAAGGAATTGAACCACATTATCTTGGCTGTCAAAAGCTTCCTTCCCCATTGAACCGCCCTCAATCAATTCCTTATGAATGCTGGACTCCAATTTTTCTGCTAACACCACCGCAGTCTTGATTTCTACCAGACTAAGGTCCCTCTTATTTTGGTAGCTGCAGGAAAACCATGTGTCCCCTCCTTTGATTCTTCTTGATCATACCTTCTTCAAGAACCTTATGTAATGCTACAACCTGCTTATACCCCACACATTCTGATCTGTTTCCATCGGGATAATAGGAAGCCTCATGAGGGAGCACCTCAATAACTAGACACTCAAAAGAGTTATGAGTTTGGACACTCCCATGGACCAAACTTGGATCAAATGCTTGCTGGTTAACCCCTGAAGAAGAAGCGGGAAAGGGTTCACTAACCATGCCACCCGTCAAAACCATAACCTCATTTCTAGAAAACCTCCCACATCCAGATTGAGGCATCATCGGGGGGATGCCTATCAACCCGCACTCCACTGATTTACCCTTCAATTCATTTTTATTCCAATCTGCAACCCCAAACAAAGGAGGTTCGACACCTGGCTGTTGCATTGTGCACTACATCGTATTTCACACTCGGTGAGATTGATTTCCATCCGCAATATTCCTCTACTGTTACTTCGTCTTTACCTTGTGTTCACCCTTCCTATAGACGGTACTAGAATGACCTAGTTTCCGATAGGAAGAACAGTACTCTACCCAATGCTCAAAGACCACTGGTTTCTTACGCCTAATCTCATCTCCAGCTTCAATGCACCCAAACTCAACTGGAGCCTTTGAAACATCCACCTACAGAATGATGTGGGGGTTTACCAGATGACAAACCGCAACAGTACGTGAATCAATGCAAAAGAAATGTCCAACCAAATTCCCTAACATACAAAGAATTGATGGGTTCTGGAAAGGAAGATGGAGATGAGGAATAAATACCCAATGAGGGACCGTAGTAGAAGCGTGATTCAGATAAAAGTCATAGCTACACCGAGACAGGTGAAATCTGCATCCACCGCACCTCCTAGGAGCAAAGGCCAGAGCACGAACAAGATCTTCCGAGGATGAACATCACACCATCAAATGATTTCTATCCAACAGACCGAAAACTGCCCTATCTTTCATCCCCCAAGAATAAAAAACGAACCTGTCAAATTCGTCCACTGAAGGTCACCTATTTCTGAAACATGAAACCAACGTGATATTCAGAAGGTACTCCACTTTAGTAAACTCCAAAGCCAAAAGTGATACCACGGGTGTGCCATCTTGAAGGCCAGGGACATTCAGAGTAAGATTAATTGATAGAAATGATGGTAGTAAATTAGGGTTAGTGAAAGGAGAGAAAACGTGAGACCGGATACGAGGATTCCGTGCATTCTCCCCCCTCGCGTCGATAGGTAGAGAAGGGGGGATAGCTGCCGATCCCATTAGGGTTACACCATCACCGTCTCCTGGAAGGAAAACTGAGAGTGACCCTTCTGGATAGGACATAGCCATCCTTTACAACATTCTTCAATTGCAAACAATTTAAAATGGATGTGAAGTGGGATTTACCTAACGGATATGTCCAAGAAAAATTTTATGTTGAACAACCTCTTGGTTTTGAAGAAAAAAACACCCTAAACATATTTTCAAACTTTCCATAGCTTTATATGGACGTAAACAATCTTCTAGAGCTTGATATGACAGACTTACAGGATTTTTGTTACAAAACAATTATGTTAAGTGAACTACTAATTGAACCATTTTTATAAATAAATATATGAAAAATGTTTCTATTTTTCATGTTTATTTTGATGACAATATATTTAGAACAACTAAATAATCCTTAACCAATTATTTTGCGAATCTCATGAAATCTGAGTTTGAAATGAGTATGATGTGTAAGTTAACATTTTTTATTGGTTTAAAAATTTCTAAAAAACCAAAATGAACCTTTATATATCAACATAGGTATATTAATGATCTTCTTAAGAAGTATGGATATAAAAAAATAAATGTATATGTTCTCCATTCGATAACTCAAACACTCTTGATCTTGATGAAGCTGGGAAAATAGTAGATCCAACTTCTTTTAGAGGTACGATAGGAAGTTTATTATACATAATATCTAGTCATATAGACATAATGTTATTAGTATTATGATGTGAAAGATATCAATCTAATCTAAATGAATCTCATTTAAAATTTGTGAGAAGAATGTTTCGCTATTTAACGAGAATCATGGATTTGAGACGTTTTTTCACATGGAAATGATTTTATTTTAAATTTTTTTCGGATGCTGAATTTGGTGGATGTGCGATGTATATGAAATTTATGTCCATAAGTTTTCATTTGTATAAATAGTCATTAGTTTTTTGGTCATGTAAGAAACAAATATTTCTAGCACTTTCCACTACTGAAGCAGAATTTGTTGTAGTGGGAATTTTTCATGCTCATGTATTTTAGTTGCAACACAAGATCATATAAAATGGAGTGAGTTTTACCAAAACAAAGATAATGTGTGATAATAATAATGAATTTTTATTAAGAAAAAAACCATTACATCACACTTGTTCAAAATAGATAGATATTAGGCATCACTTTCTTAGGGATCACAGACTAAAAGGTGATATCATTTTCAATTTCTAAGAACACAAGATCAATATGCTGACATATTTACAAAATCATTACTATAACATATATTTGAATATGTTAAACAAATGTTATTAATGATAACCCTATGTTAATCATCGTTATGATTTTTTTTAAAAACTATCTCCAAACATTAACTTACTCCTTTTAATAGGGTGTAAAAAATTTTACACTTTTATATTTCCTTTTTAAAATTTTTTATGGAACCTAATTTTTTTTGTTACTTACACTGTTCTTATTTAACTAATAAAAATTTCTAGAACTTGTGTTCTTAAATCAGAACCTTATCAATATTAAAAATTCTTTTTGTGAAATCTAGAAGGTATGTTTCATTACAAAAATCATCATAATATCATTTTTTACTTGTTGGTATTTCAATATTGTTTTTCAAAAACATTATTAGATTCATTTTCCTTAATATGAATTTTCCCTAAAACCCTACAAAGATAAAAAAAAATTATAAATCCTTATTCATAATTGATATCATCCTTCAAATCAGATCAAAATAATCACAACTGTAGGATTGATTTGGAAATATGAACAGTCACCATGAAGCCTATAAAATAGACCCCCTATTTGTTTCCTACATCAAATATCATAATGGTTTTGCACTGATGCTCTGCCACTGTTCAATGTCACCATTCTGTTTTCCATTTTTTCCTTATGATCTGAATGTATCTTGATGTTTCCTTGCATACTCTAATTATATTCAAAAAGGAACTCAAGGATTGGTTAATTTATTGAGAAAAGTAGGATGACCCAAATTTCTTTCAGAAGTTTGATTCTATGATTTCAAAAATCATAAAGAAAAATAGCTGGGAAAGTATATGCATAGAAAATGAAAAGAATCAAGATTTGGTATATCCTGATCTTCTTATTGAATTTCATGATATAGTTCACTTTTATGAATAAGGTGGGAGAGAGATGTTTTCATTCATGAGTTATGGGAAGAATTATTATTTATATTTCCACAAGTCCACTAGTATTTTGGATATTCCAATGGATGGGAAAGAAATAATCTTCTCACAAAAAATTCCAGAAAAGGAAGTATCTTTTGATAAGGTTAAAGAAATTTTGTGTCTTGGAATTAAAGGAATAAAGTCACCAAATATTTTTTATCTTTCAACCAATCATATATTGTTAGCCCTATGGATGCAAGATTTTCTCATTATGAGAAAGGGAGACTTGGATTTTATAAAGAATTGCAATTTTTTTATGATAAAATTATTTATAAATCTAAGGAAGATAACCCTAATATTCTACATTCGTTTAAAAATCATCAATTTTAATAATTAAACCATTATGTATCATATAATTATGTTCCCTACAATCTTGTCGATGAATATTTTTTTATGTTTTGACTCTTTTAGAATCCCCTACATCTAAAATTCCAGAGTTTTCAAGATTATATTTTTGAGTGATGATACCCAAAAAAGAATGAATATTGATTTAATTATTAAAAAAGGAGAGTCCTTTTAACATCCTTATTAGGATGATCTAGCAGTCGGTAAGAAAGGTTAAGTAGGAGAATTTTCCAAGGAAACCCCAAAAAAAGAAAAGAAAAAGAACCCGAATTGAAAGAAAAAGTACCATCACCTAAGTCAGTATTATCTCCGCCCTAGATGAAAAAGAAAAATAATATTTATAATGAAGTGGTATCCAAATTGAGAGAGAATAAGAAGAAAAATAAAGAGTTAGATGTAGTTTTTTTGTAATAGACCGTCCATAGGCCAAGGCCTTAAAAATTCAAGCAGCTCAAGAGCTTGAGAATCAAGATAAAGAGTAGAAGGTAAAGAAGAAGATATTAGAAGACAATATTGTTCGATATTTTCATAGAGATATAGAGAAGGAATATAAACAAAATCAGGTACTAGAATCCTTCTTGAAAGAACTAGTAAAAATTGAAACATCAAGTACCTTTAATTGAAAGAAATTTATTTTGATTCAAGAACCCATTACTAAAGTTGAATAATAAAAAAAGGAAATGAAAGTTGTGATGTAATAAGGATGGTGGAAGAATTCCAAGAGAAGAATATTCATTTTTACAAGTTTCTAATCATAACATCAACATTTGAAACCACCAAGATCATATCATAAGGATAATGAATTCCAAGAATGACTATTCTTTAGATTCGGTTGATAAAACTTCAGACGATGAAAGTAATAATAAATATTTTATTTATTTAGATTACGACATAGAAATTGGTGAAAATATTTCTGATAAAGAAGTCAATGATGATGAAAAAAATAATTCAAACTTTTGATAGTGATCATAAGAATCATAAATTTGAGAAAGAAATCTCTAAATCTAAGAAAGGAAATGAAGTTATTGGTGATTCACCAAAGAAAGATAGTGTTTTAAAATCCATGAATGTATTTTTTGTTGGATCATCTAAGGGAAAATAAGATGAGCTAGATAAATTTCCCTCACCAACAATATAATCTTCTTCATAATCATCATCTTCCATAACACAAGATTTTGTTGTTCAATCCCTAAATATTCTTGTAAATAATATTCCATTATTTCTAAGTAAGGATTCTAAGTGCCAACTACTTCAACACAAAATCAATTAGAATTCATATTCAACAATCATTCTCATGGAAATTTTTTAAACATGAATTCTAGTTCATGAATTTTAAAATTTTTAATGATTCTCATAGAACATCTTTATAATAAATAACTAAGTGGTATAAGTAAGGGATTGGTGATCTAAAAATTATGGACTATTTTAATGATTAAGTCAATTATACCTTTGATAAATCCTATGAAACAATAAATAACATTTCAAAAAGTCTTTTACAGATGTTGAATCAAGAACAAACTACCCAGATTCAAGAGACAAAAAATACCTGGATGGAAATATGAATTCCGCTGCTTTAAATTTAAAAAGGGAAAGTAAAATTTGGAATGAAATTGCTGAAAATTTCAATGTTCAAGACGATGTGATAAAGTCTCAAGGTGAGATTCTTAAGTCTCAAGAAGACTGAATCCAAGATCTTGAAGAGAAAAATAATGATCTGGAACATAGTATCAAGATATTTGAAGATGATCATAAAGAGTTGAAGAAGCTGATAGTAACATAGAAAAAGATAATTCCAAAGGAGAAGAATATGGATGAATGATTATTTCTTAAACTACGATATTTTGTTTTATTCTATTTGTAGGAATGTTTTTCATCTAAATAAAATTAGTTTTCTTTCTAATGTTTTTCTCTGGTTATTCATAAAATTTTAGGTTCATTTTTTTCATTCCCTCCAACAATTTTTGAAAATCACAAATGGGGAGAAAAAATGATTAAAAAAATATTAGGAAAGATAATTACTATCTAAGGTAGAGATTACTTAAAAAATAATTTCTTACATAAAGAAGAGTTATTTCACTAATAAAGACAAGAATATGATCCTAAGGGATTTCAAAACCTAAGGGGGAGTTAGTCGTATTCATCACGGGCCATAAGTAAAGGGAGATAAGTATTTATTTCAAGTTAAAAATGAAGACCTTAATCCTTTATATTGTTTTATGAAATGTAGTTTTTACTTTCCAAAAGGGGGGAGATTTTTTAGTCAATAAGTTGCCATATGAATATTTCATTCCTGTATGTTTTGAAAATCATGAACACATTTTCTTAATAAAGATTATCTATCTCTAAGAAATATTTTCTTAAATAAAATTTTCTTTCTCTAATTTTTTTTGAATTTACATATGGTTTTCATTCTCTTATCTAGTGCCTTCCTAAACCAAGACTAACCATAATTTTCTTACACCAAAAATAGGATCCTTATCTAACCTAGAATCTTACATATCCTTAGAATCTGATTTCCCCAAAATTTTTACTCTGATTTTTCCTGAAAACAGACTCTGATTTCTCTTGAAATCAGACTCCAATTTATCCTTATATCTTACTCTAATTTCATCTAATATATGACTCTGATTTTTCCTAAAATAAAACTCTAATTTCTTCTAAAATCAGACTCCGATTTCAGCAAAAAATTAGATTTTGAATTCACTTGAATTCAGACTTTGATTATCATATTAATAAGAATCCAATTAAATTATTTTCTTTCAGCTACCTAATTTTCTTAAATAAATGATTCATTTTATTGGATCCTAAACTTATTAATATTTCTTAATATTTTTAACGATTCTTATGCTTGACAAATTTTTTCTTACATATTATTTTTTCTTACACATAATAATGTTTCCCATGATTTCTTATATGAAACAATGTCATACAATCTATTTTGATCAATCCATTAGCTGAGTGACATGGGTACAAGTCCCTATGAGATTAAGGATAATATGACTTATGGAGGGGGAAACTAACCATTGAATCATCTGATAAAAAATACCCCAACCATTTTAAGATTTTAAAATACACGTTGAAAAGTGATAGATGAGTTGATACTTTTCAAGATCCTTGATCAAGACCGCCTTGTGTGAATGTTCTGAACAACTTGTTTAAGATGAAGAAAAACTTGTTCAACCTTCTTAGTATAACTCTGATTATTTCTATGTACAATCAAGGGCCTCTAGGGATTGGAATACAGAGGTGTCGATCACCTTAGGGATTGGAGGCTTACGGGGATAAAAAGGAATATACTGATATTTTTATCGAGGGCTTACTCTTGTGTGGGAATGAAATATTTCTCGAAAGTATAAATCATGGGAAATTAATCCAGTTTTTTGGATACACTTCTCTTTGGGAAAAAACGTTTAATATACTTGTTTACTTGTTTTGTTACATATATTTTTTTACTAAATTTAGTAAATGAAAGAATGTATAAATCTCTTATACTTTCTTATACTTGAATACTTTGATAAATAATATTCTATATGCTTTAAGGTAAAATATTTCCATAGGTAATCTTTCCTTAAGTTTCTTTTTCTGATCCATATTATCGGATCCTAAGTCAATTTTTTTCATTATTAAGAACTAAAGGGTTGTTTTTAATCCATCTTTTTTATCTTTGTTAAATATATATTTTCTTAAAGGGTAATTAAGAATGTTTTTTGAACTAAAATTCATGACTCCTGTAACTGAACATCAAAATATTTATTTTGATCGTAGAAATACTAATTATATAACTAATTATAGGAAAATATCCTAGAATTTTGTTGAAGGATAGAGAAAGTGGTTTCCAAGAAATTACATCTCTGTGTGGAAAATACAAGTGGATGTTGGTTTTTATAGATATACCTAGGTGTAATAAATATTAAAAGGATGCATTGATATGGACTCAACGATCAGATGGTTCATGAAAAAGGGCCTTTCCACCAACCTTGGTTGACAATCTGAAGGGATATGTTTTGGATCTTTACAAACTCTTTTTGACCCATCATGATATATTTGAAAAGATGGTAATCATGAATTGTCTAGGTTAAACCTAATGTATATTAGATTGAAAAAGAGGTGTCATTATTTCGAAAATTTATAATTTATTTTTCTTGATTATATAGTTTACCAATAAGAATATTTTTGCTCACATGATTCTTTTTTTAGTTAGTGGATTGAACCAAATTGAACTAGTTTAACATTTAATGTGGTATATAATGTATTAATGAAAAACCAAATGGGATGGTAAATTGAGGGGAGGATATTGTGATTTTGAATAATTTATTACCATGATATCTGATTAAATTTTTTCACCCAATCGAATTGTCAGACATGCTGAATAAGAGAATCATAGAGTTTAATGTGAGCTTAGGTGGTGAAAAACATAGAAGAAAGAAGATCCAGTTTTTTATATGTCAGTAATGTGGGATTAATCAGTACTTAGAATGCATCAATTAAATGATAAGATGTTTTATTAATGGATTTGAAGGGTATAATGTATGTGATTACTGGGAAATGATCAATAATTTAGTTAATGATATTGATGAATTTTTTTTTCTCTAATACATCATCAGTTTTTTAATGCTGTAATTCTATAATGTATGATAAATATATAAGTATATATTGTAGGGGGAAAGCTAAAGAATATGATCAGTAATGTTGTACAAGTAAATTCATTTTTTTGATCATAAATAGACTAAAAATGAAATACTAAAAGAAATAGTTATTAAGGACATAGGTGATTAGTCAAAGTTAATATTTTAAGAATGTAGTGGGACTATGAAGTGTTTATGTTTGGAACTCAAGAATTATATTATATGAATCATGAAATATATAAGTATTTTTTTGTATAAAATATGAAATGAGTATTTGAAATAATATATTTATTGAAACTTATGACAAAGAAATGTGATTAAATGGTAATGTGATATATTATAGAAAAACATGATTAAAGGAAAGGTAATCCTTAATAAATTACTGAGGATGATATAATGGTGTTTAGTTGGGATTAAGAGATAATTTCTATGGATAAATTAAATTAGAGAGTGTTGATGACCTTGGAAATGAATAATGTTTTGATGAAAAAGTGGTCTATTTTATCATTGATGGAGATTATTATTTTTTCAATATTTGTGGAATCTATGGGTTTATTTATATAATGATGAATCATGATATCATTCATTGATTTTACATGGTAATTATGGTGATTACCATCTCTTCAGATAATATATTTCCTTGGTATTCAAATATATGGTCAGTGACAAAAAAGAGTTACTTTATGATATTTGCGGGATTAATGTTACGTTTATTTGGTAAATGTAGTATCCTCTATAAAATTATTAATTTTGGAAGGGTCTTAATTATATCTGTTTTTGGAATGGTTTGTGTTGGAATTTTAGTGATAATTTAGAGATTATATATTATTTATTCACATTAAGATTGATCTATATTTTTTAAATTATGTTAACCATTTTGGTTTCGATCATAACTAGATATGTAAGGAACAACGTATCATTATTTTTTAGATATTGTGATTAGTTAGTGATTCAGACATGACAAATTCAGCTTGAATACACACAGTTTAGAGGGAAAATTGTGAATGTGGTGTAAATTGATTAAAATATTAAATTATACTTATAAAGTAAGTATGTTTCCCTCTTTTCTATTACCAAATGTTAAAATAACCACTCAACATTATGAAAAGGATCTTGAAGTAAAAATGTTATTCATTTTTGATAAATCTATGGTCTCTCATCTCTTAAAGAGTGAATGTATTACATCATATCCTCAATGGATTTTGTTTCCACATCCATGTTTTAACATCCCGCTATTGTTATCCTATATGGAAGCCTAATGTTTTGTATTTCAAGGCAACCATTGAATTTACCTTTCCCTCTTTCTAATATGATGTTTTATCAACCCTTTTATGATGTGGGTTTTCTAAAAATGAATTTTCAAATTTAAAACCCTATATAATCAAATACAAGTAAAAATTATGAAGATAAAAATTATTTAAAGGGGGGTAAAATATAACACACTAATATTTAATGATATATTTTTTTTAAACTAAATTTAATTTTTTTCAATAACATCATGTTACACGCATCCCTGAGTTTTAGAAAACCGCAATATATTGAAAAAAATAATATTTAAAACTGAAAATTATAACATTTATATTATATTGGTGTGTTTGAATAAGTCTAACCAAATTATAAAATTTATATGGATTACAAATTAATAAAATAAATTCATTTTTTATTAATTAAATTCATACAATCATTTAAAACAAAAATAAATGTTATTTCGGAAAAACTATTTTCATGCAAACAAATTGTTTTGATCCAAATTAATTAAATGAGTCACTATTTGTGAATTATATTAATGAAATTGATATATTATATATTTAATAAAAAAAATTACCATTTATCTAATATTTTTTCTATGAATGAGATATGAATAAATCCACTTCTTGCTTAAAAATAGAAATTTTTTAAAACTACTGGTTTCATCAAGTTTTTGTGCAAACATTTTTAATATAATATTTAAACATTTTAGAATATTAATTGAAAAAAATGAATCTAGTTTTTTAATAATCATGTTATAATTATCTTAGAGTTAATTTTTGAGAATTTCAGAACAAAATATTTTTTTACAAAATGTGAAAATACTGCTTTTCATTAAAAAAAACATTTTATATTAAAGTATTTAAAATGATAAATTATATTTTAATTATTATAAAATTATAAATAGTTAATTTATATTATAATTATTTCCAATTACTTTATTAGAATCAATTTAATATCGAATTTTTAAATTTTAAATTTTTATACTTATGATTATTTTATCTTTCAAAAACCTATTTTTCTTTGCATTTAGAGGGTTTTATTTATAATAAATTATATAAATTATGTGAATTTCATTTGATAAAATTGTGAAAATATTTTTGTTAAGGATAATTTATATTATGTTATAATTTTTAATTAATCTTGGTTAACAAATATTAGTAAAAATAAATGAAATTAATAGCTACTATTAGGGTTAAAATGGGGTTTTCATTACAAACGCTTGTTTTAAAAGTATTATTGAACACATATAAGATATTTATTTAGTGAAATATATTTTATATTTATAATTAGTGTATTTATGAATTAGCTAATTAGTAATATTTTAATTATATCTTTGAATGATCAATTACCCAGGTAAATAAAAAAAGACTTGTTACTAAGATGAAAAATGAAATGGTAGAAGTGAATAAACATAGAGATTATGGAAAATTGTTTAAAACATGTATATTTTTTATTTCTAAGGTTTTTATTGATAATATAATCCTAAAAATCATTTATTTATCAAATTTATAGGCACATATCTTGAGAGTGACTTTCCATTATTGAATAGTTCTGGGTATTTACAAAAAATACAACTACTCCTCAATTATAAATGGTGGCATACTCCCAAAAACATATTCACATATCATAATAAATTTGTATTGACAAAATACTACTAAAATATATCACATAAATCCTTATCCATTTTATAGAGCTTTTGGTATTCCAAAATTGTAATCCTACAGTTCATAACAAGATATCTAAAGGAGGTTATTTTAAGCTAAGGTAACTTTCTACACTAAACTATTTCTTATTAATTATTATTTTTCCAACTTAACTAATGTCATAACAAATAAAATATAATAATAAAAGTATCTAACATATAACTAATGTTATTATTCTTATGAAAAAGCCTATATCCATATTCTCTTTCATCATGTGGGAAGTAAGACCCTCAATCATGTATACATTGGACAACCGCCTCGCGAACCGATGCCATTAATTTTCCATCATCACTTCTAACAAATAGAAATAATAATGGATTTTAATTATATATATGATATTAATAACATAATTATAATTATTTAGTTATAACAATACATATAACTTTTAACTTTCCATTCCATGGTAATATGATAATGTTGCTCGTGTGAACAACGTACTACCCCCTCATAAAGCGATGTGATTCGTTTTTCACATATGATTTACATAAAAGGTTATAAAAATAAATTTAATGAAAATAAATATATATATATATATATATATTAAATAATAAATATTCTATAAACCTGATATATTATTTAACTTCCTTTCATTTCACCCATTGATAAAATGGAAACAACATTCATGCGTATGTAAGACCTATAAACTCCATAAACAGTGTAATTTACTATCCATATCTAACATTTACATATTACTATAAATAAATATATAATGAATATAAATTATATTTATATTATGAGATACATTGTAGAGATATTTAAATAAGATAGAATAAGAAGGAATGAAAATAAAAAACAAAAACACACATGAAAAATGAAGAAGTTTTTACCCAAAACATTATTTTATCAAGTAATTATTTAGAAAAAAAGTGATAAAATCTTAAAAATAAATCTTATATGGTATGATATATATGATTATGGTTTGGAAATATAGGTATAATAAATCTATATTTATTTTACTGAATGTTATAATGTGTATGAAAAAAATTTAAAACTTGAGGTATGTGAATTTCATCTTAAAATTTATTCTTTTAGAAATATGTTATATTTTTAACCAATATTTTTTTGAGGTATATATATAAAAATATTAACCTATATGTACATTGAATTTTTTTTAATAGTATTTACAGTTCAATTTTTAGTTGTTATTTAATTTGGATTACAATTTGATTGTTTTAAATGTGGTGAGTGACTTTTGTATCACATTTATTTATATAGGACACAGGGCTTATAAAACATCAGTTTATTTTATGTGGTTTAAGATACAAAACATTTTTACTTTATTAATTTTTTTAAACATCCCTAGTTATAGATTATGAAGTGGTTATTGGGCATATAAAATGTTTTAGGGATTTCAAAGGGTCTTGGGACACAAAATTATAAGAAAAAAGGCCAAATAGTGCATTGCACATGGATGCAATATGGTAAGTGAAAATAGTGTTCCTTGACTAAGAAATAATACATCTAGATATCATATTCGATAGAGGATAGATCATGGGCTCCACATAGTTTTACAAACTATGCAGGTAAACCAAATAGACCATGTCACTTTTCCCCACATGAATAAAGGGAGATTCAAGGATGCAATAGAGTTTGGATGACTATGAAGAAAAATATACGGCAGTTAAAAAGTAGTAAATACTGATTTCATCTTCCTATTATTATTTTTTATTACCTTATTTATACACTATTTGACCCTCTTCACCTTGGGTGATGAACCAGCAACCCCCTCTTCCTCCATGGGTGATTATCCTTCAATTCATAGGCACTTTGAGTGTCATTTTGGGTGAATCGAAGCTTTGAGTGAGTCAAACACTCTTTAGAGTACTTTTTTATGGATTAGGTGTTTATAGTCTCTCACATTCTTCGAAATACCTTAAAAAATATCCACTTTTTATGATTCAATATTGGGTCATAAATGTTTTTTTGAGATCAAATCAAGGGTAGAGGTTAAGAAAGAATTCAAAAAAATATGAGGTAGGTGATATTTAAGATTTTTCCAAGAGTCATGATGTTATATATGAATATGTGGTTGTGAAAATGTTATTATTTCTTCATTTCATTATCTTTTTAGGGGTAATGTTATTTGGGCCCGAGGTTGAGGTGAGAAACAATTCAAGGACATCATTAGAGATGAAGGTGAGTGCGACTGAACCAATGAATACTGATGGGGTAAGCTGAAAACCTGTAAATGGTGAATAAAATTGGTAAACATTGAAGTAGGGGAATGTGAGAGCAAGTGGGATATAAACTATAATTGAGAATGTGGGCTTGCTTATATGGTAAATTTAATTAATTATATTTCAGATTTTGTGAATTTCCTTAGAATCTATTTAAATGGTTTGAATAATTCATTTTGGATTTTAATCGATTATGGTTTTTAAAGAGAAAATATGATGTTTGATAGTGAGGATTTTTTTAAAAGGTGGTGTTGTTTTGAACAAAATTTTTAATGTGAAATTATTTATATATTTCAAATGATGATTTGAAATGAGGGATTAGTTCCCTTTCATATGAAAAGAATTTTGTATTTATTTTGAATGATTGGAAAAGGGAAAGAATGCCTTTTTTCTTTCTAATATTTCTAGAAGGAAGACTGTACCAAACAAGGGAGGCTTAGAAATGATTTAAAATGATTATTTAGACTATGTTTATACCATATTTGGTTGAAAGGTCCATTGTGATAATTTTAAATGAAATAATACATGGGTTGGTGAGATAGAACCCTTGCTGATTCTATTGCCTTGTTAACATGGTTATGAAACGAACTAAATGATGAATATCGCCATTTAGGGATATGAAATAAGGAGGTGTTAGAAATAATTCTATTTTTTAATAGTTATGGTTTGTATTGGTAAAGGTGACATGGGGTTTAAATGAAATTGATATTAATTTCTCTTGATTGATAGTATGGCATAAGGGTGTGTTTGGTATAATGTTAATGGGTTAATGAGACCTGATTTAAAAATGGTAATGTGTTCCTGAGTTATGACATGAGAATGATTTATGTATTAATGAATTATGAATTATGAATGTTATGTTATTGTTTTACTATGAAATTGAAATTGTATATGTTCTAAATGGTTGAAGAATAATGTACCTATATATTGGTGGTATGTGGGGTATTTAATTATGGTTCTATGCCCATGGGCTAGGTTAGACTGAGGCTCTAATCTCCCCCCTAAACATATGAGAATACATGGAATAATTTTCCATGGTAAGTGAGATATTATTTTTGGGAAATTATTTTCTCTAGTGATATATAGAACTTTTATTTTCCCCCATGCATGGTGATTGACGGATATAGGCCATAGTGTAAATGATGTGAATGAATAACCCATAAGAAAAATGATCAGAATAATCAAGTGAATATTTCTAAATAATGTGTATTAATATATTTTTATTAGTGAACACCCCCTTATGGTTGAATTCTTGTGTAACCCAATGTGCCTTGGCTTAAACTTTCTGAGTGACCTGAGTTTGTTTAGTTGATTGGTTTACCAAAATAACATAATGGTGAAAATAGATATTGGATAAATACATAAATTATTTCCTTATTACTTTGTTTATTTATTTCACTTGATCTCTAGAATACAATATTCTATAGACTAGATATTTTTTAGACACCATTGGTGGTGGCTAATTGAGCTGTAATCACACACTACTCAGGCCACCATGGAACATGGGTACCAAATTAGATGTTCCTTTTTTCAGGTACAGGTTCATAATAGGGACCTTGTGTTTGGTAGTGAATGGGATGATGAGTTGTATCATGGAAGCATATGTATAGTTTGGGTATTGATTCCACGTTCAGATTATTTTAATAGTTTGGGCTTTTTTTAACTCTATTAATGCCTAGAGTTTAGTATATTCTCGAAATTTTTTCATTGCATGTGTACTTGGTTACTTATTGGTTTTTGTTGTATGTTATCCATTTATTGTTCTTATGGGTGATTTTATATTTTTATGTTACTTGTATTGGGGGTTCACTCAGATAAGTGGTTATTATATCCCCATGGTTATCTTTATACATGCTCTTTTAGTTTGTAGCCTCTGGTATACAAGGAGGCATGCCTAAGGTCGTTTCATGATCCGACTCAAGGAAGCAGTTATTGTGGCTTTCCAGTCAGAGATATTACAATGTGGAATTAGGGCATGTTTCTTTTTTTCTTACTATTTGTACATGTTAGATAAGAATATATGGTGTTTTCAAAAAATGGTAATAAGCTCATTCCTAGGATCCTGTAGCCCCACATATGAGGGAAAACCCAAGTTTCTAGGGTTGTGAAATGATGTTATATTTTGTTCTCTTACAGTTTGTTGATATTTAACCCTTTATTGGCATACATGGATGTTATTTTGTTGATTTATGTGGTTTTATATCTTATATTGATGCTGAAAGATAGGTTGTATGAGTTCCTATATCATGCTCGGCACATAGGATAGATAGGTCATTCGTATATTGCATGTGATTGACTTATTAACGACATGATGAAAAACCAAATGGGTAAAAAATTGAAATTTATTAAATCAATGTGTAATGAAAATTGTTTTAAAAGGGTTATGAAAAACATAAATCATTGGGTTTGGAAAATTGGAAAGGTTTTGAAATGTGATTTTGAATAAAAATTTATTTCTGAAATTATGTTCTAACAAAACTATTTTAAGAAATTGCAAATTCATGGGTTTTGCAAATAAAATATTTTGAAATGTGAAATAGTGGGTTTAAATGGAAAGGTTATTTAAGTTCAAAATGATTAAAGTATGGAACATAGTTATATCAGTGGTGGGTATCCTTGTGTGGGTTGTTGAATATGTGAATGAGTGGTTTGGGTAGTGAAAGTGCCGTAATTTTGAGACACCAAGTTGGGATGCATCGGTTAATGAATATTTTATTATTATATTCTTGGTTAGGTTGTGACCTAGAAGTTGTGACATGGAGTCTATTAATGTTAATGTGGTGACTGTTGAGGATTGAGACCTTTTGAGTTGTATTTTGGAACCTAGAGTAGTTTTTTAGTTTATGGTGCTAATTTACGTGTGCGAGTATCTTTGGTCTGGGACCTAGAGTAAATGGATTTGTGGTTCATTAGAAGTAGTTTGTTTGAAATAGGGGTTGGATGAACGCCATGAAAAACTATTATTATAGGTTTGGTGTGAATGATTTAGAGAGAGCAAGTTGCATTTTCTCAGTGTGGTCATAATTTTGGGAGTTAGCATTGCATGAATTTCGAGGATGACCAATGAGATAAGTCAGTCGTAGCGTTAGGGTTTCTAGGTGCATGTTTCATAGGCATATGTTTTTAACCTATAAGTTTAACGAATAGAACATTTCTTGTAATGGATTAACCAATATTGTTAAGTTAAAATGTTAATGGTTGTGGGTGATGTGGCTTGAGTCGTGGCTATTAGTTGAAAATATTGGGAAAATAAAGGGTATCCTTAAAGGGGCCAACCTAGTGTTTCAGGTAACTTAGAATGTGAATCATATGTGGTTTCTTTAAAGGTGAAATCAATGATTGGTGGGTTGCCATCAGGTTTTGGTAAAATTGCATTGTTATGCCTAGGAATTTCCTTAGGTGGGTTCTAAATTTTGGTTGTGAGGGTGGTCACATGGTTGGGTTATCTGTAGGAGGGTTTTGTTTTTTGGTAGAGATATTAAGAAATTCATGGGTTCGATAAAGCCAGTGGATCATATTGAATGCAAAGTTGTGTGAGCAGATCTTTGGACCAAGCCTGAGTGATGTAAGAATCATTTAAGATAGTTTCAGGTTTGGTTCATGGTCGCAGGATAGTGCATGACCTCGATGGACAAAATGAGTACTAGATTATGGACATGTGATAGATATACACAATTACATTGATATTTGTGACCAGGTGGGTTGGATGTAAGTTCACATTATTTTTATGGAATCAATTTGTATCGGTCGTTGTAGTGTGAGAAACTGGTAGGTATTGGGCTGGTGTAATTGATTATTTTGTTTCCCTTGTGATTATTGGGACCGAGGAATAATAACTGAAGTGTGGTGATGATAATGGTGACAAAAAGGGATGATAGATCACAACTGTTTAGCAGAAGGTCGTGATGTGGTAGTGAGTTGGTTGGAAATTCTAATCGAGTTGTGGTGTTTTAGTTTTGATATGACATTGGCGGGTAGGGAAGCCTAAGATGTTTGTCATATTAAGTTTTCCTCTTGGTAATAGGTGAAAATAGTGGTGGTTAGTTTGTGATGGTGTTCATCAATGACAACTTATTATACATTTATCTATGGAGGATCCTGGCCAATACGTTGAAATCATGTCAGGTATGCTATGATAGCTCTGGATTTACTCTTAGATACAAAAATGTGCTTTCGTATGGGAATTGATCCTATTTTAGGATGCTTTCAAGGAATAATAAGTCTGCGAGAGCCGTATGGTGGGGGAGTACACCATAAACCAGTTATGGGAGAATCCCTCTGTATGTATTGGATGTCCGCAAAATCCATGGGTGTCATTATAAGAATCCATTAAAGAGTATTGGGTGATGTTTTTTTGGTATTACAATGGGAGATGGATGGATATATCAAGGTTTTATGGTTTAGCTTGAAAATGAGTGTGATCCAAGGAGGTAAAAATTGACCGTAGAAGGTGGTGAAAATGATACTTTTGAGGTGTGGAGTGTTATGTTATGTCATGGATGTGTGGAGAAAGAAATGAAGTTGATGCGGTGGTAGGGGATTCCAATGGGAAACCTATGAAGTTCATGTTCAGGTTCCCCAGGGGAAACTGGGTTGACCATGGATGTGACTGTTGATTGAGCTAAGTGATTGATTCAGGCTCAAAAAAGTTATAAGTTTAATTAGTGTGGTTATGTTGGAGGTGTGTTGAGGGGTGAAGTATTTCATGAAAACAATTTGAAGAGTATCTAATGTCGTGTTGGAGGAATTTTATGGGATGTTTGTGATGACTTAGATAAGTTTGTTCAGAATATGGGGGAATTCCATTAGTGAAAGAGGGAATCTTGGATAGCGAAAATGGTGATGTACATACCATGGAACTTGGGAATCAATGAGCTGATTCGATCAAGGATGACCCAGATCATTTGAGAAAAGGGGAACACATAATGTGTGATGTAATTCACCTACAGTTAATGTTGATATTTTAAGTGTGCCCCAGTAATGGATATGAGTTTATAGAAAGAACCAATATATATCTAGTTGATATATGGATTATGAAGGTGTGCCCAAATGTAGGAAGATTTGACATAATAGATAGATTCCAATGTTTGATCGTGTTATTATGGATGTTTGGGTGTGGTGAGATGGGAAACACATCAGGAAAGATGTTAATGTTGACTTGAGGTTGTGTTGGTCTTTTTTCAATGATAGAGGTGTCGAAAAAAGATGATGGTGGTGGATATATAATGTGTATGGTAGGGAGAAACATAGTGGAAAAATTATTAGTTAGTGTTGTTAGCGGTAGTATTGGATGAGTAGGCTCCGATTACAGTTTCCTTGGAGTTATTGGTTCTTGCCATTATCTTTGCCTTGATTTTTAAGTAGTGGAATATTTGAGATAAAGGCAATTATTTGTTTGTGACTTTGAGATGATTGAAAATATATTGCAATTGATTTTCCTCGAAGCATAGATCTGTTCAGGTAGGGAGATGTGGTTGGAATTTGGATTTTTCTTCAGGTGATGTCGGAATTGGGTTGCCAATAAATCTTTGAGAGATTTGGGTGAGATGGAACCAGGTGTTTCAGGCCATGATTTGGAGAGAAGATCAAACAGAGGGTGTTTTGTTTGGCTCTCCCAAAGTAGTGTTGTTCTTGTTGGTATCCACTTGTGTTGTGATCCAAAGGGTTTAACAAGACCTTTCTATTATGTTGATATAGATGATTATGGGTTGATGTGGATGTATCCTCAAGGAGAATCTGATGATGATTGTGGATAATGATAGGGGAAATGTTTTCTAGGAATGAATATTTCCTTGGACCGGGTATAGATACAGCATGATCGAGATTATGGAGAAACATAGAAGATAGAAGTTGATAGGTGGGCCCTCTGGCCAAACCTTTTGTCTTAGAGGATTATATATGCTTGGGAAGTGAGGCTCAGAGATGATCCATTATAAGGTGGGGAGGTTTTATGATCCTAAACTTTTCAAAGGGAACTTCCTTGGTTAAATACTTGTTCAACCCCCCCCCCCCCCCCCCTCCTTCTATAGCTGATGAAGTGGTTCATGGATGCATGATATTTTTTGGGGGATGTCCCAAGGGATTGGGACACAAAAAATTGAAAACATTGGCCAAATAATGCATAGTATCCAGTTGAAACACTGTTAGTGAAAATTGTACACCAAGACTAGGACACTATATGAACATATCCCCTATCAGATAGAGGCTAGAGCATGAGATACGCATGGTTTGAAAAGCTATGTGGGAACACCAAGGAAACCATGTGGCTTGGCCCCTCTTGGACGGAGGGACCCACAGTTATGGTGCGCAATTCGGCTAATCGTGTTGCCACACCACATGGCCCATAAAAAGTGGGAAATTAACATCCCCCTTATCTTATTTCCTTATTCCATTATTTTTAACCCTATTCGACCCCCACCATATTGGGTGATGAACCAACTTCACCCTCTTCCTCCATTTGTGATTCTATATCTATTCATGCATGTTTGAGTGTCGTTTAGTGATCATAAATTCTTGGGGTGAGTCTAACACATATAATTGTTCTATTTTATGTATTAAAGTTTTTAGAATATATCTTATTCTTAAAATTACCCAAAAACCCCACCTTCTTGTAGATTATATGTTGGGGATAAAATTGGTGTTTGAGTTCAAATAATGCGTGGAAGTTAAGAAATATTTCGTCAACAAACATTTGGTAGGTGGTTTTAAATATTTTCCCATAGTCTTGATGTTCTATATGTATATATTGTTATTGAAATGTGATTCATTATTGAATTTATTTTTATTTGGTGGTGGAATGTTATTTGGGCCTTAGGTTAAGGTGTTAAACCCTTCATAGATCATGTGGGGTCTGAAGGTGAGTGAGACAATACACATGGCTACCCATGGGGTAAGAAAAAACCATGTAAATGGTGAATGAAATTTTTAAACAATGAGGTAGGGGAAATGTGAGAGAAAGTGGGTTGTAAACTATCACCAAGAATGTGGTCTTGGTTAAATTTTTTATTGAATTGATTGTATGTAGGATTTTCTGAAATGCCTACGGAGATCTTGAAATGGATTAAATAATTCATTTTGTATTTTGATCTGGTTATGGGTTTTAAATGGAAATGATTATTTTTGAATGTGGGAAATGTTTTAAAAGGATGTGTTGGCCACAAGGTGATTTAGAATGTGAATTTATGTATAGATTTCAGATGGTAATTTTAAATTAGGGCATGATTCCCCTTCATGAGAAATGTTTCCTTATGTGTTTTAAATTATTGAAAATATAAATGAATGCATTGGAGAATATCATAGTTTTCTAAGAGGAATACTGGTCCTAAAAAGAGTGGCATCAAAATGATTTGAACTTAGTATTTGGGAAATGTTAATACATGATGTGGTTTAATGGTCCATTATGATCATAATAAACGAAATAATATGTGGTTTGGTGATATAGAACTCATGACCATTATGTTGGTATGTTTACATGGTTATAAAATGAAAAAAATGATGAATATGCATAGTTGATGACATGGAATAAGGGGTTTCTAGGAATAATGATATTTATGTTAATAGTTTTGGTTTCTATTGGGAAAGGTGAAATGGATTGTAAATGAAACTGATGTTAATTATGCCTAATTGGTAGTATGGCATGAGGGTTGTTTGATATAATATTAGTGGGTTAATGAGAAGTGATTTGGAAATTGTAATATGTTCATGGGTTATGGGTTGAGAATGATTAATGTAATGATGAATTATTAGTCATGAATGTTTTGTTATTATTTTAATATGATTGTGAAATGGTATATGTGGTAAATTCTTAAAGAAGAATGTGAACATTGGTTGGTGGTATGTGGGTATTTAATTGAGGTTCTATGCCCTTGGGTTGGGTTAGACTGAGGCTCCAAACCCCACCCCTAGAATGCACTGGTTTAGGAGTAAGACTAAGACTCTATGACCATAATGGATGAGACTACCTGGACTGATGACCCATGGTAAATGAGATATAACTGTCATGAAATGATTTTACCTTATTAGATAGAGAACCTGGCATATCCCTCTTGCATGGTAATTGATCATCTTAGGACATAGTGTAAATGATCTAAATGACAAAACCACGTGACACATGTTAGGAATAATCAAGTGTGTTTTTCTAACAAATGGGTAAGTTATAATTTTATATTTGTGAACACCCCTTGTGGATAAAACTCTTTGTAACCCGATATGACTTGGCATAAACTCCCTGAGAGACTTGAGATAGTTTTATTGATTGGTTTGAATTAGGGAAAAAATAGAGAAAATTGATATTGGATAAAAAATTAAATTATTTCCATGTTTCCTGGTTTAATTATTAGACTTGTGACCTAGCATAAATAGTTGTATAGGCTGGCCGTTTATTTAGACACCGTTGGTGGTGGCCTACTAATTCCACCATGGTCATTGGGTACCTGAGCATATGCTACTTGTTTCCATGTATATGTTTAGGATAGGGACATAGTGTTTAGTCGTGCATGAGATGATAGGTTGGATCATAGGAGGTTAGGAATGGGTTGGAACTCATATAATGGTTTAGGGTTTTTTTGATATTTTTGTTCTTGGATTATATTTTATTACTTTATGACATGTATTTTATTCACTAGATTTTTTCATCACATGTTTACTTGGTTACTTATTGGTTTTTGCTGTATGTTGTCTATTTATTATTCAGGGTGCTTATTTTATCTGTCGATGTTACTCTTGTTGTGGTTCCACTCTCATAAGTGAGTATAGTTTCTCCTTTTTTATCTTTATACTTTCACTAAAAGTTTACAACCTTTGGTATATGGGGAGGTGGGCCTTTGGTCAGGTGACGACCCTTCTTATGGAACCAGTTATTGTGGCTTTCAGGTTGGGGAAGTTACTTGCGTTTTATATACTTACATAAATTTATTTTATTATTATTATCATGAAAATTATGGGATATTCATATACATATAATGTTATTTATTTTAGAGGGATTATGATTCAAAAGTTACCAAAGTGTAAATGTTTTATGTTATAATATCATTATTTATTGGGATTGTTTGTGATTATGTCTATGAATATGAAATATTATGATTTACCACTAAATAAACTATTGTATTTTCTAATTATCATATTATTTAGGTGGAATAAATTTTTTTCTTCAATTTTTTTCTATTTATGAAATCAATATTCAAACATAATGTTTTTAGGGGAAACCTAAATTTATTTATCTCTTCAATTGTAATCTATTTTTCATCAATGACCATATTTATTGAAAAAACATTTAAAGAATGTCTTATCTATTCTCAAATTATTTTTTAATGGAATTTTTACCAATGTTTTAATTATTTCAATTTTTTAAAGTAATATTCATGTTGTTTTCTAAATATGTCACTTTTTTACTTTTTATTGAAAATGTGAAACGAAAATCTATTTTAATGTGTATAGTATGAATAAAATTTTCAATTTCAGGAAAACTCAATTATTTGAATCTTCCATTAAATATTTTCATTTTTTGTACACGGAAAATGTTTCCTTACTTTTTATTTCAAATTTTTTATATTTTAAAACATTTATTTTAAATGAAAAGTTTATTTTCCTCAAGAATTTTCTAATAATTTTTTTTGGAATTTCCATTCATCAATGAAAAATATCTTTAGTATTTCTTATGTTTTACCCGGGATATGATCAAATTAAACTATCTTTATTATCTATATGGATGGTTTATTTTTATTATTATGATGAAAATATATTTATGAAAGCCATTCCATTTCTATGTGTTATGATATGAAGATTTTTTTATGAACCCATTTTTTTCTATTGGTTATTAAATGATGAAATGTTTGTGAAACAAATTTAAGTTCATGGGATTTGATAAGATGTTTTAATTATGATCTTTTGGAACAATTATTTATGGTTTCAATAATGTGAATGTTGTTATATTGTCACAAAGGATGGTGGTTAGGTTATAACCGTATAAAAGTGAGACATATATCTCCCTCTAATGAATTAGGTAATGTTTCATATATGATGAGATAATTATGGGAAACATGATGTTGTGTTTCATTCCATATGGTAAGTAGGTCAATGTTCTTGATCCACTATGTGAAACAGGACATGATTCTTAGTCCATTATGAAATGGAAAACACGTATCAAATCTTGATCCATTATGATTTGACGGTCTTTGATGTTAAAATTTACATAATAAATACTTTTTGTACTTATAATGATGGAACACTTACATGACATGGACTTATGGTTCTTAATTTATTTGGGATGTTTTTTCACACTTATGGTTTCTGTATTTTGAAATGATAATTTTTTATTCAACGGTGCATTATTATAGTATATGATAAATTGGGTATGAATGTTTTAAGTGATATTTACAATATCTTACCCTTATTACTATAATAAAAATTCACATGATCATAGATTGATATCATCCATGTTTACCTTGACTGAGCATCTAAGCTTCCCCTTTCTTATGTTTCACTTCATAAGATGATGAATAATGGTGTATATAGGGAAAATATATAAAGAGTACTAAATGGTAATATATTTATTGGATATGATGAATATCTTTCAGTAAATAAGAAGATTGCGTAAACAATATCCAAATACACCAAACCAATATAGTCCTCCAGAGTGTATTTGTGAAATGTACTGAATAATCATATATTAAGTTATAATATCTATGTATGAAAATACTCGCTCATTTTTTAACATTTTTTGACTAAGTACTATGATATGAATTTTTCATTGAAGTTGGTTTGTGTACAAACTTGGATTATTCTTTTGTATATAATTTTTCCTTATTGGAATGATAATTTATTTTTGGAATAATATAATGATTTTTAAGATGTATGTTTAATGGGGATTGTAAGAATATTTTTTAGAAGGTTCTTTGAGTTATTGGAATAGTTTCACATTTGTGGTACAAGGGTTTTATGCGGAATATATATAGTTTGGTGATTTGATATGGGGATAAAAGGATTTTTTTCATCAATAATTTTTTTTTAAATTTTTGGATTAAAATGTATTAAGGGGTTTTAAATATTGGGGCATAAAAATTTTCATTTTTTGAGAGGTATCTTACATGGTTGTTATGTTTTTGAGAATTTTTAATTCATTTTTTCGTGTTCATTAGATGTTTAGGACATGAATTATTTGGAATGTACGTAATGTAGAGACCTAGCATTTCTTAATTTCGTACTTTGTTAGATTTTGGTTATTATAGGATAAATGAGTGATTTTTGAAGGGATTGTTTTGATAAAAATATGATAATATATGATCTTTGAGAAACCATGTTTTGGAAATTTTTTTATTACACTATGATTTTAGTCTGTGTCTTGGTTTGAAGGAAGAGAATTAGAGTTGTTATTTGTTACAATAAGGAGAAAAACTACATCATTTTTTTGAAGTTCCATAATGTGATTTGTGAAAATAGTATTGTGTTTTATGGTGTTTTTATAATGTATTTTGGGGAAACTAAAATTCTAAGAGTGACAAAAACGTTTCCTAGTTACATTTAATGATTTTTCATAAATACATGATTCAAAATAGAAATATTTTTCATAAATCATGTTTTGAGGAAGTTTATATAAACCATAGCATGGTAGAATAGACCAAATGATTCCTTATGAAAAATTAATTAAAATTAAAAAGAAATTATTATTATATATTAGGATGGGGAAATAATTTTCCATTAATTTTTTATGATCATATTTTGACTAATTAAACCACACCAGGGTTTGATAAACCACATCATAGTCAATATAGAATTATGTGTATGCGTTTATGGCTTTAAAAAGAACTCAAGTTCTTGATTTTTTCCTTTGTATCTTCACTTTGGTTCTTGAGTTAGATTGTGGGAAATTTGGGGGATATATCTAAATTCACTCAATTTCATTGGAAAAAATTCTTCATAGAAGTTATAAAATCAAATGTTGGATGGATGGTAAGTGGTTCATGATTTATGTTTTGGTTGATATCTTAAAAAATATTTTTTTTGTTTCTATTTGAAATTGGTGTATGGATCGATGAATCATGTGATGTCCCATCCTAGATAGGGTTTTTTGAATTTATAGATTGGATTGAGGAATAATCATTGAATGGAATGATATTTGATGTGGATGGTTATTCCAACTTTTCTTCTATACATTTTTAATGTTTTCTTATAATTTAATTGATTCTATAATGGGTAAATTTTCACACTTATCATAGAAGTAACATAATGATAGTAAAAAGAATGGTAATTTCCGAAAAAAGAAAATTTGAATAACATTGAATAAATATGTGTTGGTTATTTTAGAAAAAATGATGCATCTGATTCATATGACATAGTGATATGAGGAGGATAATAAAATGAAGTTGATTGGGGTAATGTAGGGATAGCATGGTGAGTTTTCTTATGAATTTAATTCATGTGACATACTGTAAAATCAATTTTTTAAATGTTTAATCTGTTAAAGTGGAGATAATCTTAAATTAATTTATTAAAGTAAACATTTGAAAAAATACAATATATCATTATAATTATTTAATTATTTAATTATGGGATATCAATTTATTGTTATTAGAAAATGTTTATTATTTTGACATATGAAATTTTTATCGTATTATTTTTATTTCGTTTGATTAATTTCAATTTGGATAATCGTGAGACTTATGAGAATAATTATGAAATTTTGATCTAACCCGATGTCTTTTGAATTAATTGTAGTCAATTAAAGGGTTTTAAGTGGAAATATTGAATATGTTTTAATTATTGGAATTAATAATATGGATTTTATGTTAGTCTATTATGTAAAACCCTATATTTTATAAGAACATTATGTTTGATAATGTATGTGACAAAAAACACTGAACTTAAACGAACAATGAAGTACTATTATTTGAATATTTATATTATAATATAACTGTTAAACTAGTAGGAATAAATATTTTTCACTAAATTATGAGGTATATAAAAATATCCCACTCAATAGTAACTGTGGTAAAATTTATCACCTCGCTAAAGGGTAAATCAAGTTAATCTATGTTAAAAATTAATGATAAGGCTATAATGTTTAATGCCAATTCTTCTTGGATGAAGGGAATTAGAACCTCGTTACCTTATTATCTAAATTTATTTTCTTAGTGGAAACTTTTCCATGAAAATGACCTATATAATATTTAACATAAATAAAATTACCAAATATCACTCTCATAGTTTTAAATATATCTAATATGTCCAAATGGGAAAAACAAGTTATGAACTAATATAAATTTCTAATTTTATATTAATGAAATTATTTGCATGACTTAAATTTATTTTAAATTTTTATAATATATATAATTATATTGATTTTTTATAAAACACTGATGTAATACTTATTTAATTAGTATAAAAATAACATAAAATATCTAAAAATACTAAATTTAATATAATTTTTTAATTAATAGTGTCACATGAATATTATTTATAAATAAAAAATTATAGTAAAGTTTACGAAATTTATAATATAATTAAAACCTTCAATTCATGTACTTGAAGTCAAATTAAATGAATAGAGTCAAAAATAACATTAATTATTTTTTATAAAAATAATAATTTATAAAATTATTTAAATATCATAAAAATATTTATAGAGGAAATGGTGGATAATATATGGTATAAAATAAACTCCATTGGTCATTTTAAGTCTTTTTTCAATTTTATATCAAATTATAACCATTTAGGACTAAAAAGGGTTTTACAATAGTTAATGTTAAAATAGGTTAACTAAGTGGTTAAAAAATGATAAGGATTAAATAACACTTACAACTTTAAATTTTTTCTTTTTTAAGTTATTTTATCCTCACTAAATTTTATTTTATTAATACCCTTACATTTGGAAAAATTTGGGATAGATATTTACCTGATTATATTTTTATCCATTACGAAATTCCAAATTTGCCACTCACCTGAATTATAAAAGATAATATATTGTTTTTCATCTTCAAACAATATTGAACCTTATATCATTATCTTTTTTAAAAAAACTCTTCCAGAATTCCTTATACATATTATATAGGTGATGTAATTACCAAAATAAAAACCCTAGGGTTATGAAGAGGATATCTAAAGGTGTAGTTTCAATGAGGATGTAACTGCCTTAATAGATAATTTTTTTAAAAAAAATATTTCCCATACTATAAATATATTTTATTTTTCATTAAATAATATATGAAATATAATAAAACAATAAAATTTTACTATTATTGTTAAAAAAACATTTATTCACCCTCATTCCATCCAATGAGAATTGAAATTATCGCTTGTGCATACGTAGAGATTACTGTCTCCATGTAGATACATTTAATTTCTCACCACAGTTTTTATGGATGGGAATTTTTATGGGATTAATATATTTATATATTTTATAATTATAACATAATTATACATATTTAATGATAGTATCAAATCTACTTTTTTATCTTCTTAACCATTGAAAATTGACAATGTCGCTCATATGTACGCATAGACTACCACGTCTTTGAAGTGATTTTTCCCATTCCATTAACATTTTATGTTGATTATAATAAAAATGCATTAAATGAATATATTTTATATATATTATTATATAATTATTATTTAGAGTGATTAAATTTTTACTTTTCTTTCGTTTCATCCATTGAAAATTGAAAACAACGTTTATACGTACATACTTTCTACCATCTCAATGAGTGTGGTATTTAATTTTTTTATCTCTACTTTTATGGATGAATATATATATTTATATTGTGAATATAAATTATATTTATATTATTATTATAATTATGTATATTATTTTACCATTATCAATGTACAAGGACCAAAAATACCAAACCAAAACATACATGAAAATCAAAGCACATATCACCAGGAACAATGATTCACATAAAGAATTGTTAATAAATAGGTCCTAAAAAGATATAAATAAATAACATATTAAATAAAATATATTATTATAATTATTTAGTGTACTTATAATATATCAATATTTATTATTCATGAGGTTTCAATGCTTATTAAGGATGTCATATTTGAGGTAAGGGATTTTCATCCTAGTTTCATCTCAAAAAAAATCATGTTATATTCACCACTTATTTCTTATATGTTGTGTATATACTTCACATGAATTTATTTTATGAATCTAATTACTAAAATTATGGTGACTTACATATCTATATAAGTTTTCTTCATTCAAGTGTATTATGATTAAAAAGTTACCAAAGAGGTAAGAGTTTGATGTTACAATTTCATTGTTTATCTATAATGGCCCGGACCTCTCCGGTCCATTACTTTGTAAAAAATTTGATGTGGTCAAACACGACATGTGTTATGATAATAATGTTTTATAATAATAATTGATAATTGTGGCGTGAAAATATTTGGTGTTAATTAGATTAAATGGTTTTAATTTAATCATTGTGAAATAAAAGAAATAAAATTGAATGTACTTAATTCAATGAGAGGAGGTTCATGGTTTCTTTTTTATTTATTTAAATTTTAATAAATAATAAATTATGTGTGTAATGACAAGCTTCTCGGTGTTGATGCAATGGTGTTCAGACATGATCAACGTGGCGAACATCAATAATAATAATTAATAATAATAATTAATAATAATAATAATAATAATTGTTGACGAGTTAATAAATTTTAATTAGGGACTTGTTATTATTATTATACTAAATAATTATAATAATATTGTTGGCTTAAATTTTGAAAGATCCATTAATAAAGATTTAATTTGATTTAAATTTTGAATTCGATGCAATGAGATTTGAGATATGAGAATAGATGAGAGATGTTATTATTTATGATAATTGTGTTAAAAAATAATAATGATAATGGTGACACAAATATGTGTGTGATTGGTAAATGAAATTAAATGGTATTAAATTAGATCATTAATGATGGGTGTTATTTTTATTAATTTTATTAATAATAAATTTGAAGTGATAAAGAAGTTGGGGAGTGCTGGTCATGGAATGAGGAAGGGGTGGCGCCACTTTGTTTGGAGCATGAGGGAATTCTGGAAGAGATTGGAGAGAGAATATGAGATATAAAAAGTTGAGAAATAATAAAAGAAATAAAAAAATGAAATCAATCAAGGGGGTGGGGCGGCGTTGACATGGAGTCAAATGAGAGGTGTTTTTTTGGGTGGTGCGTGGGTTTGGATATGAGGTTTTAAGTAATTAAATTAAATTAAAAATAATAATAACATTATAATGGTATTATTATTTTCGTAGGGTAAACCGTGTTTCGTCCGTAACTTCTTCGTGCGGCCCCAGTTTTACAAACCGTCAGTGGTAGTTCAACCCTGAATTCAAGACGGAAATTTTGAGACAAATATTGGATGTCTTTTTTGGGTTTTCGGATTGGGTCCCAGAAATGCTCATGAATTAATAGATTTAATATTATTATTAAATCTTCGACCCGCCATAACTCTTGTGTGGAACGTCCGATTGACTTCTCGTCAGTGGTGATGTGATCCTATCATTAATATGGTCGATTCAAGTCTACTTTTGGATATTAAATTATGGTTTAGGTATCGCGTCCATGGGACACCCAATAATAGTAATATCATTATTATTATGGGGTCTTATATCCAACGTATCTCCCTCATATGGTATCAGATTGGGGAACTGTCTGTGACGTTGCAACCCTGATATTATGACGGTCATTTTAAGACCAATGATGAATACCTTTTTATGACTCATGCCTCAGGACAATAATACACCTATTATTAATTGAAGCTATTATTATCATTAAACGCATGGAACCTGTGTGACGTGTCGTGTGTTGAACTGTCAAACAACGTGTCATCTGTATGGTCATGTCGTGGATTCATTAATACATGATGAATATCATTTTACCTTTTTGTTTCCTATATAAGAGATGGTCAGGTGTTATTTTCGGACCCTTCATCTCCACACAACGACACTCCTAGATGACTGATAAGTCATCCTCCTAACTTCTTCATCTAGACTCTGATCGTCGATCCGTCAGTGACTGCGGGATCATGTCAGTGAGGAGAACAACGTACACCCTTTTCTATTCCCTATTCTTCAACTTCCTCTTCTCAGTTTCCTACAGAGGAGATTGCTGATATTTGATGGGAACGACGCTCTTCGACGAACGACATCTTAATGGTACATTTTACCCCATTCTTATTCCCTTCTAGATCTCCTCTTTTTGTTCCTCCTTGCCATGATATTACAAGTGGCACCTTAAAACTTACTAGAGTATCTCTTGGTTGTTAGTGCAGTTGTGCCGCAGTGTCCACGGGAGGACGTAGTCGTCGGGAGGAGTGATCGAAATCCTCGTGGTGGTTGTTCTCATAGAATGACATCAAAACCTGTTCAGGTAGGGATCTTACCTTTGTCTCTCTAACTTGTGCATCATGCGGGGTGAGTGTCCTTTTATTTATGTGAAACACATTTTAACCGGTTTAATAAAGATAATAACTGTCTTATATAACTGGGATGGGAAGTTTGTGAATGTAGTTACATTTTTTTTATCCTGTGATATTATGTTGTGAATTGAATGAGATTCTGCCTACTGAAAATCATGGTCTTTGGGGGCCTTTGCTTAAACAATTAAATGTTACCCTCTCTTTCTGGATTTTCTTATGGATGGAAATTTTATTGAATGTAAAAATTGGTTAATCACGTAATGTTGGCTGATTAAATACCTAGAACCCTTGCGTGATCACCCCGGTTGAACAAACTAAAATAATAAACATGTGGGTGCTGGTTAGGGTTTATTAATGTGAAGGGGGTGTTTTTTGGGTTATTGTGGATCGGGTGAGAAGCGGGGCTGCGGTTGGCTTGGTTGTGGGTTGGTGTGAATGATATGTTGGTGATGGGCAGCTCGGATGCGATAAATGGTATCAAAGGGATGATGATGTTTGGGTTTCGGTGTGATTGTGGTTATGGTGGTTGGCAGTGGGGCTGAAGGGATGGGTTTGAATGTGAACGAACCATGGGTTGTAAATAATAAATAAAAGTAGAAGATTTAATGAATGGTTGGGCATGGTAATTGAATAGGATTAATAATCAATGGGGTTGGTTGGTTAATAAGAAGGGACTTGTTTGTGTTACTCGTGTTTTCCTAACATGATTTGTGGATAGCAGGGATATGTTTTATGAACTCCTGATCCAGTTTGGTTGTTGATAGATTATCTGTAGTTAAGAAACTGATAACTAAAGGTGTTGAAACATGAAAACATTAAATGGGGTTTTGGGAATGATTGTTGTGTGCATACTCTCGAAGTAGTAGTGCTAAGGCATGTGCTCAAATCTTTGTATAGAAGCCTTAGGTGGACTGAGTGGTTGTTATACATAAATAAATCTATACATTTTATGTTTATTTATGCACCCCACCCATGTTGAGCACTACGTGCTGAACACCAATGGGTTGGGGGTGAGATTCTCAAACTTCCAAAGGATGGCTGGTTACTGTTCTTCCTTGTGCTCCCTCTTCCAGGTTCTATAGCTGAAGTTCCTTTGGGTTGGTTACGACAGATGTTTCCTAGGAATCTTTAAGATGAGGTGTGATATGTTCTTAGGTGTCTTCGAGATGAGATGTGGTTGTGGCCAAGGATTGTGTGCCGGCAGGATGTGAATTAAGATGGACGATGATTGTGTGTTAGCGGGAAACTATGAGCTTCATATGCCCAAGTTGCAGCACTAGCATAGGAATAGGGGGAAGCATCAGAGCGTTAGGAATAAGGGCTTGAGAAATATCTAGTGGGAAGGTGGTGTGGGGTACCCATACATTTATAACATTACTACTATACTCTATTGACTTGTGTTACTTGGTGAGTGTGACTGGTGAGGTTGGGTGGATAGATTCCTTTCTAGGCTTTGGGTATTCTGTTTTCTCACGGGGCATTAGGATGTCTCCACACTTGTGCACGTGAGCTATAGGTTTCCCTATTGAGTATACTTGTATGCTCACCCTACGTTTGCTTTCAGGTTTTCAGGAGGACTACATGGACTGTGCGAAACCTTACTAGTCAGGCAGGGGGAGTTGCTGTTATTTTCTGTTGTTGTTTTCCTTTACTTTTTGTTACAGTACTTTGGAGCCTTTCTGTACTTGTACTTTTGTTTCACTATTCTATAAAGCATGCATATGGGATTGGTTTTGAGCTATTTCTATACTTGTTCCTTTTCGTCTTGTTGGTGTTTGACTCATCCTATTTCCCAATCATAAATTAAAAAAAAGGATAATGCCTCCCATATATGTGAAAAACTCATACCCTTGGTGTTAGTCGCCACTGCGAGGCCTACTGGAGGTGAGACTCAGAGGTCATTATCTCCCTTCCACCACCGCCAGCTCAGGAGGGGCATCCTTTGTGGGAGGGGTCATGACAGAATGGTATCAGAGCTGATGGTTGAGAGATTGGATGGAGTCTGGAGTTAGGAATAGTGAGGATTGCATGGGATGGTAGGGCAACAATGTTAGGTGATCTTGGTGCATGACATAGGACAGGGAAGACCGACTAGGACATGGGATTTTAGGGCCCCCCGGGATCCTATGCAAGAACTCTGAGCTTACCGAATGACCAAGTAAGACTACATTGATTGCAGGGTAGACACCCTGGGAAAGATACATGCATCATCATGATTTGTGTTTTACATGATTTGGGTGTTCTGGGAAAGAAATCAAAATAAAATGATAAAATGAAACCTTGGGAAAATTTCTTTGCTACTTAGGCTTAGGCGTTCTTTGATTACCGTATATCTATTGCACCTGGACGTCAACAGAGAGGCAGAGGAGTGGGACGCGGACAGCTGCACGCAACAGAAGCAGAAACCCTAACAAGGCAAAATATCGAGAGAGATGTTTTCGGTTTTACTTTAATGCTCTCATTTATGTTTTATTTTTAAATTTAGGAGTATCACACTCCTTTGTTGAAACTCATTCTCGCCCATGTTTTGTGCCAGGACCTTGTTTTTCATGAGTCTATAATGCTAAGTTGTTTCCATATTTTCTTTAAATGTGAGTGAAGAGTTTTAACATGTGGGGAGAGGAGGACCTGATCCCTAATCAAGACACATTAATGTGGATGCGATTAAACCCGTGCAGGCGAGTCAGTGCCGCCTAAAGCAGATAATATCTTGATATGGGAGAAGGAATTCCTAACTCATATAATTATGGTTGTTTCTTGTTTCCTGTTACGACAAGATCTTTGAGAGGTATCTTGCAGGGTGGTTTTTCGGATCCATTTATTCTTCTGGTTTGGTTTTTAATTCTTGAGGATGAGAATGTTTTGACAGGTATCTGATGTAGTGGTCTGGACCTCTCTGGTCCATTACGTTGTAAAAAATTGATGTGGTCAAACACAACCTGTGTTATGATAATAATTTTTGATAATAATAATTGATAATGGTGGAGTGAAAATATTTGGTGTTAATTAGATTAAATGGTTTTAATTTAATCATTGTGAAATAATAGAAATAAAATTGAATGTACCTAATTCAATGAGGGGAGGTGCATGGTTTCTTTTTAATTTATTTAAAAATTAAAAAATAATAAATTATATGTTTAATAGGAGGCTGCTCGGCGTTGACGCAATGGTGGTCGGACAAGATCAATGCAGCGAACGTCAATAATAATAATAATTAATAATAATAATTGGTGACGAGTTAATAAATTTTAATTGGGGATCTATTATTATTATTATACTAAATAATTATAATAATAATGATGGCTTAAATTTGAAAGATCCATTAATAAATATTTAATGAGATTAAAATTTTGAATTCGATGCAATGAGATTTGAGATATGAGAATAGATGAGAGATGTTATTATTTATTATAATTGTGTTAAAAAAATAAAAATGATAATGGTGACACAAATATGTGTGTGATTGGTAAATGAAATTAAATGGGATTAAATTAGATCATTAATGATGGGTGTTAATATTATTAATTTTATTAATAATAAAGTTGAAGGGAGAATGAAGGTGGGGCGTGTAGGGCATGTAATGAGGAAGGGGAGGCGCCACTTTGATTGAAGCATGAGGGAATTGTGGAACAGATTGGAGAGAGAATATGAGATATCAAAAGTTGAGAAATAATAAAAGAAATAAAAAAAGGATATCAATCAAGGGGGTGGGGCGTGGTTGACATGGAGTCAAAGGAGATGCATTTTTTTGGGTGGTGCATGGGTTTGGATATGAGGTTTTATGTAATTAAATTAAATTAAAAATAATAATAATATAATAATGTTATTCTTATTTTCGTTGGGTAAACCATGTTTCATATGTAACTTCTTCGTGCGACCTCGGTTTTACGAACCATCAGCGGCATTGTGACCTTGACTTCGAGACTGAAATTATGAGTCCAATATTGGATTTCTTTTTTGGGTTTTCGGATTGGGTACCCGAAACGCTCATGAATTAATAGATTTAATATTATTATTAAATCTTCGGCCAGCCATACCTCCCGTGTGCGACGTCCGATTGACTTCTCATCAGTGGTGATGTGATCCTCTCATTAATACGATCGATTAAAGTATAATTTTGAATATTAAATTATGGTTCGTGGCTCGGGTCCATGAGACACCCAATAAAAATAATATCATTATTATTACGGGATCTTGTATCCAACATATTTCCCTCATATGGTATCGGATTGGCGAACCATCTGTGACGTTGCAACCCTGAAATTATGACGGTCATTTTAAGACCAATGATGAATAAATTTTTATGACTCATGTATTGGGTCAATAAAACACCTATTATTAATTGAAGTTATTATTACCATTAAACGCATGGAAACTGTGTGACGTGTCGTGTGTTGACCTGTCAAACAATGTATCATTTGTACAGTCACGTCGTGTATTCATTAATACACGCTGAGTACCATTTTACCTTTTTGATTCCTATATAAGAGAGGGTCATGTGTTATTTGCGGACCCTTATTCTCCACACGACGACACTCCTGGACGACTGATAAGTCATCCTCCTAACTTCTTCACCCAGACTCTGATCGTCGATCCATTAGTAACGGCGGGATCACGTCAGCGAGGATAACATCTTACACCCTGTTCTGTTCCCTCTTCTTCAAATTCCTCTTCGCAGTTTCCTACCGAGGAGATTGCTGATATTTGACGAGAACGATGCTCTTTGACGAACATCATCTTAATGGTACGTTCTACCCCATTCTAATTCCTTTCTCGATCTCTTCTTTCTATTCCTCCTTTCCATGCTATGACAAGTGACACCTTAACCCTTAATGGAGTCTCTCTAGGTTGTTAGTGCGGTTGTGCCACATCATCCACTGGAGGACACAATCGTCGGGTGGAGTGATCGAAATCCTTATGGTGGTTGTTCTCACAGAAGGACATCAAAACCTGTTTAGGTAGGGATCTTACCTTCGTCTCTCTAACTTGTGCATCATGTGGGGTGGGAGTCCTCTTTTTTACGTGAAACACATTTGAACCTGTTTAATAAAGATAATAATAGGCTTATATAACGGGGATGGGAAGTTTGTGAATACAGTTATATTTTTTTTATATCCTGTGATATTATGTTGTGAATTGAATGAGCTTCTGCCTACTGAAAATCATGGTCGTTGGGGGCCTTTGTTTACGTAATTAAATGTTTCCCTCTCATTCTGTATTTTCTTTTGGATGAAAATTTTATTGAATGTTGAAATTTGTTAATAATGTAAATTTGGATGATTAAATACCTAGAACCCTTGTGTGATCACCCTTGTTGAAAAAACTGAAATAATAAACATGTGGGTGTTGGTTAGGGTTTATTTATGTGAAGGGGGGTGTTTTGTGGGTTGTTGTGGATCAGGTGAGAAGCGGGGCTGCTGTTGGCTTGGTTGTGGGATGGTGTGAATGTTATGTTGGTGATGGGAAGCAGGGATGTGATAAATGGTATCAAAGGGATGATGATGTATGGGTTTTTGTGTGATTATGGTTATGTTGGCTGGTAGCGGGGCTACAGGGATGGGTTTGAATGTGAACGAACTATGGGTTGTGAATAATAAATAAAAGTAGAAGAGTTAATGAATGTTGGGGAATGGTAATGGAACGGGAATAACAATCAATCGGGTTGGTTGGTTAATAAGAAGGGACTTGTTTGTGTTGCTTGTATTTTCCTAACATGATTTGTGGATGGTAGGGATATGTTTTATGAACTCTTGATCCAGTTTTGTTGTTGATAGTTGCCCGGTAGTTAATAAAATGATAACTAAATCTATTGAAACATGAAAACATTAAATGAGGTTTTCGGATGGATTGTTGTGTTCATACTCTCGAAGTAGCAGTGCCAAGTCACATACTTAGATCTTTGTAAATAAGCCTTAGGATGGACTGAGTGGCTGTTAAACTTATATAAATCTGTATGTTTTATGTTTCTTTACGCACCCCACCCGTGTTGAGCACTACGTGCCGAACAACCATGGGACGGGGGTGATATTCTCAAACATCCAAAGGATGGATGGTTACTGTTCTTCCTTGTGCCCCCTCTTCCAGGTTCTATAGCCCAAGTTCTTTCGGGCAGGTTACAATAGATGTTTCCCAAGAATCATCGGGATGAGGTGTGATATGTTCCCAGGTGTCTTCAAGATGAGATGTGGTTATGGCTAAGGATTGTGTGCCGGTGGGATGTGATTTGAGATGACCAAGGATTGTGTGCCGGTGGGTTACTATGAGCTTCGTATGGCCAAGTTGCAGAACTAGCTCAGGAAGAGGGGAAGCATCAGAGCATTAGGCGTGAGGGCTTCAGCAGCATCTAGTGGGAAGGTGGTGCGGGGTACCCATACTTTTATAACATTACTACTATACTAGTATGCTCACCCTACATTTTCTTTTAGGTTTTCAGGAGGACTACAGGGACTGTACGGGACCTTACTAGTCAGGCAGGGGGAGTTGCTATTGTTTCTATTGTTGTTTTCCTTTACTTTTTGGTACTGTACTTTGGAGCTTTTCTGTACTTGTACTTTTGTTTTACTATTCTATAAAGCATGTATATGGGATTGGTTTTAGGATATTTCTGTACTTGTTTCTTTTCTTCTTCTTGGTGTTTGAATCATCCTATTTCCCAATATTAAATTAATAAAAAGGGTAATGCCTCCCATATATGTGAAAAAATCATACCCTTGGTGCTAGTCGCCACTCCGAGGCCTACTGGAGGCGGGACTCGGGGGTCATTATCTCCCTTCCACCATTTCCAGCTTAGGAGGGGAATCTTTGGTGGGAGGGGGTCATGAAATTATCAAGATTGATTAGCATTAAGTCTCTGATTCTGATAAACTATTATCTACCACTAATTTAACTCATTTATTTCATTATAATTTGGTTATTTATTTTAAATAAATGTTTTAAATTCATTTTTTTACATTAAGTACTCTAGGGACCAATTTGTTCAATGAAATTTGAAATTATTTATCTATTCAGTCGAATTTTTTCCTCCCATATCAATGTTTTATAAAAATTGTGTATGGATGGTTTTTTAATTATACAATATATTTTTTTAAATTTTTCTTTTCAATATTTGAATTTTTAATTTTTTAAAAGGAATCTTCCTGTCAATTTAATAATGTGTTGCCTTTTGACTTTTTACAAATGTTTGAATGGAATGTTTTTAACTTATATCGCACAAAAAAATTACCTCGTTCATTACCACTCAGGTATTTTATTATTACATTATAAATTAAAATGGGTTTTAAAAAAAATTATTTCCATAATATTTTTGAAATAAATGTATTTTAAAGAAGTGATTTCCAAGTGGAAAAGATACATTCCTCAATACCATTTTAATGATATTGTAATGGTATTTATGTTCATCAGTGACAGAAAACCTTAACATCACATAATATGTTCTAAGGATATAATCCAAGGATAACATACTAATTATTTCTATGGATGTTTTATATTTATAATGATAATATGTTTAAGAACCCTGTTTCTTTTCAACATGATATACGATGATGAAATGATGGAATGTTTATGAAACTCATTTATCTTGCTAGGTTCTGATATGATGAATGTTTTATGATCTTATGGCACACATATTTATTATTTTCATTATATGATGGGGTAGAACTATATCAATATATAAAGAATTGGGTAAATCTGGATTAGTCATGTGGTAAAAATGATATACATGAACTTGATTTCATGTTCAAAATTTCATGCATGGACCTAGTTATCATATCCATAACATGAATTATTGACCCATATTTCATGTCTATAAGGTTATCTATAGACCTGGTTTTCATATCCATAAGATTAATAATGGACCTGGATTTAATGTCCACAAGATTATGCATGGATATGGTTTTTATATCTATAATATTAATCTTGGACCTTTTTTCATGTAAATAATATAATGAATTAAAACTGCTATCTTTTTAATAAGAGTATGCATGTACTTATATGTCATGTCCATAGGATTATGAATAGTCCTAGTTCCATTTCAATAAGTTTATGAGAGGTCCTGATTTCATGTCCTTAACATGATGATTGAACCTGTTTCTATTTAAACATGTTCAAGAAGTTATAAAAATATGTATATTCCACAAACTAATGTCTTATGAAAATTATATTCTATCATGTATCGTGTTATATGATTCTTTTATGATTCATGTTTTAAGAATCTAAATGATTTATTCTATAAATCAAGGTTACGATCTAAGATATGAAGGGTATGAATTTCAAATGTTATGTTCATGTTTGCATACCCTTATTCTCATGTTATACTCATGTGATCATTAATTTATCACTTTTTTACCCTTACTGAACATATTATCTCACCCTTTATTATGTTTCCTTTTCCTCAAGATATGAAGAAATATTTTAGGGTCAAAATTTATTAGAAGGTTACTATTTAAGAAGAACCTAATGGGATAATCATGTGAACTAATTGTTTATCTGTCCAAGATTACAAAGAAAATAGACCAATATGATTCTGGAATTGATATTTATATTATGTATTGAAATATATTTGAATGAAAATTTTGCGTCATTATAGATTACATTAAATAATAAAATTTATAGGTATATTTTCACTACATATATTTTATAAAATTAATCGATCAGAGAAAACAAGTTTTTTATTGGCCCCTTCCAAATTCAATGGAGATGGTAGATACCATAAAAAACGTAGTTTTTAAATTTATTATTGGTAGAACTTTATTAAAAATATTTGAGTGACACATTAATTAGTTGGAGGTTTATCTTCAATGGATTTTGTAGGGTTTCTTGACATACACCATTTCAAAATTCAAATATTCATAGATAATGAATCTGTAAAAGATTCATCTCATCTATCTTATGTTTTTTATAATAGGCGGGTCTTGACTTTCAATTTTACCACTCGTTTTCATAGGGTTAATATTTTAAATATTGAATTACTATGGTTATTTATATCATATATTCTCTTGATATTTAAAAATACTTATATTCTAAAAAATATTTAGGATTATATTTATAAATTGTTTCATGTAGATGATAAAATTTATGTCTTACCTAAGCTACTAAGATATATTTTTTCTCCTTTTTCTTCTAAAAGTAAATAATGAAGCACATTGTATAAATGGACATGATAAATTCAAAATGGAAAGATCTTATATTATTCCTCAAATATGGGACTAGAAGGGGAAATAGGTTATTGATGCTTCTTGAGATAGGGAATAAATGGTTTGGGTCTGTATTATATCATAGAAACTATATATTTCATATCCATATATCTTTCCCTCCACATACAATCTTATATAGGGGAATTATAGAAAATAAAAGGATCACACAAACGATATTTCATATCCTCCCTAGGTAAGGTGAGATAATATTGTATACTTTACTAATGAAAATATTTAATTGAAACCCCTATAAGATGGAATATCATTGGAGATGCACTTTATCCTCTTGTTATGAAAATTTAGTATCCATTCATAGATTCTAATAGTGAAGTTAAACCCTTAAAATATAATAACAATATGAAACCATTGGTGGAGGGAGTTGTAAAACATGATGAATCAATTTTTTTTGTTATTTATGGTGTTAAGGTTTATTGTGAAAGGAATTACAATATAAAATTTTTTAATCAAGATATAGATAAAACTATTTATATATAATGTAGTTTATTTTTTTAATTAAAATATAACTCAACATGATTTATATCCATTGTTCATTTTTACTAGTTTTGTTATACATTAATATCTTTAATATCTTAGATTTGTCATAAGATCTTCCTTAATTTGAGGGTTTACACTTGAAATCCTTGATGGAAAGAAGTCCAGTGAAGAAAGATGACAAACACAATATAGTACGTAGGATTTGTACTCATTCAACCAAATGTAATTGAAAACCCAAAATGATTTTATCCCTATATTATGATGGATACATGATGGAAAAACATATATGAATCCCAATATTCTAAATTTGATTATGATCTATAATATTAAGGGGATTGGGTATCCTTTTAAATGGGAGTATGTAAAATTACAAGATAACATAAGGAAGTTGATTTTGTTGGGATTATAAAACACATACACAATTATGAGGAAATTATTAAAATTTAAATGATGAGTCTAGTTTCAAAATACATACATGATGATACAAATATTTAACAATTGTTTTTTTGTATTGAAATAAAAATGTGGAAATAACATTGTCTAATAATAATATTAACTATATGACCTTACTAATTTACTTTGACAATAATGTTACTTTCACCACATTTGTCTATGAGGAATGTGATGTTGGATAATAATATCATTATTCAACTAGGGGTCCTATCCTTGAATCACTTTAGGATATTTTTATTATTTATTATCTTTACCTGAGAAAAAAGTGTATTTTTTCTGTTGAAATTCCATAGAAAATTTCAAAAACATATTTTTTGATGATCACATTTTCATCATAGTATTTGTTTGTGATCCATTTAAATAATGTAATAATAAACAAGTTAGTATGAGAAAATGGGATATATTAGGTAATTTGTTTTTAAAATTTGAAAGATGTTATTATGTTTTCATAACTATTAGTAGATATCCAACCACATCACATTTTAGATCATTCAACATTATAACTTTACTTTAATGTTAATAATAATTTATGGTCAAAGATTTACATCACTAAACAATTTATTAAGGAGAGTTACTTATTTTATTAATTGAATATATCATTTTAGGCCTGTTATTTAAAGATCAACTAGATATTCTATCATTAAATATAAAATAAATTATGATATCCTAGAAGGAGTGAAAAAACATGGATTTATTCTTCTCCAGACATTAAGGATATTGAAAAGGAGATCCAAGAGTTTCAAGTGCATTTCTTCATCAAATAGAATATTAAAAAATCACTTCTACGTCCTAAGTCAAATGACTTATAATATTGTCTATTTGAAAAAGATATTTATGTTCATAAAAATTTGAGGGAATATGGATCACAGATTGTGACAACAATATTACTTATTTTCAACAATGTATCATGAAAAGGGGAGGTATAATAGTCTTAATATCTAACATGAGAATATGATATTTCTTTAGGTATATGAACATTTTGGGTCTTCATGTCCTAATGTACTTCTCTAAACAATTTCATGGGGAGTATTCTATTACTAGACAACAAAATGATAATGTCAAGAAGAAATTGTTTGATATAATTATAACACTATTTAATTATTTTCATATTGAAAGAATGTTCATGAACCGCATTGAAAAATAAATCCTTTAGGATATTAAACGCCATAGGTTTGATGATTACCCTATAATGGATAAATTTATAGTTTTAGAAAAATTATTATTGTGATATAAGATTTCATTAAAAGATGATAACTTTCTATGTTTAGTGATAATATCATCATTTAACCACCTTTTCAAATAGAATAAAACCTTACTGTTACACAATTTTCATCATATAATCATGTGAAATATCTTATATAATATCCCTATAAAGGTTTTAAATAAAAATTTATCTCATTTTCTTCCTCATTTAATAATATTAATGTAACATATATTAATGTAAAGAATAATTTTACATAGTTATATTTTTCATTATTAATAGATTCTTGTGGATATATAATGAATCATTATAGGAGGAAATGTAATTTTTATGGTCTATATAAAGAAACCATTGTACAATATGGACTAAAGAAGCTTGTAACATTCCATTTACCATTTTTTATTTTTAAAACCATGATGTGGTATTTTATTTTTATGTCATTCATATCCCTATTCCACTTTTATTTTGAAATGTAGATAACAAGGCTTCATTAAATCATATAGAGGATTCTGAAAGGGGGATTTTAGATATTGTTAAAATGTTATCTAAGTACAAGGTAATATCCAAGTATAATATGAAAAAAAGTCTATCAATTTCTTTCACATAAACATCCCATTGATGATTTTATGTTTTTACGAAATAGAAAATAATAATTCTTTTGAAATGTTCAATGTTATTTAATGGTGTTTCATAAAAAAGTGTTTTTTCCTAAATCATTATTCTAATTTACTTCTGAATGACCATCCACCTGTGTACTTAGTAGTTCCAATTAATTTTTTATGAACATTTTTCATTCTTTAAAATGGTATCATATATAAAATTCCTCCAATGATTCATAACTGAATGAATGATTTCATATATTTCATAGGAAAACTCACCCTTACTAAAATGTAATTGTATTAAATATCTATTAACACCCACTTAATTCAGTAGATTTGGAAGGGTGTCATTAGAAATTTGAAATTTATTTCCAATAATTTTATGGGATTCAATCAAGGAGAAGTGTATTTTTTAGATTAATTATAGAAGGATTTATATTCTTATTGGGGAATTTGATTGAAATATAAATGGGTTTTATAAACTATAATGGAATTATAGACCAAGATGGCACCAGAATACACTAAAGGAACAACCATTTAGGAATTTTACATCAAATATAAGTACAAATATCTTGAAGAGATCATTTTTAGGGGTACACATGGGAAAATATCATTGATAAGAACAATTGTTTGAAGATATTTTTATAAATAAATATAAAATTTAGATTACTTAGAGAAAATTGTTTTCTCAAAAGATAATTTTTATAGAGCACCACTGTACTTTATCATTTTCCTAGTAATATACATTACCATTAAATTGTTTCCCTAAAATTATAGTCTTATGAGGGAACTATTTTGTGGAAAGTGGATTATTATTACTAATATTCAATTTAATAAATAATAAAAGAAATTTGTTTACATATTCAACCAATGTAACTTTCTCCTCTAGATTTATCTTTAAAGAGCATCACATGGGATCTTTAGTTGATAGGTTGGGATAAGCCCAATGGTTTGTGGGTATTCTCATGAAATTTAGATTCTTGGTTTAGTATATTTATAGAGGGTAAATTACAATTTACTAGGGGATTTACAAGTATATGTTTTCCTTTCCTCTAGGGGTAGATCCATATACCATAATAGAATTAATTAAATATGTATTATTCATTCATGGGGAATGATTATAATTAAAATGGATCTTTTTGTCCCCATTATTATTATGTTATATATATTTAATGATTATAATTTTTTTCCATAATATTAGATAATAAGTGTTATATATAATATTGTGGAGTTTTTTATTTTTGGTTCAAGATGTTGTGAATATTGTGAAAAAGTGTAATCAATGATATATTTCACATATCTTATCCAATGAAAAAGTGAATGGTAATTATTGAATTATGAAAATTTTAAATGTATGAAATTTATAGGGTGAGGTGTTATTAGAGAAAATAATGGATCCGTTTTTTATTAATGAAGTGAAAACATGAATTTTGAAATTATTTTTTGGATCAGAAAAATAACCTTATTGTTTACATGATTATTTATTTTAATCAATACATTAAGATAAACCATATTGGGAAAGACCCTATGGTGGTATTACGTTTTGAAATGGAATAAATTATTAATCATTGGGTTATGAAATATGTTACCTAGATATGTATGTGTCTACATAATAATGATACAAATTTATATCATACTTTGTGGGAGACAAATATAGTTTCAAACACTCTATCATTAGAAAAATGGATTATAAAGGTATTAAAATGTGTGTAAGTTTTGTCTTCCTTTCTCTATATTGTAAGAACATTTCACAAATTAAATATATTATCCTTCATTATTTTATCCCCCATTTATAATTATCTTAACTTTTATATATAAATAAATTAAATAATATTTGTAAAAATTTTAAAAAAATAATGGAATGGGTTTTATAAGTAGAGAGAAGTCTTGTTGAAATAATTTCTTTTGTATTACAATATTCTCCATGGGCAGAGTTAGAGGTCTTAGTGTAAGGTGATCGTATAATGGTATATTAAAAGTATTATTAGTAAAATGGAATGTTATGTTTTGACATATACATAATTATTATGTAAATAATTGAATTACATAATTACTCATCATTAGGTCCTACAACTGCTATTTTTCACCTTTCACTAAAAGTAATTAGTAAAAGATATATATGTTTTAGAATTTTAACATGACAAATGGATTGGGGACCATGAAAAATTCTATAGATATTATGATTAAATCCCAAGAGTCATATAGTTTTATTCTATAATGGAACTAGTAGTGAAAATATGTAATGAGGGTTCTGATTATTTTATATTATATATACTAATAAATTATAAATAGAAAGTCTAGTGGTTTTGTTTTAAAATATATAATTTATATGGTCTTTTTAGGATAACCTTTGAAGGTCTTTTTTTATTATGGTAATCTTCTTAAAACATGTATATAATTAAAATGAAATAATATGATGCAGGTGGCTCCTATTCTTTAATTTGACAAATCCAATTCATTGGTACATGATTAAGGTACTTTTCTACTAATTTATTTAAAACGTGATATTATAAAATAATTGTGTGAAATCGATTTGGTAAAATAAATTTTAACTTATGTAAGAACTCGGTTATTATTTTTGAGGTACAGGTTTCTTATTTTCTCTATTCCTTAAGTGTTTCTAAGAAAATATGGAAAATGGGGAAAAATCCTAAGTTTTGGAACTACACTCTGTGTACTTTTTCCACACGCCGTGTACTTTTGGTCGTGTGGGGATGAGTACACGGGGCGTGTAGCCTGGTTGGCGACAAAGGGTGTATGAACCTACTACACGCCGTGTAGTGGTCCTTTACATGCCATGTAGTCAGTCGGCAAGCCAAAATAGTAAGGCAGTGGAGCAGCCACCAGCTAGGCGATAGTACACGCCGTGTACTCAGGAGTACATGCCATGTACTCAGGTCAATGGATGAACAGTGTGGCGGTGCTGCCAGGGGAACAGTTAAATTAAGGGAGTACACGCCGTGTACTTGGAAGTAAACGCCGTGTACTTTGTTTTTTTTTAAACCGGGAAGTAGCCTCCCCTTTTCACAGGGAAGGCTTAGAACTGGAGGAAGGAGCAGGAGTGGATGGCCGGACCTTTGGAGATCCACCGATCGAGCATCTGGAATCTGATTCCGCCTCGGACAATCTTGTTGGAACCGTGCAGGTAAGCCCTCTCTTCTCCTAGCATGTTTCTTACAAATTATTCCCCTAACGGGAGTTATTTGAGGGTAAGTGAGTTTTGTTCTTCGTCAGATCTACACCGTTCTTGGGGATTTCTGGAGTCGGCATTCAGTTATAACGTTCGTTGGCGTTTAAGGTTGGTGGCTTGGTGTTTTTTTCTCCAACTTCCTTGTGTTTTTTGCGTTTTTTTGCAATGAACCCATGTTGGGGTGTCGTTCAACTGAGGACGTTGCTATATTAAAAACCTAGAACTGATTAGGTATTTAATTATGTTATTAAAATGCTGGTTGGGATCGTTTCATGGATCCGGAACCACCCAGGGGGTGTGTTCCACTGTTTAGCCATTTGGCCAGGATACCTGAGGGTATGCCATTTAAGTAGTAATTATAGAATTTCCTCAAGAGTAATTGCTTGTTTACTGTATTTTTACATGTTGGGAATGGACCGGTTACCTGTTAGCCTGAGGGTAGTGTTGTGATTAGCCTGTGCGCTTTGTACTACCTAGCCTATGGGAAACTTCTTCCGTTCTTGTGGGCAGATGATTCTGTGCCTGTGGGCGACACTATTTACACCTGTGGGCAATATCCAATTGCCTGTGGGAAAATTCATGTGTTGGTTTCTCTTTACTCGAGGGTGGGAGTTACGTGTCTGTGGACATTTGGTTGCTTATTTAGAATATTCACTGTGGTGGTATCTTAAATTAAATGATTAAAAATAATATTAAAATGGAAATATAATTGGTTAAGTTAGTTACTTATTAGTACTTATTACTTTATTGAATTTTACTATTGCACATCGTTGTTGCATGCTTACACGTAGTTGGGCACGGGCCTTTGGTGGGTGCCTACTGAGATATATTTCTCACAACCTATTTGGGTCACGCTTTTCAGCCCAAACAGCTTACATTTCTGCAGGTGTGGATCGGGGCAAGAGTCCATATATAAGTACTTGACTATTGCTGAGGAGTAGGAGGGCATGGGACCGAGCCTAGTCTCACGATGCCACTACCAGCTGTTTTGCTTTGTTTTTATGTACTCTACTTTTGGTTGTACTATTTTGATGTATAACATGTTCTGGCTATTTTCATAGAACATGAGACATGTAGCATCATTATATATATATTGTTGGTTATATCCACTACTGTTGATTATTTGAGTTGTGTATGGTTTACTTATTCCGCTGTTTGATGTATGTTTTATTCTGTATTCCACTGTGCTACACTTTGACAAATGAGGGCATAGTTTCCCCACTATCAGACCTAGGCCCTCGCTGCTAGTCAGCAGCCTCTGGCATTTAGGGAAATGCGCTTGAGGTCACGTGGCGAACTGGATTTGGGGCACCTTTTGCGTGGCACCCGGGTCCGGGACGTTACAAAGTGGTATTAGAGGGGTTCTTTTCTTTGACTTACTATTTGGAGCTGTATTCAGGGATAGGACGAATGGAAGTTATTACTAAGCTGTGCTCGGGTGTAGCTTACCCGTGTACATGGAAAAGCCTATTTACCTCATATTTTAATTTTACTGAATTTGCAATTTACTATTGATATGTTTTCACCATTAGGTGACGCACTTGAGATTGTGCTGTTATAATTTATCTGAGGGTTCTATTTTGTTACAACCCGATGAGATGAGGGTATGCCGTCTCATGAATCATACAGGAACATTCTAGATTTCACATGCCATGCATAGTTTCCATGCCATGCAGGCGCATTAGAAATTGTATGTTTTTGAAATAGTTGTTGTGCTAGAAAAGCATGTTGTTGTGATAGCAGCTTTGATAAATTATTGTAGTTTTATAGGGTATTATTATGTGAGCCTGTTTATATAATGGACGCCAAACTTTGGTTTTTGGGGAGTATGGGCCCCCATTGATAGGAATTTGGTGGATCATTGACTGTTTATTAGTTATAAAATAGATAAGATGTCAAACTTTGATTCGTGTGGAGTATGGGCCCTCATGGGTTGGAAATTGACACTTAGGTGTTGGTTTTCGATATTTTCTGGGTTTTGGGAAGTTTTTGAGGCATACTGTCTGGAAAACCAGTATACACGCCGTGTAGTATTTTTAAACACGTCATGTATAACCTTCCGTTCGGGAAGAAAAATGAACTTTTTAAGTACACGCTGTGTAGTCTCTTCCTGTGTCACAAACCATGTGGGTGGAAACACGGGGTAAGGAAAAGCATGGGAAAAACACGCAGTGTACATGATATACACGCCGTGTAGTATTGACCTAGAGTCTGACCGTGTAACTAACAACACGGGTTGGTAAACTCCTTTACAGAGCATGTCATGTCAATGATGAACATGTCGTGTAGTGTGACCTAGGGACTCGGCCGTGTAACTAACAACATGGGTCAATGTCACCATTCCTTGAACACATTGTGTACCTGTGGGACACGCCGTGTAGTCTTGTCTGAGGATAGACTGTGTGGACTTAGCCGTGTGTCTAGGGAAACGGGGTGGTGTACATGCTGTGTGTGGGTGTAACACGCTATGTAGTTTCAAGCCGAGTAGTCAGAAGTGTCACAAATGACACGGGCAGTTGGAAAATACACCATACTCGTCGTGTAGATATGATACACGTCGTGTAGTTTTTGTTCAATGGGAGTCGTGTGGCTTAGCCGTGTCGAGGGACCCAGGCAGGGGAAGGGAAGTCAAGTACACGCTGTGTAGTCTTGTTTTTCAAATTTTGTAATGCCTTCTTCCTCTGGTTCCTTTTGTGGTTTCTTCGTTTCAGCCTTAATAATATTGAATCTAAGGCGTGCTTTTGACCTTGTAGTGTCATGCCACCTAGACGACCGTGTTTTGTTTTCCAAGAGAGTGGCAACGACTATACTCTAGAGATGGTGGGCCATGGGCTACCAGTTGCTCCTATAGAAGAGCCAGATGCGGCACCAGATTCTATACCAGACATAGGCATGGAGGTGCAGTTCCGTGAAGGCTTTATGCGGTTCATGCAGACCTTTTAGGGAGCACCGCAGGATGCCACATCGATGGCTGAGCTGACACGTATCTTCCAGAAGCCTCATCCACCTACGTTTTCAGGGGATGGCGGACCACAGGCTGCGAAGTCTTGGCTGGGATCGATGAAGACTATTTTCGATCATCTGGAGACGCCTCCAGGGTGGATGGTCAAGATCGTGACATATATGCTACTTGATTTCTCCAAAAGGTGGTGGGATGTTACCACCCAGTTAAATCATCATAGAGACATGGCGTAGGAAGATTTTCAGGCAGTCTTCTATGACTTTTTCTTCACAGAGACGCTGAGAGAAGATAGAGGTCGAGAGTTCCTGAATATATAGCAGGGCGCTATGTCAGTGATGGACTATTCTGCTCGTTTCACCGATCTTCAGTGCTTTTCACCCGTGCTGGTGGGTGATGAGATGTTGAGAGCCAGACGTTTTGAGGATGGTCTTCGGTATGACATCCGAGCACTGGTGAATGTTTTCAGGCTACCTACTATACACGCTGTTGTGAACCAGGCGCTGATCATAGAGAGGAACCTTCCATAATCTAGTGGTGTGGTCTAGGGAGGTTCAACACCAGTTGCTGGTACTATTTCTGCGGGCAAGAGGAAGAGACAGATGGTCTTATCTCAGGGAAGCAGTGCCAGTTAGAAGAATGATTCAGGTGTCCAGGTTATGTGCTACTAGTGTGGAAGAGAGGGGCAGAAGAGACCACAGTGTCCACGAGACCCAGTGGAGTGCCGAGATTGCGGCAGGATGGGTCATCTGCAGTGTTTTTGCAGGGCGTTTCCAGCAGTGGCTAGCGAGAGGGGTTCTGTGTAGACTCTGTGTGTGAGAGCAGGACCAGTGGCTTATTACCAGTCCGAGAACTGGAATATGTCAGAGCGTAAATGCAGAGATGGTGGTTGTGGTCTTGGTAGCCAGACACCAGTATCTCATAGGCAGCAGGGCAGGACAGCTCAGGGTAACTAGGATGTGTCGTAGGGCTGCGACACTGGGCAGACATATGCAGTGCAACAGACCCAGCAAGAGAAGGATCTCGGACCTTCTACAATCAGAGGTACTATTTTAGTATCTATCGTCTTATCTTCAGTACTTTTTGATACGGGTGCTACGGATAGTTATATATCTGTGCCCGTTGTGGAAGGCATTGGGCTCTGTGTTTCTACTTCTTCTGATATTATGACGCTAGACACTTCGTTGGGGACTAGAATTGCCGGTGTGTGTCAGTTCAAGGAGATCACCCTTGAGGTTGGTGGGCGTCACTTTCTTTGGGACCTCTATGTCTTAGAGATGATAGCTTATGACGTCATTCTTAGGATGGATTGGTTGGTTCCCTATCGAGCCTTTGTAGATTGCTATCATTGTAGGTTGATTTTCACATCACCAGAGGGCAGAGAGTTTCTATAAAAGGGCGAATGGGATGTTCAGGTGAGTCGAGCTAGACTAGAGCATTGTGGGAGAAGAAGAGTCACAGACTAGATTGCGAGTTTATATCTGGATGATTAGGGGACTTGCCAGATGGATTTCCCTCTAGTTGTTGATCGTTTCAGGGATTTCTTCCCAGACGACTTTTCAGGACTACCTATGAAACTTGAGGTGGATTTCTTTATCGAGCTTGTTCCAGGAGCAGCACTAGTTTCCATTCTTCCTTATAGGATGGCTACACCTGAGTTGCAGGAGCTCAAGAGGGATTTGGAGGAGTTGTAGCAAAGTGATTTATCCGACCCAGTGCATCTCCTTGTGGTTCTACGGTCCTTTTTGTGAAAAAGGTGGAGGGTACCCTCAGACTTTGTGTGGATTATCGGAAGCTGAACCAGTAGACGGTTAAGAACTGATATACCTTACCGAGGATTGATGATCTTTTTTATCTTCTTCATGGAGCACGAGTGTTCTCGAAGATTGATCTGAGATTAGGATAACATCATATTCTCGTTAGACCATCTGATATACCTATCAAAGCTCTCAGGAGTAGGTATGGTCTATATGAGTATACATTTATGCCGTTCGGACTCACGAACACGCCAGCAGTTTTCATGGCTCTGATGAATCGTGTGTTTCATCCTTATCTTGATTATTTTGTGATAGTATTCATGGACGACATCTTGGGGTACTCTCACACTCGACACAACCATGCCACCCATCTTGAGATCATATTGAGTACACTTAGAGAGCATCAGATTTATGCTAAGCTCTCAAAGTGCCACTTTTGGATGAACTAGATTCACTTCCTGGGTCATCTCATCTCAGAGGCTGGAGTTTCAGTAGACCCAGAGAAGGTAAGAGCAGTAGTTTCCTAGGAGCAGCCTAAGAACGTGTTGGAGATAAGAAGTTTCTTAGGGCTGGTCGGTTACTACAGACGCTTCATACAAGACTTCTCCAGCTTAGAAGCACCGTTGATGGGTCTGAATAAGAAGGGTGTGAAGTTCATTTGGTCGGAAGCGTGCGACATAACATTTCAGGACCTGAAGGGAAGGTTGACATCATTGTCGATCCTGATACTCCCAGAGTAAGAGAAGAGCTATAAAGTTTACTGTGATGCATCAGGTATTGTGCTGGGAGCAGTGTTGATGCAGGGAAACCGAGTTTTTGTGTACGGGTCTTGGCAGTTGAGGCCACATGAGAGGAACTACCTGACGCATGATCTCAAGCTAGCTGCAGTTGTACATGTGTTGCACTATTAGAGACATTATCTGTTGGGGGAGGATTGTTTTGTTTTCACCGACCAAAAAAGCCTCAAGTATATCTTTACTCTGCGTGACTTGAATCTGAGATAGTGAAGGTGGGTTGAATACCTTCAGTCTTTCGATTTTGAGGTTTCCTATACACCTGGTAAAGGTAATGCAGTAGCTAATGCACTGAGCAGGAAGATTCAGTTGCAGGCTGTGCAGGAGGCTAGTGATGAGTGGTAGCTTATGGATTTGTCCTCAGAGATGCATCTAGAGGTGCACGACAGTCAGGGGCAGACTTATCTTTCCTCTTAAGATGTGACATCTAACCTCCCGGATAGAGTGAGGATGAGACAACTATCTGATTCCAAAGGCCTAGTTCTATGGGAGTCGGTGATAGGTGAGGACCCTTCTCTTGGTTGGATGATAGGCGACGATGAGGTTTTGTGTTTCCATGGATGAGTATGGGTTTCCGGGGATATATGCGAGGAGCTGATGTGAGAGTTTCATGATTCAGCTTGGGCAGTTCATCCCGGAGTGACCAAAATGTACCGTGACTTGAGACGTCAGTACTGGTGGCCGGGTATGAAGGGAGATGTAGCTGGTTTTGTTTTGTGGTGTTACACCTATCAGCAGGTGAAGGCAGAGCATCAGAGACCAGCTGGGATGTTACAACAGTTACCCATTCCAGAGTGGATGTGGGATGATGTTGCGATGGATTTTGTGACTGGATTACCAAGGTCACCTCGTGGCAATGACGCCGTGTGGGTGGTTATGGAAAGACTAATTAATGTAGCTCAATTTTTTCCGATCAAGGAGACCTTTCATGTTGACGAGCTCAGAGGGCTGTATATCCGAGAGATAGTACACCTTCATGGGGTCACTCATTATATCGTTTCAGATAGGGACGCCCACTTTACATCTCATTTCTGAAAGAGTTTTCAGAGGGCACTGGGTACACATGTGCTTCTGAGAACAAAATACCACCCTCAGACAAATGGACAGTTAGAGCATACGATACAGGTGCTAGAGGACATGCTGCATGCATGCATCCTAGACATTGGGGGATCTTGGGAGAAGCACATACCATTAGTCGAGTTTGCCTATAACAATAGATTTCAGGAGACTATTGAGATGGAACCATACATAGCTTTATCTGGTAGGCCATGTCGTTCACCCTTGTGATGGATAGAGGTAGGTGAGGGAGCTTTACTAGGGCCACAGCTCGTGCAGAAGGCATCTGAGCAGGTCTAGTTGATTCAGAAGCGGATGGAAACTGCACAGTCTCAACAGAAATCTTATGCTGATCATCGCAGATGACCTTTGGAGTTCGTTTTCGAGGATCAGGTTTTCTTGTGTGTTTCGCCGAGGTTGGGACACATGTGGATCAGGAGACATGGTAAACTTTCACCGCGGTATGTGGGGTCATTTGAGATTCTGGAGAGAGTCGGGTTGCTTGCTTTTCGGTTGTGGTTATTGCAACGGTACAGATCCATGCATGACGTCTTCCACGTATATCAGTTTCGTCGCTATCATTCAGACATGTCTCACATCTTTCAACCTGAGGAGGTTGAGCTGGAGGCAGATGCGTCCTTTGAAGAGAATCTGATCCGTATCGTTTACAGGAGCACGAAGGTTCTCTGGGGTTGATTAGTTCCTCTCGTATGGGTGCTATGGCAGCATGGCCGAGTGCAGGATGAAACCTGGGAGTGGGAGACTGACGTACGTGCTCAGTGGCCAGAGTTGTTCACATCTGAATCTTCTCCACCCTTGGAAGGGAAATTCGGGGACGAATTGCTTTATGGGGGGAAGTTAGTAAGAACCAGGTTCTTATTTTTGAGGTACAAGTTTCTTCATTTGTCCTTTCCTTATGTGTTTTTATGGAAATATGGAAAATGGGGAAAAATCCTAAATTTTGGAACTACACGCTGTGTACTTTTTCCACACGCCATGTACTTTTGGCCGTGTGGGGATGAGTACATAGGGCGTGTGGCCCTATCGGCGACAAAGGGTGTACGAACCGACTACATGCCGTGTAGTAGTCCTTTACACGCTGTGTGGTCAGTCGGCAGGCCAAAATTTTAAGGCGGTGGTGCAGCCGCTAGCGGGGTGACAGTACACGCCATGTACTCATGTCGACGGATGAACAGTGTGGCGGTGTCGCCAGGGGAATAGTTAAATGAAGGGAGTACACGCCGTGTACTTGGAAGTACACATCGTGTACTTTGTTTTTTTTTTCTTAAATCGGGCAGTAGCCTCCCCTATTCACAGAGAAGGCTTAGAACCAGAGGAAGGAGCGAGAGTGGATGGACGGAACTTTGGAGATCCACCAATCGAGTGTCTGGAATCTGATTCCTCCTCGGACGATCTCATTGAAACCGCACGGGTAATCCCTCTCTTCTCCTAGCGTGTTGCTTAACAATTCTTCTCCTAATGGGAGTTATTTGTGGTTAAGAGAGTTTTGTTCTTCATCATATCTACACCATTCTTTGGCGTTTCCGGAGTCAGCGTTCAGGTATAACGTTCGTTGGCATATAAGGTATGTGGCTTGGTGTTTGTTTTTCCAACGGCCGTGTGTTTTGTGTGTTTTTATGTCACGAACCCATGTTGGGGGTGTCGTGTGGATGAGGCCGTCTCTATATTAAACACCTATAACTGATTAGGTATTTAATTATGTTATTAAAATGCGGGTTGAGATTGTTTCTTAGATCTGGAACCACCCCGGGGGTGTGTTCCACTATTTAGCTGTTTGGCCAGGATACCCGAGGGTATGCCTTTTAAGTAGTAATTGTAGAATTTCCATGAGAGGAATTTCTTGTTTACTGCATTTTCACATGTTGGTCATGGCCCGGTTACCTGTTAGCCTATGGGAAGTGTTGTGATTATCCTGTGGGGTTTGTAATTCCTAGCCTGTGGGAAACTTCTTCCGTGCCTGTGGGAAGATGATTTTGTGCCTGTGGGCGACACTATTTATGCCTGTGGGCAATATCTGTGTGCCTGTGGGAAAATTCATGTGTTTCTTTCTCTTTACCTGAGGGTGGGAGTTACATTTCTGTGGAAATTTAGCTGCTTACTTAGAATATTCACTGTGGTGGCATCTTAAATTAAATGATTAAAAAGAATATTAAAATGGCAATATAACTGGTTAAGTTAGTTACTTTTCGGTACTGCTTACATTATTGCATTTTATTATTGCACAACATTGTTGCATGCATTCACGTAGTTGGGAACAGGGCTTTGGTGGGTGCCTACTGAGATATATTTCTCACACCCTATTTGGGTCACACTTTTCGGCCCAAACAGATTACATTTCTGTAGGTGTGGATAGGGGCAATAGTCCCTATATAGGTACTTGAATATTTCTGAGGAGTAGGAGGGCATGGGACCGAGCCTAGGCTCGCGATGCCGCTACCAGCTATTTTTCTTTGTTTTTCTGTACTCTGCTTTTGGTTGTACTGTATTGATGTATAACATGTTCTTGCTATTTTCTTAGAACTTGAGACATATAGAATCATTATTTATATACTGTTGGTTATATCCACTGCTTTTGATTATATCAGTTGTGTATGGTTTACTGTTTCCACTTTTGATGTATGTTTTATTCTGTATTCTGCTGCGCTACACTTTGACAAATGAGGGCATAGTTTCCCTACTATCGGACTGGGGCCCTCGCTGCTAGTCGGAAGCCTCTGGAATTTGTGTAAATGCACTTGAGGTCACATGGAAAACCGGATTTGGGGCACCCATTGTGTGACACCTGGGTCCGAGGCGTTACAACTTATATATTTGGTTAATAGGAAATGACAAAATTTATAACAATCATGAATATTGAGTTTTTCAAATCCCAAAATTTGATTTATAAAAAATGATAATTTTATATTAAATTACATTTTGAATTCATGATTCATTTATTTTATATATTTGAAAATGAAAATTATATTGGAATGAAAAAATTGATTTTTGATTTTTTTTTTAAAGTAACTTTAATTATAGGCTTCCAGGATATAAATAAATTTCTAGTATGGTTGAAAATAATTGTGTACTAGATTAATAAATATTATATGATGAAACGCAGTGGATAAAGATTATTTTATGGTTCACTATGTTCATAAATTGGTATTAATTTTTGGTTTTATAATTTATTACTTTCTATATTTTTAATGAAGTTATGAATTATATAAATTTGTTTCATTGGAAAATTATAAAAAATTATGATATATTTAGAAATATAGATTCCATCATAAGAAAGAATGAATATAGTATACTATATTCAAATAGAACTTATCAGCCATTCATTTGTAAAATTATTATTTATTTTAAAAATCAAAATTTTTATAGTGTTTATAATAAATCATACATGGGAATTCATGGAGGTGGTTTAGGAAAATTCAACTAGGTGTTACTTACCCCTACCCTCACATACTTGTGTGTGTGTAGATGTTTTGTTTCACGTGAATGAATAGAGGTGACTTGACCATGATTTATGGGTGTGTGTAGGATATCAATGTTAGATAAGGAACATTCATGTAAACTATTGTTGTAGTGACATGGTTTAGTTGTCATAAACTATTTCATGTTGGTAATTGGATTCTTTACAATATGTTTTTTAATGGAAGTAATTGGTTGTAAAATACAAATTTATTACATTTATATAGAGTAATTTATTTATTATTGAGGGGAAACCCTTACCAATAATTATGTTTGACCCATTAGAATTTTTTTCTATCCCTTATTAATAATAAATGTACTTGAGGATATAATAAAATTCAAATAAAATTCCAATGTTTCAATATTCATATTAGGTCATTATAAAATAGTATTAGAGCATGGGTTAGATTTTACTCTTGAATGTCAATTCTGTTTTGAGAATATAATGTTCTCAACAAATGAGGAATCTAGAAAAGTAATTAGATAACCTTTGGATGATAATCCTAGGGGAACAATGTGTTTACATATGATAATTAATTATAGGATCTCTAGTATTGTTTTAGTCTGTAATGGGGTTTTAACCTCAAAAGGTTGGGATGGGTATCTTATTTATGGATCAATATACACATATATAAAGACATTTCACATATTAATTAGATTTTTTAAAATGATTTCATCTACTTTTAGTTGTCTTGATATGGTTCTAAATGTATTTTAAAATGCTTATTATTTTAGAATGTAATATGGTTGATTTTTTTATTTGAACCAGAAGGGAATGAATTATGGGAAGATGAATAGAGTCACATAAGCAAAAATGGAATTATGGTTTTAAGTTTTTTTATAAATTTTTTGATTTTTGAAGATAATATTTCTTTATAGTGCATCAATAACTTTTCTGTTATTAGGAAAATTATTTTTTAGAGAGTCTATTTATGAGAAAGTGGTTGGACACATTGAGAGAGTCAATAAGCTCTTTAATTCATTTGTATATGTGATTATAAATTTTAAGGGCCTATAAATAGGATGTACTACTGGGGGGGAATTAATATTACTCTTTTATAATTTCCTTTAAATTGAAATTAAACATTGTGATTTCTTAGAGGACCGAGCCTCTTAAAAATTATTTCTCACACTGACTAGTATATAGTAAAAATTATAGTAAATGAAAATAATTTAAAAAATTTAAAATGTACCCATCGCGAGGATGAATACATACTTTCTTTGTTTTGGTCCAGTATAAGGCACAAATATTCCACTAAAATCTTTCACTGGTCATGAGTGGTAGGGGAGAGTATAATTTTTTACCCAAAAGTGTTTCTAAAAAATGTCCCAAGTTTAGTTTTTATATATGTTTTTATTTATTTTCCATGTCCCCACTGAATAGAGTGAGTAAAATAATTTTTTAATTTTGGTTACTATAGTGACATAAACTATTATTCCTATATAATTATAATATAATCAAAATCATATTTTACTTAAAATATTTATTTTTGGAACATTACTATATCAAAAGTCAATATTTGGAACTTCATATTTTGGAATTCTTGAAGTACCTATGCTTTTAAATTTAGTTTCTTTCTTTACTAGTCTAAGGTTATCAATAATCACTAGTCTTTTTATTTGAATAACTAGATGTAATACCCCAGACTTTTGTTGAGGCATGTTCTTAATGGAATTTTTGTTTAAATATATTAATGTTGATTAATTGAGTGTTTATTAGGTTTATGTGGAATCTTGGTGGTGTTTAGGGGTTTCAGGGCACAAAGGAATGGGGAAAATGTCCTTATAATGCATGTTTCATAATTGATGCATGGTTAATGGTAACCGTGTGACCAAAACATGCTATCCATGAGGAGCAGTTCATATTTTAGTAAACCATGAAAGGGGAGAATCCAAACATTGCAGGATTTTCTAGAGCCATTCTATATGGTCGGTGTGTAGTTTTTCAAACCCTATAGGATCCCTAGAGAACTATGTGACCTGTACCCCTCTTGAATAGAGGAAATCACATGGTTGGAACATAGTTCTTCCAATAGTGTAACAAAACCATTCACCCCATTAAGATTGTTATTTCTCCTTTCCCCCTCAAGATTTTATGTGATTTAATAAATTTCTTCCAACATTTCTTATACAACTACCCTAATGATGAACTAAAATGACCAAGTCTTCCCAATGATCTATCTCATTTTTTTTTGGGGCATTTGGATTTCTGTTTTGTGTAAATCGAAGCATTAGGTGAATCTAACTCTTATATTTTCTCTATTTTCTAGATTATGGTTAGTGGTTTTCTTGTTCTCATTCCAATTCCCAACACCCACTTTTTCATCATATCATTGGTTTTGGATTTAATGGTCGTTTTAATACGAGACACTGGTAGAGGTTAAGTGTGTGTTCATCCTTAGAATTGAGGTAGGTGGTATAAAAATTATATCTTATAGTCTTGAAGTTGATTTTTTCATGTGTGTTTGTGTTTATGGTTCTCACTTGTTGTCATTTTGAATCCATTGATGGTATTTGGTAATATGGTTCAAAAAATAAAGAAATAAACACTACACAATCTTTTTGGGATGCATTGAGGACTATTAGACTAGTTTAGGGATATTTATGGGGTGAACCAACTTAATCATACATGGGAAATTATAATATTTAACGTATATTTGACATGTGATAAGTAGATATCATAATGAACATGTCTGTATGTTATATTGAGTTACAAAAGGATTATTGATAGTATTGTCTAGTTATTGACAATGGTATAAGTTATTGTTTGACATTATGAGAAAAATAGTTAAATTCATTTATGTGAATGTGTCAAATGTATTATGAAATTGTAATGGAAATGCTTCAATGGACAAAAGAATATGAATTCATGAATGTGTTAAATGGTTAAATTAATGGCAATTAATGAATATGTATATTGAGATAATATATAGGAATTTATGACAATGCTAAATGGGTTAAGGTATATAAGGGGAAATGAGGTAAATGGTTTAGGCTATCAAAATAGTAAATGTGTTAATAGGATAAGGATTGGTGATGATATATATGTTGTATGAAATGTGAATTTTCAATGTTATATGTATTTATTATATGTGGTTTATGATATGATATATGTGGTAAATGGATATATTTTCATGTGTAAATGGTTTGGTAGTCATGGGGGGCGTTGAACATAATAGTATTCACCCACGGGTCAGGTTAGACTAAGACTCTAAACCCCACCCCTATAATACATGGGTGAGGGAAGGGGATTGAGGCTCTATACCACTAATAATTTCATTTGATGAGACTACTTGGACTGAGGATTCACGGTAAGTGTGATGTATTTTTAAGAAATGTTTTATCCCTAGCGAGATATGGAACTGTATTTACTCCCTTATTCATGGAAATTGACCATCTATTTAGAGTATATATTTTTAGACACCATTTTTGGGGGCCTACAGTGTTGTACTCACACCCTGATCAGACCTCCATTAGGTACCTGAGCTGATTTCATGGTTACAGGTCAGGAAAAGGGAAAGAACAAATGATAGGGAGTTGTGTTGGGCTTGGGTTGTGCCTATATAAGGATCTAGAATTTGAGTTAGGAACAATTATAGGGACACAAATATTTTTATATATTTCAGTATTTATTTCACCGATGAAACTATTATCATGACATAGTATATTTATTTTTTGGAGTAGTTTTTACCCTATTGAGAAAATAATTAGTAATGCATTTTTTTGGTTTAATTTTTATTTTTTTACATTATTCCCCATATTATTTACTATTCCTTATTCTCGTAAAGTGGGTATAGTCTCCCCACACGATCCATTAAACCCTCGCTACTTCTCAGCAACCTTTAGCACATGGGGAGTCACACTTGAGGTCATATGGCCACCTGTCATGGGGAACCGATGACGTGGATTCCAGGTTGGGGAAGTTAAAAATTGGTACAAGAGGGGTTCGTTTTTATGTCTTACTAATTGGGAATGGTGTAATGGATATTAGAAGGTGTTGGGCCTTGGTAATGATCTCTTTAAAAGGATTATATAACTCATGTGTGAGGGAAAACCAAGGTATCCAAAGTTAGAAGTATTGTTCTTGAGTTGTGTTATTACAATTGAATGATATTTTACCATGGGATGGTGTATTTTTTGTGTGATAAGTCTATTTCAGGATATTTTCATAATGTCTGGAATGGCATGAGGTTGTGCATTCATGTATCATTATTTTTTCTAAGGGATATAAGTGGCATGCATCATGATAGGCACACATGGGAAGGGTGTGTTGGACATGAAGTATAGAAATAATATTACATTCATAAAAAATTTGAAGAAAATGGTGTCTAAAGAAATTATGTAAATTAGTAAATGAAAATAATGTGAAATAATGTTTAAATAATTGGGCTTTATGAAAGAGTTTAAATGAGTCAAAAATATTGGTTGTAAACAATTTTTGAAATGGAAAATGTGTATAAGAAATAAATATTTAAGTTGTGAGTGTGTAAATGGTTTATAATGGTGTCTAATGGTATAATTATAACTATATAGGTTGGTTTACCCCAGGTTACCCATGACATACAATAGGGATGGTCGGGGCTATTGTTATAGATGTGATGAGGTCTATTGGAATAGTGACTGTGAAATGGGTTGTTATGGATAGTGGAGGGCGTTATTTTATGTAATTTTTGATGCCTTATGTTTTGAATTATAAGACTTGTGTTAGGGATTATAGAATCATTCCACCATAATTATTTGTACCAATTGGGAGACAAGAGGATATCATAAAGAATTATAATCCAGATGTAGGGTAGTAAATCCTTATGGATTATGGTGATATTGAGGAAGAGTAGTTCTATGATAATATTTCTCATTTTATTCAGATAATGTAATGAGACTCAGGGTAGGGTCGTGCTGATTATGTTTGATGTAAATAGAGATATTCACATTCATCACCCTCTCATGTTTATTAGAGAGGGTGGACCCGAGGGTGAAAAGTTATGAACAATGTTTATCTAGATGATTTTGTTTCACATGGAGTCCCTTGTATAGAAGAGTTTCAATTTGTAAGCCTATATATTTTGGTGACCAAAAAATCACTAATGGGATATTTTTATTCAAAATCACTAGACTGATGGTATGTTATCGAAAAAATTTTGGAAATGTTTTTGGAGAATTTTTATCTAGAGACCGTGAGGTAGGAACAGGCTTCAGAGTTCATTGGGTTGACCCAGGAGACTATATTAATAATGGATCATGTGATCCATTTCATAGACATTCAATGATTTTTTATAGAATTTATAGGGTATGAGACTACTACAATGAGGCATTTCTCGAATGGAATTATACATGAGATTAATTACAATGTGAAAAACTTTTATTTTAAGTGGTTTTTAGAAGTGGTGGATCAGTTCCTTACATTAAAAAGGAACTTAAGGGAAGAATCAGGAAGTGGGTTAGTGGTTCCAATTGGATGGTCTAGTGGTGAAACATCTGAGGGAAGGAAGAATCAATTTAGAAGTATTTATCTGGTTGGAAGTGCGAAGAGTAGTCAGAAGAGAGGATCAACCTCTCAGGGTGGTGACCAGGTGTTTTTCAATCAGTCCGGAAGGATGAAGCACATGAAAAAATAGAAGCCCTGACCACAAGTTCAGCGCCAAGCATGATCCTAGGTATGGAATGTGATGAGGTTCTACAGGAACCACCAAAATTTGGACACATATAGAGAATTGAGGAAGATTCTGGGTGTATGAAGGTTGTCTACTACGCATTATCAGGAAGACAGTTGGAGCTCAACTAGACATACTGATCGAGGTGGAAGACATGGTACATCAGGGTGAGAGAATCCATGTAAGAATAGTAGTTAAAAACTGGGGATCTATAAATGATCCCAATGTATAGGGGTATGTCAAATTCAAGTAGTCCATCCTACATCAGTAGGTGGTGTGGCTCGACCATTGACTGTTTGAGATATGATCCTTGTATCTCTCATATTATCTAGTTCTTTATTTTAAATTATTGGTTTAAATTAATTTTGTTTTGATTAGTTTCTGATTATGATGGGTCTAGATAAGCAATGTATGTGTGGGATTAGGTATATTGATACACCATTAAGGGTTTATGTAGAAAATATTTGGCAATGTAAGTAGTGTTCTCTTGAGGTTGGTGGGTGCCATTTTCTTTGAGATTTTTTCAACTTGTACTGTCAGGTTTTTAAATTATATTAATTATATATTAGCTAGTGTTTTTCACAAACCATATTGTTTATTACAATAAAAGGTTAATGATAAAATCTTTTTAGGGGGACATGTATATCCATCATGGTGAATTGGATATTCAAGAAGGCCATACAAGGTCATTCTATTAGCCGCTGGGTGAACTCACAACCCATGTGGATTGACTTATGATTGATTATGGGGGAGTATAAAAACATGTATTTCCTAATATGGTGGATAAATTTGTGGTTGTATTTTATAAAGAATTCTTTGAGCTACCACCCAATAGGGATTTCAAGATCATAATAGAGTTTCTATTGGGAGAAAAACCAGTTTTTATTCCGCCATATAAAATGGAAATGAAGGAAATTAAAGAACATAAAACTTAGTCGGAGGAGTTAGAGAATTAAGGGTGTATTAATCCCAATACATCTCCTTAGATATCTCAAGGGTTGTTTTCCATGAAGGGGGATGGATCATTGAAAATAAGTTTTTATTATTTTTAATCTGAATAAGATGATGACAAATAACTGATACCCCCTTCCCTAAATCGATGATCTCTTTGACCAGCTGATTGGGGTTTCACTGTTCTACATGGATGTCTTGAGATTAGGGTATCATTAGGTAAGAATTTGAGCTTCTGATGTACCAAAAACTACCATCAGGAGCTGGTATAGTCTATATGAGATTTTTGTGATGTCGTTCAGGTTGATCTATGTGCCAACAGTGTTTATGGACATAATGAATTAAATATTACACCCAAACCTATATCAGTTTGTATTTGACTTTGTGGATGAAATCTTGGTGTAATCTGAGACACATTATAACCATGCAAAAAATCTTGACATAATCTTAAGTACACTGGGAGATCATAGGCTATATTCCATGATTTCTAAGTGTAATTTCTGGATTGAAATGGTGAATTTCCTAGGACACATTATCTCTTAATATAGTTTTTCTAGGGATCTATTGAAAGTGCAAACAATTATATCATGGGAGAATCCCAAGAATGTTTTTAAAATTCATACTTTTCTCTGTTTGGAGGAATTTTACCATAGGTTCATCAACCAATTTTCTTATATGGAAGCTCCAGTTTCAGGTTTGACCAAAAATGGAATCAAGTTTGAATGGTCTAGGGAATGTGATGAAGCTTTCCTAGAGTTGAATAAATGGCTAACTACGACATCGATTCAGATCTTACCTAAATAACGTAAGGGGTATACCATATTTTTTGAGGTATATGGTGTTAGTCTTAAGGAAGTGTTGATGCAGGATAAGTGGTTTTTTGTGTATAGGTCACGGTAATTGAGGCCACATGAATGAAATTACCCTACACATGATCTTTAATTGGATGAAGTGGTCTATGCCTTGAAGTATTGGTGGCACTACTTCTTGATAGAGAGGTTTAATATGTATAATAATCATAATAACCTTAAGTACATATTATCCAAAACTAATTTTAATCATTAGTAGAGATGATGGGTATAGTGCATGAATTCCATTGATTTCATGTTACTTTACACACTCGGAAAGGGAAATAGTGTTGTAGATAATTTGTGTCAAAATTATCATAATCACAGGGATTAGAAATCACATACTTAGTAGAGGATGACAGTTTTGTTTACTGAAATGCACTTTGAGGTGAATGATAGATAAGGGAAGATGGCCCATTCTACCTTAGAAGTTGATTCCACATTTATATGCTAAATCAATGAGTGGAAATAAGAATATATGATATTTTTGGATTTTATGGAAAGTTTTAAAGGAGAGGAGTCACCATATGTTTGGACCATTAGCGATAACAGGTTCATTTATTTTAATAACCATGTTATTGTTTCAATGTGTACGTGAGAATAGTTTATAAAAAAGTTTCATAAATGTAATTTGGAAGTGCTTCCGGGATTGACCAAAATGTAACATGACCTTTGTAGGTAGTATTTCTGTCCATGGATAAATAAAAAGATTACAGGCTTCGTGGTGTGATGCCTTACATTATAGTAGGTAAAGGATGAGTATTAACAGTCAAATGGTATTCTTAAGGAATTTATCATTTTAAAATGGAAATAGGATGATGTGATGATCTATTTCATTGTTGGTCTCCCATGAAAATATCAGAAGAATGATTAGATATGGGTAGTTATGGATTAGTTGACTAATGTGGCCCATTTAATTCTAATTTGAGAGGTGGTGTGGTTTCATGGGGTAATATAGACTATAATTTTGGATCATGACTCACGTTTCACATTTTACTTTTGGAATGGATTACAGAGGGTTCCTGGAAGCTATGTGTTTTTGAGTACGACCATTCACCCGCAGATAGATGGGACACCAGAGCGTAATATTTAGGTATTAGAGGACATGTTGAGGGAATATGTTTAAGATTTTTTTGGATCATGGCAAAGGTATTTAGAAATTATTTAGTTTTCCTACAAAAATATTTACAAGGCATTGATTTATATGGAAGCATATGAGGTGATCCATGGTAGACCGTGTAGATCTTCATTGTGTTGGATATATGCTAGGGAATTAGAGTAGTCGAGAATGCATCTCATTCACGTGAAATTAGAAGTGATTCAATTGATCCTGAAGTGAATGTGTATGGATTATATTAGGAAACATTATATGTGGATTGGTTTTTCTAACCTATTGAGTTTATGGTGGGAGATAATGTGCTTCATCAGGTGTCTCCATGATTGTGTCACCATTAGATTTTAAAATAGGATAAGTTAGTGCCCAGGTACATGGGTCAATTTGGGATTGTGGAAATTATCGGACCAGTGGAATACCAACTGGATCTTCAAAAACGTTTTAGTTGAACACACAATGTTTTTAATGGGTCACAAAAGTGACAGTATCCCCCTAACCAATATCATGTGATTGATTTTGATGATGTATAGCGTGAGGCTGATGTGTCATTTGTGGAGAATCTGGTTCGTATTGTCGATCAAAGTGATATAGACTTGTGGGGAAATATTCTACCCTTGGTTTGGGTATTGTGGAGGCATGGTAATATTAATGAATAATCTTTAGAGAGGGAGATAGATATATGGGCCCACTGGCTCAATCTCATTACCTTGGATGCTCTCTGATACTTGAGAGGAGAGGCTCAGTGATGGTCCATTATAATGTGGGGAGGTTATAAGATCATAGACACTATGGATATATGTTTTTATTTTAATTATGGATTAAAGCCCATAAATATTTTCCACTGAATTTCTACTAGATGTATGAGGAAGATGGGGGGTGTATCAGGGGTTAGAGACATTAAATAATGGTGAAAATGATATCCAATGCATGTTTTAAAATTGAAACATAGTTAATGGTAACCATGTGACCAAACTATGTTATCCAGTAGTTAGGGTTCATGGTTAAATAAACCATTAAAGGGTGGAATCAAAACAATGTGGGATTGGAGAGACCCATTCTAAACAGTTAGTGCACAGTTTATCAAATCGTGTGGGATCCCTAGGTAACAATGAAACTTGGAACCCTCTAAGATTGTCAAAGGTACGCGGTCATCATATGGTTTTCCATGCCATCTGACAAAACCATGAACCCCATTAAAAGTGGGTTTTTACCAATCCACCCTTGGTATTTTATATTTTCTTCATAATTTCTTCCCCTATTTCATCTCATGAAACCCTAGTGATAGTAAAAAACAACCAAGGCATCCCAAGGATCAATACCGTTAATTTCCAGGATATTTGGAGTGTCTTTGGGTGTGAATCAATTATCTAGGTGATTTTAACGCTTCTATATACCCTCTTTTTTAGATTAGGGATTGTGGTTTCTATTCTTCTCCATAAAAATCTATAAACCCACTTTTTTCTAGTAGATATTAGGTTGGGGAGCAAAGGGTTTTTTAATCCAAGTCAAACACCAATTTTAATCATGTGTTCATCTTCAAAATTGAGTTTGGGGGTGTACAAGTTATATCTTATATTCTTTTAGTTCAAATCTCGTTGTGTGGTTTTGTTTTTGGTTCTCTCTTATAGTGAATTTGATTCCCTTGATATAATTTTGTAAAATAGTTGGTCAAATGTGGAAATGAACCCCTCATGATCCCCATGGGATGCATTAAAGATGATTATATTAGTTTAGGGACACCTTTTGGGGTGTTCCAACATTCCCAAACATAAAAAAGTTTACTATTATATGTATAATTTACTTTTGATATGTAGAGTCCAAGACGAACATGTTGACATGTTATCTATAGTATAGAAGGGATTTTTTATAGTAGTGTCTAGACATTGACAATGGAATAAGGTATTTCGTGGCATGATATGAGAAAGGGTTATATAGATTAGTGTGAATGTGTGAAATGGATTATGAATTTGTAATGTATATTCGTAAATGGATTAGGGAATATGATTGATGAATGTGATAAATGACTTAATTCATGGGAATTGATGGATATGAAATGGGATAATATATGGTTATTTTCCAAATTTTTATTGGTTTAAGGTGTAAAAGGGGAAATGGGTTTTGCTATGTATATGTTAAATGAAGTAATGGGTTAAATAATGATGAGGATTCATATATTGTATGAAATGTAAATTGTGAAAGGTATGAATATTGATTATGTTTGTTTTGGGATATGGTATATGTTGTAGCTGGATAAATAAGCATGTTCACATGGCTTGGTAGTTGTGGGGTAATGGACTTGAAGATCTACACCCATGGGTTAGGTTAGACTGATGTTGTAAACATAAACCCTATAATTCACATGTTAGAAAAGGGCGTCGAGGCACTATATGCATAACTGTTGCATTTGATGAGACTACATGGAATTAGGCTCCAAGGTAAGTGTGATGTACTTTTTAGGAAATATTTATCCTTATTGTGACAGGGAACCTGAATTACTCCCTTATTCATGGTAGTTGACCATCATAGGATATAGTGTAAATGATGTAAAGGCATAATGCATGAAATAAATGATAAAAATGAAAAAAGTGAAAATTATTAACTAAAGGAACCTGGGTTATATTTTATTACTTTCTAATTAATTTAGAAAATTCATGACCTGTCTATATAGACTAGATATTTTGTAAATAGTAATGGCGGTGTTCTACTGAGTTGTACTCAAACCCTACTCATACCTCCCTTGGGTTCTTGAACAGTTATCAAGGATGCTAGTTAGAAAAAGGGAAAGGCCCTATGTGAGGGAGTTGAGTTTGTCTCGGGATTTTTATAGATTATGATCTATAATTTGTGTCAGGATGCATTATTGGGACTCATCTATTTTACTTTTTATTTTTTCCTTCACCTTTTGCAATGTTATAATGAGATGGAATATTCACTATTTGGTTGTGGTTTGTAAAGAGTTTGGGAAATTGGTAGTAATGCATGTTTCTAGCCTATTTTATATTGTTTCTCTTACTACACATTTTATATATAGTTTCTCACTCTGGAAACGAGTTTATAGGATCCCCACATGATCCATTAGACCGTAAAATCTATTAGAAAACTTATATAATATGCGGTAGTGTGATTGAGGTCATATGGCGACCTAGATCACGTCACTGGTTTAGTGCATTTTGGGTTGGGGATGTTACATTAGATATTCATGAACATAAAATTTAGGATCACTTCTTGTCCACCCTCCATGAGTCATAACCATTATTTAAATGGACTCTATATTTTTATAGTTAACCATTCTATGATTAATCCAATATTTGTCTATTATATCATCCACCTTCCTCAAATCTCATTCCACAACCTTCATTGTGTTTGAAAATATTACTGTATGTCTATTTCAATTTCACCTAAAAATTTCTGCATTCCCTATATACAATGATAATAGAAATCATGGATTACAATCTGGAAATCAACTTATTAATCATTGTTTCATGTTTTTTCTCTCAAAATCATCACTTTGACTCGTAATTTAGATAAATATTGTATGAAATATATGAAATATTTTTGTTTCTTTACATCAAAATAATAAATTAAGTTCTAAAATATATTTGATTTGATATTTTATTTGATTTTGACTTCTTCCTATAATATTATCAATCCATCCATATTATGAAACACACTCTACTATTTTTACTATTCGATATCTATAACATTTGGAAATTTAATCATCTACTAAGAAACCTCATGAGATTCTGGTGTTCTCTTTCCACTATACTAACACATTTTCTAAACATTGGTGTCATTAAAAATCCATATTAATATTTTCTAATATACTTATATTTCAATCATAGTATCTTCTAATCATTTCTATCTTTTGAGAGACTCAACTTCCACATATATAAACATAGGTAGACTTTTCAACATGAAATAACATCTAGGTTCAACACCAAATAAATATTCCATTACTCTAAATTATCATAGATATTTTCATGCGTGAGTGAATTCTATAAAATTCATTCGTAATCATGAACTAATAAAATGATTTTTCCAGAAAGTTATACTTTAATTACAATAATGAATCAAAAATTAGTTCAATTAAATCTATAATCATTTTATATTACATCAAATTCCAACCTTCAACACTAATAATTATCATTCCACATTTTTATGTATGCTAATTTAACTTATATGGAATCTTAATTTAATCTCAAAACACTATGATATTTTTCATTTTCAATGATCAAAATAGAATTACCTGACTCGTGTTCCAAATCATGATGCTATTTTTTATTGGTTTGATTAGTGTTGAAACAAGGGTTTAATTGAATTTTAAAAAATGAAATAAATAATTAAATAAATATAATGAAAGAGTAATCATACAATATTAACTAAAATAATAATTAATTAAGAATAAATAAAATGAAAATATTAGATTATAAATTAATTTGAATGATACTCAATATGAGTGCCTATGTCTATTCCCCAAAAAGAATTAATGTTCTCAATATCCCAGTGATTCAACGGTATAGAACCAAATAAAATACCATTAATTATAATTGAATATAAAAATAAACCTAGTAAAAAGAAGAGCTACTTTATTTGTAATTGTTATACTATGAAACCCAAAAATACATTCCTTTAGATTTTGAAATAAAAAAACCCAAAAATCCCAACATTGGTGCTAGTGGGAACCTAAGAAGTAAGAGGAAGATATACATTCTAATCCCAAATCCTTTACAACACACTCTAAAATGTCTTAGAAATATTGAAATATAGAAATGAAATAAATTGAGAATAATAAGGAGGGTCAACATGTATATATCAAGGGAGGCCTAAATATATCTTATGTCAAGCCACAATAGTGAATAGTAGTGTCTAAGTCATTTTTAGTGTGTTGGGTGTGGGGTGGGGTGGGGTGGGGAGGGGGTGTATTTATATCCTCTAAGGGTTCTATGGTGGTTTTAGTGTTGTTTGGAATCTAGATGATCCATTTGGTGGTGAGAAAGGCTATAGGGGAATACATGTAATGGCACATTTGAATTTCATGAAAATCATCTCCAACAAATCGATATACTCCACCGTTTTACTGGTGGACTTCCACTAGGTATCCAATGGGATTAGTGTAACACCTTGACCTGAATCACCCAATATGATATAGTGATATGTATAGCATAATATGTGGGTCTCTGTATTCAAGAGGTTATCGGCTTGAATGAATTTTCGAACAATGCATGGGGGGAGAGTATACGATATGTATCAAATTACATACATAAAAATCATAACAAGAATGAAATGCTAACCAAAATGGAACAATAAAACTAATAATAACATATGATATATGAGAATAAATTTTAGGTATCACATAGTCACAAAATTTAATAATTAAGGAGCATCGGTTTTGTAGGTTAAACCAACGTATAAGGAAAAAATGACTAAAGAGAGATGAAGAAACCATGACATCACTCCAGAGTCCATCCTCATACCACCTCTAAGCACCAATCCAAAAATCATCATCCCCATGTTACTAGGAATGTACCCTTTCATAGATCCTTGATCATAATGTCTATACTCACTTCTATATTTGTATATAGGATGTGAGTATAAAAATAGTATGACACCACCAATGCATCATCAACATAGGTGAACATGTATAATATTCATATTATATGATAATACATAAATATGTGAGAAATAATAAATCAATAATACGTTGAGTGATATTGTGCTAACTAATCCACCGTGAATCCTAACCGTATATGCTTCAGCTCCATATCAAATGGAATGTCACAACAGAAACCAGGATCATGGGTCGACCATAAGGACACCATATTAATCCTAGTATCCAAATAAACCAAAAATGATTGGGTTCAAACACAAGGATATTGTTACCTGTATCTAACATGGGTCAGGACATAAGGCCACCATACACCATTTCTATAATGAATTAGTTCATAAGGATTTCATATCCCACAACGATCTCAGGTTAGGCCCCAAGGACCATATACCCCTACCCTATGTCTAGGTCCATTTTAATCATCATAAAATTCCACTCATGATCCCAATAAATGGATAACTCTACCACGATGGTGCACTAATAAATTTCTACATGAATAAAAACCTCCAAAAATTATATGATAAAAAAAATGGAATAACACACATATATATACAATATATCACATCAATCATGAGTCACAACAGACATACACACACCTGAATTCACAATCAATCATGGGGTTTTTAGGATTCAAATGATCATACATGAATTAAATTTAATTCAATAACTCATACAATGACCTTTTATGGTAATGAACATCATACCGCAAGAGTGTTCATGCTAAATGCCATGATTGAAAAGAGTCACCACCCAAGTCGTGCAAGAGTTCCAACTAGATCAACCCACACACTATATATCCCTATAAATGATCCTAAATCATCAAAAAATGTTCTTGAATAAGGTTTAGGAAGAAGATAGAGACCTATTTGTGAATCAATTAATTTTACTCAAAAAAAAGAATTAGTACCAATAGTTGATCTAGATCTAGTTAAAGAATAGGTTTCTAATTGTTCAGATCCAATAGAAATATATCAATAGATAAAAAATTATATATTATATAATGATGTAATCCATTGATATTACCGATATTGAATATATCATTGACCAGTTATAGATGAATAAGATGTTGATTTTTGCTAGGATGGAAGAATCTCACCTCAAGGGTTCCAATAAAGTGATCTTGAGATCATGCACTGAAGAGAGGAGAAATAGATGACCACCTTTACCAAAAGAAATATTATATGTGTGATATATTTTATTTATGGTCAAACCATGATAGGAGGAAATAAAAAATAATTGTTAGAGTGAAATTATATAAGAACCCTAAATTATGAGGCTTCCTAAGAACTATTTGATGACTGCTGTAAGAATTTTTTCTACCACACATTCCTAGAAGAGGTGAAACACAACTACTTTATCCACCAACTAGTAGGTGGAACATTAATTATTATAGGTATTATAAATCCTCCACCATCTTTCCAATGGATCTGTACTAGCTAGCTAATGGAATATCAGTAGCTTAGTGATATTAGTTAATGATATAGACTTCTTTGGTTTTGATTCCCCACATATGATCACCTATACTAGCCCTTAAAACCATAATTAAGGTATGGATAGACACATGTTAAATCCACATGAAAATTTGAAGATGTAACACTTTATAGTTCCCATGTTGTTCTGTTTTTCTCACTGGTTGGCTAATGGAGAGGATTTGGATAACATCAAGAAATGCAGTGTGGCTTTTAAAAATTGATCTCTAAATAACTCTTACACAAACTGAATGAATAAAAATCATCCAAATATTATTTAAAAATAATAATAATTAAAATCAAATTAAAATGAAATGGTTAGAACCATTAATGTTATATTTTAATCATTTAATCATCTGAGATAGTGATACGTATAACAATCACCCACTTTCAGAGGATTGTAAATAGTTTAAATAAAAGGTAACTATGGGGAGCTTAAATTCATATGAAAATATTTATTTTAAATAAATATATCCAATATATTTTATAAATTAATTTTAGTATTTCCTAATGAAATTATAAAGAGATTTTTATATGAATTTCAATACTTAAATACTATAAATGGAGTTCAGAAAAAATTTCTTTCACAATTATATATTACTTTTTTAAAGATATAATTTAATATTTAATAAGGAATTTAAAATGTCAAAATGATTTAAATAAATTAAATAACCATAGAACCATAAAAAATTTGCTGAAAAAAATAATCCATACCATTTTCTGCCTTTTTCATTATCAAATAGTCCAAAATAGTTACTAGAAATATGTTAATATCATATTAATATCCAAATCATATTCCAAATTAATTGAAATAGTTTTTAATAAAATTAAAAAGTGGTTAATTAATATAATTAAAAATTACACTCATAAATATATTAGAATATAAGAATTTATATAATTCTACCACATTTTAATTGTCAAAAACATATAAAGAAGGTTAAATTGATACAGAATAATTCAAATAAAATAAAAATAAATACATTTATAAAATAATTTCAATATTTTATAATGAAATGTTATGATAAATAAATATCCTTGTAATAAAAAAAGAATCAACCCCTTTTTATTTGAACCCCCATTGATTTTTTAAAATAATGATCCTTGACAACATGTAAAGTCATTGTCAAGGAAGGATAAATGGATTTTAATGAATTATGAAGTAGATGAAATTCAATATTTCCTAATTCAAAAGTGTGTGTCCGAAGTGTTCCATACCTAAATACCATTTAATAAAATAAAAATATTTTAAAGATTGGGTGTTTTTTAAAAAAAAGTTATCCAATAGAATATTCACACTAATAATTTATAACACTATATATCATTTTGGAATGTTATCTCTAAAAAGGTATAATAAAATGTCACTTTTATTAGTGAGTGATTGTTGAGTAGGATTTTAAGAAATACTAATCATACTAGTGTTATATCACATAATAGAAACATTATTCAGTGTAAGCCCATAATCTAAGAGAGTGTTTTCCAACCAAATAATTTTTGTTCCACAACCCTCCATGGATATATTTTCCTATTCAAACATATAAAAAATATAGTTTTTCTTTTTTCTACTCCAAGAGATTAGGTATTTTTCATGCTGGTAAAAATTCCAACTTGTCAATTTCCTATCTAATTGGAATTAAATAAAATCTTCATCCAAAAAACATGTAATATTATATGAATTATCATTTATGTAAAATAAAAACTGATTTTTATAACCGATGAAATATTTTAATATTCATTTAGGTTATTTCAAAATATATTATTTTCTATTGGATTTTAAATGATCACAAAGAAAAGAACTAAATATAATATCTATTTAGGTCATAATAAGGAAAATAAGACACCTATGCATACTCCTATAAAGATTTTTTCGATCAATTTATTTTATTAATTCTACATTAAATTAAATTAATTAATCATATGTTTATTTAGTTCTTTAAAATGATACATGTCATAAAATTTTAAAATTTTGTTAGTGTATTTACCTTTCCTTAAAAAATACCATCCTTATTTTTAGAAATTTGAAAACCATGAAATTTTTTTAATCTCCTATAAAATCAATTTCAATTTTTATTCATTAAATATAGAAATTAATTACAAATAAATTATTTTTATAACATAAAAAATGACATCATATTTTTTATAAAAAAAATTAATAATTAATTTAAAATATGTTTAAAAAAGTAGAATCATATTTTACCATTTAATATAATTTTCTAAGAGATAATAATTTAATTTCATATAAAAATCCCAATTGTATCATTTCAATCCATAAGGATCCTTGGTTAACATAAAAATAATATTTTGAGATTTTAAATCTTCAAATCTGGGTTTTTTTAATAAAAACATTTTTTGGAAAGAAAACCATTCAAAAAGGACATTAAAAATCAATTTCAAAAATCATAGAATTTATGTTTCATTGAATTTCAATAAGATTCTAGTGGAATCAGGCTATGTGAAGAGTGGAGGTGTCTAAGCATAATCAATGTTGTACTATTAATTATAGCCTTTAATTACGAATCTATATCTTTTACGAGTTATGTTACCATGAAAAAAGATTGCATTATTTTAAGCATTATATATTCTCATTTTTAATCAATAGATATCAATAGGTTTTAAGTGGTAATGCAGAAATTTTTATTTTTTATTCATTTTTGATAATTATGTTTTTTAAAATTGTCTTCAAAAATAGAACTAAAATTTATTTTTTTGATAATTTTATTTAAGTCACTACAATGTGGATTTGAGTTTTTAGTGTAAAGTAGGATTCAATGTATAAGATACAGTATATATAGAGCTATGCAGCATGGTCAAAATATGGGGAAATTAATCTACACCATGGGGATAATTCTATGTCATTGGTGGATCAAATTTAGAAGAAATTACAGAAATGATCTATATTAGAGCAAATACTTGGTGGTTTCTAATTTCATAGAAATCGGGATATTGTAAGAGATAGGGTTTTGGGAAGAAAATTTGATTGTTCCATGGGATTATTTCCACACCAAATCATGGAATTGAACTGTTTGATTATGCTATAAGATACATGTAAAACAATGGAATACATATCCACATAGATTTAAAAATACAAATATATATTTAAATGAAGATAACTATAGATATATATAATTATGTGTATTTAGATATCTTTACACGTAGACCGTGTTTATATAAAATGGATCTCAAGGGAAATACAAGGAACCAAGGATAAGGATCAAAATATAAAAAGATATATCTATCGACATATTTATATGTAATGTTCATCATAAACATACCACTGAATATTAAATTTCATATAGTTTTAAAGGATATTAAATGTTGGTTATTGTAAATTTATATATGGAACATGTGTTTGATTAATGTTTCCATTTATAAAATAATGTAAACTCATGATATATATGAGAAATTTCTAAAAATAAGGAAATAGATAGAAGGTATGGAGATATAGATATATAGAAGGGGTTTTGTTAATTAATAGATGAGGTTTCTTTTTTACGCACATATAATTTCCAATTTGGTGGTGTGGTTCTCAAGATTCATAAGACATCATTATCCAACACTTGAAGTGAGAGTGGAAAAAGGAGGGTAGTCATCAACTATCAATTCAGTGTTACTAGGTTTTTTTATTCATTGTAAAATTTGAATTCATTTGTGAAAAATCCATATCAATAAATATATGTATTCAATTGTTTTCAAAAATATATTTTATATTCCATGTTTCTTGATATCTAATAAATTCAGGTTCATGGGAGTGACTATGTGAGACTAGTTTTCACTTGAGATGGCGGAGTTGATGAAGGGGGATAATAACTAATATTTTAATTCTTTTAAGATTGTGAGATTATACTATTAATTAGTATCACTTCGATATTAATCAATATCACACCCCTTAGTTTTATAGATATAGGGATTAAATTATGGGGATAAACCTAAACGTAGTTGATGGGAGTGAGCGATGGAGAGACGGACTTAACTCCCCCATCTTTATAGATATTAAACTCTATACAACTAAGATGTTTAATGGAAAACCTGAGATAGGAGTTTTTTGGTTTTGGTAGTTATAGTTGAGGATGATTGGAAATTATAGTTACCTAAAGACTTATCATGGACAATGTATTTGATTTGTTTTATATATTATGTGGAATTGTATGCTTTTAAAAACCATAATTGAACTCAATATACCCTTTCATTAATTTTTTTATTCTTGAGTAAATCCAATCCAACCGTTTAATTATTTTGAGAGTTTAGTTTTGTTTTGTTTTATAAACCATGAAAATATAAATACTATTAAATTATTTAATCCCTTTTCACTTAGGCTCAACTTCAATTGTTTCTATCATATTCTACTACTTGATTATTTAAGTGATTTTCAGTTTCATATTTAAAACATTAAATACTTTGATTCCATTACGTATAAGGTAATGAAATATATAAACTAACTATGTTTTTGGAACCATTTTTGGGACTAGTCTCTTAAAATTACTATAGTTAGATAAAAATTTAGTCTCCCACTTTTTATATTCTAATTTTACATTAGGGCCATTTGTTTTCTATTTGATGCATTGGGTATTTGTGGTTTGTGATTTTAGAAAAACAATGAATGAAGGAACACATCCAATGGGTTATTTAATTTTTTAATATATAAAAAATTTTATAAAAAATGCCTAAAATTAAAATCTATGGTTGGGATCATCAATTCCATGAATGGGTACCAAAACCAAAAATTATTACCCAAGATTAAAAAAAAAGTAATAAAATTGTAGTTCATGAAAAGACTGATAATCTTGGAGAAAATGGATGTGGAATTGATGAATTTAAATAAGGAACCAAAGATAAGGCCCACATTGAACATGAAAATGTATATCTATTTTGAAGTACAAATAAACCTAAAACCATATCTTAGTTAAGTTCCTCTACTCATTCTCATTATAATTTTTCAAGGGAGGAAACACATACAAGTGATTAGTAGGAATAAGAGGAATGTTCCATTAATAAGGAACACAAAAATGAAAAAGTGATGAAGACTGTATATATTTTGAATGAGATTATTCATCTTTTTGAAGAGGAATTCAACACTAAAAATGGAATAAGACATAAAGTGTCTATGGATTCACATGTTGAATAATCTAAAATAGAGAGTCCCAAAGAAGAATAAGAATACAAAATATGTGTGGTACCAAGATTTGAAATACTTTGGTCTGATTTGAATATTCTCACAACTATATAGATTTTGGAACCCTCCTCTAAGTGATGAAGAGAATAAATATTAAATAAAGGACATCAAACTGGTGAAGTTAATTGAACAATTTGAATAAGCACAACCAAAATAAAATTAAAGAGTATAGTATTATTAATTATCGAAAATTATGGAGTTACTTATTCAAAATTTTTCGGAAAATTGGTTTGTTCCTAAAAAAATTAAATATAATTTTTAATAAGGATGAAAAAAAGACGTGTTTAATTGAACACACATAAATAAAAAAAATGGTTTAATAAATAACTATTCACTATATAACGTACTCTCAATACTTGATAAATTTTATATGGTCATGATTAATAACCCTAAATATGTGCCTTTAGGAGGAAACTTGAATTTTGTTAAATTTATTTATTAGGTTGTACTCTTTAGGAAATAATATATCGGATATTATTTTAGGATTTTGATAACCATCCCTCATGTATAATTTTGAAGAAATATTTCGCATGTATCTTGGGATTTCATGTTTCTAATATTATTTTAAGGTCCATGAAGTTAAAAGGTAGAAATAAAATAGATGGAAAGAGATACATGAGGATAGGGGAGTAAAAGTTTAATTTTTTTTATAAATTTTCTATAATCTATGTTTATTTTGATAACTTATTTTATTTTTTAAAGATAGAAGTGCACACTGAAACATAAATTGTTGTAACTATTTAAATGTATGATAGTTTTATTTTTTAATAACCCTATGATTAAATGTTTAAATATTTATGTTTATGAGATTGTATTAGTAAGATAGAAGAATTGAGTTTGTAGGGATATTCATATGAATATAGATGTTATGAATCATATTTTAAGGAGGGTTGTTTATTTTGTAGATGGAATTCCCTACCAATTTTAATGCTTTGAATTTATAATGTTAAGGTTGATTTTATTAATATTACAAAAATTCCCTCAGTGAAAATATTGAATATAATATTCTCTCATTCCAAAGATGATTCTAAACCAAATATTTACTATTATTTCATATACCCTATTTGTTGATAGATATTGGGACATGTTACATACTTATACAAGTATTTTATTCTTTCAATGTTATGATTGAAATAATTCTCTTTTTGTATTATTGAGGAACTTTTTTTTGATATATCAATTATACATGATACCTACATCCACATTGATATTACTTAAAAAATTTACAAATCATCAATAAAATTTTATAGGTACGATTCATAATCCAAGTCAATTTTAGGAATTTCCACGATACTTTTATTTTTTTTCATTATATTCAATTGAATAAATGTGGGGAATCCAATTTTCATGGTGTAAGGGATGTTTTTCATTGAAGGGATTCTTTTTTTGGAGTTGCAAGTAATATATTAAAAGGCCATGATTTACAATTTCTAATAAATTATTTTTCACCCTCAAGATAAAAATAGTGAAAAAAATAAATGAATTACAAAAAAATGTGTTGATTTTTAGATCATCCAAAATCATTATTTCATGAACAATGATTTAGATCATTCAGGGTTGGGTGGTGTATGTGAGATGTTTCCTATGTTATGTTTTTAAAAAATGTAAAAGATACATTTAAAAAAAATGAACAGAATAAATCAGTTGGTTGTATATATTTCATTTTTCTTTCATTGTTTTTTATGAACATTACATTGAGCTATGTGTAGTGCGGATATTTAATATTAAAAAGGTTAATTTCATTTTATTATAAATTTAATTATTAATAAATATTACTCAATTTCGAACATCAATTTTCAACATTAATTTTATTACATCATTACATATATAAATTTATCCCCAGAGGAATATAATACTTATTTTCTAAGTCGTGATTAATACATTTATTTTTCTATAAAAGGTGGATATTTGAGATCCATTATAAGATTTTTTTAGAATCGTGAACTCATGGTATGAAAATAACTACATTAATATATTTTCTTGAGTTAATAGTGAAAAAAATTAAAGTGTGGTACGTCATGATTGGAATATACAAATAACAATGAATAATAAAACTTGAATGAAAGGAAGGAGAATATTCATCAATTTCTATGGGGTAAAGGAATGTAAATTTCTGATTAGTTTCATTATAAAATTATGCAATAAATAAAATATTTTTATATGATACCTAAAAATTATATATTCACTATTAATAATTTGTTGGCTCTATTGATTATGAATTTTAATATTGGCAGAATGGGATATCCATTATATTTTTATTTATGTTAATGCATTCCTGTGAACAACCATTATTTAAGTGTCGTTAATTTAATATCCTTTTATAGGTATATTATTGTTGAAATTTTAATCACTAAATAATAATATATTTTAAGGGATCGTGGTAGTTTATTCGTTACTTTTATTCATTTATGGTTAATTAATATTGAAAAACATATTTTGTAAATACAAATAAATTTATATAATTATAATGATAATTGTATTTCAGTGAATATAAGTGTTTTTGTAAAAATAAAGGACTTTTAGGCTTGGAGTTGATAGTAAAATGTCATTGAGTACGTAATGGGTATTCTATGGTGTGTATAGAGATTTTGAGAATGTTTAGAATATAGAGAAATGAAGATGTTTTGTGGGGATGCAACTACACCGTGGGAGGATGATATTTAGAAGAAACGTTGGAAATGAGCTACACAATAGATGGTATATGGTGATTACTTATTTATTAGAGGTATTGATATTGAAATAGATTGGGTTTTGAGAATTAAAATGGTTTTCACAATGATTTAATGTACACACTATATATTAGAGAATAATTTTTTTAGGATGCATGATACATGTATCATTGTTGAATCAATATCGACATAGATATGGAAATAAAAATCTAGCATACCATTAACTTGACTATTGATATATTTTATGTAGAATATTTGGATATTTTTATAGATGTACCATGTAAATATATGAGGTATTAAGTGAAACACTATGAAATTGTGACAAATATGAAAAGATAAATAGATAAAAAGATATATCTATACATATATTTTTATGGAATGTTTTCCATGAACACGAAATTGATGAAATTTTTTGAGGGAGATTTAAATAATATTCCATTTTGGTAATCATTAAAATGTCTTTGTATTATTTGAAAAATTCACATTTCTAAGGATAAATGAATGAAAACTCAACATTGATATTAAAATATTCCAAGAAATAAGAAAAAGATACAAAATGGAGATATAGATAGAAAGAAGTGTTTTTGACTATAAAGATAGCAGGAGCCTGTTGTTCACAAGGATACATTCTAATATACAGGGGAGGTTCCCCAGCTTAATAGTATATAAGGATTTGAAACATGAAGTGACAGTGAAAGGAGGAAGGTTTTCATCCTCTATCAAGTCAGCACAACTAGTTTTTTTACTTTTGTTTCATTTTATCATTGGAAATCTAGTGTGAACACTACAAATATATAAATGTATTTTATCAATTATTGTTAACTATTTTATTTTCTATTCCTACATCCATTATTTTTAATTACATAATTATTGTGAGAGAGACTATAAATGACTAGGTTTCATGGGAGATGGTGGAGTTGATGTAGAGAATGATTACCCAATGTTTATATTCTTCTTGGATTGTGAGTTTAAATTATTAATTATTATCACTTGGAAATTAATCAAAATCACATCCTGTGTTTATCTAGAGATAGTGATGATATTTATATGATGAACCTCAATGAAGTTTATGGGATTTAGAGTGTGACAGACAACCTTAACTTGAGCCTCCAACTTGAGAACCTACTTCATCCACTCATTCTCATTATTGGAAACATTTAAAGAGGAGTTGGATAGTTTAGGTTATTTTCTTGATACTAATAGGTATATATATTTACCCTATAATTATCAAGGATTTAATTTGGTTGATAAGTTAATTTTAGTTACTTACTTTCTATAAAAACCATTATTGGATTCAATCCCCCCTCTTTATCCTTGATTTATTTTTGATCCATTATAACCTAGCTATAAAGATTTTTTAATAGATTATTCTAGTTTAGTTTTAAAAATCATTAAACTTTCAACCATATATAATTATTTATAACTTTTACTTTTTGGATCGACCTCCAGACATCAAATTCCTAAACAACTACATTGTATTTTTATTAATTTATAGTTTTTTTTAAGTATTTCTATTTCTTGATTTGAAACCATATGAGGTAATGGAGAAAATATCCCGATCCCTCATCTAGAATGTTCTAAAAAACCCATTTGGTACGTATAATGGGATGCTCATTAATTATAACAAAAAGAGTCAAATATTGTTTCCTTGTAAATTGGTTCAACTCTTCTTGCATTGGAAGTGACCAATTGTTGTTATTAATGGAGTCATTTATATTCTGGGGTTCTAGGAGATAAAAAACGAATGATATTCAATAACATTTAAAATAGATCTTCTATTATGAGTAGTAACATGAAAAATCCCAGATATTAGATTCTAAAAAATGGCTTTTTGACTTCACCCATTGCTTTTGTAAAGGGAGAAATGGTGGTTCTTCCTATATTTGAATTTTTCAGAAGGTGGTGGTTCTTTTACTATTACATTTTCTTAGTCAACATGAAAAACACAAATCAGATTATGAGGTTGAGGAAAATTATCATAATTATTATATGAATTGATTATTCAATGTTATTTGTAATAGTACTAATTAATTAATACACATTAAATGAGTAAGTTTACCCAATATAAATACCATCATTGGATTTGGGGTAAAATATTCCTTTTTTTAATTGGTGTTATGAGTCTATAATTTACAGAAAAAGCACCACAAAATAGATAAATTTAATTTTTTTGAATTTCAAAATCTTATAGGGGTTGTTTTTAAAGATGGGACTTTTGAGAACATAGTTCATGTTATAACAAGAGGTATTGATCACATTATCACAAAAATATTTATTGAGTTTAAAGTAAATAAATATTTTTTTAAATCACTTTTTTATTTTTTTTCATAATTTTATAACAATGTATTGTGGGGGAGGACTCAGAAATTAAAAAGAACTATTATAACCTAGTGAATCCCAGTGTTCATTAAAATATTTTTTTTCTAACAATCATACATGATAAATCGAAATTAATATTATCTTAACAAAATTTTCATTTTTAATGTTCTTTCTATGTTTTATAAAGACTATATAAGACAGATTTTTATGATCCATTATACAAACCCAAGTTAATATTATATAATCATAAAAAATTAAAAATGTTTAATATTTAACCCCTACACTTTCTATAATGATTGGTCCAAATAAACAAAGATATACTATCTCAAGGTCCTTTAAGGATGATGATTCCATTTTATATTTAAAGGGAAATTTTTTACTTGCAACATTTGAAAGGATTATACAAAATATTATATTTTTAATTTTAATTAGGAAACTCTCATTCTGGATGATTTTAGTTGTTTTGAAAAGTGTGTGTTCTATAATGACGACGATGTCTTCTCCATATGCATGAATTAATGTTTTTTTCACTTATACAATTAAAATGTTGGATTAAATTTTTTTAAGTCAATAATATAAATATTTTGATATTATGAGGCTATACAATTTTTTTCATTAGAGTAAAAAACATTAAAAACCTCATTTTCTAACGAGACATTAAATCGACTATCACACAATTGTATAAAAATAATAAAATTATGATTTAAACCATTAAAATGTAAATCATATTTAAGAATGGTAGAATTTAGAAAACCAATATTACTTATACCAGTTATATTACTCCTTGATTTATCTAAAAGGCTGAAAAGGCCTCCATCAAGTGTTCTTTGATGGTTTAACTTAGTGTAGTCACAACACATGCATCTCAAGAACCCACTGTCCATGTTCCATGTTGGTCATTGGGGTTTTATATTAAGACATTTATACAATAAAATAACCATGTTACTAAATTCTTTGGTACACAAATAAATTGGGGTCCCCTAATGATAGATAAATGAGATTTTAGAACCCGTATTTTTTTTTGTAAAATATTTTCCATATAAAATAATGATATAGATATATACCCTTTTAGGACCACCATATCGAGTATTTTTACAATAATTTTAGCATATAATATTCCCAATTTTATGAATATAATTGAAAAAATTATTTTGAGAGAATCCACTGATAAACACATTATTTTTGGAGGAGCAAGCTAGTTTTCAAAAACCAAGCTGAAACTGATTTTTCGCAGGACGATGGGAACCAAGAATTTAATTTAAATTAATCTCTCTGTTGGTGAACTTAAATAGATAATTTTTATTTTCTTTCATAGTTAATTCATATTTATTTATAATTTTTTTCACTTTTAATAATAAGGATAATTAATCTATTTATTTATAGAGTTATCCCTTATCATTTATAACTTCATTGTATTTATTTTTATGATATTGTAATCATATATATATATTTTTTAAAAACGATCTTCAAATTAAACCCAAGAATATTTAAGATCATAATAATTTAAATAAAATTTTATTTATCATGATTTACCTCATCAAATACCTTTACTTGGTCCACAAGACATTTGGCCCTATCATCACATGATCAAGTTGAGGTAAAGGTGTCATCACAACAACTATATATTGAAACATTCTAGTATTTTATTTTTTGTGTGGAAATAAACCAAAAATACCTCCAAGAAAGCAGAAAAAGCACATGATATCACTACTACTGAGGTGGTTCTTCATAATGGTGTAGTGATAGGTACATTGGTTACTCATTCAAGAATAGAGAGAATACTATTTGATTCTGGTTCAATGAATTATTTAATATATTACAAGTTTAGTTGAAATATTAAAACACCACCACAAATTATGGAGGATGATTTCTATGTGATAATAGAAAATTGGAAAATTATTTCAACCAAATTATATAAATCCTCACTAGTTAATGTTTCTAGACTGAACCTCCTAAAAAATATTATCATACATTCTTTGGTAGTGTTTGATTCTATATTGGTAATTGAATGACTATCTTCATCCAAATTCAAATTAGATTGTTAGGAAGGGGAGATCACTCTTCCCATCCTGAAATATCCTTAAATTTTGTACAATTGTAAGGAAGTGGAAAAATCTATATCATAATCATATTCTAAATTGTTGATATAATTTCATTATGATCAAGAATATGTAGCTCAAATCATTAGAAAAAAAGATTGGATCAAGCTCAAATAAATGTTTGATTAATATGTCTAGTAGGGTTAATTACATTTTAATAATTAAAATAAATAATGTGATAGAATTATATGATAATATAATTATAGTGTGAGCACAATATAATAATTAAAAACATTATATTAGAGTAAAAAATCATAGGATAATTAAATTTGATAAAGGAGTCCATCCCCTACTCAATATGATTTCTTATGTCCCCTCCCCACAAAGCCATGAGGGTTCCATTATGCATTGGCTTAAAAATAATGAATGATCCCAAAACCACCTTTATATTTAAATTTTATAATATAAAACTCAATACAAAGGAAGAGATACATGATTTCTGTGGGTTATATCAAAAATAAAAGAAACCATTTTGTTTTAGTGGATGTTAGAAAGAAACCCAAAAACCATAACTTGTATGGTAGTGATCAACCAAAAATTAGATTAATAAGAAATATATATTAAGAACAAACCCATTAAAATTCAGTCCCAATTATCTTATAAAACATAAAATTGGTAAATGAGTAAAATAGAGAAATTGTTTTAGGGACCAAATTTATAAAATAAGGGAATAAAAAGTATCTAAAGTGAAGGGGAAATAGTTATCGGTAGTGTCTAAGCCTTATTAAATGTTTTATTAATATCCTCTAGAGGTCTCATGGTAGTTATTATTATGTTGGGAGTAAAAAAAGTTCCATTGTCATGTGAGAGAGTTTTACAAGATAGCCTCAAAATACTAGTTTGAATTTATAGAAAAACTTCACTGGTAGTCTGATAGGGTACAACATATATCCTCTAGTCTATCTTGCATTCACAATCTGGGTAGTGGGACTTAGATGTGATTAGTTAGATATATATATTTTGTTCTATGGTGGGTGTTGATGATCCATCTAACCAATAATATTCCCTTACAACCTTTAAAAATGGACCTTAAATGGATCTTGAACCAACTGAATGACAGAATGGCCTATTATGATGGTACCCAAACAATAAAAACTAAAATAACATCAAATGTAATGTTTATACAAATAACTACTTTTTTTCATTAAAACATATAAGATATTGAGGGGTAAGAAAATTTAATTAACATCTACCTCAACTCTATCATCTTACAAATACAATCTATTTTAGCATGGAAAACATATCATTCGTTGGTGTGTCAACCATAATCCTAACATCCAAATTATTCACAATATTTCCTTTACCCATTTTTCATAACACGTATCAAAATTACAACTCAATTCTATTTTTACATGAAATACATTGACTATTTTGTATCATGAATGTTCAATATCTTAAATAAATTTTTATATTGAAATAAAAAATTGAATTTATATGATGAAATATCTTATATAAAATATAATATTAATTCAATCGAAACATTTAGTCTACAACATTAAACTTCTTTAAACCATATATATTTTACAGTTATAATATATATTACTTCATGAAAATGACATATGCACAAGGACATCAATATTTATATAACATCTAGATAAAAGCATCCAAATTTTCAAATCAGCAACTAAAGTCACATCTATCTTCTATAGACCTATGTTTTATTTTTTGGAACATGTCTGACTTCCTGATGTAGAATCAGGTCACCTCAATAGATATCTTTTATATACATACTTCTCAAAATAATATCTTTATGTTTAAATACAACACAAAACCATTCTCAATCATCTTGTTGAGAATATATACAATACCTGCAATAATTTCATGCGTTATTCAATCTACTACATTTTATTTATTTTTTCAACACCATCAAATCTTATAAAAAAAATATCAACTTGTCATTAAACCACAACCAATCTCAAAAAGAAGCATTCTAACACCAAATTACTGGATAAATTAATGTTTTCTGAGATAACTATATCCCTCATTAATAATAATTTTTTTTCTATGATTCTAATGTTCCCCCCACCGTCAACTCACCTAAATCTTTTTCCCATTTTTTTAATAAAATGATCTTCATATTAAGATAAGATAAATTAAAATTTTTATTACTTCTATCACCATTTATTAATAGAATCGAAATTTTAGTGGCTTGATTCCACAATATTATTATGTAAGAGGGATGGTCTAAAATGGGTTTTCATCTTTAACCCCTCCAATATTTCTTTCAGAATATAATTTTTGAACATATCAACAATATTACATTTTTTTATAAATTGATAAATAACTTCACATTCCCATTAGACATATTAACCCTGATGAAAGTATACATGTTATCCATATATTTGGACCTAGAGTGTTGCACTGGGTACATGGAAAGTCCAATTTCACTCTGATTATCAAAAATAAATTTGAATGTTATTTCAATGTTCATTTTCCAGTATAATAATTTTTACTTTTATTCAATACAATAGTATACAAGAATGTGTGGTATCAATATACTCAACATAATTTTTACTCAATGTCTATATTTCTTTACAAGGAAAAATCACAAGACATTCACAAGAAAATAAATACATGCTTAGTGGTTGGATTTATTCATAGAAAACACCTAACAACACATATAAAGGAAATTCAGAGACTAATTTATTTAATGGGGATATTGTAATTTTCCAAGAATTTTGATGAGGTATGGATATTTTTATCATGAATAAAAAATTAGGTTTTAAATGTTATTTTAAAGGGACATTAATAGAACCTATAAAGTGTTGTATATACAAGAATTGTTAAAGGCAAGGCCTAAATAGTGTTAAAAAAGAATTGTTAAAGCCCATATTTAACTATTCTTTTTTAATAGTATTAAACGACCCTTTTAACTGTTGTTTTTATCACTATTAAAGAACCCATTTAATAGATATTTTTTATCTCAGATAATGGATTGCTTTATCTTCACTAAAAACCAATGTTAAAGGGGTTAGATGTTATTTCATTAAATTGTATAACACTAACCATATTATAGATATCATGACCCCTTTAAAAGTAATCCACCCCCTTTTATCAGCACTTTTCTCCCCACCAACCCTTTATCCTTGCATTATAAATTTCACAGCCTCCTCTACCCACCTAGATTCAAACCTTAATCCTCTCTTTTGATGTTGGAATTACTTTAACATGACACCATGTATTTTTTCATCGTAATGATATTTATATATAGATATATATGTATAATTACTTATAAAATTTGTATTCATATATTTATAAAATTATTTTTCAATAAATTTATAGATATAATATATATTATATTCATTTACAACTACTAGAATATAATATTAATATATATTTGTTTATTAATGCACACACATGTGTATATATATATAAACATTATATATATTTGTGTAATATAAAAATGGTTACATATTGTTTTAAATACATTTTAAGAATATGTATTTGTATCACCCTGGCTTGGGTGCCACACACTGGTGCCCTGAACAGATTAGTCACATGACCTCAAGCATGCCTCCCCATATGCCAGTAGCTTCTGACTAGTGGCGAGGGTCTAATATCAATTTTATGGATACTATATCCTATTTATTAGATTAAAACACCAGTAGAAAATAAACAAACAAAAACCAAATATATGTCCACTACTAGTAGTATTCCAGTATCACATGATGTCCAAAACTAGAAATACAATATCGAAACTGAACAAGATATTCCATGCTAACGTACGTGCTAAATGTCAAAATGAAAACTTAAAAGTAAATACACTGAAAACTACCATGAGGGGCCCGAACCACATCTGGTTCCCTCATACATGATCCATCCTAACTCATCCACCAAACACAAGGCCCCTTACCTTATCCTATCATACAACCATGAAATCAATTTGGTTACTGATCAGGAATCCCAAGTAGGATGTGAGTACAACTCAGTAGGCCACCACCAAGGACATCAAAAACAATATCTAGTAAAATAATAGATTATGTTGTTTTATAAAGAAAAAATAACAATTCATAATTATAAAATTACCACATATCAACTATTCTTTATTTAACCACATTAACCAATGGGTTTTAATAAGAACATGTATCTCAATAACTATTGAGGCCCATTCAAGAGTCTAAACTATTCACAAGTGATATCATATATTAGAATTCTATTATTACCATTATTTAATCAATAATTGAATTCCCATATTACCATTAATAATTCTTATAATAGAATGACCATGTTCCCATTATTTAATTCATATTTTAATGCCTATGATACTATTCATACTTCACACATTAGAATGACCATGTTCACATTATTTATTTCACAAATAAAGGACCATCACACCATTAATAACTTTAATATTTAATGTCTATATTACTATTCATCAAGACACAATTAACTCAAAAGTTAATTATCCACACAAATTCATGTACTAATTAAACAATTAGTCAAACAAAACAATTCGATTAGTCACTTCAGCAACTAACAAATAATATCAATAAAATTAATTAATTAAATAACTAATTAATCATATCAATTCCTCTAGTTAATTCAAAAATTAACTAATCACATTAATAATATTAATTAATTAGATAATTAATTAATTAAATAAAATATTCTAGACAATTCATTAATTAACTAAAAACATAAATAATGTTAATTAGTTTAATAATTAATTAACCACATCCATTACTATAGTTAATTCAATAGTTAACTAATAATATAAATCATATTAATTAACTGAACAACTAATTTATTTGATCAAATCCTCTAGTTAATGCAACAATTAACTAATAACATAGATAAAATAATTAATTCAACATTTAATTAGTCACAAATGATAATTAATTCAACCATTTATCTTCTCATTTCATAATTTCAATATCTCATAATTAATTCACCAATTAATTATCTCCAACCAACTATCTCAATATCTCATTATTAATTCAGCAATTAATTATCTCAATTGAACTATCTCAAAATCTCATAATTAATTCATCATTTAATTATCTCAAATAACCCATCTCAATATCTTATAATTGATTCATCAATTAATTATCCATAACCAACAATACCAATATACTAGTAATATATTTTTCATAATTAGTTAATTCACCAATTAAGTAATTGAATCAAAAACTCAATTGATAACCATTAAATTGAAATTATACAATTAAATACGCATAATTTGAATCTGGGCCATATAATTTTAATTATAGAACCCAAAACACAATTCATTGACAATTTTCACCAATGGAAGAATCTCCAATTTCAACAAAATAATTTCATAAAATGATATTTAGAGCTTAATCCCTAAATCAAGTTTGAATAAATGATGATCCCTAAAAACTTGATCTAGATCCACAATCGTAGATCTATATATAGAAAAATAGATCTAGATCTAAATAAAACTCAATGGAACACCCCTCTAAAATAATGGGAGAGTAATGGAAGATCATTTGGTATGAATGCACATACCTAAGAGAGAAGATCTTCAAACCGGGCTTGAATCACCAAAGTGGAGGTAGGGTAGGCTTGGAATCCCACCGGGAGGCTCTGAAATTGAGATAAACTAATCATGTGTTGAGATAGGGAATTCAGGGGTATTATACTATGGTTTAGGAAATATTTTAATAATATTCGAGGGATTAAAATCTTGTATGAATGGTTTTCTACTAAGGGCACATAGTTTCCCATAATCTTACTTCTTACTATGAGTCTTTTATGGGGGGTGTATGGTTTCTCCTAACAGGGTGAATAATTTATAAAGATATGCACCAGTCTTGTAAAACCCCACTATCTAAGGTTGTTCAGTTTTCTTAGCCAAGATGTGCAGTTAGAGAAAACCACCTACCAACTATTCACTAGCATCATTCATCCATTTTTCTCAAATTGTCTCCCAAACACACCCCAAGGTAAAACATAAATGAAAAGTAATCAACCCAAATAAATAGAGTGCCTATAATTGATCCTAGGACAACTGATAAAAATGTTAGTATCTTATAATATTTATTTACATATTTTCAAAAGTATATATATATATATTTGAATTATTAAAAAACACATATTTATATATATAAATTAATTATATAGGTGTATCTATAAATATTAATACCTTTATATAAGGTAAATAAAATGTGTTTTTTAATTTAAATAAATTTAATAATAAATATTTATTTTATATATTTAAAAATACATTTCTACCTAAATATGTTGATACATGTATTATAAAAGTTATTTATTATAAGTTAACATATGAAAATATGAATATATTTAATTATAAATAAAACTAAATTATGAAAAATGATAATTTTTTGAAACCATAATAACAATATGAATTTAATCCCTAAGAATAAATTATTTCCTCATAGAAAACAAGAAAAAAATCACATAAATGAGGGGAAAAATACATTGAATGTTAAAAAGATTTGATACCTAACTAAAAACTTGATTTTGGAGATCATTTAGGCCTTATTCCCCAAAAAAATTGATCTCAGGTTTCTCTTATCACTGGGAATATATCTCATTAATGATATTTATTTAATATGAGGTAGAACCCAAACAAACACCCATATCAAAATTTTTGTCCATTTGAAGTTCAATTTATGTTTTTAACTTATTTAAGATCTTTTGTATATTTTTTTTATTTTTTATCCCAAAATTGTTATTAAATGACTATTAATGAATAATAATTTCAAAATTATTAATTGAAAATATTTTTTTCATTATTTTATAAACCATTATCAATAAATATCTTATATAGTAAGGGTAAATTCTTATTTATCCCTACATCAAACATATTAAAAATATTTATATTCTATTTATATCAATATAAATATATTTATATATCTTTTTTAATTAAATGTAAACTTTTTTCCAAATATACACTTTATCAATGATAGTAAAAATAAAAAGACAGGGAGGTCTTTATCAAAACTTCTTAAAAATAACTAATAAAGACCCCCAATTATCCATTCTTTTTTACAAGAATTGATAAAAGCCCGCATTTATCAAAACTTTTTTATCATCGCCGACTATGACCCCACTCTATGAGTTCGTTTTTACTAATGTTGATAAGGTCAACTATATCAGGTCTTTTTTACAAGTAATGTTAAAGGTAACCCTTTAACAATGCTATTTTTTTCACAGTTTAAGACCACATTTAACAATACTAAAAAAGATCTACTATTAACCACTTTTAATAGAACATTTTATTTCACTAAAGAGTGGGTATTTAATATCACTTTTAGCTAGAATTTTTAAATCTCAATATCAAGATAAAACCAATTTTTTAGGAATGTATGTTCAGTAGTACTCATGTTTATGTTCTATTTTGGGATTATACCATCAATCACACCCAATGTGCTAGTTCAGTCGATTTTGAAGGAAGAAATCTAGGGGATGAATGTATGATACAAGTCATGTACATGGAGTTTATTTTGGAATACATGATGTGTATTAAATACATGACACATATGGGATTGTTTAGGATAATTCAAAATGTGGAATAAAAATCCCCCAAAATAAAAATCCAATGATTTACATGTGCGGTAAGTTATTTACATTCCATGTAAATTCGTTGAGTTTTTTTAAAATAATTGGAAGGGATTCATTATTTTTATTTAAGACCACCCCCTCTATTATATTTCATTAAAGATCTCCCATTAAAGCCTAACACTTCGATTCAGTGCCATCTCACCATCCGACCTCTATTTAATGAACTACTTGTCTTCATGAACCTGTTTTGATGAGTTATCTATTCATCTTAAAAAAATTATTTTTCTATTCTCCTCGGTGGAATTATTTTGGATCAGGAACTTATGATATATGTTTAAATATTTCATATGTTCTTTCATTTTATTAATTCATGGACCAAATCCAAGGTTGATACTAGCTGATTTTTTTACCATGGGTATATGATAGTTCATATATACTTTTCCATTACCTTCTAGTTTTTTATACTCTATCAATATTGTGGGGAACATCGTACCTTCAAGAATTACACCTATAATTAATTTTATTCCTTGATTAAATTGTTTAAACCTTGTTAGGTTTCCCACATAGTACCATGATTTGGTTGGATGTTCTTAACCTCAACCCGAACTACCCATGATGAGTGTTTATTTTTCTTCCCCAAGAGTTATGGGGCCGTTAGTTTTTTGTGTGATGTCAATTTTATGGTGTGGGACTTATGAATTTAAATGTGACATCAGAATAGGTTATATGCATCCTTTTTTCAGGTGGATTCAAGATATGAAATTCATTAAATTGATTAAAATAATTATGTGGAATACGTTAGATGAATTCATGGATCCTGAATGATTAATGTTGTGGTTCTGATAATATTTAATGTTATAGAAATATCTACCCCACAAATTTAGAAATATATTGAATGATATGGACATTTACACTTAATGGATTCAGAAATACATTGAATTCCATAGAAATTTCTACCCTATGGATTTAAGATTATATTGGATGTCAATGACATTTCAACCACATGGATTCAAATTATATTGGATGATTTAGACATTTCAAATCCTTAGTTTTGGTTGTTAGGTCTAATACTTTATTTCATGGTATAGGCCTTTGAGGATAGTGGTTTTATTTATTCCTTGGTTCTAGCCCTTGGTTCTAACACTGAATTACTCAGCATAGTCCATATTATATGTTTATTTTGATTTAAATATTCCCAGGGTATGGGAATTTTATTGTATCCATTTGACAAGATAGTATCATGAATTCTTTATTATTTTTTTTATAATTATCCCATATTTATAGTTTCTTGTTCATAGGGAGCCTTATTGGTTTGATAGTATCACAACTACTTAGGTGTTTATATTACTACTATATATGTTGCACCATATATATACTTACATAAATAGACTTGACCTATTATAGATTCCATTAGTGGTGGCCTACTAAGTGTTATCTAAAACCCTTTTCAGGCCATCCTTCAGTACCTAGAAAGACTTCATGGAAGCTGGTTTGGACCATGGAGAGAACTCAATTTCTGATTCTTTGTTAGTTATACTTAGGAGCGTGGGATAAAATCCTCATGTAATGCTCGCAATGCAATCTAGAGACAATAATTTTTTGTATTTTTTGTATTTTGATACAAGTGTTATACTGGATGTATGATTCCATGTATTTCCATCCTTTTTGAATAGAGACATTTCATACATCCTTTTGTATATGATATTACCTTTACATGATTTATTATGACAATTTCCCTCTAGATTTTATCTACTTTTTAGTTATTTCATATGATTCCTCTCATTATTATCATGATTATGCTGATGTACTACACTCTGATTATGAGGTTATAGTCTCCCCGCTATACCACCTTAAACACTTGCTACTAGTGGGAAGCCTCTGGCATATGGGGAGGTTCCCTTGAGGCTCTGTGCACACTAGATTGGGGAATCATTTATTGGATTTTGGGACAGGGTGTTACATACTATCACTATATCCCCATAGAAGATGATGCATATATCTCCATCGAAAAATATCATTGGTATGTTAACACCAATAACTTATAGAAAATTAATGATAGGGATCCTAATGTGGCCACCAATTATTTGGTTTTTCTAGAGGACCATCATGCTTACAAGTAAGTAGCTAAGTGGATTCATAGTACCCATACAACTAATGTGGATGAAGAAGTTTATAAAAAACAGAGGACATAATCATTCAAAAGGTCCAATACAAATAATGGGTCAAAAATATTTTTATTTTTTAGAAAAAATGGGAATGTTGATTATGCATTGAATTTTGAGATATCAACTCGTACCACCAAAATAATGATTTCCTAGTCCAGGTCCTATATCTAATGATCGAGGAAATATATTTATTTCAATACATATCCTTTATGTATGGATACTCTATCTATAAATAGGTCTTGATAAACCATATTTATAATGTTGTGACTACATAAATGTAACCCTAAGGGCTCTACTACTACCATGTAATTGATTTTACCTTTAATAATGTGAAAACCACATATAAATTTTCAGGTATTATATCTTAAAACCCCTCGTAAGAAAGAATAACAAATTCTATGTGGATGATCATGAAGTTAAGTCTCAAAATTGTTGTGTAAATATTATTGACCATAAGATATTTATTTATACATTGCATCCACAAATCCTAAAGATGAATACCTTGAAATTCACTTTTAGGGCAACATTGTTGAAATTACTTAGCTTCGCCATATGTCAGCAGGAGATAGAGTTATACCTCCAAATGTATAAGATGATATTTATATGAAACATCATAGAATCAAAAAAAAAATAGAGGTCAATAGAGGAATCCAACATACATTAATATTTACAATCTCATTGGTTAGTGATTAACCATTACAAGGAATGAGAATTTTCAAGAATCCTTTTAAGAGCTCATGTAATACCTTCTCCACCCACATGATTTATGGATTTTGATAAAAGTTAAGACTCTAATTCCTAACATAGTAACCATGTAATGTTTTCTTAGAACCCTCCATTCTCTAAGGAATGATATAAAAAATAGAATAGTCTCTATTATCTCAAAAGACCAATGGTGGATATGGAAACCTAATTTTTTTGATATCAAGAAGAACTAACTTGCATTGATTTTCGTAGTGTATAACCATATACATTAATTGTGGTATAATGAGGTCTATATTATCACCCATATTTATCTGCTTAAATATATGCTCAATTTGTCAATTCAAGATATATATCATTCATGTCCAGAGGTTATCCTATATTAATTTTACATTCATCTCATTTTTTCAATAGGTAGTAAAAGAATAAGAATTATGGTATTTCTTGGTGTCACACCATACCCCATAAAATTCATCAATAAATAAAATCTTCCTGATGAATAGGTTTTCTACATTTGTGACACTCCAAGGATATATGTGATGTAGTTTGATGGTTCCACTATGATCCTTATAAGAATAATGATGGATAATATAATGAATAATTGTTTTTTCATGGGAATTTTTCTCATATCCCATGTGAAAGAGGTCCTACCCTACACCTTAAAGTTTTAAAAAGGCTTCACTAATAACAAAGAGCAATACCGGGCCCACATTTTCAAATAAGGGATTTTTCTGTAGATACAAGGGGCCTATGTAAACATTCAGGGAGACTATTAGTTTGTGATTAAGTATGTTAATGATGAATGAGTAATTAAAATGGAATAATTTATTCCCATGAATGATTATATACAATATTTTATGGTAGAAATAACATTTGAAACAACATTGTCTCACATCCAACATTAACAGAATGCATGTGATGATGTATTTTATAACATAGCTAAATTTATAAAAAATATAAAATAAGATGAGATAGTCATCTACATTGCACATTGTAGATTAACCACACCAATAATAAATATTAAAAATTATGGAGTAAATGAGATTAATATAAACCCAAATAAATTTAAGATGATGTCATCACAAAATAATACTAAAATTTGATGGATTTCCACCATAATCGAATACCTACAATTTTTTTATTATTTCACAAAAACAAACCATGAACAAATATAGAGTTGATAATAATATTATTCCTCTATAAGTGGTATAATTAACTAAAATTCACCAAGAAAATAGGATTGAATTCATTCCTCCGCATATGCATTGAAATATGATGACCGTTTCTATCGTGTTAAAAATCCATGTCTGTGTCAATATTTTTTATTATTTAGGGACCAATCCCTCCCATCAAATAAAGTGGCCATAATATTTGTATCTATCGATAATGAAAGACTATATAGAGTCACTGCTATAAATTAGACATTTAATAGCACGAGTAAAGGGTTATTATCAATGCTATATAAGTACTAACAATGTATGTAAAGTTATATGATTAGCTTTAATAGAGATCATAACAAGCTCTGATAAATTCACCATTTAACAGTGATAAAAATGTGACAACAAAGGGGTCATTTAACATTACTTTTTTTAGAACTATTAAGGGAAATCTTTATCAGTTCTTATTTAGCACTGTTAGATTATCCCTTTAAAAACACTAAAAATGTGCTCATATAGGCCCTACTAATAAAGGGTATATTTCTTTTCATGACCCTACCTTTATCAGTGATTTCCCCCTTTACCAGTGCTTCCCCCACCCCTTTACCAGTGCTTTAGATAATCCCACCCTCCCACATATTCCCCTACCTCCAACGAATTTCAAACCTAAAACCAACATTTTATACACCATCATATTTCCACTCTCTTATCCTATTTTGTTTTATATTTTATTACATATATAAATATTTAAATATATTTCATTACATTTTTTCCAATATATTTATATATATGTTTATATATATATATGTATATATATATATATATATTTAAATACATATATAAAATAAAACACACAAACATCCATATATCTTATATATATATATAAGTAAATATATAAATATAATTAAATTAGTTTATATTTATTTACATATATTATATATTAATATTTATATACATATATTAGAATTTGTAGATAAATATATATTTGTTTTTCAATAGACACACACAAATATATAAATTTATAATTATATATAAATTAATTGTATAAGTATACAAATATTCATACATTTTAATTTTAATTAAAATGGATTATAATATTTATTTAGATATGGTTTATCTATTGAGAAATATATTTTACATGTAAGTATGTTTAACTATCAATTTTTAAAATTAAATTTTTATTGAGTGAATATATAATAAATGTATATGTATTGTTATATATTTGATTATAAATAATAGTACATCATGCAAAATGTTAAGATTTCAATTTCATAACATCAATATGAATGTAATCCCTTGTAATAAATCTTGTCTATAGTAAAAATGGAAAAAGGCCCTCTTAAATGAGGATGAAAATATATCCCAACTAAAAAACCCATTTTGGAGGCCTTCTGAACAATTTTTTGCTTAAAAAATGTGATAATGGTTTACTAGTGTGACTGGGGTCATAGATATAGTCATGGTATTCTATTTGATCTGTGATAGAGAACAAATAGGAACCCATATAAACTTTTTTGGACATTTGATGTTCGAGTTTCATTTTAAACTTATTGTAGATATTTTATTATTTTTAAAAAAAATTATTTTAAAATGGTTATTAAATGACTATTTCTCATTAATAATTTGTAAATTATTAGTTTAAAGTTTTTTAAAAATTATATTATAAGTCATTTTCCCTAAATATCTTATATATTATGAGTAAATTACTATTTAGCCTCATTTAAAACATATTTAAAAATCATACATCATATTTATTTGAATATAAATATATTTATATATTTATATATTATTTTTAATGAAATATATGAAATTTGAAATATACCCTTTAGTATGGGTTTTTTAGAAGGCCTGATAAATGCCCCACTTTTATTAGTTATTTTTTTCAAGTATTGATAGGAGGATTTATCAATGTTGTCATATAATCACTTATCAAGGGTCCCCTTTAATAATGATTTTTAGAATTATAAAACACCACAATTAATAGAACTAAAAAAATTAATGTTAAAGACCCTTTTAATAACACTTTTTATAGTGCAATGAGATGGGGTTTTTAACATATCTTTTAGTAATCATAGGATAAACACAGTTTTTTAGTAGTGATTTATCTAGCATGATTCATACTTGTGAAATGCATTTCACTTTTATCCTTTAAAATTTAAAAAAATCATACTTATAAATACTCTATTCCATTTTTTTGGTGAATATATTTTTTGTCACAAAATCCCCCATCTATAGCTTGGTTGTTCAATAACATCCTATCTTCTAGTGAGTTATTCTATAAGAGATTAATGTATATATACCTCAATTAATTTGGACCAAAATATATTATCAATTTCATGAATTCAAATATCATTATAATATTTGGTGTCCCATATAAATTATTGACTGATAATAAAACCAATTTTGATACATCCAAATTGAATATATTATATTAAGGTTTAAATTTATAGTCCAACCACTCATCTTGATTCCATGAAAAAGTGAATTAATAGATAGAGTATTTTAATAAAGAACTCTATATATAATGTACTCCATAAGATAGTTCACAGATATTATATGTCATGTCATGATAAACTCATCCATGATTTGTGTTATTAAAACACAAAAACCTGTATTGCTACAAATGTGACCACTTAATTTCTTGTATATGGGATAGAGACAGGCCTAACTACTTATTTCCTACTACGTTCACTCCACATTTCCAATTTTAATTAGTTTCTTGAAGATGAGGACTCCTATATATGATTATATAATCTATAATTAGTTAATGATCAATGGATATTTCCTTTTAAAAATATGATGGTTCATAAAAAAGTGTCACAAACATCATATAATAAATTTTTTATCAACTCATTATACAAAATGGAACTGATTTTTCCTTTGAGAATCCCCATTATACCAATAAAAAGCCTAAAAACATTTAACCAAAATGGTAAGGATCATATATCATAAATAATGTCTAGTCTACTACATCCTACTCCTTGATCATAGTGGATGGAGAGAGTATCACTCCATATACCAATGTAAGGTTTCTAAATATTTTTTTTTCTTAATTTCACATAGAGTTCAAATATCATGCTTGAATGACATGAAAATTAATGATAATTTGTTAGTGACATTACAAAAAACTACAAGAAAAATTTCAGGTCTCAGGATTAAGAATATATGAAAATGTCGTAAAATCATGCTGCTAACTTTTAAAAATACAATCCATTTTTAATAAAATTAATCTTCTTGGGAGTATTCTTTATCACATGAACATAAACTAAAGAACCCTGGATTTCAAATCACATGAATTCAAATTAAACTACATAAGGTCATCCATACAGAGCGTGTTAATTTTTTTTGTGATCATATACTTGTGAGACCGATTCTCCTTTATAAGATCTAGAATTTGGTAAGAGTTATTTATGCTTGCCCCTTCCATTATTTTCCAATTTTGGCCAATATAAAATTACCCCACATATATCCTAATTACTTGTGTATTCATTCATGATATGATAGTATATTTACCAATTCCTATATCACTTATACTAGAACATGGAACACATATAAATAAATTCCTTATTTTTTATTTATTTTTTGTGAAATTTAATTTAGATCATGTTTCCATCAATGAGTTTAGCACTGAGATTACTCCAAATTATTCTATAAATGATCCCGATTAATATAATACCTCTTCATTCTTTATTATATAATTATATAATTCATGATGTGTGGTCAATCCAAAAAGACATCAAACTACATAGAGCGTCCAACCCTTCATGTCATAATTTCCTTGAAAAAATTACATATATGAGTCGTTACCTCATCATAGAATAAAACCTTATATAGACCCCATGAAGGGGAAAAATTCCCATGTTTTTAAAAAAAATATTAATTATTAGACCATTCTTAACCGTTTAAGATTTCACCTCATCATGTGTAGAAATTAATATGCATTCATTTTAATCCGTCTAACATATGATCAATATTATCATTGGAAATCTCTCGAATAAGATTCATTATAAATTAACATATATTGAGATGGAAGTCTAATATATCTATGATCTTTCCCCATTTGACATCTCATCCTTTTCAGGGAAAAGGTTACAATGGTTCCATTTTTATTTCTTAATGTCACATCCCACCTAACTCATAATTCACCTATCCCACATATGAACTATGTGTGACATTATTCCAATTATTTAAAGACATATAGTGATTCTTGGATCCTTTCTTCCAATCCTAGTGGAAAACATTTTGATCTAAATATGGGTTCACATGATCTTTAACCCATAATAGAATGACAATAGTTCAAGCTGTATGACATTAAATTATAGAGTATCGAATCCTAGTACGATGAAAACATACTAAAAAATATTTTTTATGATACGTGATTTCAAAAACTAATTAGGATAGACTATTAAGGTTATTTATTATCATTACAAATGTTCTAGAACTGTATATGAGTTTTTAATTCATGTTCTTATCTATTATCAAATTTACATTGAGAATAAAAAATCATTCATTATATAGGAACTATGGGTGGATTGATTCCCATATCACGAGACACATAGTAACTCAAAACAATCTTATATGAGGCACATACATATATTCCATTTCTATATTTGGTTCAATTCAGGTAATGATACACATATTCATTCACATTGGGTTTCCCTCTTTCCTCACCACGAAATATTTTTTCACTTCATTCCTTTGACTCCCCATATATGAAAAATATATATGTGGGCATATAATTTCCTTAAAACTACATGTCAATTGATTATTATCACCATAGGATATATAGTGACACCAAATTTGTTGATTTTAGGAATAACAGAAAATTTCTCCAACATTCTATTTTTCATAGTATAAGGAACTTCATTCCTCATGGGTTTTCTCCAATGACCCTTGTACTTGGATATCATGATAACGACATATGGATTGATTCCTATAACAACAAGATATATAGTGAGACCCATTTAATTTATCTCAGGTATAGATATAAATTTCATTTAAACCCTTTCATTATATTATGGTTTATACCAATATTCATTTAAGTCAACTTTTATCTCCACACTCAGTAATAAAAAAGGGTTATCACATTTTGTGAAAGACATTGATATTTTCAAATCCCTTTATAAATATATTTTCATGATTTTAACATAACCCTCGTGTCATCTATGTTATTTTCATGGAGTGTTAAATTTCAGGATGTATGGCCTATCCTACATGGCTGTAAAAATAAATAGAGTGATTTTTTAAGGACTATCTTCTCTACAGATGATTAAAGTCTATGTAAGACCCCTAAAATGTGGTTGTTAACCGTTGAACATTTTATATGTTTAAAATTTCTCCACTTTCAAGATTCCATCATATGTTTTTGGAAATTCTCATTAATATTGGGACTTCATTCACAAGTCTATAACTGAGTTAAATCTATTTCCTTTGTGCATGAGATTGATATTCATGAAATATTTCATATAGAGTTCCTCATTATATGACTATAAATATTAAAAAAATATAGGTACATGTTGAATGAAATTAAACTACACGAAATTTATCCCAATAACCATTACATTAAAATACATATTGTCATCTATCCAACATTATATAAACTTTCGTACATGAGTTCAAGATCCATGCAGGGGTTTCAAGCGTAAAATTCATATCCAAACCCCTACACTTGTAAAAAATTCCCCTCTATCCTGAAAAGATCCTAGTTTTTGGGATCTTCATATTCATATTTGGATATTCACTAGAGCATTGATTTGGATTCAAACATGGTTCCTTTTTTGACCAAAATTGGTGTTAGGAGAAATATCAATTTTTCTAATGTAGGAGATATATCTTTAGTGATTATCATTTTAATGAATTTTTATAGAACAATTCCCATGACTTGGTATACATAGTGATCATAGATCCTATATATTAGGCTAGTATATAGATCATTTTAAATCATAGAACGATCTCTGTATGTTGTCCCTTCCTTGAAATCTTGTCTTTTTACACAAAACTATACACTGATACAACACATCTTTTGAAAGAACTAACTGAGGATTGATTCTTGTAACCTCAGAATAAATAGTGTCATCTAGACCAAAAACTGACATCCATCGAAAAACCATTATCCATTTTGATTTAATTTCAAAGCATTATTAAATCCTAACTATTGTTCTCTATAATGGGATTCCCTCTCCACCTTTCCAAATATATCATTCCCATGAATCACACATTGTTTCCCATGTGTTTTGTGTTTTTATAAACATTTCATGGTAATATATAACAATAAAATTAAACTTCAAAGTATATATATTCATAGTTATTATATCGGTTCCACCATATTCAACAATGTTAATCAAAATTTGGTCTCATCCTAAGGAGAAGATTATTTAATCATCAAACACTCCTTCAACATTATAATAGAAACCATTATTAAAATATGGTCAATGGTTATACCTTATATATATTTTTATATCAAAATTACCCATTTCAATTATATTGAATTATGACTTACAGAATCCATAATTTAAATATTGATGTTCATTTGATACCCTTAATGTTAAGAAATCATGCATCATAACTATTTAAAAAGAAAAATATAGAGCATCTAATTATTGATTATTTTTTGGTCTCCCCCATGTGACCTTTAATCTCATGACACAACATTCCAAAAACTATGAAAATAAATTCTACCACTCTTTTTAGGATAATATATACTTTTATTAAGGCCCTTATTCACATCAGGTTTTCACTTTTCCATAACTATGTATGCCTTCTCACCTTCTATTAAAAAATGTATAACCATAAATATCAACTATATAGTCCATGATTCAGGACATAAATCCATACGTAATTTCCTTAGAGAGAATTTGTACTAATGAAATTGGGATATTATTTTAATTGGGTTTCCCATAACCATTTTGTTATGTTAACCACAACAAACCTTTGTATAGTATTTACATCATTAAACACCTAATACAATTTCCTAGGATGTAAAGTCTTAATCTAAAAAATTATATAGATATAGTTATCACCCTATTAAAAACATATAGAACGAAACCTGGGAAAATTATTGTTTCCACCAAATTGGAATTACCCTGACATAACCAAGGCATACTTAATCACCTGAATAAGAAAATGTCACAAACCAACCAGGGTCGACCCCGAACTGGTCAACCGAGATGGCCTGCAATATGGCCTATGAGGCATTATCAATCCTTCCAGGCTAGTGAAAAGCACCAAGGTCATAAACAATAACCGATGTAAAATGAATTTTTCAATAAGATAAACAGAAACAATAGAAACTACACAGAGTATCCTGATAGAATAAACAAAAAAATTAAACAACTTCTAAACATAAACTGAAATTAAAATAAACTTGAACATCAAAAACCAACTAAACATAACAAACTGTAAGTCTCCACATGAACCATATGGTCACTCACCAAACCTAAAACCCAACATCACCCATAGAGATAAAAACCAAGCTATATCCTACACCATAATCTAAAAATAAGAATATAATCTAGGCATGAGTACTAAAACAATGTACACAAGCCTGAAAAAATCTATTCCCAATGTATTTAGTTTAAACCAAAGAATAATCTACTCCATGTTTGAAATGAAATATATAAAACTATGATTTCACAAATATTATATTTAAAACAAAACACGATCGATTACCATTTTTCATTTAAAAAAATATTCTTTTTCACAATCAATGATTTATAATTTTAATATAAGAGAGAGAGAGAATAAAGAATAATGTTTGAATTATAAAGTAAAAGTGGGAATAAAAAAGTATGAAAAAAATTCAATATTTTTTTTAAAAACCAACAAAACAATTTTAAATATGAGGAACGCCACAAAAGACTGTAGATTAATTGATCACAAAACACTGGAAATAGAATACCGAATGTATGAGTAACTAACCAAAAATAGAGTCTCAATAATTTTCCACTAAAAAATATGTGTCAAGGAACATTTTAGAAATGTAAGAGATCAATGGATTATCTAGGAATAACTTACATCCGACACATCCTATAGGAATTCCTCACCTGATGAAATCAATTCTCCCAATTCTCGGTCTAACCCTACATGTCCTAACTGAGGGGTGTGATCTCAAAGTATAGCAAGGTCCATACCAAGGGCCAAAAACAAGATAATTATCCTAATTTGGTGTTGAAAATGTTCCCCATAAATATCATAGGTATTCAAAGTTCTCATATAATGAAAATTTTGAGGGTGATTTAACCAATGACAAACTAGAAACCAATCACAATAACATACATCACGCACAAGCAACACACGTAGGAGTCACCCCCAGAGTCACCCTAAAGAACCATAAATTTACTTTAAACCATTTGTTTACAAGTTATTCCCACACCATGTATCCCCACACCATTCAAAATGACCAATTAAAGAGGACATATGAGGAGAGTTTTCAAGGGAACTAATTTTAAAAAATGTCCAAATGGTTTATAAGCATTCTTTGAGAAACCATTCGTATCCACAGGAATTCAAACACATAATTTCTGTACGAAACCAATTAGAAATACATTTTATAAACAAAAAATCACAATTTTATAAGCCAAGTACATTTACCTATCAGAAAAAATTCCTTCGAAATCGTATGTCACTTGTAATATCCAACTGAGAATTTTATCAAACACGTGGTGTTAATAGCATAACAAAACAATTCAACACACTTTAAAATAATAATGAAATAAACTAATCTCAAATCAATAGATTATTCTAAAAATCATACATCACAAATTAACATCCAATGAATGTAAAAAAATAAATAAATCAAATAATTCATAAATTGAAATAGAAAATGTGAAGAGAACCTGCCTCAAATCACATGTGCTTCAACAATTCCTATGAGAAACAACCTCACAAGGTTCCACAAAGGAAATACAGTCCACAAGGAACCCTAAGAAGAAAAATCCCCATTTAAAACCAAGGAAATTAAGATTACTAGGCCAAAATATCCAATGTATCAGAGAAACCACACATACGATGGATGAAAGAGGAGGAAGAAGAAGATGAAGAATGGAGGATATGAATAACAAGAATATATAGACCTAAAAGATAAATAAATACACTTGAAATAACCATTGAAGTAGGGGGAGACATGAATAATAGGGTAGGATCTCATTAGGGTAATACTAAAAAAATGGTGGAGGAATATCGTGTTTTAATGTTAAAATATGACGAGGGTAGAAAGGTAAATTTACATTTTGAAGACACTTAGGCACTGTGCATGTTTAAGACACACATTTTCTCAAATCATGCCACAAAAGTGCACTAATTATGGGACTCTCTAGGCCCCAAAAAGGTTAAGATTCACTATTTGGGAAATCCTACACCACCCATTCGACATGGTTCTGCAAAAATTACAAAACCATGTGCATGCCATCAACATTGTTTTTTTATTATGATTGGGTTGTGCACCCTCAACCTAAGATGCCCAAGGACATGTAAGGATTCTCCTAGTATTTTCATAGTTTGGATCAAACCATGATAAACCCATGAAACTCAAACAATGGATATTAATAATGAACTGAAATAATACATAGCCTTAAGAGTCCATAGGGTTACACTTCTACCATGAACCTAAACTGTGAAGTTGAATAAAAACAACCAAAATCTCCAAATTTTAATTTGGAACCCTTAAATGTTGATATAGAAAACAAGAAAAAAATTATTAGTTTAAATAAAGGGACAAAATGAAAAATATGGGTGTGACAGAAAAGGATGAATTATTTTAATGTTCAAACCCTATAAAGGGAAACAAAAGGAATATTTGAGTTACCATCCTCTAAGTATTATACATTTTAGATTTAGGAAAAAAATACTATAGATGAAAAAGAGGCACCATCCTTGTGGGGTCAACTATATGATCCTACAAAAATTCATGATATGATTGATAGGTCCCTTGACCTAGGAAAAATTAGAGCATATTATCATTACTCAAATATATTGGTTATGATGATCCGTGTGACAAGTATAGTGATGTGGGTTCAGCTTTATTGATTCATTTTGAACATTAAAATCCCCTTTACATAACATTTCTATTGTCATCGTACTATATAATACAACATCAAAATCCCAAATAGAAAAAATTAATGTGTGTTTATAATACATATTCCACCATATTTACCCACATATACCTATTTGAGAGTAAATAGAGAAGAGGAGATAATTCCACACATCTCAATGAGTTTACCATATTCTTAGTTAATGGTGAAAATGATTCTATATATGGAAAAGCTATATCCATATATGTGTACCCTCATATATTGAAACAAAAAAAGAATCCTTTTCCTTAAAAAACAATCTCTACGATAGGATTATTGTATAAATGTTTTTATATCTTACAAATCTATATTAAACCAATGTAACATGTATAAAATATGATATATTTATTTATATTTCAATTTTACTCAAGAAATTTAAGTTCAGGATTGAATTTTTCATATCTCATTTGATGTTCATTGGATTTTAAATTTTTATTATAGCCTTCAACAGTGTCACAGGTAATCCTTAATTGATAATCCATAAGGGAAATTATTATATGAATTTTAAATCATAAAAAACATCATATCTTTCTGTTTATTAATTGTAATAAATGATTAATTTAAAAATTTTGGATTCTCTATTGATATATACAAATTAAAGTATATAAAATGATAATAATAAAGGGTATGTTTGGTAGATTATAAAATCTGACCCATCACTTTCTATAAGTCACTAATATCTTTATGCATATTTTCTATCCCTGTACCTTTTTCCTTTACATCAAGTAATAAAAACAGTACCCTTTGATTGGTAACTATAAAAAATTTTATGGATCCTAAAATGACTGTTGATTCTCTAATAAATTTTTTTAGGGACTTATTGGTATTTTAAAAGTTTGTATTTATCTTGTTAAATTTTATTCACTAAATCCCTCCCATCAGTTCTGTTCACTTTTCACCTGGCCTTAGCCATTGCATGCAGAGAAGCATTGTTAATTTTTACATTGAGAATATTTAAATATTGGGTTAAATCATATATGTTTTAAGATCTAATAATTTTCTGATCTTTAACTCTAAATAACCAAACATATCCTTTAAATTTTCATTACTATCATAGGAAGAATGCATGATGGAGCCCAAAGTAATTAGCATGTGGGGTATGTGATGTAGTTGGCCACAAATCATGCTAAGAGGAGTCCCAATGAAATGAATTAAAATATTTCTATATACTCATTTTCACAGACTATATTTCATTGTATTGTGCTACATATTTGAGTAGAAGTATATTAAAGGTATTTTTTCATATTCATTGACCAATTTTCCATGATATATTCATGTTCTAGCATCGTCTAGATTACATAGTACTTAACTAACATACACTTCAAAATCTTAAACAAAATGATTTATTGAAAAAACAAAATTATTATATAGAACATCTATAATTAGATGAATAGATTTGAAATTTCATATGAAAAATATATTATCTCACAAGCATGAAAAAAATACTAAATAATAATTTTTTTAATGTTCAACATTGTTCTTTGAATAACTGTCCATCTTAATTATTGATTCCTCATCATAAGGAATAGATGGTGGATATTTTATTTTGAACTCATTTCTTGGAATTTGAAATTTCATTCCCAAAATTGAAGGTGTTTTACCCTCTAATGGAGTAGAAATATTAGAAGTAATATATATATATATATATATCATGATTGGGATACCATTAGAGAAAATGTCACATGGGGATCAAAAATTAATTATGAAGTTGTACTGTAAGGTCGAAATATTAGGGTGGATTATGTTCTTACTGGGATTCTATAATCACAGAAAAGTTTATAAAAAATATATAGTTAGGTATATAACTTTAATAAGTTCATATTCTCATCTTTGGTCCATGAGGACTATCGACCACTCATCCACATTGAAATATAGTTATGATCTCTCATGAAATTATCCTATTAATTCTCTTATCAAATTACCATATAGAGATTCAAGGGTTATAAACTATTAGATAATCGATACCAAAAAGTCTATAAAATACAATAAAATATCATAATAATTTTATGAATTATCATGTATTTAGAAAGGTATATTGTATGATGAGTTGGAAGATATAATATTTACTCATCAATCTTAAGAAAATACTAGTTTACAATGACCTCTCACACTTCCACTTATTGATATACCCTCAAGGTTGATCCATCATAGAAATAATAAGTGGTGAAAATATAAATTTATAAAGAGTATTATATATTGTTTCATGTATATTCTATATTTTTCTAAGAGATCCTTCATCATCAATAATTTGTCTTATGTGATCACATGGGCCAAATGTTGCCCCTCCAGAAGAATATTCTAGAGATATAATATGAAATTAACCTGTCTACACTCATATGAAAAAAAACCTTAAAAATAATTTTAATATAATGATATTTATAAATCATAACACTTAAAGGATACAATTTAGCATACTACTTCTTGAGAAGCGAATTGATTTTCCCATCCTTCTTCGATTCTACCTGCATGGGACCTTAGTATTTTTAGGAACCAACCTATATAAAATATTATTCATTTATGTAAATGTATTGCTACCTCATGGTTTTATAGATAGGATTCATCTATTTTACGTTGATTCATATATATAATTACCTTGGGTCTCTCTCTCTCTATCTATCTCTCTATATATATATGTAAAACATGTTAAGATAATCTACTACACTAAGAGAAAACCATAGATATCATTGGAAAGCTAGATGATCCTCCAAGAATCCCATTCTATCTAAAACATCGAGAATATAGATTTTATATAGATAGATAATTGGGTAGTAATAACACTTATCAAAGTATATATATCTTGAAATCTAAAACCTTATTTATAATCTGGTAGAATACAGACATCCATGGGAAAGAATCCATAAAGGATACCAACCACTCCCTGTGAATCTTATTTTTCTTTTCCTTCAATCATCGAAAGTCCCTTAAGCTAAGTTACTAGATCAAATAACCTCTCATTATGGTAAGATTGAAAAAAAAATATATATTAATTAAAAAGATAAATTGATACATCAAGTAGTGGGATAATAATTTAGATTCTTATCTCATCCCATATACATATCATCCAAAAATAATTTAAAACCATGTCATGTTGTGTTTCTTGTGCATTACTAGGAGGATATGGGAATCTCTAGTGCACAAAAATGAAACTATTTACCAAATAATTATGGTGAGTATCCCACATATATTATATCACAATCAATTTTGGTAAGGAACACACAATACCTGAAGTATATTATATATGACATCTCCACATATTTTTTTAGTTTCATCATCAATAATGTTATCAGTTGTTGCTAATTATATCTCAAAAATAAATTGAATATGTTTTTCTCATGTTCCATATATATAATTTATTCCAAAATATTTTTCAACTCCACAAAAACACTAAAGTAATTATCCAAATAAATTATACATTATCGATGGGTTATTGGAGAATTCACATCCAGCCATATGGAATGTGATCTAATCTCAGAGTAAATGAAAAAAACCTACAATTTTGAACAACTAAGACCACTTATATATATACCAAAATAAGAAATATAATGTATCCCTCGTTGACATTGTTAATTTAATCAATAAGCATTTTATATTTGTTAATACGTTATGAACATACTAACTCAAACTACAGGTCATGACTATTATACAAAAATGAGATATTCACTAAGGAACACCCTATCATGCAACATTATCATTCTAGGAACACATGACTTTATCTGGGAATGTACCCATATATATTTTTAAACTAATTAATAAAATTAATCATTAATAAAATGTTATCTTTTGGTAACTCTAGATGGTCTCAAATCAAATGGATTTATTGATTCTTAAGGTACCGTGTGGGAACGAGACAATATTTTAACATCTTAAATCCATGAAAATATAGTCTCTATAGTATTGTGTAATATTATAGGCTTGATATCATGATATTTTATACAAAATGGGGATGTGGATGGACAATATATCTTTTAATAGCATTAATTCTTTCAATAATATAATTTATTGTCTTATTATTTTGTTAATAAATCTGTTATGTGTTCATTTTACACAAAGAAATAAAATTTGTCTAATTTCTAAAAGACTAGCCTAAATAGAATTTCAATACATAAGAAATTAAAAATTTTTATTTAGTGCATACATTAATTATGTAAGATCTTTACAAACAATCAATGATTTTAAAATGGGTGAGAAATGAAGAATAAAAATATTATCCATGTAAATGGTTTTAAATTTTCTCTAAAGGATTCATGATCACTTGTACATGGGATATAGTACATAGGAACGAACATTAAAGTTATATTATGTTATAGGTGTTACATGATATTTCATTCACAAGAGATTTTTTGATGTCATATATGCACAATGAGAGGGTCCCAAATAAACTTATATAGGTTGACCCACTATATGGAAAAAATCAATTTATACGAGTAATGTTCATTACTCAAAATCAACTCTTATTCAAGCTTTTAGACCCAATTCTGAGATGGGGGGGGTTTATAGGCTTGTAACGTTCTATGTACCATACAATGGGATATATAAGAAAAAATAAAAAAATATACATATCCATGATGTAATTTTTCAATTCCAATAGTGTCTCATATCATTCATTAAGTAATAATTCACAACATGAATTGCCCATGTCACATGTGATGAAGAAGTAGTTTATGAACTCCAGTTGTATGTGGTGGCTTGGTGAATAGTTTTATGATACCACATAACCAATAAAAATGTGATTGTGAGCTATGAATTTCATTCCCCTATTTGGTTCCTTCTCAAGGAGGAAGATATAGTTTGTGATTGAAAGGTGTACTCAATGATGATACAAAAAATCTAGGACCCTCACTTATTTCCTTCATAAGGAAATGAGTATGTTTTTTTATTAAAAACCAACTTCGTTGTTTTCTCGTACTCCATTAATATGAACCTATTACACAAAAACCCATTTCAAGATAGAGGCTTTAAATAATTGGATATAAATATCTACCTGTCCAGTATAGTAAATGAATAATTTCTTTATTTTGAAGACATCGTTCCTCCTTGAGAAAATGTAAATCCTCTTTTAGTGACTAAATAATTCATAAATCATTCAAAAATTAGTAAACAACTAATTTCCCATCCAATGAAAAATTAATGAATATTAATAATAATTAGTAGAGAGTAGAAAATCTTATATGCTGTAAATTAATGATATTTTCTCTATAAAACCCTTGTACAAGGGGCCATCTTCGATCCAATTTTGTGATATTCCTTCTCGGGGTCCCCTTCATAGGGTTATATATATAATTCCCCTTCATGAGGTTCCAACAATGGGACCCATTCACAAAATTCATCCCAAAATTCACTTTAATAACCCCATATATTTCCCTATTTTGCAATAAAATATTTATGACATTCCTTAAGGAATTCAATTTGTAAAAATTATCAATTAACATTATCCATAATGGTTAGTCCACACGATTCATTTGTTCACTATCTCTTAATAAATTCATAATGAATGTTATACCCACTTCTCATATAATATTGACCATACCCAAAATGGGACCCCCACTTAGGTTGGTTATTTTTATTATATGAAATCAAAATCAGCAGGGGCCTCCAGATCACAAGTCTCATCTGGTACATGATTGAACTTCTCTAGCACCCATACTAGAGGAACTTAATAGCCTTCGATAGAATTCATTCTCTTATTAACGATACGTATAGGGTGCTCATGGAAAGGTTCATCTACTTATAACTCAACTTAATCCACCTATAGTGTAGGATACAGGTCCGATTCATACCAAAATTATTGAGATACATGGAAGATATATTTCATGGATCTATACCACTGAGGTAACTAAAATTGATACTATACTCACCTAAATCTCTCAAGATTCTCAAACAACCTGACATATCACAGTTTAATACTTCCTTATGTCAAAATGTGTTTATACCCCAGCCTCATATAGATATGTTACAGACCCCATCCCGAACCATGAAATCTATAGTTCATCGAAAATCATATATGTAGGATTTATGTCAAGAATATACAGTTGAAATGTACTTCATAGTCAACATGACCAGCTCTGATCTCTCCAATACAACATGCTTTCTGAACAGTGCTTCCACTCCTTTATCTAATAAGAAATGATGTTATTGACATGGTCAACTATAAAAAGCCTCAGAAGATTACATATATATATATATATATATATTATTTTGATAGATATTATTGTATGAGAACTCAAATAGGGGTATATCATCCCCCCAAGAGCCCCAAATTTTTGGGAGAAATTATATAATAATTTCCTTTGCAACATGTATAGTTCTATATGACTATAAAATAGTTTGAGGGTGGAATGACAAGATCAAAATAAATTAGGTACCTAATTACCTTTTTAATCACTTAGAAAACTATGATATAATATAATCACATCTATCTAATAAAATGGAATGATTAACCCTGTGAATGTGCACAATATCAATTATGTAAAGTCTCACAATCCCATTTATTGAAAATTTCTCCCTGATAGGTAGGAAATAGCTGATTATCATGATACTATGCACAACGAACCATACAACATTAGTACCTAGAGGATACCTCATAAACCCAGTCATTAAATACATCAAAACATCATCCAATTTCCCCTTGGGTATGGGAAACTAATGTGTGATCCTAGCGGGTTGTTGTTGTTCTTACTTCACCTGTTTACAAGTGGAACACTTAGTGCCAAAACTAGATACCTCTCATTTTGTACACAACCACTAATAATAAGTACGTAAATCCCGATACACCCTAGTTTTCAAAGGATGCAATTCCCAAGATAATGCATGGAACTCCCACATAATCTCCTAACATATGTCTACTAAAACCTGAACACAACCTTTTATATGTATAATTTCTTCCCCCCAATAGTGCAACTAAGAGGCGATTCATCACTTAAAATTCTCTCCCATAGTACTAGGACCTTATAATCAGACAACTATATAATCATCATGCTACCCAAAAGATATGAAATCAATGATAAGTTTGAGAGAATTTTCTAACATAGATAGTCCTACCATCTTTTTTCATCATTTAAAATTATTCTTTAAGCTATCAGTCCTTACTGGTCTATTAAATATTCAATTTTTATGTTCTTCTACTTAGTATATTAGAAGCCACATTGCCCCTTTCCTAGCATATAGGAAATCCCAATTTCAGAAACCTATAGGTACTTAGACCATAGTAATTTCAAAAGATTAATTTCACACTGTGTAAATATATAAATGATGATTTTGTTGTTTGTGACCACCCCAGAATGCTCTCAATGTATATAACTCCATGAACATAAAAAGACATGAACAACATCGATTAATTAGATATCATTCATAGGGTAGTTCCTCTCACACAGACTCAATTGAAGAAACATTATTCCATGCATTTCTTCTTCTACATTAGCACTACCCCAAGCCTGATACTTGACGCATCAAAAAATACTATATAACATCTACCTGACACCAACATAAACCAGATGGGTACTGAATTCATCCTCCCTTTCAACTTCTTAAAGGCTATCTTATAAGAATATAACAATATAAACATCACACAATGATTGTTAAAAAAATAAAAGCTACTTATAATAATGATTGTTCTTTTATAAAATGCCTATAAAATAAATCATTCCCAATGAACCTCTTTATGTCCACGATTTTCATGGTAAGATCCCAAGAAACTACAACACTAACCTTCTCTGAGTTAACTAATACTTTGGTATCGAAGATAATAAGAACCAGGAAGTGAATCTTATCCATCCATAATTGGACCTTTGTGAAGTTATCATATAATTTATTCTCTTTTTATTTAATCAAAAATTAACTCATGTTGTTTCGAATGGCCGAATCAATCAATATTAGACATTGTGATATAATCTCCAAATAAAAAAATGAATCTAGATATGGATGAAAAACCCTTCTCATCAATGCAATGAAAACTGCTGGTACATTTTTGAGAACAAATGACATAAATAGATACTCATATATACTATAAATTCTATAGAAATATATATGTGTTATGTTTTTGTTTTAACTCACACATGGTGATAACCTTACCTTAAAGCCAATATTTCAGAAAACCCCAGCTCCACAAAGCTTGTCGAAGAGATCATCCATCCATGACAAATGATACTAGTTACTAACAGTCAATTGGTCCATCTGGTGATATACACATAGCATGAGGGTTTCATCCTACTTTAAAAAAAAGATCAGTGAACCCCACATAGAAGTATAAAGGATTATAAAACCAGTTTCTTATATATCTTCCAGCTGCCTCTTGATCTCCTATAATAGAGATGTATCTATGATATAATAATAAATGGATAAAAGTGTAGGACCATGAACATGTTTGATGAAAAAAATTTACATATCTATTAGGAGTAAATCTAGAAAAGTCATCTTGGAAAATATCCCTGAAATGATCAATCATTTTAGGGAAATAAATATTTTATGTTCCCTGATCATCCAGATATAAGATAAAAATCAAGTTTTTCATCCCAACCATCCCATAGTTATAGGGTTATAGTCCTCTCACCTAGACTTCTAATTCAACCTTGTAAATAAAAACACCACCCTCTAGTGATGTAAATGTCACCCATAAAAAATAGAAATCAACATGCACATGATAGGAAACTATATAGTCCATATCGAGTATGATGTAAAATTCTAGACATCTAGATATGAAGAGATCCCATAAAAAATGTCACCCACATACCCCAAGGGGGATCTCCTTTCGCTACCATGCACTCTCCAATATAATACCCAATAGAGTATTTGGTGTTAGGGAACTATCCTAAATATGAAAAATGAGCCCAAGTCTCTCGACAAAAGGTATATATATGAAGCAATTATAATAACCTATATAGAATATATAAAATATAGTTGTTTAGAGGCTACTAAGATCATAATTCTCACTGTATATGTCAAAAATCTATATTTCGTAGGTGTAGGCTATAATTAATATGTTTGACTTGAACCGAATCCCAAAGAAATGACCTGACTACCAAGAGCAGGCCCACTCTATCATTTATTTTCAACTGGTGTTTAGCTCCCCCGACCATGACCAACTCCTCAACCTGAACGACTGGTAATACTATATCTCCTAGGCTAACATATAGTTGTGAATCCCACAACTTATTATAGATTCGATGATGACCCCCCACTAACCACAGGAGGAAATGTCCTACAAAAACATCTTATATGTCCTATCTTGCTGTAATCTTGACACTCAACTGGGCCTCTATCTTATTGAAACCTCATGAGCACCTTCCTTCCAAACTTATGACATATAATAGAACTACCATCACTCAAACATTGGCTAGTGTTCACCTCAATGGAATCATCAAAACGAACCTTCTTACCACCTTTCACTAGACCACTAGGCTGAGAAACTACACCACCCTTCCCCAGGCCTCCAACAGCCCTCAAATTTCATTAAATAATCAGGTCATGATTTCATATCTTTTATATAGTAGTTATTAAAATGTCATTCACTTATTCCCATATGATATGTTTGACACCTTCATAAAATAATATTTCCCGATAATCTCATCAGCAACATATACTGGTTAAAGACATTAAAGTTCAACAAATATTTATGAATAATCTATTACAGTATTAGTTTCATGCTATATATGCATAAAATCACTAGCCCATTCACCTCTTAGAGTCTCTAGAATGAATTAATCATAATCCATTTTAGTGAAATAACTCAAAACCATATCTCAAATTCTATCATCCTAGTACATAACATCACACCAATACTTTGTGGACCCATGAAAAAATTGCGTTGTGACATTAAATCTCCTCACACGAGGTTTATTGCGATACTTGAGAATCAATACAGTAGTATCAAGACACTGATCAATAGCATTTGGACCACCATACCCTGAAAATGTGGGTGGATGTTGCTACTGAAAAACATGTTTTAGCTCTTCTATAGACGAGTAAGGCTATTGAGATCCTTGAATAACTTGCATAATGTGTAGGAAATAGTCTTGAAACTAGCCAACAACATTCATATTAGGCATAATGGGTGATTTCAAAAGAGGAATTATTAGAGGTTATACTATTATCTCTGGGCTCACCACCTCTAGATAATGGCCATAGAAACCATCCTAGAACATTACTAGAGGTTTTCATGGTTTTATTTCACTAAATATTCCAATAACATTCCTCATTAAATATTTAATAATCACCAAATCAAAAATACGAACATAGGATAGGTATAATGATTCCAATATAAAATACTCACCCCTCTTCCTTTTCCTAAATATAGGACTGGGTGAAATAAAAAATCATAATGAACACTAGAGACATTCCCTACTACCCACTATAATGCTAGGTTTGGGTCAAGCTCACTATTTTACAACACAAGTCTCAAAATAAGGATTTTCAATCACAATTGAAAACCCCCTTTAATGATAAACCTTCCATTAAATAATTTCAACTTTAATTAAATTCATATTTGGTTTTAATTCTCTTTAAATGGTTTAACAAAGTAGATCAGAACATCCAATCCATAAGGTCCCATAATAATTTTAAACCAATGTGTGAAACTCATTTCATCAAAACCCCAACACATTACAGTCGATCCAACCAATGATTCATGAATCATTGTTCAATAATTGAATTCATAGTGTGTCTCTTTAATCATATACATGAAAACACTATTGAAGTTACAATAGGAATTATATGTACTAATTATGTTTCTAAATATACTATAATAATGTCTAATTGGTAAGACTTTTGTAACACATGGAACACATACCTCCCTATATGCCAGCGGCTTCCAAATAGTAGTGAGGGTTTAAGGATCTAAAATGGGGATACCATACCAACAAAATTAGAGTGTATAATAGTTTTTTAATAAAAAAAATTAATAGAATAATCATATAGAATAACTGAATAGTAGATAAGTATGTTGATTAAAATAATAATAATGTTTAAAGAAAACACTGTATCATATAGAAAACGATGTATGTCATTTAATTATACAAAAAGGATAGAAATAAATAGAAACAAACATATAGTACAATACATGAATCAAAAAAATAAAATACAAAAAATTATTGTCTCTAGATAGAAACAGGAGCATTGAATGTCCATACGATCCCCTACTCCAAAGAAAAACCAACCAAGAATCAGAAAGTCAGCACCTACCCCAGTCCCAACCAGCATCAATGATGTCTATGTAGGAACCCTATGACGACCCAAATAGGGTGTGATATAATAGTCAATAGGCCACAAAAAACACTATATGTAACAATTCTAGTTTATATATACATGCATAATTAGAGTGAAGTATAGATATTAGTAATATAATTGCCTAAGATGGCATGATACTATCAAGGAAACAAGTCATATTGTGAACAAAAATTTTAACTATGAGCTAACCGTACTGTATAATAAATCGGGCATGATACTATCTCATCTAGAAACTATAATCAAATACCCTTAGTAGGGTTATATGTAAGTTATGATAAACATACACTACAACCTATTCTAAGTAATATATTTTGATACCCCAGGGGTTTGATTCATGGTATTAATTACCAAAGAATCTTTAATACACCATGTCATGAAATCAAGTGTCTCGCCCAATGTCCAGATCGAATGAGTATAAATTCCCAGGGCATCTAACATAAAACAGATAAATGAAGTGGAAATGTCCATGTAATCAAATATTTCCTTGAATCCATGGAGTAGAAATGCTTATGGAATTCAATGTTGTTATGAATATTTGGAGTAAAAATGTCCATGTCATTTAATAAAATTTTAAATTTGTGGATTATAAATGTCAATGACATTCTATATAGTCATAAACATTTCATTAATAATTCACAAGCCTTGTGTTCATCTAACTCATTCCACATAATCCATTTAATAAATTTAATCAATTTAATATTAGGTAGTCACATGGAAAGGAAGGAATAATCCCTCAATTAATATCACATTTAATTTTATAAGGCTTTCACCATAATAGGGAGCTCAGACACCCACCCAACGAGGTGGTACCTCATGGGAAAAAACATAAACACATATCATGAGTGGACTAGGTAGATGTTGACAAAGTCTAACCATATAATGCTACAAAGTGGGAAACCTAACAAGGTTATAAAAATTTAAACAAGGCATTCATTTAATTTTAGGGGAAATATTGGATGGTTTGGATTGCATCATAATGAAAATAAGGTAAAAACAACTAGATCCTATGGGAAAATATATAGAAAAATATTTTCACAAAAATGTTGGAAGAAAAGAAAGAAGAGAAAACGGACCCACGACCGGCTACGCGAAGCCACTTCATAGAGTCCCCCTATGCTACGCGGCCGCCGTGAATCCAAGGAGTCGGTACCCTCCGTGAACGCTGTTGACATTCGTGAGCCCACCGTGAAGTCATGGATTCGGTACCCTCTACGAAGGCCACTGATGTTCGTGGGCCCGCCGTGAATCCAAGGAGGCGGTACCCTCCATGAATTCCACTGACATTTGCGAGCCCGCCATAAAGACAAGGAGGCGGTACCCTCCATGAATGCCCCTGATGTTCGAAACCCGTCGTGAAGCAACCCAATCCCTCTTAGCGCCGCGTAATCTCTGCTTCGCGGTACCACTTTCCTATAAATACCAAGCTCCACTTGATTCCTTGAGATGTACAATCCCCCCTTTCACTTTCTTAGCTCTGAAATCATGAAGCACCCTTCGCTCTGCGAATCATGAGCTACGCGAGGTATTTTTTCTTCGAGAGGTGCCTCTACATTGTCTTGTTTTGATCCCCTCTTCCAAGAGGGAGGCCTTTTGCGAAGCCTAAGGGGTTTAACGAAGGAAGGGGATCCCCAAGGGGTCACGGATCATCGCGGAGCATTTATTCTTAGCAAAAAACCCCTCACATACTCGTGATCCACATGCCAAGGCAGGATCACTGTACTTCACGAAGAAAACTTCTTCCTAACACTTTGTTTCACGAGGAACCCGTGCTTCACGAGGCTGTGCTCTATGAATGCCTTTCCACTTCCTGAAGCACCTCCCACTTACACCTCCTCCCCATGATAAGGCTAAGGAACTATAATTCGCGAAGCACACCCCTTCGCAAGTTCCCTCCGCCACGGAGAGCAACCGAGCTCCACAAGGCCCCTGCCTATGGACTCTTCTGCTTGGAAATTCCTTTTCCCGTGCAACCTCCCAGGTTTGCACGATGTGAATTCAAGGTCATATAGATGATACCGCCCGTAGCATTGCTTCGCCTAATACTTCTTCGCATAGGCACACTAACAGATATTGCTTCATCGCATAGTCATGCTAATTTGGACCCCTTGATGGTTCGCTTTGCGACCCCCCTTCACCACAGCATTGCCGGTACCTTCCCTCCAACAATGAGCAGACGGTACCAGTTATGTAAGTCCTAAGGGTGAGGAGTAAACCCACTTCATTCGAGATGTATGACATTAAACTACCAAGCACCCTCGTCCTCAACACATGATGTTAAACTGTGACATCTCTTCATGCCTCTCACGCAGAGTGCCCCCACCTTGGACATTCTCCATACCCCTTGGTCTCCACAGGGGATTATATCCTCCTTCTAGGAGTGGATTTTGTCCATGGGGAAGGGAATCCACCTTGGTATAAGCCCCTAGCTGTTCTTGCAAGAGGTAGATCCCCCTGCTCCCTCCTTTCCTCTTCGGTCTCCAAGGCCAATGGAGGATGTGATGAGGAACTGACCCCCTCCTCTCTTCCTAGGTGCCAAATCCCTCTACCTCTTTGCATTGTCACCCTCAGGCCTCCATCCTGGAGTAAGTCCCATCACCATGGGCCTCCCAATGCATAATCCCCTCTTCGCTTCCCACGGATGCACCCTTCGGGATGTGATCGTCAGGTCTCTACAACCTCTTGTTTCTCACACTGAGCATGACTCCCGTGGGCTTAGAGTAAGCACCGACCATGACACACCATGGGCCGCCACAGAGCATAAGCCCAAAATTCCCCCGTCCCGCATGACGTTAAATAGTATTCCACCCACGTCCTGCATGATGTTAAACTGTATCCCACATCATCCAGAACTACGCGGTCTTTGATCCATGTCAAGGCATGGTACGTAGAAAGCCTCTCTGAGGTTCATGCCCACCCTAGTGGATCCTCGAGTCCACATTCACGTCAGTTCACTGACGACTCGCCACCCGAACTATGTGGTATTTGATCCATGTCAAGGCATGTTATGTAGGAAGCCTCACAAGGTTCAAGCCCAACATCCATCAGATCAAGGTTTTAATTCACATCAGTTCACCGAGACACCCCAACCTGAAGTATGGGGACATTGATCCATGTTAAGGCATGGTACATAGGAATCCTCCATGCGGTTCAAGCCTACCATTCAGTCATTCCGACCTCCTTCACGACATTTCACCCTCATCTCGCATGATGTTAAACTACATCATCCTACCTGAACTACAAGGAATTTGATCCTTGTTAGGGAAAGGTATGTAGGGAGCCTCCCTGAGGTTCAAGCCCACCACCCAGTTGTTATGACACCCCTTCACGTCGGTTCGACAACCCCTTTCCTTACCCAAACTATAGAGACTTTGATCCTTGCTAAGGCCAGGTACGTAGGAATCCTCCATGAGGTTCAAGCGCAATAAGTGGTAAGCCGTTGTGACACTATTCAGTGGTAATCTGTTGACATCCTCATCCAGTGGTAAGTCGTAGTGACCTCCTTCAGCGGTAAACCGTTATCAACCTTATTCGACGGTAAATCGTCATCAGATGAACTACGTGGTCTTTGATTCCCTCTCGCGGGGATACGTAGGAAGCCTCCTTGAGGTTCAAGCCTAACAATCATTGGACCCGACCACCTCCGTGTCGGCGTACCATGCCCCCTTCGTACCCAAAATACGCAGACTTTTATTCCCTACTACTGGGATACGTAGGAAGTCTCTCTGAGGCTCAAGACCAAAATTATCGTCCATCCTGACACTTACCCAGGCCGCCACATCCCGATGAGATCATGCCAACTCATTCCCCTCCACAGCCTTCGAGAAGCTTCCCACATGCTTCTCCCAATATCGGTGTTCCCTCAAAGGGTGTTCTTCAATCTGATCCACCCTGGTTAGTGTTTCGATCAGTCCAATCCATCTCCGCTGGATGTTAAACTTACAGCATACCCTGTGTTAAACATGGGTAGTTGAGGAAAACCTCAGATAAATGCCTATGTAAAATGATTCCTCGCGCTCGACGTGGGACACCTCAGGCTTCTGTGCCCTAGAGAAGCCCTATAATAAGGGACAAAAGACAGACTTTCCAATTCCCCAGCATCCAGACACCCCATTGATGCCTCAACATGACTACTCCCCCAACTGAAGGTGGCTGCCCTGACCAGACCTCTTAAAATGTCCTAACAGAAGCAGTGTAATTAACTAGTGGCCATTAAAATATGGTGCCAGGAAGAGTTTCACGAACAACGTATTAAATCTATAAGGGATACCCAATCTAGGTGATGAGTTCTGAGGAGGAATCCATGGAAGGAAGAACCAATGTCTCATCATCCTGTTTCGATCAAAGAAAAGATGTCTCTAAATAAGGAGAAAATGACACCCACCTTTGGAAAGCGGGAATGATTGGTAACAAAAGTCACTCCTATCGCACTCAAGCAGACGGATGCGCGCACCCCGTCGAAAGCGTCAGAAACAGAAATGGTTAAACCAATGTGAATTTCTTCTACTCAATATGGATTGTAGTAATGATTGAGACATAAGTAGATTGACATGTCACCGGATCCAGATATCTAGTGCCGGGTCCCGCCATGAAAATAGCGGGCCTGGCGTGAAACTCACCAGAAGTTGGGGTAGTCAAAATGTTGGACATCTCGGTCTGTGACGTTGTCGTCGTCGATCCCTCTTACCGGTCATGGAAGAAGGAATGGCGCTAGGGCACTGGGTGTCGATTTCTTTTTCTGTCAGTACTAAAGAGCTGATCTCCCTGCCTTTAGGAACCCAGTTTCTGCATCCGGAACCCGATGACCTCCTGCCCACCGATGTAGGGGCAGGGGAAATATCAACACGGCTACCCCATGCGGTTCTTCCGTTTATATGATGGCCTCGACCGCCGCCACTACTGGGCGCCCATGCCCCCTCTCCCCATCGGAGATTATCCAAAGAAAGGTAATCAATGACCTTGTACACAAGTATGAGGAGGAAGGGGTCATCCCTACGAGGGACATGGCCCGCCTAAATTTAGAGGCATTTACACCCTGCCATCAACGCCGCCCCCGAGGGCCGTGCAGGGAGCCGCTAATCCCCACTCCAACCATCAATCATTTCGGGGGCCTATCCCTGGAATGCCTCGATGAATCCATGCCCTATGCTGATGAGGTATGGGATTTTCGGGCCCGCCCGACCAGAGTTCCCTCCCAGGGGTTCCTAGTGAGGGCCCCCACAAGGGCGCGCCAGCGCTGCCACACAGTTCTCCGAGATGAAGAGTAGGTATACTACCTACCTGCACCACCGGTATAGGCCCGGTGACCCGATGCCTGCGTCGGGGGCATGCCGAGGAGGACGCCCATCAAGGGGCATCAACGTCATCGGCTACTATGGCCCAAGCCACCGCCGACGTGCATCATCAACCCCCTACATACGTTGAGCATGGGAAGCTATACGCCCGACCCAGATTGAGGCCCCAACCCCCCAACGGGAAGGATGGGTTGACTCTCCTGGTTGCAGGCATAGGCAGTGGGCACCGCGAACTAACCTGCAGCAAGGCCACCCACTACGGGGGCCCTCCCTATGCACCCACCATAGAGGATGTGTGCCATTCCTGCTCCCAGGCCCAACTCGGAGGAATGCCTCGTGCCACCTTGGACTCGAATGAGGGCCTTCCCCGTGGTAGCATCACCTCATATGGGTTCCTCCCCTGCACTCATTACAGTGGATACATAGCCATCCCTCCTTTCACTAACCACCAGGGTATGGAAGTTGCACATCCAATCACTCTACAATGTGAGGACCTTCCTCACATCCTCGTAGCAGCCGACAAAGGTCCTCCTCGTCCTAGTAACCAGAGGGGTAGAGATCAACTTTAATTCACCAGCACCCAGCATGGAGGTCTTACCCGTGTTCGGTCTAATCAGTACGGGGACCTTCCTCACACTAACGTCACCAAAGGAGATAGGCATGGAGATAATACCCATGCTCTTGTTAGTTACTACAGGGGTCCCTCCCGTACCAGCACCCAGTACGGAGGTCCTCCCCGTGTCCCCTATGACATCTGCCCCGGTGCTCCTCGCACCCCGGCCCACTCAGGTAGAAGTACTCCCCACCCCAAAAATAGTACAAATGAAGGACCTTATCATGACAGGAATTTCCCCTTCCCTGAAGAGCCATCCCGGGGTAGGAAGGCGGGTCATCGCTACCGTAAGAAGAAAACCAAAAAGCTTCACACTGAGATCAAACCGGTCTATTTCTCGGATTCTGAAGCAGAGCATGTCTCAGTGGTGGAACCCTCCCCTTAGTAGTCTGTGTCAAGGACTGGGCCAGGAACAAGGCATATAAGCCTCATCCTTCTAGAGTGTGAAGTCCACCGGATTCCCACCTCTCATCACATGTACATCCAGAAAAAGTAAATTCTGGGAGTCCCACAGGTTCCGACCGTGCAGTCACCACCATCATCACTAAAAGCGCCCTCTACCTCGACCAGGGATCATGGAGAGATATTTTAGTGATCGATGGTGGTTGAGAAACAGCATGACCCATCGCCGGTAACCGCTATCTCTATTCCAGACGGTGTGGCTATCAGCCCATCGTATCGTGGCATCAAGGTCAGATCACCACACTCCTTGGAGGATGGCCCAGAATTCGGAGGCTAGTCTACTCATTCACCATATTCTCCTCTTCCCATTTTACTGCCTCTGTGGTCCACCTCAGTACCACTATCAGTTCCTCAGCCGCCTCTAGCTGACGAGTGGGGAAATATGTGGCCAGACCCTAAATCTGAGACTAGGAGATTCTGGAACATTCTTGCAGCAGATCACTTCCCAGAGAAGTTCTGGCCGGCGGTAACATCAAACTTCTGTGCACCGGAATCCATCATCCCAGAGGAAGTCGAGTGCTTCCGTCAAACCCTATGGGATATGCACATTCGTCTTTTTTATCATCGGGTGGTGTACCCCAGGAGCCAAGTTCACTTTGAGGAAATTGGTGAGCAATGCCATCTGATCGAGTTGGCCACACTCCTCGTGGCCCAGTTCCCTGAGTCACCATGTCGCCAGAGGACCCTCCAAAAAAAATTCGTTCCGAGTTTCAGGGTACATTGCAAAATCATCAGGGAGGATACCCCCCTTATGCAAGTCTGTGGATAGGGGAAGTACGTTGCCCTCCTCTTCAGCCCTATTCGACGACCGCTCGACTCGATATGCGATATCGAGGACACACCCCAGGGAAGGGTCATGATCCATATGGTCAATGTCATGGACAAGTAGGAAGTCCTAGAATTTCTTGATAGATAATTACCCCATGATGATGTGCCCCCACTGTTGGACCCATCAGGGAGGATTACTCGTCAAAAGAAGAACCTCATAGGTCTCCCTACACCCACCGAGTTGTTGGTACTTAGTCGGAATGCCGACAAGGGTAAAGAGCATGTCAGAACTGTCAAGCACTCTGATCCATCCGCCTCAGTGCAGAAGACGGAGGAAGACCCTAAGAAGGCCGTGTTGCGCTAGAAACATGCTGAGTAGAAGAGGCTGGTCAACGAACTCCTAGACGAACACGCAATAGAGCTACGACACGACTATGGAAATCCTAGGCTGGGGCAGCAGGGGCAGTAACAACTCCCCCCAGGTGAGATGCTTCCGAGCAACCCTGATCATACCGCTCCCATGGATAGGGTTGAAGTCGGAACTCACGACAAGAGGGCGCGATACGTCTCACCAAAACCTTCTGAACGATGCAAAAATCTGAGGAATCTAGTCCGGGTTCCCCCAGCTACCCCTCAGGCTGCTCCGCCAGTCGCTCCATGAGCTGTTGAACACATCTATCGTGTATAAGAGCCCAACAATGCACTCGTGGTTAGGGTTCCCCGTCAAGACAGGGACCCCCTTCCGGATGATCCAATGGCGGCACTCATCGCCCGGCTCAAGGCGTTGGAAACGTAGCAGGTGGCAGTACCACCAGATGGCAATCCATATCTGGCATGGGTGGATGATATTTCTTCACCCCTGGGTTTTGAAAATACCAATTTCTCTCCATTTAATGGAATAGGGGACCCACCGCAACACCTGGACCACTTTTCCTCTAGGTGTGGCCCCATGATGGGGACTCCAGCACAGCAGGAAGTTGCCAAACTTCTATGTGTTGTGTAGACATTGGAAGGCCCTGCGTTTGTCTGGTACAACCAACTCCTCATTGGACCGGTGGCTAACATGGAGGATCTTCTCTGGAAATTCCTATACCAGTTCAACTCCACCACGCAAAAGACCAGCATCACAGACCTCTTCAGATGCAAACAAAGGCCCGATGAGCGAGTCGCAGACTTAATCGCCCGGTGGAAAGGGCTCAAATACTCCCTCGACATACCCCTAACTCAAGAGAAATTACTGACGATGTTCATGGGGAATGTCAAAACAGAACTGGTTCATTACCTCATCACTCAGAACTATACCAGATGGTTTAGAGACTTCTTAGATAAGGCCCAGCACATTGAGGAAGCTCTGAAACATGCTACTCAGGAGCGTTTGCTGCACCCTGTGATCCTAGCAAGGAGGGATGTGAGTGCTGAGTCCGCCGTGGTGGCCCAAATTGAAGCCCCTAGGCAGCTAGAATTGCTGCTAGTAGCACCGGCTCTACAACCTCGCAGAGGCCCTGTAAAATCCCCAAATGATAAAGGGTTAAATGACTAAATGATATGATTCATGTCAACAAGGTGAACCTTCCTTTTCGGGAGCTTGTCTGATTGGAACTCCACAGTTAAGTGTGCTTGTCTAGAGTGGTGATCAGGTTGGGTGAACTTCTGGGAAGTCTCCCAAGGTGTGTGTGAGTGAGGAAAAACCACACTGGAAAGGATATGTGTTGTCTTGTGGGGATTGTCATTAGTCAGATGACCCATTCGGGCACGTGGGTGGGACCTAAGGTGGGGCCCGCATGTCTGCGGGGAAACTGGTGGGTGGAGCCTAGTTGTTACATTTGGAATCAAAGGAGGAACCCAGCGGGGCAACTTGTGGTACCTGGTAGGCCAGGACCGGACGGCCATGTTAAGGCGGGGTGGTTGTGCTATCACCGGGACCCGGTTGTCACATTTGGTATCAAAGGAGGAACCCAAACTTAAGTGTGCGGTGCAATGCCTGGGTTGAGATGTATGACCCAAAACGAGGGTGTTGTGTACTAAAGGGGGGTGATTGTAACATCCCCAAATGACAAAGGCTTAAATAACTAAATGATATTACTCATGTCAACAAGGTGCACCTTCTTTTTCGGGAGCCTGTCTGATTAGAACTCCACAGTTAAGCGTGCTTGGCTTGGAGTAGTGATCAGGATTGGTGACCTTCTGGGAAGTCTCACAGGGTGTGTGTGAGTGAGGACAAAGCACACTGGAAAAACATGTGTTGTCCTGTGAGACTATCATTAGTCAAAAGACCCGTTCAGGCATGTGGGTGGACCATAGGGCGGGCCCCACATGTCTGTAGGGGCAACTGGTGGTACCTGGTAGTCCAAGACCCGATGGCCATGTTAAGGCGAGGTGGTTGTGCTGTCACTGGGACCCGGTTGTCACAGGACCTCTGCCTCTAGCAGAGCCTCAGGCCCAGCCGCGCCCGCCTCAGAATCAGCAGTTTCCCCTGCGCAATGTGCCACTGCCGCCTAGGCCAGATAATCAGGCTCCTTCTTCTCGACAGGCTCCTCCTGCCCCTCATCAGTGCCAGGCTCTCAGAGCCCCCTATCTGGAGAATAGACACTAGACTTACTCGTTCGATGAGGATCAGGTCCCCAGTTACTTCCGTAGTTCCCTAGAGCAGGGGATTGTGCGCTTACCTGAGTGCAGAAGGTCGGTAGAGGAAAAACTCACCGATAACCCCAACTACTACCCCTATTATTGGATTCTAGGGAACAACCTCAACTAGTTCTATATGTTTAAAGTCTGGATCCATGAATAGGTCGATAAAAACACAGTCAGGCTGGGCCCGGCCCTGGCACAAGTGGCAGGTGTCTTTGTGAGGTCAGAAAGTGGTAGCGATGACGAAGGTGAGTGGAAGCAGGTTCCTAGACACAGATCCCAGAAGTACGATGATTGGATGGCTCATAAAATAGTTTCCCGCACCCATGTTATTATTCGGGAACACCTGAATCAGCCGGAGCCTTTAGAAGCTATGACTAGCGCCTCTGCATCATCATCTCAGCCGGCCTCTTCTAAGAAGTGCAAGCATCAATGGCACAAGAAGAAGCAACATGCTCTACCAATGTCGTCGTCATCCCGGACACATGGTGACATCATGACCCCTATGTTGTGGATCCCTCCTAGAATTCACCCAGTGGTGGATGATTCTTCAAGTTACAGTCAAGGGTATGCTTCGGTTAAGACCGTTGAGTTGGTAAATCCCTATATGACTCCCGACGAGGGGGAACGCCCTATGAACCATCGTAACGTCCCCAGCCAATGCCAACATCGGTGGATCCATGACCATATGGTTCATCAAGTCACGTCAGCTATATGGTTCATCAAGTCACGTCAGCTGGCCCTTTCAACCAAGACCTGAACGCCTCTGAAACCAGATAGCATGCCCAGCGCAGAGCTCACCATGCACAACCTCCTCATCTACTGTCCTCGGATCTACCTCCACCACTGTTCATGCTACTAGATCAAGTAGAGTTGCCTCATCCGCACCACGACCAGTCACACCCTACAAGAGGACAATTTCAGTTGTCCAGCTCTCATCTGGAAACTACTCTTTAGGCCTCGACTAGTGAGCAACGAGACGTGCCTAGCTCCAGCCAGCCGTCGGTCCAGCCGACAGGGCCCGTCGTTACTCCAATCATAGAGCGGCCTCAAGTAAGCATAAGTTCGTGCTTGGCACCGAGGTACGATGTCCTCAAACATCATTCCAGCATTCCAGCGAGGCTCTATATCCTTGAGGCTCTTCTCCTATCTTCAGACATGCGTGAGGCACTTGCCGAGGCCCTTAGGAGACCCCTCCAATTTGAGATGGAGGTGTCAGCTGCAAAATCCTTCCACACTGAGGCAATTGAGAACACTGAATGCCAGGCAGTTATCTCGTTCTCTAGTGAAGATGAAAACCCTCCCATACAGGGGAACATTCATCCAGTGTACATCACTGGCCAGTTCAATGGCATGGAAGTCTGCCACTATCTTGTCGACACGGGCTCTAGGATTATCCTAATCCCGACTCGGTCACTGTGGAAGATGGGGTTATCTGAGGATGATTTAACTCCCTCCGACCTATGAATCTAGGGGTACGACAAGACCGAGCAGACCTCGGTCGGCAAGATTCATTTGAAAATCCAGTTCGGTGGCCTAGTTTCCCATACCGAATTCATGGTTGTCTCACAGGACACCGCGTACAATGCCTTGATGGTCAGGCCATGGTTCCACCTTCATGCATCAGTCCCTTCATTGTATCACCAATGCCTCAAATACTCCCTAAATGGTTGAGTAGGCGTGCTCCAAGGAGATGAATCTATTTTTTCCTCTTGTGAAGCCCACTATCTGGATGATGACTATTACAAGATAAAGGATAAGAAGATTCTGGCAAGTGATATTGAACCCGCCCAGGTCACAAGTGACCCCTGGGCAGGTCTGGATGATGCCTATGTCTTCCCAATCCATCGATTGGAGGTCACAACCCCTGACATGCGGCAATGATTTGTCGTTTCGGGTATGAGAAGAAGGAATATTCCCAGGTCCAATCGAAGGTGAAAAATCACCTCATAATCCTACACAAACTAGGCTCGGGTGATCTTGGAACCTCATACCCTCATACGTTATCAGGACGTCTGGCCCATGGCAACAACAGTACATCAAACCTTTATATTCCGCCGGGATGGAATTAACCGGAACAGGCCGACAAACCACTATTTCTTTGATATCATCATGTGTGGCCCTCCAGGCTGAAGGCCAGATGAGATTGGATCAACTACCTTCATCGCCATGGTTTTAGCGGCGTGTGAATCTCTTGATTCATTGTCCACTGCTATCCAAGGTGGTACCAGCCTCCTGTCAGGTTCCCTTGACCGAGGGGAAGCCTCACCTACAAGGAATCCCTCCTTCGAAAGTGAAGAAGAGGATTAGAAATATGCTCCCCTACCTTTAAAGAAGGTGTCTCTGCAACGGTTGATGAACTGGTACATGTGAAACTTAGTATCGAGGCAGACCTGAGACCTACATTGATCAGTGTCGCCATGTCCCTCGTGGAGTAGTAGTGGTACATGAACTTCCTTATGCAGCACTGTGACGTGTTCACCTAGAGTTACGAAGAGATGCCAGAACTAGATCATCAGGTAGCCGTCCACCACCTCGGTCTCCTGACAAACCATAGTGCGTTTAAGAATCCTCCCAGAAAGATTCACCATTCTCACCGTGCGATGTTTGAGGCCAAAGTTGACAAGATCATCAGAGAAAACTTCTTCATGGAAATCGACTACTCCTAGTGGATAGCCAACATTGTTCCAGTCGGGAAGAAGAACGTGCATATTAGAGTCTGTATTGACTTCCGTGATCTCAACCGCCACTGTCCGAGAGGATGATTTTCCCCTTCCAGTGATAGAACTATTTATTGATGCTATGGCCGGGTTCCAAGCCGTCTACTTCATGGATGGGTATTCTTGGTATAACCAGATCTGAATGCCCCCCCGAAGATAATGAGTCCACCACTTTCAGAGCCCCCCAAGGTACTTTCTATTATCATGTTATTCCCTTCGGCTAGAAAAATGCAGGTGCCACCTATAAGCAGGCCATGCATCACATATTCAAGCCAATCCATGGTACATTTATGGAATGCTATGTGGATGATCTGGTGGTCAAATCTCTCTAGTTCCAGGACCATCTCATGGACCTTGATAAAGTGTTTGGTTTCCTCCGTTCCAGGCACCTGAATATGAACACATTGAAGTGTGCCTTCAAGGTCACTTCCAGGATGTTTTTTGGCTTTTTTGTTAGGTACCAAGGAATTGAGATCAACCCAGAGAATATCAAGGCCATCATTCTAGTGGATCCCCTGAGAAATATTCGAGAGCTTCTAGGATTTCAAGGCCACATAGCCTACATACGCCGATTCATCATGAACCTGGATGAAAAGTGTAAGCCCTTTTCTCGACTCATGAAGAAGGGCACCACCTATGAATGGGATGACGAGTGTCAGGCCGTATTTGAGGAAGTCAAGTAGTATCTGCTCCATCCTCCGGTCTTGATGCCACCCGTCTCCGGAAAGACACATATTCACCATGTCACTGCCCTGGATCGGTCTCTCGGCACCCTACTCACCCAGAAGAATAATGAGGGGATAGAGAATATCCTCTACTACCTTAGCCGCATGCTCCTCGATACGGAGAACAGATACTCCCCCATAGAAAAGAGCTCTCTGGCGCTCGTGTTTGCTATAAAAGAGCTGCAACATTACATGCAGCACCACGAGGTATAGTTGGTCTCTCAGGTAGACCTGCTGATGTACATCTTGAACCGCCCCATGTTGAATGGCCGACTAGCGCGGTGGGTTGTAGTTCTCCAGCAGTTTGACATCAGGTTCGTGCCTCAGAAGGATATCAATGGGCAGGCATTGGAAGACTTCCTAGCTACCCATCCAACCTCTGTGGACCAGTCCATGGACCTGGACTTTCCCGATGAGGCAATCCTCTCGGTAGACCATGTCTTCCCATGTTGGAAAATGCACTTCGACGGTGCCTCCCGGTGCCCCACCAATAGGAGGCTCAACAATTCGAGGCTCAACAGAGTGGGCCTAGGTATCGTCTTCATTACCCCGGATCAAGCCATTCAGTTGTACTCGTTCCTGTTATCAGAGGGCTGCACTAACAATGAAGTAGAGTATCAGGCTCTCATCACTAGCCTCAAGCTGGCCCTCGAGATCGATGTACCCCATTTTCATGTGAAAGGGGATTCTGAGCTAGTCATCCAGAAATTCAATGGAGACTATGTTGTTAGGAAGCCAGATCTCATGCCATTGCTGGAGTGCACCTTCCATCTAATGGCCCAGTTCCCTTCATGACCGGAGGTTACCCATGTCCCTTGGTCACAGAATGTTCGAGCGGTCACTCTGGCCAAATTAGCTACGTCACTTGCAGAACTCGAGTAGGATGATATGATTATACATGTGGCACACTAGAGAGTCATTGCCCTTGTCACCACAGAGGACGACGACGACATGTGAGTAAGCCATATTATCGCCGGACCCTCCACGTTAGGAGCCCCAGGTTCGTCAGATCCAGTGATCGAAATGACTCCTGACTGGAGAGCACCATTTATCGAGTATCTTTGAAATGGTTTCCTCATGGCTGATCTGGCCAAGCACAAGCGAATCCGACATTGTGCACTGCAGTTTACCCTCCAGAGTGGTCCCGGTGTTGAGAAAATCCTATACAAGCACAGTTTTGTTGGTTTTCTCATCTTTTGCATCAAAGGAGTCGAGATTTCTCAAGTCATGCAAGAGGTTCATGCCGGTTCGTGCGGCGCCCACCCGGCTAGGCTGAAGTTGTCCCATTAGATCTGATGGCTAGGGTACTTCTGTCCTTCTATGATCCATGATTGTATTGAGTTTTACAAGAGTTGTCACACGTGCCAAGTTCATGCTAAATTCGTGCATCGGCTTCCCGAACCCCTCCACTCCACCAACTACTCTTGTCCATTTGTGGTATGGGGACTCAATGTCATGGGACCCTATCCTTCGGTGACAGCTCACCAGTGTGGGTTTATCCTGACTGCTACAGATTTCTTCTCCAAATGGGCAGAAGAAGTCCCAGTCAAGGAAGTAAAGGCTCGATCTATTTTCGATTTTTTGAGCTCCAACATCATCTACTGATTTGGAATCCCTCACATTTTCCTCAACGATAAGGGAACCAACTTCCGAGCAGTTGAGCTGAAGAAATTGTATGCCAAGTACAACATTCTCTCCAACCATACCTCCTACTATCACTCACAGGCAAACAGGAAGATCGAGGAACTCAAAAAAAACCCAATATTTTACAGAAAATGGTTGGCCAAAACCAGAAGAGTTGATCGAAAAAACTCCCTAATGCCCTATGGGCTTATCAGACGATGAATCGCAATTTCACCCAGGTGACCCCATATTCCCTGGTGTAAGGCTCCAAGGGAATCCTACCCATCGAGATCCAACTTCCATCATTACGCACTGTAGTCCATGACCAACAGGAGCCAGATAAGGTGGTTGAAATCCGTCTAACTGAATTAGAAAAATCGATGAGAGTAGACTTTGTGCCCTGTATAATCTGGAAAGGCATTAGAATAAGATAGCTAGAGCCTTCCACAAAGAAGGTTTTCCTCTCCTCTTTCCTGCAAGGAGACCTGGTATTGGCCCTCAAAGCGCCAATGATCCCTGGTAGGAAATCACCTAGGTTGAATCCCAAATTATAAGGAACTTACATCATTCACAATGTTTACTCCAATGGCGCGTATTCCTTGGTTACCATGGATGGTGACCTCATAACGCCTCCCACCAATTCCAAATTCCTCAAGAAATACTTTGGCTAAGCCCTATGGTCCTGCACGGCCTTAATATGAATGGTCCTGCATGACCCTAAACTACACGATGGTCCTGCATGACATTAAACTATCCAGTCCTGTATGAATTTAAACTGTGCAATGTCCTGCATGACTTTAAACTACGCATCATCCTGCTTGACGTTAATCTGCATCTTGAGAACTACATATGGCTTGATTCCCATCCTTATGGGATACGTAGAAACGCTCAGAAGATTCATTTTGAGCCCATCCCCAAACTCTTCCCTTTCAATTATCCCCCTGGGTATAGTTCGTTCAGAGTATCCTCGCATGATATGGTGTACGCTTCCTTAGCCCCACACATACAAGGATTATAAGGGTCGCACCTTTTTACCTCTCCTGTTCTTATATCCTCCCACATCTTCACCACACGACATTAAACTGCATGGCCTTCAAGAACTATGTGTGGCTTGATTCCCATCCTTATGGGATACGTAAGAATGAGCATACATTTCATCTGTTGGCCCAGCCCAAATGCCAGAATCTTCCCCTCTGGGTAATATGTATGGAGAGGGTGCACTTTGGCCCCAATTCATGTCAAGATTACCTCGATCTAGCCGTACGTCCTTCTCCCTAGAGATGTTTTCCTCTTTGAGAGATGGGTAAATATATTCTTCACCCGCTCCTTGACTGGGATTCCGTCACCTTCCCCGTCTGGAAGGGACCCTAAATGGTATGAATGATAGGACTAAGGGCTCTCAATTACCACTTCGGGACAACACCCTTGAGGATGTCGAGAAAACAATTGATAAAAATCTCATGTTTTGAATATTTTCCGTAGTAGAGGCTCATTGTTTTCTCCTGGAACTATGTTTTGAACATGGTCAACAGCTGTCCTGAATCGTTAGGTCCGCCCTAAAATGTCCCAAACATCGAGTGTAGTGGTTAATTTCGCACCGTCGTACCTCCAAGCGATGAACTTCCTCAGGGCGATGCCAACCCTCAGGCCCCTTGGCTTTTTTGGGGCCCCGACCTAGCTTCTCTCTTATGGGATTGTACGATATGGTGTGGGATTATGTCCACCTTCATGTTGGGTTTTCTCTCCATTCCGTACAAATCCCCGGATGAGGTACCTTACTCTGGCCCTTGTCCTTAATGCAAGAAATTAAACTGCAAGCTGGTCAGGCCTTCCTGACCAAGGCCCCTTGGCCTTTTTGGGCCCCCAGCCCAAGTTCTCTCTAATGGGATTGTGTCGTGTGGTACAAGATTGTTTCCTCATTCACATCGGGTTATTCGCTGTGTCTACACCCCCCTTGTCTAGGGTATTCTACTCCCCTCATCGTCCTCACTGCAAGAAGCTAAACTGCGAGCTGGTCATGCCTTCTTGACTGAGGCCCAGCCTTAGGTGCTTTGCCCTTTTCGGACCCCCGACCCCGGTTCTCTATTATGGGATTATACGATATGGTGTGGGATTATGTCTTCATTCACTTCGGGTTACACTCCAAACCATACAATTCTTCGTTAGGATATCCTACCCCCCGGGTACTTTGAGAGATACGTGTGGATTTATTCCCATCCTCATGGGATACGTAGGACCACCTGAATGTCTAGACTTTGGGTCCAGCCCCATCTCTCAGAAGTCTCCATTTCACCTTCACCCCTTGGCCTACCCTCTCTTTCCATGGCACCATCGTCAACCCTCTTCAGCGGTTCCACAGTTTTCTTAAGTTTACTCGGGTTTAGTACCTGGAAGGTCGTACTCTGCTCAGACATGCCTCCACCCACTTTTCAGGCTTTTTGTTTCTCGTCATTAGGGCTTCCATTACCTTTCACACCCAAAGGGACCCCTGAGTGGCATGGATTCTAGGCCTAAGGGCTCTCCTACCATTACGAGCCAACACCCCCAAAGGTCACAGACAAAAAATCAATACAAATCCCGCATTGCGAATATGGTCAGCGGTCGATGCTCATTTGTTGTTCCCACATCGGGCTAACTCGATATGGATACTACATTTCCACCAAGGTTAAAAGTTATCCTCCATCACCATGACAACCCCATTAAGCCCAAAATTCCGGTTGCATGATTCACGTCATTCTCCATATCATCATGTCCATGTAGATCTTTGAAACTCTTGGTACTATTCCTCAATGTGCATCTGCGCGTTAGGAGGACCAGAGCCACGATAGGGGCTCTGCACCGATTTCCCTTTGTTGTGCGTTCCATGTATTGCAATAGACATATTCCTCCCTTGTTTCCCACACCGAGATTGACTCAAGTGGGCTTAGGGATCGGGTCGAGGTCTATGCTTACATGGAAGGTTTCCATCCCTCCAGGGTCTAAGCTCTAAGACCATAAACTTTAATCTCCTCATAACTACGTGCAACCTGCATTCCAATCCTCAAGGGATATCTAGGAATGCCCGGAACTCTTGTATTTGGGTCCAACCTAAGTTTGGATAATTTTTCTTTTCTATCCCACCTTCTAGACTCTGACTACGGGACCGCGTGGCGTGGTACGGGATTATGTCATCATTCACATCGAGTTTGCAATAGCCACACCACGCGCACCCCGTCCTAAAAATTATCCCACCTGTTTCCTGTCTAGCTTGCCCCGAACGACATTAAAATGCATCCTCCAGAACTATGTATGTCTTGATTCACATCCTTATAGGATATGTAGGACCACCCAGACGTCAGGTTTTTGGGTCCAGCTCAGCTGGGAGCTAGTTTCTCCAACCACTTTTTCTCTCATCCCTATCCGGACCCCTTGGCCCAAGGTTCTCCTCTCTAAACTGCATACGGTGTGATGTGGGATCATGTCCCCATTCATGTCTGTTAGGTTTCATTTCACCGTAAACATTCCCCGCTTAGAATCGTTTCTGCTACATCTACACTACATGACGTTAAAATGCATGATGGGTCCCACCACACGACCTTAAACTGTAATAATATCATCCTGGATGCATGAATAAAAATGGCACTACATTGTGATGACCTCATCGTAGAGGACGTCACGTTGGGTATTGGTCATACGCCATGCCATTTTTCAACGCCTATTACAGCTTGATTCTTGTGGACACACCAAGGCCTTCTACCCTAGGCATATCACTTCGCAAAAAAACCACTCACCTTGAAAGAAAAAAAAGATTTATAAAATACCACTTCTTTTGGTGCGTGGGACATTTCCAAAAACCTCTTTTATGGTGTGTGGGACATGCCCACACACCTTTTTTATCCCTGGAACTAGTACCTCACCATGCCCTCTTTTCAAGAATTACGTGAAGCTTGATCCCCATATTTATGGGGTACGTAAGATGCCTCCAAACTTTTCCTCAGGCCCAGCTCAACTCTCATTTTTGTCCCTTGACCTAGAACCGCTCCAATGAACACATGGTGGTCGGAACCCTCGGTTAACATTCACGTCAGGTTTTTCTAATTACTCACCATGAGTCTCCCATGTTTCCTACCACCTATGGTCAGAATTCTATGACCCTAAACTAAGATCTCCCTATGTGAAGGTACTTGACTCCCTCTATCTAATGCATCTCGTTGCCGTATTCTGATTCGTTTTGACAAAGATCCTGAAGTGTAAAATTTTCACAGGGGCATTCCCCTCATTCCATGTCCATGATTTGTTATCTCGCTATTTGGATCCTCATCCTCTTCCACATCCAAAAGGACCCTCAGACGATATGGATGCTAGGTCTAACGGATCTCCATGGATGTTAGGCCTAAGGGCCCTCTCACCACTTTGGGCCAACATCCCTAAGGATCTCGGATGACATTTGTGACAGGTCCCATGTTTCGAACATGGTCAACGATCAACTCTCATTTGTCTAACCCCATTCTAGGCTAACACGATATGGATGCTGTGTTTCCGCCAGGCCACCATCATCACGCCACCATCATTGTGGTCCAGATTTCAAGCTTCATCATTCACACATTTCCACTCTCTCGTTTTCAAGAGGAATTTTGACATAATCAGCTCTATCTCTTCACGCGTTTAGGTGGGATTCATGGATGAGTTAACATCATTGGGCCGATATTCACTGAGTATCCATTCATCCTAAAATGTCCCTTCCTATGTCGAGAACGTCCCACCATTACTTCTTGTTTCCCACACTGAGCACGACTCACGTGGGCTTGGTAGTTTTGGTAGGATGTGTACCAACGCGGCAAGGTATCTCATCATCCCGCATGATGTTAAACTGCACTTCCAGAACAAAGTATGGCTTGATTCCCATCCTCATGGGGTACGTAGGATCAACAGATTTCTCTGCTTTAGGCCCATCCTAATTCTCACTCTTGGTCCCTCGACCTAAAGAGTTTCTTCCGGAGATACGTGGTGTGATTTGGACTCCATGTCCTCATTCACGTCAGTTTCATAGCTACCGCACCGCATACACCCTAGCCTCTTTCTTTTCATTCCACGTCCTATCGTATGATGTTAAACTGTAGAAGGACATATGTCCTCAATGCATGACACTAAACTGCAATTCTACCCTAAACAGGTTCAGGATACCCCATGTGGATCATGGGATGAACTAGAGCCTTAAACATAGAAGATTTCACCTGTCAGTGTAGGTCTATGACTACATTGCACTTCCATAACTACATATGGCTTGATTCTCATCCTCATGGGATATGTAAGGACACCCAGGCATTTCACCTCAGGTCCAGCCCTAGGGATCATAAGATCATGTTCCTCCCCATTTCTGGCCCCTGGCCTAACCCCTTGTGGGGAACCATGTAACAACAACTTTGCCCTGAACAAGTTCAGGATGCCCCAAGATGACATTGGTAAGCGACAGCTTCTTTGCCAGAGAGGTCCTTTCTGAAAGAAGGAATGATCCACGATCAAACTGATGCACCTATCCAGTGTTTTTCCGCCACGGTGGCATAATTTCAAGAGTGTTGGATTCCAGTCGAATAACCCATCACTCCATATTCCAAGCTTTGCATGCCCCCTATTTAGACCCTCGTCTTCTTTCATGTCTGGAGGGACCCCCTAACAGTATGGATGCTCGGCCTATGGCCCGCCTACTGTCCTAGGCCAGCGTTCTGGAAGACTAATGGATATTATTTTGAGTCAGGCCCAGTGTTTCGACCATGGTCAACGGTCGGCACTCAGTTGTTACCCCATATCAGGCTAACAAAATAAGGATACTGTGTTTCTAACATGATAAACAGTTATCCTTCTTTGTCATTCCACCCCCCCACAACATTCTAGATTTTTGGGTACAGTGATTCACACCTTCCACATCCCTATGTTCGGACTAACACCAATGCCCCTGGCATTATCCTAATCATGCACCAGATCACATCGGAAGAACGACTCGTAGATTTTTCTGAGGTCCTAATCCTCTGATCAGGCCTCTCCCAAGTCTTCTAAGAGGATCCGGATTGGTTACTTAAACCCTGGGTACCCGATGCTTTGTCAACACATTATGTTCAAATGGAATAGCATGGTGACCACCCCCTATTTCTCACATTGGGCCCAACCCGTGTGAGCTTAGGGACAGACCAGTAGACATTTCACGAATATAACAGACACGTATGAATCCAACCTTGATAATGAAACTCATGAATGATATGACAATAAATAAATCAAAATGCGAAAATGCATTTGAGAGCTTGTGCTCCTTACAATACTCAAGGGTTTATCCCTCCCATGGATGGGTGGACCCTGTCAAAAGAGAGTTGCAGTTCCGCCACCCTCTAACTTGTGGTGTCCTGGAGTTACTGCCACCGGCTTAACTCCCGCTCCTCCTCAGAAGGTATGGGGCGCAGTTCATCAGCCTCAGTTTGGGCTTGCTTTGCATCAGCCAGAATGACGACCATTTCTTAAGAATCTTGCCTCATATGCTCTTCTGCCTCTGCTAGCTGGGCCTTAAATCAGAAGACCAGCTCTAATTCTTCATTAAGAGAGGATGAGTGCTCATCCACTGGAATTTGTAGCCATTGGACCTCATTTTATGCCTCCCAGAGCTTCATGATGTTTGTCTCCTTCCTCTGCTGCCAGCCTACGCTGAGGTCGCGGTCATACTCTTGGATCTCCTCTTCCATTAGATCTCAGATGAGCTGAGGAGGGCGCTAGGCATCCACTCCCCAAACACACAGTTCGTGCAGTCACGAGCAAAATCTGTCCATATCATCTAGACATAATGTTTGGGGAGTCTTTTTGATAAAGCGCCTGATCAGCTTCCACGATCAGTGGCAGACTATATCGAAGTCCTTTTCATCAGAGGACATCTCGTCCCAATTTTCGCGGTTGGCAGGTTCATATGCGGGTTACGCCCTCAGGAAATATTCAGCGGGATCCATGTTTGGCATGGGATCACGTGCGGCATCTGGCATCAGATCAGGCGTGGAGGGACTCAGGTTGACCGGTCGATCCTCATCGTCGGTCCCCACCTCAATGACCTCAGGCACAACCCCACTGGTGGTCCCACCAATGATAGAGAGCGCTGCAGCTCGGGTGGGCTGGGTAACTATATCCACAATTATTGGCATGCCCATGGGAGGGGTGCCCCCAAAAATCCCGACCAACCTCACCGCAGCGGCCCATTCCTGTAGAAGGACTATATGTGATAGAGAAGGGCATGCACGTTAGTTGGAACAATCAACGTGTGGAAGTAATGAATTCAGTATAGAGGACATACAGAGATGGAAGTCTTAGTGCCACTCCTGATTTGATGTTGATGGGACCCCGAATCATGGTCCTATGTATATGGTCGGAAGGTACAGAGATTCTAGAGGAGCCACCTTGGGTGTCTTAGCCCCACCAGACAGAGAACTGGATGAGGCCACAGGTGCAGGTTCCAAGGGTCCTGTATCAGCACCCACCTAGGGGCGAGAGCGAGGTTTGTGCACGAGGACCTCCTGCACGATTCAGATTTTGGTAAGAAGTCCATGAATAACTAAGAGCAGAATCTTAATAAAGAATCTTGGGATGTTACCACGAGAGCCTCTGCGAAATCGTCGAGACACGAGTCTTGATCATCGAATTCACTTTCCTCCAACGGGCTCCCTCCACCAGGCTCGTCCCCCCAAGAGGATTCAACTAATTCTTCTGATAGGGGGAAACACTCTCTCAGCTCAGTGGATAACATTTGTGGGGGAACCGTCTAATCCAGCAGTACCCTCACCCAGTCTGTCATTGAATGCGGGGCACCCCTGGAATTCACAAAGTCCTAAAACTCATCCAGATATTGCTCCACCTCCACCTGGGATACTGAAAACCCATCATGTACATGGCCTATACCCGTTAAATCCATCCCAAGATGGTTCAGGTGTTGCCACATCTCGGGCGGGCCAAGGAATTTCCAGTTGACATCCCAGATGTCCCAGGCCTCCGGGAAAACAGTATCCTCTAGAATGTCGATATGGTGCAACCAATTCCCCGGGGCCTAAGTGTATATCATGCAGAGTCCCCTCAGTGGCCTCCCCTCTATATGGATTTTCTCTCTTGGGACCATCGGATCTGCTGCCACTGTTGGATCCGTTTCCACTGCGTCACCCACAGCAGGTGCAGGTCTCGCCACCATGGCAGCCCCGCCACAGCGAGAAGCCCTTTCCACCCTCCAGCCCTAACCTCGGGATAGGGGAGGCCCACCATAACCAACCTGAAAAGTTGGATACTTTATCATTCCCCCCTGATATGCTCCCTCCCAACTTATGGCATACTCCTTCACCAGTCCAAATGTGGGAGTAGGGGGAGGCAATGCATTTCGCATTTTCCCATATTCCCGTGTGAACATGAGCCACAATTGCCTCATCACACATGGGTGCTCTTTGTGGTGCACCTCCCAGTAGACTTGAGGGGTCAACCGCTGCAGATATCTGAATTGCCTTGCAAACCAGTGAGGGGTGTACGGCTCGCAGAGAGGCTCGCGTTCCACCATTGCCACCAAGAATCTACCTCGAAAAGCCAAGAGAGAAGCCCGATTGTCTTCCATCCCCCGACCGTCATTGATGATTACCACCATCAGCAATGGAAAGATGTAGAAATTAAACTCGTCCTCCTTCCACACCTGGTTTAGTACCAACGGTATGGTTAATTTGGCTAGAAAGCTCCCGGCAGCATTCAAGATGGATGTGCAGATGTTTGATCCCAGAGACGAGATGGGGTTCAGATATTCGTAAACCCCCCTGATGTGCGCCACGATCCACCCGTATAGAATATGGAAGGGCCCACATATCCTCGGTGGCCTCTTTCCCTTGCTAACATGATGTAGCATCTTGTACAATTTGGAGAGGATCAGAATCCCCAGATTGATCCGCCCTCCTGTGGCCAGCATAGATGCCATGATGAATGAGCTGGGCCACAGCCCCATGTTGGTATCCCTCACTGGTAGGATCCAACCATAGATAAGGGTCGTGATAAATGCCACCAGTTTGACTATCGGTTGTTGTTTGGTATTGACACTGAAACCCCATGTCTTCTATTGGTTGTCCTCCTAGAGCCACCAATATGAATTCTCCTTTCCCCGTTGAACCCCTTCAGGAAAGTTAGAGGCCTTGAGGGTAACTCTCGATTTTTCAGGAAGATCAGGAACTTCATTAACCACTTTTTGAAGTGGAAATCCCTCGCCGCTTCTTTGTCTTCTCTGGGGACTAGCCCCATCAGTGCCAGTGCCAGCCGAAGAATCTACTCCCGATCCTCCCATGCACTCATGATGGGGAGTAATTCATCATACATATCCCCCAAGATCGGGACCCCCGAAATATTATAGACATCCCACAGACTGATGCCAACCTCCCCATGTTGTAGGTGAAAAGTGTTGGTCCTAGACGACCATCTTTTCAATAGCTCCAGCATCAAATGTTTTGGTTGATAAATGTGGAATTGGGAGGCCCATGCCACCTCATACAAGCCCACTCTCCTCAGCTCGGCTCCAAACTCCTCTCATGAGGCCCCTACCCAGAAGGCCAATCCCAATCGTTTTTAAAGTTGCCGCCCTGGTGCAGGTCTCACTCATCGGACCACCCCTTCTTAGAATATTTCAAGGTTTCCTTCAGTATTGTGCAGTACATGGGAGGGGACATCTCCAACTGCAATGTCTTCCCATCAACATTGTTCATATGATTTTACATGTAGTCGGAAGTGACAGGTGTGAAGCATTCTTGTGCATGACTATCAGCCGCCCTGAACCATTGGCACTAGCATGGTGTGCTCTTGAACCAGTAAGTTGGTTTGTCTCTACTCGCCTTAGGAATGAAGACATAATCCCTCAGCCCGAATCCATACAGGGGAAGATTCCTGCACAAAAGATAATTCTTCTGACTCTCTGATACTAGCTCCGTCAATGAATTATTGTCCGAGTGGCTATAGACGAACTGTCCTAGGCCCAGACAATTTGCCTTCTCATCCTTCCAGGCGGCATCTGCGATCACCCCCAGCACAGCCTTTTGATGGGCCATTGGGTTTTAAAACTCAGACAAATCTCAGGTCGGGTCGTGAAGACTATTCATGGAGCTCGTTCACAAAGCTAGTTCGCAAAGCCGAGTCATGGAGCCTGGCCTCAGCCTGTAGGTGCATGATCGCGTGGCACTGTCGCAGATTCAGAGACTCACGGTTCGCCATGTAGCCTGATTCATAGAGAGCAGGCGTAGTGAACGTGGAGCTTCACGAATCGAGAGCGCAAAAGGAAAAAAACTCAGATAAGGGAAAGGAAAAAAGAGATGAATGGCCTCCTATTTATAGGTGCCAGCCTTTAGAGCTTCGCAGTGCATCCATTCCGCGTGGAGCTTTGTGGCGCGCTCGGCCCGCGTGGCCCCTGTCTGCCTCACGCACCCTCTTCGCAAGTGGGCACCACGAACGACCGATTATTTTGGAAATTCGCCTCAGAATTCGAACCTTGATCTTTCTACGGCTCCATGTTTGAGGGGGGGCATTTTTTGGTGACAAAATGATGGAAGAAAAGACAGAAGGAAAATAGGCCCCACAGCCAGCTTCACGCAGTCCCCCCAGGCAACGCGACCACCACGTAGCCAAGTAGGCGGTACCCTCCGCGAACGCTGTTGACATTCACGAGACTGCCATGAAGCCAAGGTGGCGGTTCCCTCTTCGAACGCTGCTGACGTTCGCGAGACCGCCGTGAAGCCAAGTAGGTGGTACCCTCCACGAACGCCGCTAATGTTCGCGAGCCCGCCGTGAAGCCAAGGATGCGGTACCCTCCGCGAACGCCGCTGATGTTCGCTAGCCTACCCTGAAGCCAAGGAGGCGGTACCCTCCGCGAACGCCCCTGACATTCTCAACCCGCCGTGAAGCAACCCAATCCCTCTTCATGCCGCTTAAGCTCTGCTTTGCGGTGCCTCTTGCCTATAAATACCATGCTCCCCCTGAACCCTTGGGATGGACAATCCGCCCTTTCACCTTCCTAGCTCCAAAATGGCTAAGCACCCTTCGCTCAGTGAATCATGAGCTATGCGAGGTATTTTTGCTTCACGAGGTGCCTCTGTATTGTCTCGTTTTGATCCCCACTTCCAAGATGAATGCCTTTCACAAACCATGAGGGCTTTCGCGAAGGAAGGGGATCTCCAAGGGGACCCGGGTTGTTGTGGAGCATTTATGATTTGTGAAACACCCCTCACGTATGCGTGATCCACATGCCAAGGAAGAATCACTATACTTCGCGAAGCACACAGCTTCCTGACACTTTGCTTCACGAGGCACATGTGCACCGTGAGGTAGTGCTCCGCAAATTCCTTTCCACATCACGAAGAACCTCCCACTTGCACCTCTGCCCCCATGCCAAGGATAAGGCACCCCACTTCGTGAAGCACACCCCTTCGAAAGTGCCCTCCGCCACATAGAGCAATTGATCTCTACAAGGCCCCTGCATATGGACTCCTCTGCTTGGAAATTATTTTTCCCATGCAACCTCCCAGGTTTTCACGATGTCATTTCAAGGTCCCCTGGATGATACCATCCATAGCATTGCTTCGCCTAATGCTTCTTCTCATAGGCATGCTAACAGATATTGCTTCTTCGCTGAGCCACGCTAACGTGGACCCCTCGATGGTTCGCTCTACGACCCCCTTCACCATGGCATCGGGGGTACCTTCCCTCCCATAAGGAGCAGAGGGTATCGGTTATGTAAGTCCTAGGGTTGAGGAGTAAACCCACTTCGTCTGAGCTGTAGGACGTTAAACTTCCAAGCACCCTCGTCCTCAACACATGATGTTAAACTGTGACATCTCCCCATGCCTCTCATGTGGGGTTCCCCCACCATGGACATTCTCCATGACCCTTCGTCTCCACAGGGGATAATATCATTCTTGTGGGAGTGGTGTTTATCCGTAGGGAAGGGAAACCACCTTAGTATAACCCTCTAGCCATTCATAAAGAAGGCAGAGCCCCCTGCTCCCTCCTTTCATTTTCGGTCCCCTAGGCCAGCGGAGGATGTGACGAGGAACTAACCCCCTCCTCTCTTTATGCACTTTGTCACCCTCTGGCCACCAACTTGGAGTAAGTCCCAGCCCAATGGGCCTCCCAATGCGTAATTCCCTCTTCGCTTCCCACGGATTCACCCTTCACGACGTGATTGTCAAGTCTCTTCAACCTCTTATTTCGCACACTGAGCATGACTCCAGTGAGCTTAAAGTAAGAACCGACCATGACACACCTTGGTCCGCCTCAGAGCATAAGACCTAAATGCCCCTATCCCGCATGACGTTAAATTGTATTTCACCAACATCCCGCATGACGTTAAACTATATCCCACATCATCCAGAACTATGTGGTCTTTGATCCATGTCAAGGAATGGTACATAGGAAGCCTCCCTGAGGTTCAAGCCCACCACCAGTGGATCCTCATGTTCACATTCACGTTGGTTCACTGAAGAATTTCCACCAAAACTATGTGGTCTTTGATCCATGTCAAGGCATGGTACGTAGGTAGCCTCACGAGGTTCAAGCCCAACATCAATCGGATCAAGGTCTTAATTCATGTCGGTTCACCGACATGACCCTACCTGAAGTACGGGGACTTTGATCCATGTCAATCCATGGTACGTAGGAAGCCTCCACAAGGTTCACTCCCACTATTCGGTCGTTCTGACCTCCTTCACGTCGGTTCACCCTCACCCCGCATGACGTTAAACTGCATCTTCCCTCCTGAACTACATGTACTTTGATCATTGTTAAGTCAAGGTACGTAGGAATCCTCCCTGAGGTTCAAGCCCACTATCCAGTTGTTCCAACACCCCTTCACGTCGGTTCGATATCCCCTTTCTATACCCTAAATACAGAGACTTTGATCCTTGCTAAGGCAAGGTATGTAGGAAGCCTCCACGAGGTTCACTCCCATTCAATGGTAAGCAGTTGTGACCCTATTCAGCGGTGAGCCATTGACATCCTCACCCAGTGGTAAGCTGTTGTGACCTCCTTCAGCGGTAAGTCGTTGTCAACCTTATTCGGCGGTAAACCATTGTTAGATGAACTATGTGGTCTTTAATTCCCTTACATGAGGATATGAAGGAAGCCTCCAATAGGTTCATGCCCAACAATCATTGGCCCCGACCACCTTCGTGCCCGCGTTCCAAGACCCCTTCATACCCGAACTACGCGGACTTTGATTCCCTGCTACGGGGATATGTAGGAAGTCTCTTCAAGGATCAAGACCAAAGCCATCGTCCATCCTGACCCTTACCCGGGCCACTACATCCTGGTGAGATCATGCCACCTCATTCCCATCCATAGCATTCGGGAAGCTACCCACGTGCTGCTCCCAATATCGGTGTTCCCTCAAGGGAGGTTCTTCAATCTGATCCACTCTGGCTAGTGTTTTGATCAGTCTGATCCGTCTCCTCTAAACATTAATCTTGCAGCATACCCTGTTTTAAATATGGGAAGCTGAGGAAAACCTCAGATACATGCCTTTGGCATATGATTCCCCGCGCTCGACATGGGATGCCTCGGGCTTTCACACCCTCGAGAAGCCCTATAATAAGGGATGAAAGACAGACACACCAATTCCCCAGTGTTCAGACACGCCAGTGATTCCTCAACGTGACTACTCCCCCAACCGAAGGTTGCTTCCCTGACCGGACCTCTTGGAATATCTTGATAGAAGCAGAGTAATTAAATGGTGTCCATGAAAATATGGCACCAAGAAGAGTTTCATGAACAACATATTAAGTCTATAAGGGAGACCCGGACTAGGTGACGAGTTCCAAGGAGGAATCCATTGAAAGAAGAACCGACATACCATCATCCCTTTTCGATCAAGGAGCAGACTTCCCTGAAAAAAGAGCGAATGTCGCCCGCCTTTGGAAAGAAGGAATGTGGGGTAACAATATCTGTGCCTGTCACACTCATGCTGACGGATGAACGTGCCCTGATGAAAGCATCAAAAACAAAAACCTACCATATACCCATTGTATAATAGTCCTCAAGTGTCACCATCTTATACAATCAATATTACCGAAATAAGGAATAATAAATGAATGGACATAAAATAGGAAATAATGGATTGTAGAAAAATAACTTCATCAAGGATAAGAGAACAAAATAAATGTGTAATAGGTACTGAGAACTCTCTAATGCATATCCAATGAGACAAAAGCTCTTGAAATGGAGGTTGGATGGTGAAATGACACCAAACATTGTGTTAGGATTCCAAGGGATATCTTGATTGAAAGGGAAGGGAGGGGGGATCTTATATCCAAATAAAAAGGCCATGCATCTATTTTTAAAATTTAACATTGGGTATATATGTGATGTGTAAATTCATTACATATCATGTAAATCTTGGGCATTAACTTATGGAGAAAACTTATTACACACCGTGAATTGGTCCGCATAGGCCAATACATGTCACTTATTTAGTACCCATAGTGTATTAAAACTACTTGTTTTTTAATTTTTATGTATCCTACCTTCACCCTTATTTAATTATTTCCAAAAAAACCCAACTGAACCATGTGATCGACTTAAGAGTATATGCCAATAATATAAATTAATTTGAGTTTAACCAGAAATATATATATTTTTACAGCATCAAAAAACCAAGCATCTTATGCACTAATTAATATAATTTTTAGAAGACTGTATTTACCAATATTCACATAATCTAACTCATTAATGGGGGTATATAAAAATTCATTGAATACTATAGTATATTATATGAGACCTTCTTATTCCCCCTATTCTACCTTTGTAGTGTCGGATGTGAATGATTAAGATACATTTTGGGATGTATAAAATATCATGGAGGTATCTTTAAATAATAATTATGATACTGTGGGAGCATCGTTACGAGGGATATCAAGGACATCCTACCATTCCTCTTAACTTTAATATTGAAAAATGATGTAACTATATACAAAGATTCAATATATGATGTGTGGTAATTTTTGGTAGATTCATTATTATTGTTTCTGGGATCCTATATCTCGTCCACATTGATGGATTTTGTGGATACTATGAATATCATAAATATGGGGAAAATGTTTCAATGCCTTACTATTATAACCTCCTCTTAGTGTTATGAAAAATTTGATAAAAAATACTCCCATGTTTGGTCTAAATATTCTTCATACTGTCCCTCAAGTAGCGGCACATAGGAGTAATATTGATTCACATAGATGGTTCATTAATACTTTACAAATATTGGTGGTATTTTTCTAGTTTGTTTATTAACTTGACCAGTTTATGATAAAAAGTTGATAAGATTTTTTGAGATCTGAAAATGAATTATCATGACTCAATTACTACCCAAATTTAGAGTTTTCTTATCAATTCAGTTGATATATAACACAAATCATTTATTGAGTTCACTTCATTGTATATTAGGATCCATTTCTAAACTAACATGTTCATTTATTTATAGAGTTTTCTACCAATGTCTGCATTACAAACCTTTTATATGTACAGATATTTTCATGACTCTAAATGTAAATTATCATGATAAAAAACAATAAACTATTCATTGTTATTGTATTTGAGACACTGATGGTATGATGAATTAAACACAATATACATAAGGACACAAGTATTTCCAAGAATATAATTGAAAGTAGTTTATTAACAGATATCCAAAAACATCGATTCAAAGATGGGGTATCCAAACTGGGTTCTTTTCAAAATTCATCAAATAGGTTTTTTCTAACTCTTTGCATACCCTTGAATTTTGATGTTGTAATGGGGGATATTGGCCTCACTAAAACCCAATAATTGAAAGTTTGTATATGGTACAACATTAATTCTAGATCCATTAACATTAAAATCCAAAAAATTAATTAATGTTGTATAGCTTACTAGATATATATAATGGTATTGTTTATCTTTTTATGGTAGTATATCGACATAATTCCATGAATTAGATAACAATGTGTAACTTAAAAGGAATAATTTAAATTTAATATTCTTAAATGGTAGTGACTTCAGTTTTAATCTCATAGAGGATTAACCAGGTCTCAATGGGTTCCATATTTAGATATATGTTGAGGTGATGTGTATAAATAATTGAGATTTTCAATGGGATAATGGATAGTTATTTTTAAAATTTTTTACTTCTAAACTATGGTGTTTTACTTATTATCTTAGGGGTTTATTGGGTCTAGTCCATAGAGTCTGAAGCTGCTTCTACTAGAAGTTATAATCCCTGTGAAATATTTGCTAATATTTTCACATTAAGAGGGTTATTATGATCTATCATTCATACATTTCAATGTTTTCTAGACAATTTAACTTTATTAGTTAGTATTATAATATTATTGGATATATATTGACACAATATAATTTGAAAGTAGAATTACATTCCCATTATTTCTGAAAATGAAACTGTATATAGGTTTCTTAGAATATATGATTATTACAGTAAAATTTCTTGATATTCGAGATCAATGTAGACACCTTAATCATTAATGTACATGGAATCCTAAATATTTATGATATCTTCTTATATTGTGGTACATGAATTAATGCTTATATTTATTATTTAAATATGGAATCTTTCAATTTGATCATATTGAAAAAACCATATAAGTAATCATTATATAACAAGGATCTCATTTGGTGGGATAGTGTCTATTTATTCATTTGAAGGGATATATGATATCCTTCAATAAATAATGGTAATAATTTTAAATGGAGTTTAGAACATATTACATAATGTTAGGGTTCCTACTATTTTTTATTATATTGGTGATGGGTGTGTCTATTTGTAAAATATTTTGATGATAAAGATGTCATTTATGGTATAATAGGGGGTGTTAGAGTCACAACTATCTAGTTCAGTTGATACTTGAGTATGGAATGTGCATGGTTGACCAATTTAAAATCTATTCATCCACTAAAATCTTTTACATAATTACCCATAATTTCATACCATTATCATACCTATTATTTTGGGATAAGATAGATAAAATTCACTTGTGTCTATGGTTTTTTCAATTTGACTTTTCTAAAGTAAACCATATAATAGAGAGTGACTTTTTATATTAATAAATCTTTAATGTTATGTATCAAAATTTTATTGAATGGTTAGTAATTAAGGAAACCATTAATATTGAATTCATTAGTATTTTTATATCTAGACACATAACCAGGGTATTGTATATATTGATGATGAAATATGCTAAGACATAGTCATTATAGTAGGAATATAGATTATTTTTGAGTTCTTAAAATATTTGGTGTCCTAGATCATTTTTTAAAACATGATTGTGGGAAAAATTTGTTTCTTATATAATTCAATTGGAGGAACAATATAATATTGGATAGTCATGGGGGATAGATCTATAACTGGAACTAGTTTTACTGTAACAAATTTCACTTTATCTTTCCAATACACATTCTATGAACTAATGGTGTCAGCCATGATTTTTACATTTAGAATTAAATAGTATCCTTCAATCCTTGTGAAACCATGGAAAACTCATGGAATCTATCATGGAATTTTTGGGGGATAAAAAATTTATACAACTCATTATATATATATTCTATATGGATATAGAATAGTTTATCAAATATAGGATTTATATTTATGGAATTGGTAATCTCATTTTATATGGTATAGAAATATAATACCCTCTAATTCATTCTTTTATTAAAATTTTATAGATCAATGATTGCATTATTTATCATTATAGAGATGAATTGGTAGGGGAATATTTGGTGGGGGTCTTCTAAAATTGTAGTGAACTATGTTGGTAGGTCATAATAATTGATTAATGTGGGAACCTATAGGGTTTATTTAAAGAAAAAAATTTGTAGATATATTTTTGTTTCACATTTTCCATCATGGGGAAACAATGAGAAATTTTTTTAAGATACTAATATAGGTCTATCATGATAATGAATATTTTGAATCTAGGTTTCTGTGGAGGATATTATTTTATATTCCATCTTGATAATTAAAGGAATCAATAAGAGTGATAGTATCAACATAACCTATGCTCCATTTGATTTGTCCACGACCTTCCATTTGTCATTGTAATAATATCACCTAGAAGGATAAAATGAGTACTTAGAGGAAATCCTAAAATATTAATCCTCCCTTTACACATCATGGAAAAACCTTCTTTACATGTTTCTATATGTACAATACTCTCAATATACAATTACTCATATTTTTCTTCTATATCGGAATTATGATATGAATTATATGTATATCCGATAGTAATGGATTTACCAAAGAATTGTATGTCACAAGAATGATATAATTATTTGAAGCGCATGTGGATTTACTATCATCTAGGATATTTTTGAAGAAAAAAAATCATCCCCAGTCTTCACCTATGTGGTGGATCAGTTTGGTTTTCCATATCTACATGGATTTACCTTCTCCACTTGATATTCACCAAAAAGTAATTTATAGATAGTGATCTGAAGGAAGTCCCCAAAAATGATTGTAGAACACATTCCTAATATAGAAGTTTAATCCCATAGTGAAAGATAGTGCAACAGAATTTCATATGAAGATACTCTCTTTCTAGAGAATATTGATTCTTTAAGAGGTGGAAAGGGTAATAATTCCCTTGGCCCATTGAATGGGGTTGGAACAACCTTATCACTATCACAACTTAAAACCTGAAGATCCTAAGGGTAGTGGTGGAGATAAAAATTATCCCATCCCAGTGGGTAGATACTACTCCTATAATGCTACTGAATAAGCTATAATCACATCTATCATGAAATTTTATTCTTGAATCTAAGTACGATTTAGAGGCAATTCAGATTCTGGGGATGAACTGTTAACCATAGAGTATTTTCTTTAAATTATGGTATTTTCCATTAATATATGGGATACATACAATGAATTATTGGGAAAAATATTCAAGACCCTATGGTTGGACCATTCTTATTAATGAAATCATTCCTTGGCCTCAGAAATAGTTGGTATCGACTAGATTTACCATCTATAATGTGAGGACCTTGGACATAAGGCATAGACTAAGGGGATGATGTTTTATGTCACTTTTTTGTCAAAGTTTCAAAATATTGAGTAGAGTAATGTGAAATTTTCTATGTTCACCACACCCAGTAATGTGCATCTCAAATGGGGCATTAATTATTTCCAAGTAAAGAGACCTCAAACTTATGTGGAAATCATGTTAGAGTTTTCCACATTTTTTTCCAAACATTAAATGCATTGATGTAGATATGGAGTATAAGTTGAGTTGGAGGAGTATATTTTTATTGTATCGATTTTATTGGAATACAAATCATAAGAAAACTCTTTAATTTTGAGATGGTAGAGATTCATCCACAAATTTAGGAAAATGTAATGTATATTTTCCACCTTTAATACTTTTTAGATTCAAACTAGGAAGTGTCTATGATTCTGAATATAACTAGTATATTTCCGTTGACTAGTTCCTACCATATAAGCATAGTATTTTCATTATCCTCCAAGAGGGATTAATATATATAATCGAAACAAAGTGGTTAGTAATTGGTTGGATTACTGAATATAAGGGGATTGTTTAGAATATCTTTTGCCGCATTATAGAACATGAAGTGTGGGATGAGATTGATTATGAACGTCCTCCTAAATCACCAATTAATAGAGCTGAATCACCATTGATTAATGCAGTAGTAATATGAATGTCCATCCATTACTTTTTAATGTTCTTTCAAAATGAGGACATCCAAAAAGAAATTTTAAAATTGGTAAAACCATAATATCAAGTTGAAAATCACTATAGGGATCATCCATATAATAATAATTGTGGGGTTGAATTAAATGGTTGTATTCAAATTATTAATCATTGATAAGGACTAAATTTTGGATTAATGTATGTTTTCTAATAGTCCTTCTACAAAATATTCCCTAGGGAGGACATTTATGGGTTATAGTCTTCTAGTTGTATGGAGGACCTTATAAAATAGATTCATTGGGAGTAATTTTGTGATTTATATTCATATTTTTGTAGCGACGAGGTACATAAATGATAATTTATAAAGTACATAAATATTATGTAATTATTTTTCTATATGTAGGACCTAAATGATTGTTTCATGCATCACCCATTGGTGAAGATTTGATAATTCTTTAATAATCCAATTATTGATGATTGTGGATTGAAGAATTTAAATACTGACATGGGAATAGATATTATTAAAATCTTAAGTTTTAGATTTACCCTGATGATACTTTTAGATATTCTTGATCAGGTGAGTTGGGATAGAACCTAGATCATGATTAAATTTTTGGGATGTGGGAAATAACCCCATGTTAGTGTTATGATTTATTGATATAGAGATTTATAGTGTTAGGTTTTATTGGTATAGATATTTTTAGATATTTTAGAGACTATTTTTGTTTGTGTTTGTTATTTTGAATATTCAAAATACTTCACATTGTCAAAAAAACAACACATGTTTGAATGTTGGATTATAACATTTTACATCTTTATTAAATCAATGTTAGGTATTCATTAAGTAGTATTAGTGGTTGAAATATTTCCTATCAAGAAGCACCATTTTGTCTATTTCATAGAAAATTATACTCTAACGTTTTTATATGTGTTTTTTATGGTTAAAATGACTTTTCTAAATTTTATACAAACTTGATTCTTGTTTATGTAGAAATATTTCATGCTTATACATAATAGAATGATGTTTACATAGAATATAATTCATTATTACATAGGTAAAAACATAAGATGATGGTTATAAATTGTATAAAGTGATGGTTACATAATTTTTTATAATGATGGTTATGAAACTATGTAAAATGTTGGTTAATACTATTGAAATTATGAATAAAAATATTTATATTGTAATTATAAGTGTATTTTAATAGTCATTTTCATATATTTTTGTTATCATGATTTAATACATGTTTATATGATTTTATTATTTGCTTTAATAATTTGAAAATTAAAAATAATTTCCAATTATTCCATTCGTGGTGTATTATAATTATATAATAATGGATTGAGCATGAGAATACATTTCCAAACTATAAATAATATTTCCATAAATGTAAATAATTTTTCTATGTTTTATTACCTCTCTCTGTGGATATCTATGATTTATTCTCAATAAATAGCCATGTGAATAATATTTTAGGGTTAATGATAAGTAAGTTGTCATTGGGAGTTTTATTATGGGGATGTGATTAAAATTACTAACCCATATCATCAAAAAAACCATGAAGGAAACATTATACATATATAAAATTCATGAGAGAGTAAATATGTTGAAAAGAAATGGAATGTATAAATCTTTTATAATTAACTCTCATTCTCACTTTGACAACAAACATTTCAATGTTTATTACTTTATTGTTGTGGTCAAATATATATTAATATTTCATCATCAACATTGACATTTTTCTATTATATATTTATTTATAGTTATAACATTTTATCATTTCATTGTCTATTTATTTAAAACTATAATCTTCAGTTTATTCTTTTCCCAATTGAAAAAATCTTTTTATTGGTTATACATCCGGAACAAAAATTTGAATCCTTTATTTTTTACTCCTAATCAATATTGTTGTCATTAGTTATTCTTTGTTCCATAGAAAGGTAGAACATATAATATTTTCTTCCCAATGTAAATTCATGTTTTTGGTTATGCTTTATTCCATATGAATTTGTGATATATATGCTGGGATGTGCCTCTAGGTGAAAAGAACTCTATATATATATAAAATTTTATCCCAACATTTGAAAGAGAGGACTTGATGTATTGATTAATATTATTTTCACTAATTTATGGGGGAGTGAATATTGGATATAAAATCAAGCTAATGGGAACTACTGTAAAAACCCATGTTCTTATCTTTTATTTTCACACAAAATTCATTTTAACAACAAATTTCAATGAAATGTTTCTACATTAAATAATTTAATATGATTTAATAACAACATTTTAAGATTAAAAGGTATATTCATCCCTCTACTAGACCATATTATCATATTTAATATACCGAAAAATTAGTATTCTATCTTATTAGACATGGATATAGGTTCCCATATTGATATTTTTTATGATGGTAACCATTTCCTATAAAAAATAATACAAGGAAAATATTTCTTGTAACATGATATGAATGACCAAAAATAATTTTTTGATTCAAAAAAATAACCACTATTTGATTTGATTTATTATAAATATTAGAAGGTTCGAATAGATGAATAAATTAAGAAATTATGAGATGATAACCAGATTATCATGGCCAGACATGCAAAATAGATCCAAATACATATGTTTGTAACAATTCAATAATGTATTTTTTTATTATAAACATATAAATATTTTATAAAGTCATTCAATTTGAAACATGATTATCCATTTCTCAGAATGTAAGATAGCTGAAGATATTTGGATGATACTATGAGTTACTAACTTCCATTTATACAGCCATAGATGGTAAAACACAAGGATTCTGCGTATAAAATAACATGATCATATGATTGGTCAGAATAGTTCATTGAATTAAATATTTCAAAAATTAAATAGAATAATAAATGATATAAATTCACTTGGATATGCCTTTTATAACACTACTATAGTGAAAATAATTCTATAATATCTACCTAAAAGTTATAAGTCAAAGAAATGTGCAATCATTAAATATAAGAGTACTAAATAATATAATTTTTATAAACTAATTAGTTTATTATTGTAGTATAAAAGTATTATTATTTTCTTTAGATGAATTTAATATAAATAAAGTTTGTATTGATTTGAAATCATAAAAAAATTCTACTATTTCCTTTGACTATATACTATGGAAATGAGGTGAAGATAAAATAACCAACCTAATTTATGCAATTGTAAAATATATAGAAAAGAGTGATTTAAAGAACCAATATAGAGTAGATCAATTGATGGATGAAGGAAAGGTAAGTAAGAATGGTAATGCTAGTATATACAATAATGTATTAGAATTAATATTTTATAAATTCATAAGAAAAGGAAACATTATTTTCGATTTTCCAATGATGAAATACAAATGAAACAATATGAAATATAAGAATAAAAAGAATGGAATATTTTCATAATGATATATTTCCACTGAGGATTCTTACTCTATAAGGGATGAATTTGATAGTGAAATATAATCAACCAACTTATATCAATATATAATGATTAATGGATTTTGAAGAAAAATCCAAAACTAGTTAAAATTTATTAAAATTAAATCACACATAGAAAATTATTTTGAGGAAAACATGGTACATAGAACCCAAATCAAATCCATTATAATTAACATAGTTACCAATAATTTCCAAGAGGCTATATCAAATGATTTTAAAAAAATGATAAAAGAATATAGTTCAGATTTGGATTTATGCACATGTAATTAATCTGATTAAGAAACTAATGCTCAAAAGTTAACTTAAAAAAATTATAATAAAGATATTTTATGAATGGATGAATTATATAGAGAGTTAAAAAATGGAAATAATAATCTTCTTAAGATAACCAATTATTTAACATGAGAAAAATAAAATTTGAAAACTTTAACATTTAATGATATTTTTTGACATATAAAATCTTAACATAAATAATGAAATTTTAAAACTTATTGATGAAATGATATTTTAAAATATACTATTTCAATAAAATTTTAAAGTTAAGAACGTAAAGTAAATAATGTTTTGTATGATATAGATAAATTTGGAATATAATATACAAGGAATAAGATTAAAAATGAATAACTAAAAAAAATAAAGTATCTTTTAAAAACCAGAAAATTTATGATGGCTTAAAAGAGACATGAAAAGGGAATGAGAATATTAATATTTAAATTACTAGGATTAAAGATATAACATCTATTTTTCTCATGGTAAATAATAATTTTATAAGATTATGTCTATATGAAATCCTAATGAAGATAAAATTGGTATTGGATATAATTTAAATTTAGCTATCACATATATGAATTTGTTAGTTTACATCAATAAAGGAAAATTTTTTATTGTTACATTCATTAGATTTAATTTTATAATAAATGATGAAAACGAACAATCAATTACATTTATTTAATTACTAGGTCATACAATGATTTTTTTATCAATGAATTTATCAAGAAAATTATCCTAAAATAAATTATTTAACATGTTTTGTAACCTTATAATTTTATTACTAATCATATTAGACCTAAGATGGTATGGATAAATTTTTTTATTCTTCTTGAATTATTTTAAAATATTTTCCTTAATAGTGTCATGAACACATAATATATTGAAAATATTTTTCTACACCCATGACTGTGATATTTATAACATTTTAGAATTTAATCAATATAATTGAGGATTTTTTACATTTATTGATAACTATAAAGTAAATTTTAGTGGTTTGTAAGAAGAAGATATATTTAAATCCATTATAATTTATGTGGAATTATATGTAGGAGAATTTAAACCAACTTAATCAATATCTCACACTTTTGTGATGACAGAAATAATGTGATGATGGTAGATAAAATTTCTTCAGTTTTCAAGGATAGTTATATAATATTTTATGAAAATATCAACCATAACATTTATGAAAATATATTTTCAGAACTATTTGAGAAGAATACCGTTTTTATAAATTCTATAGATATAGATGATGTTCTTTATCATAGAATATAGGGACATGTTCATTTTAGGAAATTTTACAGACAAAGAAAATATGGATAGGTTCATGATCTACAAGTTATTAAGGAAAATATGTTCTCTATTCATGATTAATTTTTTCAAAACATATAAAACATTGTGAAAAATTTATATATATAAAAAATATAATATAGCTAGATCTTCAGAATTGTTAAATTTTTATTTTTTATACACTTTTAAAAATGATAATTGAGGAGGACGGAAGTGTCTCTTTAATTTTTTTTATTTTAAATGTTTTATATTGTCTAATTTTTTAACTCATAAAAATGAACCTTTAAAAAAGATTATAGGTTTTTTTGTAAATTGGTTCGAATAAAAAAAGTAATTTAAAAATATATTTTTGAAATTTTAATGTATTTGAGTTTTTTAATTTAGGAAATGAAATGTTTGGTGATGATAATGAATATTTTTATAATTTCTTTACTAATAGAACACCCTAAAACACGATGCAATAGAAGTGAAAAATAAGACTATTCAAGGACTGTTCAGAAAAATCCTTAATGACATAATATTTAAAAAATTATTATGTGAAGAATTGGTTAGTACTTATTATTATACTTTAAATAGAGTTTTTATAAGAACCATGTTAAATAAAAAATATTAATTATTTATTTAAACAAATCCTAAAATTAGTTATTTTCTAGTATTTGGTTGTATGGTTTTTATTTTAAATACTCATTATTACTAAGATAAGTTGGATGCTAAATGTGATGATAGAAATTTTACAATATAATCTAATCATAATAAAACATAAATTTTATAAAACAAAATAGTTATGTTTTCTAAATAATCAATGCATGCAAAAAATTAATGAAAATAAAGTCAAACAAAATTCAATTTTAGATAATTTTATAGAATAATTTAATAAGTTTATATTTGATGATGATGAACCTAATAAAGAAAATATATCAATTGAGGGGGAGTATACATCTTATAAATTTAATCTTTAATTTTGTCAATATTTTATGTTAATATTATTTAGAAGATTATTTGAAATCATAAATCTAGAATTAAAACTAGAAAATTAATTTTGATTTTCTACAAATTTGGTAATAAATAATGATGATTACGATTTGAAATGCGGTAATTGGATTGTTTCCATTCATGGAAGACTTAAAATAAATTTAAATAAAAAATGTTCTGAATTTTTTAACTTATGATATTAAAATAAGATATTATAATTAAATAGGTATTTTTTGGAATAAATTGAATAATTTTTTAAATATATATAAAAATAAGATTAGAATAGTCACCCATGAATATTCTCAGGAAGAAGGAGTTGAAATTGATGAATGTTTTTCGCATAATTGTAGAATATAATTATGTCATATTCAATTAGCATTTGTTGTTTTTTTCTATTTTAACATGCTTCAAATGGATGTTTAAAGTGAATTTTAAATTGAATTTACATATATATGGAAGTATATATTAAACAACCAACTCAATTTGAACAAGATATTCTTTAAAATCATATTTAAACTATCAAATTCATAATATGGTCTTAAGAATGTTCCTTGAGATTGATACAATAGACTTTCCTCATTTTTATTACATAATATTTTTAATAAAGGAAATGTTGATCCTAATATATTTAGTAAGATTTTTTTAATAATATTTTACTTTTACAAATATTTTTTAGTGATATTGTGTTTAGATCCACAAATTATTTTTGTAGTAATATTTTAATAATTCTCAACAAGTTAATTTGAAATGATTTTAATAGGTGAATTAATTTCTTTTTCATAGAATAAAAATTTATAAAATACATGATGTCATCTCTTTAAATAATTATTAATAATAAAATTAACTTGTAAATATATTTTGGGTTTATTTATATAAAATTTTTAATAATCATATTCTTACTAATTTTGTATTAGAATTAGAGGAATCTAGAAAATGTGTTTATGTTTAACGATATGGAGGAATGATTATAATACTAATATATCTGGATACATCGAGACTTTAAATAATTATTCTTGTTTTTTGTGTGCAAGATATTAATTTAATCCTAAAAAATTCATTTTACAGTTTTCGACAATATAATTCAATATGTTAAAGTTTGTTTATATATGGGTTTGTTTTTCTCTAGTCAAAAATATTTTGATATGATTTCCAGTTCTGTTTTTTATTTTTTGTTCCATAAGCATTATAGAAAAATAAAATTACTTTTTTGTTATTTACTAAGAAAAAATCTTATTAAATATATTTTTAACGAGTAATTATGAGATGAATTTTCCACATTTGAGGCTTAGTATGTTTCTACCAGTAAATATTTTGGCCAAAATATATTGAAAAATTTAACATTAGCTAATATAAATGTTTATTTCAATAAAATATCTCTATTTTTTATAATAATTCTATAATTTTAATATTTAACACTCTTTAAATAATATAAGTAAAAAAACATTGATATTAGATTTTATTTTTTAAGATACCTTATTAATAAAGGATATATTGTCTTATATATTATTTCAAATAAAAATTAGATTGAATATATATTTAGAAAAATTCTTGATGTTGTGAAGTATGGGAAAATAAAAGTTTAAAATGATGTGACATTATATTTCGTGAAATATTGAATTTTAAAAATATTTCTTACTATTTTAATTTTTTCTCAATTTTTATTTATAGATTAGTGTAAATTTATTTTTCAAGTCAAAATATGATGAATTGATTGTAAGATTTATTAAAAACTATTCATATGTTTATATAGAGTTTGTGTTTTATAAATTAATTGGTTACTTATTTTAAACAATTTTTTATATTTTTGAGAAATATTTCTATAGGAACTATTTATACAGATTGAAGTATCTTGGTAACTACTTTACATTGAATTACAGTTTTATATTAATCTCTTAAGGGGGAAGTTCAAATATTTGTTAGGGTTTAAAATATCTAGTTAATAATAAATATTCTTCATAATTATTTCAATGATTTTGGTATTATAAATTTTTTATTAAAAAGTTGATATTTTTTATAATGTTCAGATAAATTTCAAAAAATGGGGTAATGTTTTCGTAATTTTTTTGAAATGTATTTTAAATCACTAATTTCCAACAAGTGTTATTTTTCTACGGTTATGTTTAATTAATATGGAGATTTTTATTGAAATTTTTGAATTATTTGTAGGTTTTTAGTGATCTGGGGGATTGACATTATGATGTTTATTATTTTTAATATTAAAAATAAATCTCATTATCTAAAAATACCTAGCACTTTTAAATAGATAATTATAAAATAGGACATAAATATTAAATCACATATTTTATGTTTAATAAGTAATCATAGTGTCTAAAATATAATGGATCTATAGTTATTATATTTTATTTTGTAAAAGTATTCAATAATTATAATTACACATGCTTTTTATGATGATTACATAGACGTTTATTATGAGAATAAAGACATGATACATGGTATTATAGGTAATTTTCAAGCATACTCATATTGTATAGATGTGAATGCAAAATTGTATTCGTGCTTATGTAGGTGTAGAACTTAATATTATGGTTACATTGAGTGTAAAATAATGTATTAATACCTATATAATATTAAGCTTACATTTAGTGTAAAATGATAGTTATGTAGATAGGTAAAATGATAGATACCTAAGATTAAAATAATTGATATATAGACTTGAATTCCAATTTTGAGACTATTTTTATATTTTGTTAGTTAATATTTTTAATATTTTTATTTACAATAAGTTTTTATATTTCTTATTTGTTTTCTCAATTAATAAAATTCTTAAAATTTCAATTGACTTCATTAAAAGGGTTTTTTTATTGTTTAATAATCGATTAGTCATTAAAATAGATTTTGATTTCATGTTTTATTATATCCATATATGGTTATCTGTGGTTGTTCTCAAGAATTAAACACTTGACGAAGAACATTATGTTAATGAAAATTAGGAAATCATTGGGATTTTGGTCAATGTATATGTTAAAATAGATATAACAAAATCATTTCAAACACACCAATGTAAATACATTATATAGATTAAATAATTATTTATAGAGAGAAGACATTAAAAATAGATAGAACATCCAAGTATTTTCTACTATGGATTATATTCCCAATATGATCATAAGAACATAAAAACTTATTATTTTACTAAATTAATCAATGATACATCAAAGTTTCATCCCCAACTTTGACATTATTTGGTTTTATATTTCTTTCGAGTTTTGATAATTGTATAATTTCATTATATATATATATATTAACATTAATTATTTTATATATTTTTTCTTATAAAAATAATTTTATTTTTGGTTATACCTCCTAACCAAAATGTACATTCTTTTATTGAGACTCATAAAAAACAATTGGGTTTTTAGTTTTGCATTATTCTATTTGAAGGTAGGAGAGCCATGCCAATTTTTTCCTCAAAGTAATAAAAAGGAAGAGTCTTTAAAATGTTATCACAATATTCAAAATCAAGTTCTTATTATAGTTAATACCATTCTTCTTGTTGTTCTATTGGTTAGTAGAGAGTAGATATATAGTCTAGTTTATCATAAATAATATAAAAACCCGTTGTTTAAATCATATACATTGCCTCTATATTTTATCCTTAAACATTACATTTCATCAAATTATTCTTGTTTTAAAAAGTTAAATATGATTCAATAATATTATTAATAGTTTCAAAGGTCAATTCACCCCCCCTCTAGACCATACTGTCATCTTAGCTGGTCCAATACCCTCGTTCATATAAAACATCGCAGGAGACATCTCACTCACTATCCAAATATTCCAATGAATTTATTGTATAGAATACAGAATATGATAATGTGACTTAGGAATATTCTATGGTATAACAAAATAAATATATTTATGATCTTCAGTCACTATTGAATCATTCCAATAGATATTTTGGATGGGGACACTAATTTTAGAATTCTCATCAATAGGATCCATTGATATATAATGATAAAAATAATGCATGTGGGAAGGAATATGGGTTGGATACTATATAATTTATAGAATATTCTATTGATATCCTCTAGAATTATAAGTATTATGTTCTTGCTTCCTATGTTTTCTGGTTGGATCTGGTGATATTGGTAATGTTATAAGCCTCACTTGAAGTGACTATCAGTGAATATCAAAGAAATATAACTGGGATAATAATATATTCTCAATACTTTTCATAATTATTATCTTTGATATTCTAATGATCCTCTTGAAAAAGAGTGAGACTTTTGGACCACTATATAGTTATTATCAAGGTTTATTGGTTAGATTCTCTATTGGTAGGATTTGGAATTTGGGATTTCCTTTTATTTTTCATTGTGAAGTGATGTTGTTTTCCCTCTTTTTATGCTTCTAGGAAATATTGTTACATCACCATAATTTTATATAAGGACCCGGCCTTAAACATTACATAATATTGAATTAAATTAAATAATTCACATTGAGGATCTTTTCAGGTTTATAGTTTTAGAGAATTAGTATATAACTATTACCTCTCAAAGATTACAATGTAGGCACATCTACTCAGTTTCCATTTTTTTCACAAAATAAAAACTCTTGAACAAAAGAGTCATTTCCAGTTCTTGTTTAAGATAGCATGACATTTCCTTGATCCCATAGTTGACCCTATTCCACTTTATGTCCTATGAAAAACATTTCAAAAAACTTGGGATGAGCATAAAAAGCACGGTATGGGTTATAACAATATGGAAAGAGAACATTAGTCCATGTATACATAAGAATCAATGAAATCATACTTTAGTCATAAAACACATGAAATTTAACATACCCCATAAAATCATAAGATTTATGCATAACTCAATAATAATCATAAGACATAAAGGTAACTAGAGGCATTCATAAAATTATTACGTAGGGAGTAACCCTCATGATTACATTTGGAAAACCCATCACAGTATATTCCCTAAATCTCTTTGGAGAAACCTTAGTGTTTAACCCCTTCACGTTACCCAATGCATTGGAGAGCTATATCAGGCTCACCCGCACTTAGTTTATCACAGAATCACCAGTCTTCATAAACAATGCCCAAGAACCATAACATAATCATAGAAAATAACTAAAGCATAAAGTAAAGATAACATTCCCACATTGCAATAACTATATAACATTTTAAGATATTGAAATAATGAATCCATTCTAAAAAAAATTTCAAAACCATTTAAAACATTTAATAAAGAGATTTTTGAATCAAAGTGTCACATACCACTTTGAAGCATTTAACATTTTAAACCATTAATATTCATATAAATAAATAATAAAAACCATTTTGAAAACATGGATATTAATGGGAAATATTTATAAGAATAAATCATTAAAACATTTAAAACGATATTTTAGTTAATGGGTTTTTAACAAAATGGGAGACACTTGAATACAATAATTGAGGAATAACATTTAATAAGAAATTTATAATATCATGAGAATAAAGGGATTCATGATATAATATTCCAAAGGATAGTATATACACCATATAAGAGTGAATTGGTGCATAACAACAATGAAGTCTCACTAGAAATGAAAAATGAGATGAAATCCCTTATAAAGAAGGTATCCTTAAATTAAGGATAAATCAATCTCATAATTTTGTGGGAAAAATATAAATACACACAATATAAGTGGATATTATGTGTAAAACAACCAGAGGTGATTCACACATATTCATAGGATGACATATTCAATAACTACAAGTTGAACCCAATGAAATCAAAATTGGGTTAAGAAGATCCCTTGGTAAAATTCAACAGCCTAACAACATCACATTAAAATTCATAAAATTAGTTGATGAGAGAAAAAATAGTATCTCATAACTTGGACATAAAATTTAAATCAATAAGGATATAGAAGAACATATCCCAACATAAAAATATGTAAATTAAAAGACATAAAAAAAATAAGCCTTTTAAAAAGATGAGTGTGAAAGGTTCCCTTACCGATTTGGGAAACTTTCGAAACCTACACCCCATGAAAGAAGGGTCATACAATGAAAATTTAAATACCCATAAATGTTATTATATTATACAAATATTAAAAAAATGTCCAGTACATACACCACACAAATGGAAATAGTGGCCAATGTTGCATGAATCTCACGGGAATAAAAAGTGAGATGAAAATCCCCTTATGAAAATTTGGCAGCCTAACAGCGCCACATAAAACATACAAAATTGGATTGACGATATCAAATAGGGTATATAATCATATTAAAATAAAATTTACATCAATAGGAATATAAAATGACATCCCCCAACATAAGAAAGAGGAGCTTAAAAGAAATGACATAAAAGAGAGTACTTAAAAATAAAGAGAGAGGTAGGATCCCTTACTTCAAGTCCGACTTGTCTTGTTCGTTTCTTTATATTCCTGAATTGTAAACTTTGGTCAATTTATAATTTATTAAGGACCTACTTTAAATATTATTATTCAGTTCATATCACATATTATAATGTTATAATAATTTGTTAATAATGTGAGTTCATGTGAGACGTTTTTGCGATGTTTGGTACATGAGTCAAAAATGAACTTGTTTGAAAATGACTGTGCATGTATTTATAATTAAATCATCTCCAGAATAGTATTAATGATTTAAATATCACATATATCCAGTAAATATTCATTTTATACTGTTCTATAACATTTGGAGATAAAAGGAAATGAAATGCACCGTTCATGGAGACGGTAGGTCGTACGTACGCATGAACGCTACTTTCATTTCTTTTTCATATTAATAGGATTAAAAATAAATTAGAGATATATATATTATAATTACATTATAATATATATGTTATATAAGTCACATGTTTTCATTAATTTAATTCTTTATAGATTTCATGTATTGCTTGAACGAGTCACATCACTTGAGGGGCAGTAGTCCACACTACCTCGTATGAAATTATCGCATTTGCACAACATGAAAAGCATAAAGGTATGTTTTAAATATAAAATACAGAAGCATAGAGAGGAAATAAATATAATATATATCATATAGAAATATTTCCATCATAATGGCCACCATGAGAGGTGGTCGAAGAAGATAGAACAATCATCGTTTCGTGAGGCAGTAATTCACCATCCACAGAAATAGTATGTTCTTTAACCATTAGATGGAGGTGTGTGTAAGTGTAGATCGAATTGATCTCATAACAAAATCCTAATATATTTAAGATACTGGTTTTGTTACAAAATAAATGAATAAAAATATTTTAGGGGGTTGGAGAAGCAAAATAAAACAAAAGAATATTCGGGAAGACTTTACCTTTAAATCAGGTAACTCCCCTTGGTTTGAACCAAAAGAGTTTCCTGAAGAGATTTATGCCTAAGGGAAGGCCTATAAGATTATTATAGGGATGTTTAGAGAAAAAATGGGCAGAGATTTTCTGAGCCAATGGCTTGAGAGGTGTGGGTAAGGTGGTAGAGGGGGGGGGGCTTTTATAAGAGAAGAGGAGGGGTACTCTTGGAATGTTATAAAATTTTACATTATTTTAAAATTACTATCGGATTTTAAAGGTCCCAAAAGGATATATTTAGAAGCTAAGGTGATGAGGTTTCGAAATCCACCCATAAAATAGGTTTGTGACATTTGTAAGACTTATATTTTACCCTATCTTCTCATTTTATTTAAATCGTTCATTTATGGGGTAATCACTACATCATCACAGGGTCATAAATAAATTAATTTATTTAATGTCTAAAAATTATAAAAAAAACTATAATGCTGTAGGAATTTTTATTTATTTATAATGAATATATATAATAAAAAATATGACTTGTATAACCCCATGTAAAAATTGTTTTAGTAAAACAATACATGTTTGTGACATTTTAATTTTAACTTTAAATAAAAAGTTATTAATGTCATTTTCCTAAAAAAGTAGCTCCATGGGGTCCCCAAGTTGACCCATGGATTCTCTTGGTCGGAAAAGACTCATAATATAAGGGTAGGACTTGTTTCAAGGTCATTTCATATTATTCTAACATTATCTTTACCTTAAATTACACTAATTACCTTTAATCGTGATTAATAAAACATAAAAGTCATTATTCACCAAAAAATTATTTTAATCCCATTGAACCACATTTTACATCCTAATGAAAAGCAAATATTCCATATTTTTGAAATTAAAATCACAGAAGTGGTAAAGTTTCATTTAAATGAAAATTCAGTTTTATGACTACCACTTAGTGGTTTCACTATTCCTCAAAAATTGAAGTTTTTCAGAAAAATACCAAAAATTCACCCTAAGAAATATTTGGTATTTCAAATTCAAAAATGATGTCTATTTTATAAAATTAAAAACATATAAGTTTCATTAATTAATCTAATAATTAATTCTCTTTATCAGGACAAATAACGTGTTTTTAGAAACAATATATATCAAAAGATTGACACTAGTTTAAGTCCAATTTCAAAGTGAAATTAATTCCAATGACCACTATTATATTAAATGGTAACGATATATATTATAATTGGACTTTAAAACCATTTAAAAAGATAATCTAGTCATATAAATAAATTATATTAAAAATAGGTTTTGAATTAAAATACAACATTTTTCACTATTCATTAAAATATGAACTTTATCGGAAAAAAATACCAAAAATCTACGCAAAGTAAATTTTGATGTCCCGATTATAAATAAGAATTTTATTTGGTCCAATATAATTTATAATAGTGACCAAAACCATATTAAATAGGTTTCACCATCAAAAGGCGATAAATCGACCTTTTAGTGAATTTTAGAGTATTAATGGTTAAAATTGAATTATTTTCTTATTTTAAGACTTTATCTTTTATTAGATAAATGTAAAAAAATTTAACAAACATATATAATCATATTATAGTTATTTCTATTCATTCCCGCCAATACAATGGCTAAATGTTAACTACTATTTAAAATAATATTATTTTATTATTAGAGTGCAACGTAAGATTTCAAAAAACATGTTGTTCTGTATTCGGTATGCCATTGAGTATAGCGTTACCTTTAAAGTAATATTAATATTTTATTCACAAATATTAATAAATATGAAAAATTAATATTCTTTATTTACCTGGGATGTTACATCCTTCCCCCCTTTTGGGAATTGCGTCCTCAGAATTTTTAAAATTGGGCTTGGAACTTCATTGAAAGCCCCACATCAGAAAAAATGTAAATCAAATTGTCACTTTAAAAGAATGAAAGGGAAGTTCAAAGGTCACCCGAGTTAAACCATACTAGGATTCCATGTAGGAAAACATAGATATGGAAGGAAAAAAAGGGTTATGTTCTGAGGGAGAGTGATAGAAAACATGTTTAGGAGAAAGTTAACCACCATAAAATCACAAACTGGTGATGGGTTAAACTATATTTGATTCCCCAGTAGGAAAAGTTAACAGAAAACATTTTCGTTTATAAGTAACTTTTCATTGAGGAATTTATTTATAAGACAAACTAAATCATAAGGAAACATACTTACATGTCTTGTAGACTCTCATCTCCTACTAGATTTCTTAAACAAACTCATATTTTCTCAAAAAGACGATTATTTAGGATGACTTTCTCACATTAAAGGAGCTATAATCAACTTCTAGAGAATAACCTAATTCAAAAAATATAACTATATATTTACCATGTCTTTAGACCTTATCCAAAACCAAAATTGTTAGAACAAGAGCAGATAATCTATAAATGGATAATCTTTTATGAAAAAAATTCTATTCTTAATCTCCAATATTTATCCAACAAAACCCAAAGTTCAACGAAAACCATTCAATAAACAATTAATCTATAAAATTCATCAAAGTAAACCAAACTAATATTGAAACCCAAATATTTGAATGATTTAATCACATAGTCTTCCAAGGTACAAATTAAAATTTATCTCCAAATAACATCAGTTTCTCTTAAAGTCTCATATTGAAAAGTAATTAACCTAATCACATATCCTCCATGATAGGTTAATAATTTCCATAGATAACCCAAAATAAACTTACTATTAATTCATAAAATCATTTATCTTAAAAGAATTAGTCAAACTAACCAGGGACTTCACGTAGTCCAGTGGTAGGTGATAAATACAAGTCGCACTTTGGTTGTGGGTTCTATTCCTGCAGCTTTGTCTGACGCGACGGGTTGTCACACAGTCTGCGTGTTGTCCTTTTTCCAAAATTATATAATTATTAAAAAATTCCCCAAAACAAGATAAAATCTTCAAAAATAATCATAACATATTTTAAACTCAAGTTTATCTAATGGATTTCATTTTCCATCATAACATATAGTAACCCATAATTACCTCAAAAGTAAGGATCATATAAACCCTAATTGTTACGTTTATAATTATCACATGAACTTCCACATCGAGTTGGTTCTCTCATACAAGATGCATTAGAGAACTCACAAAGGTTCAAGTGGTTGATCATGACTCCTGATAGTTGGTTTAGAATAACAAAGATATTTCTCATTGAATCCCCCATTTCATCCAGTCTCTTAATCAGAGAACCACTACAATTTCCATCAAACCCATTGTCACTTTTGTGCCTGCTAGATCCATCCATTTACTAAATCCAAAAAGGTCAGTGTGAGTATATCAACAAAATAATCATGTACTAAAGAGGAAGATAAACACTAAGATATACTTATCCAAGTTATCTCAAACTCATTCCAACACTCAAAAATAACAATGACCCTATCTAATATAATAACCATTGTGGTTATACACAACTTGTCACTTATGCTTAAACAACACTCTAACCTCTAAAGTTATCTAAACCGACCTTTGATACCAACTATAAGGACCTGACCTTAAACATTACTTCATCTTCAATTAAATTGAATAATTCACATTTAGGATCATTTCAGGTTTAGAGTTTTAGAGAATTAGTACATAACTATTACATCTTAAAGATTAAAAAGTAGACACATCTACTCAGTTTCCATTTTTTCACAAGATAAAAACTCTTGAACAAAAGATTCATGTCCAGTTCTTGTTTAATATAGAATTACATTTCCTTGATCTCATCCTTGACCCTATTTCACTTTATGTCCTATGAAAAACATTTCAAAAAACATGGGATGAGCATAAAAAAGCTTAGGAAGGGTTATAACAATATGGAAAGAGAACATTAGTCCATGTATACATATGAATCAATGAAATCATACGTTACTCATAAAAAAAATCCATTCAACGTACCTCATGAAATCATAAGATTTATGCATAACTCAATAGAAATCATAAGACATAAAGGTAACTTGAGACATTCATAACATTCTTACGTAGGGAGTAACCCTCATGGTTATGTTTGGAATACCCATCACAGTATATTTCCTAAATCTCTTCGGAGAAACCTTATCGTTTAACCCCTTCACGTTACCCAATGCATTGGAGAGCTATATCGGGCTCACCCTCCCTTAGTTTATCACGGAACCAACCGTCTTCATAAACAATGCCGAAGAACCATCACATAATCATAGAACATACCTTAAGCATAAAGTAAAGATAACATACCCATATTTCAATAACAATATAACAATTTAAGATATTGAAATAATGAATCCATTCTAAAAAAATTTCAAAACCATTTAAAACATTTAATAAAGATATTTTTGAATCAAAGTGTCACATACCACTTTGAAGATTTTATCATTTCAAAAAATTAATAACAATATAAATAAATCCTTAAAACCATTTTGAAAACAATTACATTAATGATAAATATTTATAGGAATAAATATTTAAAACATTTAAAACAATATTTTAGTTAAAGGGTTTTTAACAAAATGAGAGACACTAGAATTTAATAATTGAGGAATAACATTTAATCAGAACATTATAATATCAGGAGAATAAAGGTATTAATGATATAATATTCCAATGCACAGTATATACACCATATAAGAGTGAATTGTTGCATAACAACAATTAAGTCTCAATAGAAATGTAAAATGAGATGAAATCCCTTATAAAGAAGGTATCCTTAAATTAAGGATAAATCAATCTCATAATTATGTGTGAAAAATAAAAATACACCCAATATAAGTGGATATTAAGTTTAAAACAACCAGAGGTCATTCACACATATTCATAGGAAGACATATTCAATAACTACAAGTTGAACACAAAGAAATCGAAATTTGGTTAAGAAGTTCCCTGGGTAAAATTCAACATCCTAACGACGTCTCTTTAAAATTCAGAAAATTAGTTGATGAGAGAAAAAATGGTATCTAATCACTTGGACATAAAATTTAAATCAATAAGGATATATAAGAACATATCCCAACATAAATATATGTAAATTAAAAGACATAACAAAATAAGTCTTTTAAAAAGAGGAGTGTGAAAGGTTCCCTTACCGATTTGGGATACTTTCGAAACGTACACCCCATGAAAGAAGGTTCATACAATGAAGATGTAAATACCCATAAATGTGAGTATATTATACAAATATTAAAATAATGGGCAGTACATACACCACACAAAATTAAATAGTAGCCAATGTAGCATGAATCTCAGGGGAATAAAATGTGAGATGAAAATCCCCTTATGAAAATTTGGCAGCCTAACGGTGCCACCTAAAATATCAAAAAATGGATTGATGCAATTAAATAGGGTCTCTATTTATATTAAAATATAATTTATAGAAAGAGTAATATAAAAGAACATACCCCAACATAATAAAGGAGAGTTTAATAGAAATGACATAAAATAGAGTACATAAAAAAGAAAGAGAGAGGTAGAATCCCTTACCTCAAGTCCGACTTGTCTTGTTCGTTTCTTTATATTCCTGAATAATAAACTTTGATAAATTTATAATTTCTTAAAGACCTCCTATAAAGATTAATATTCAGTTCATATCACATATTATAATGTTATAATAATTGGTTAATAATGTGAGTTCATATCAGATGTTTTTGTCGATGATTGGTACATGAGTCAAAAATGAACTTGTTTGAAATGATTTTCCATGTAGTAATCAGTAAATCATCTCCAGAATATTATTAATTATTTTAATATTACATATATCTAGTACATATTCATTTTATACTATTCCATAACATTTTTAGATAAAATGAAATGAAATGCACCGTTCATGGTGACGGTAGGCCGTACGTACACATGAACGCTACATTCAATTCTTTGTCATATTAATAGAATAAAAAATAAATGAGAGATACATATATTATAATTACATTATAATATATATGTTATATAGGTCACATATTTTCATTAATTTCATTCTTTAGACATTCCATGTATTGCTTGAACGAGTCACATCACTTGAGGGGGCGGTAGTCCACACTTCCTCGTATGAAATTATTGCATTTTCACAACATGCAAAGCATAAAATTACATTTTAAATATAAAATACAGAATAATAGAGAGGAAATAAATATAATATATATAATATAAAAATAGTTCCATCATAATGGACACCATGAGAGGTGGTAGGAGAAGATAGAACAATCATCATTTCGTGAGGTAGTAATTCTCTATCCACAGAAACATTATGTTCTTTAACCATTAGACGGAGGGGTGTGTAAGTGTAGCTCGAATATTTCTCATAATAACATCCTATTATATTTAAGATACTGGTTTTGTTACAAAATAAAGGAATAAAAATAGTTTAGGGGGTTGGAGAAGCAAAATAAAACAAAAGAACATTAGGGAAGACATTACCTTTAAATTGGGTAACTCCCCTTGGTTTGAACCAAAAGGGTCTCTTGAAGAGCTTTCTGCCTAAGGGAAGGCTTCTAGTATGAGTAGAGGGATGTGGAGAGAAAAATGGTCCGAGATATTCTGAGCCAATGGCTTGAGAGGTGTGGGTAAGGTGGTAGAGGTGTGGTCCTTTTATAAGAGAAGAGGACGGGCACTCTTGGAAAGTTATAAAATATTACTTTATTATAAAATGCTTTTCAGAATATAAAAATCCAAAAAGGATATATTTCGAGGCTAAGGTGATAAGGTTTCTAAATACACACATACAATATGTTTTTTACAATTGTAATACTTAGATTTTACCCTGTTTTCTCATTTTATTTTAATCGTTCATTTATGACGTAATCACTGCATCATCACGGTGTCATAAATAAATTAATTTATTTAATGTCTAAAAATTATAAAAAAAATATCATGATGTAGGAAATCTTTTTATCATTCTAATGAATATTTATAGTAAAAAATATGACTTGTATAAACCCATGTAAAAATTGTTTTAGTAAAATAATACATGTTTGTTACATTTTAATTTTAACATTAAATAAAATGTTATTAATGTCATTTTCCTACCAAAATCGCTCCATGATGTCACCAAGTAGTCCTATGGATTTTCTTGGTCGTCCATGACTCATCCAATAAGGGTAGGACATGTTTCAAAGTCATTTTATATTATTATAACATTATCTTTACCTTAAATTACACTAATTACCTTTAATCGCGATTAATAAAACATAAAAGTTAATATTCACCAAAAAATTATTTTAATACCATTGAACCAAATTTTACATCCTAATGAAAACCATGTATTTCAGATTTTTGAAATTCAAATCACAAGAGTGGTAAAGTTTTATTTAAATGAAAAATCAGTTTTTTAACTACCACTTAGTGGTTTCACTATTCATCAAAATTGATGTTTTTCAGAAAAATACAAAAAATTAACCATAAGCTATATTTGATATTCCGAATTAAAAAATGATGTCTATTTTATACAATTAAAAAAATATATGTTTCATTGATTAATTTAATAATTAATTCCCGTTGTCAGAACAAATAGCGTGTTTTTATGAAACAATATATATCAAAAGCTTTACACTAGTTTAAGTCCAATTTCAAAGTGAAATTAATTTCAATGACCACTATTGGATTAAATTGTAATAATATATATTATAATTGGACTTTAAAACGAAATAAAAAAATAATCTAATCATATAAATAAATTAGATTAAAAATAGGTTTTGAATTAAAATAAAACATTTTTCACTATTCATTAAAAAAGGATCTTTATCGGAAAAAATACCAAAAATTTACACAAAGTAAATTTTGATGTCGCGATTATAAAGAAGAGTCTTATTTGGTCCAATAGAATGTATAAGAGTGAACAAAACTATATTAAAGATGGTTCACCACCAAAAGGCGATAAATCGACCTTTTAGTGAATTTCAGACTATTTAGGTTTAAAATAGAATTCTTTTCTTATTTTAAGCCTTTATCTTTTATTGGATAAATGTAAAAACATTTAAAAAACATATATAATCATATTATAGTTATTTATATTCATTCCTGCCAATACAACAGCTAGGTGTTAACTACTATTTAAAATAATATTATTTTATTATTAGAGTGCAACGTAAGATTTCAAAAAAACTCGTTGTTGCGTATTGGGTATGCCATCGAGCATAGTGTTCCCTTTAAAGTAATATTAATATTTTATTCAAAAATATTAATAAATATTAAAAATTAATGTACTTTATTTACCTGGGATGTTACATTTTAGTAGGGATATAATTATTCTTTTATATTGCCTTCATGATATTCAAAATAATTTATTCATTATAAATAGGAATATGGGATTTATCTTTAGTGGTAATAGAGATACAATTCCACTCCAGACCTCAAATTTATATTTGAATATAATGACAAGATTCATATGTGGGAGAAAGTATTGGGGAAGATAACCCATCTTATTGACAGTGTTTTCCTATGTAATACCACCTTTTGGGTGCCTGTATTTGAGTAACTAGGGCTAGGATAACTTAGGTGAGTTCCACTATGTTTACATGAGGAGTTATGTTCATACGACATGAATGATGTTTTCTGTTGGTAGAATCCCTCATTTTCATCTCCTGGACTGTGGTGAGGACTAAATTTTTCTATTTCTCTCTCAACCTAATTTGAGGGATGTTGGTGTTTCTTGTTCCAGATATAATACCCTAAAATAGTTTTTTGGTGATAGGTGACTCTGTATTCACCATGGATATTCACTGATTGGATAGTCCATGGGGTTTTATTTATTGAAGGCTCTCTAGAGTTACCTCTAGAGTGGGAATATTACAATTATTTCAATATTACATCACAAGCATGTTTAAAATTTATTTTTGAATTTTAAATATTGAAAAAAAACCATTCCACTTTGGGAGGACACAACCATTTTAGGGGTTGGGATTATTTTTGGTTCCTTAGTTGACAAGAAGTTACCTAACAGTCACTGTGATAATAATGATATTATCCCATATACTAAGTATGATGTCATGTTCTTGATGATTGTATGAATTAGTTTAACATGGGTTCTTGAAAAGTTTATGAAGGTCCTGCAAGAATCATCAACCCCAAACAACAAACATGTTAGTGTAATATAACAAGTAAATACATAGAACAAATTGATCACTTTCATTGATAAAGAATTGATGCAAGTTTCACCATTTTGTTTCTCAGGTTCAATGACAATTGGCTATATTTTAAGAAACATAATTATTTATTCCTAATGTCACTTAACAATTTTTTGTTAAAGGATGTCACATAAGTCAATATAACTCTAATAAATATTTTTCCTATATTTTTTGGAGATGAAAACCTCGATCCCAATGGTAGGAGTTCACAGAGACATTACCAACTATCCATTAGTTTTTCACTGGTTGATAGGATGTGAAGTTTGGATCATAACATGATTTACGGGGGAACAATTTAATATCCATGGACTCTATTATAGATGTTTCCAGGCTCATAAATCCTTCCCAAATGCTAGTGTTGGACTTGTTATATATTTTTTATATATTTAAATGAATCCACACATTAATGTGGAAATTTTATTATATCATAGGTTTTCCATTTATGATACAATAATTATATATCAGGGGTTATCAATTAATGATACCATTTGTATATATAATATATTCTCTAACTTATAGTTTAATTTTTGGATGTAATTTTTTTAAATCCAAGTATTTGGGAATTATATAGTTTATTTATATGTAGGGAGGAGGAATGTGTCTATGTTATGGGGACCCAGAACATAATTGGGGCTTCATACATCTCATAATTAATGGTTTTCTGACAAGTATAATTAGGTTTAATTTTAAACATAGGAATTCATAATTACTTCCTTGAAGTCTAATGTCATACTGAGTAGACTAATAGATTAATGTTTCATATTAATTGTTGTTCGAGGGCAACACAAGTGTAACAAAATATTTTTTAGCCAGTATATTAATATCATTATAGAATCGAGTCAAATGTTGGAGTTTCTAATTTTTTCTTTCCTTAGTTCTTTAAATTACAAACACCTTATTAAAATACTATTTCACTAAATTTTTATTTTTCAATATTTTTGTTACTTTTTTTGTAGAAAATTTTTTTTTATAATGAACATAAAAATAGTTCTAATATAAAATGAATATAACCTTTTACTATTCAAATTATTCGATCAGATTGAAGGTGAGTCCAATACATCATACAAACTAATGTTCTGACCATTTTTTAGAATTATGTACTATTTGTCAAAATATATTAAGACAATACCATCAAAATGACATTAATATTAATACATAATACTAAATTATATTCAATTTATTTGTATTGAAATCTATAGTATAGTCCACCTGACTGAACAAAGTTCCTAATTGATTATAATGTTTTTTATATATTGGACATAATACTTTTTAATAATTTTAATGCTAATAAACTATAGAAATTTAGATAATGAATTATATTCCATTCATAGAAGTCAATGAATCATGATCCAGATCATTACCACCTTTCAATGTAGACATTTATTTAGTTCATTTAAGAACACTCAGAAATATGACCATTGGAGGATTTACTGAAAATAAAAGTCCATTTGAAGAGTAGGTAGATGTTTTTTTTCACAACTAATGTCATCTATGTTTTTGATCTTCTTGGATATATTAATCTAAATTATTTTTAATATCATAGAGTGTTGATGTTATAATGAATATAAGTAAGTATTTTAAATTCCATAAAATAATACTTCATTTTTATTAACTGAATTTGATTATGGATAGATCAAGGGATTCTGAGGATATGATGATAAAGCATGTACCAATAATCTTATAAAGGGATACTGGTGGATTGAATTAAAAAAGTATACTAGTCAATGTATTGAAGGATTTCCTCATATGAAAAGACTATCATTCATAGTATGTACTAATATTTCGGATACATTAAGTCAGGGTTTTTGAATTACATAACTAGTAAGGATAAAAAATAAATTCTTATTTCAATATTTTAAGTAATTATTTATATTATAATATTGTAGTTATAATAGTTTATATAATGTATGTTTTCCTCTTGTGTAGACATTATAAATATAGTTTTTAGTTATCTTTTCTATAATAATTTTATTAGTGTGTCTATGATACCATTAAATACCTAGATATATCAGATACATTCTAGAATTTATTTTGTATTCTGATCGTTATATGAACATTGAGTTCAATATTTATTAAAAAATATGAATTTCATTTTGTTTTAGTTAAAAACAAATTAACTACTATTCACCCCTGTTTTAGAAATCATAAAATCGTATCACCCATCAATTAGTTTTAGAGGAGGTTCTACTGATATAAATTATATATTATTTTCTAATGTTACATGTTGCATATTGTTATAATTTCATTATAAACTAATTGTTTAAAAATCTTTAATACACTAAGGTGTGTTTTAGAAAATATTTTTCATTCTTGATAAGATATAGGTGTTAAATATTGGAATCCTAGAAAATATGAATATAATAAGACCAACTATATTTGATGGTGTTGATTATGAATGGTGCAGAGATCCAGTGATGAATTTTGTTATTAATACTCGTGTTCACAATTATGGGATGCTTACTGGTACTTACTAGATTTATGATAAGGACGTTATTGCCTTTAAAAATAAAAAAAATAAGGAATATCCATTGAATTATAGTGTAAGGAATGAACTTTTATTGATCTTTTCACTAAAAACATATATAGTTTTATTTATTCATGTAAATATGGTAATAATATTTGGATGAAGATAGAAGTAACATATTTTGGGTCTTCTAAATATATTTGAACTAGAAGTACAATGCTTCATACTGATTTATATGGATTTTATTTACAATTTAACGAGTTAGTATTAAATATTCCCCAAAGGATTATGACTATTATAAATATTGTATAATATGTTGAAGAGAAGTATCTTGATGATAATATTATAGTTTTCAAGATCAATGAAATCGTGCCGACTGACTGGGAATCAAAAATAACATCTTTATATGATACTATAATAATTAAAAATATTACCCTTGAAGATATTATTAGAAATTTATGAAATAGAAGGAATGATTGAAAATTAATTTGAAAAAATTGAAAATTGAAAATGGAATATTTTCATTTGAAACAAAATATAATGTTACAGTTAAATTCCAGTCATCTGAGAATGCTATGAAATCTTGTAAGAAAAATAATGTTTTTATTGAATCTGATTTTTGTTCATCAGAACATACCGAGAATGAGTTAGAATACATGTAAAAATGATGAATGAGATAGTATCATGAAATATTTAAGATAAATGTAAGAAAATTCATATAGATAAAAGTGGTAATAAATACTCCACTAAAGTGAATTTTTATGAATGTAAAAACGAAAGACACATTTTATAATATTTCCCTAAGCATAAAAGGAAGGATAAGAAAACAAAATTAGAATGGAATTATATGAAGTAATATAATCTCAAGAATATTAAATGTTTAAATGTTTCTAACACTTGGAGTTCAGGTTGTGGAGACATTACTTCATCTATTTCATTGGAAAATGAATCCACTATATAAAAAAATCATGGAGTAATTTAAAAAATTAAAGAGGAGAATAAATGTTTGATGGACAAGGTATAAACTTATAAACCTCATACCATACTTATATGAAATGAAAATTATCCTGAATGCAATGATGAAAACATCTTACATATTTTTAGAAGTAATATTCTTCTAACGAATAAGATAACTCATTAGATATTTATAAATTGGTATCAATGATTTCTATACTTCTGGAAAAACAAAATAGTAATGTTTCTTAAAGAACATGATAATGTCCGAGAAAAACATATTATATAAAATGAAAGAATAACTATTCCTACTACTGAGATAGAAAATATTTTAGAAGATGTATATAAAATTATTTTTAAAAAATATAATGTTTTAAAAGATCCTGAAAAATCTATTTCTAAGAAGAATAGTTTTAAAATGCCTTTTTGAATGTTTGTTCAAAAAAATCAACTATAGAGGATAATAATTGTGTTGTAAAACTAAATTGTAAAATTTGTATTTTCAAGAAACTATTATCAATGTTCACTAATTTTATGGATAAATTTATTAAAATGTATAAAAAAATTAGACATCATATCATCATTTTCAAAATGGGACTTACTTATAAAAAACATATTTTTAATTATAACTATTTTGTTCCAAAAAGTGATCTATTTTTCAAAAGGTTTCAAAGTGGTGTACAGTAGAAAAATGAATTTTCCTCAAATAAAGTTCACTCTCTAGGTTTTTATAAAGAATATTTTATAATAAAAATTACAATTTTTCAACATTGGAATGTTGGAAAGAAGTTGTTACATAGGATTTTATTTTGTGATAATACTAGACACAACAAATGTTTATGTTCTGAAAAATGACTACATTTTTTTCAAAAAAAAATATGACTATACAGATTAGAAAACATTTTTTACATGGATCATGGTTTCTTTAGATACATGACTGGAAATAAATTTTTCTGTAAGAAGATCATAAAGATGAAAGGTGGAAAAGTAATTTTCATATATATTTCTCAAGGAGAGATTATTAGTATAGTTAATATTTTTTTTATTTGAAAAGATTTAATTTGAAATATTTTTTTTGTTATAGGACTTTGGTACAACTATATAAGAAAATGAAATGTATGTGCTAATTGTTATACTGTAAACCTTCAGAATAAAAAATGTACTATAGATAGTTAAAAATATTATTTATTCCTATTACCTATAAATATGTAAATTTTTACACATTAAACATAAAATACTATAGTAATCAATATCTACCTTGTCTCGGTATAATGAAAGAACAATATTGGAAATAAATTAGAAGGTTAGGACACTATAACCTTATATCATTCGTTATGTTTTCAAATAAACGACTAGTGAAGGATTTATTGGAACATAGTTTGGATACTTATAAAGTGTGTGATCCTTGTCAAATATTGTGAGAAATATAAGTAATGTTTTAAATCTCTTATTGATGTCTCAAATTTTTATGATTTTCAGTTTGTGCATATGGAATAATTTAGTCATACACATGTAGTATGTATTAGTTGAAAATAGTATTTTTATGTTTATGTTTATTATTTCACTAGATATAATTATTTCTATTTTTTAGAATGAAAATCTGAAGTCATTAGTTTGTTTTAAACATTTTTATCCAGAGTCAAAAATGGGAAAAATCTATTATTGATAGCTATTCATAGTGATCATGGGGGATAATTTTAAATTCTAATTTTTTATTTTTTTGTAAAATATTTATAATACAAAACTTTTTTACACATAGATCTTCAATGAAAGATGGTGTACTCCAAATAATAAATAGATTAATTCAAGATATTAAAGGAACCATGCTGAGTGAATACTCATTTGCAAAAAACATTTGGGATGAAGGTGTTAGTACTACCTATTATACATTATGTTCAGTTTTAATGAAAGATTTTATGCATAAAAATACTTATAAATTGTGGAAAATAAGAAAAAAGAATCTAAATCATAATTTTTTGATGCGAAGTATTCATCTGGAATGATAAAATAATCTAGATAATTTTTTTCTAAAATCAGATGTTGGAAAATTTTGAGGTCATTTTACAACTAGTAAGGGTTATATAGATTTTAGTAAAATAAAAGTATAGTTGAAGAAATAACACATGCTATATTTGAAGAAACATTCCCTTTATTTTTAAAAATCCCCAACCTATATATATAGATTTTATTTTCATATTTGATTATAAACATATGATAGAAAGTTCTTCTCATGAGAAAAAAACTGAATTATATATTTCAAAAATTTTTAAATAAGATTATGTACAAACAATTATTTAAGAAAAAAGTTTTACAAATCCATGAAATGGTTTGATTCTTAAATTTATCCTAGTGAGAATACAATTGGTGATGTATAATTATTGGTTAGAATTAGTAGTTCTTTGAGAAATGAATTTGAACATCATAATTCTTATCAAAATTCAAATCTAATTATTATGATGATCCATTATCTAGTTAGTATTGGAAAAATTTAATATAATATAAAATCAATGAGATTGAATGGAACCATGTTTGTTCATTGGTTTAAAATCCCAAATATAGTTATATAATTGATATACGATGGGTATTTCAGATTAAATGTGATGAAAACATTGCAATAGATAAATATAAATTGTAACTTGTTGTTATGGGTTATATCTAACAAGTGGGAATGAAATATGGAGAAATATAATCTTTGGTAGCAAGGCTTGAGTCTATTCTAATAGTTCCAGCTTATGAATCATTTTTATATTCAATGTTATTTCAAATGATGTAAAGTGATATTTCCATAATGTATATTTTTAAGAGGATTTTTATGTAGAATAAACCCCATGTTATGAAAATAAAAACATCCATATATTTTTTATAAACATACCAAGCCACTATATGGAATTAAAAAATCTCATAGATTCTAGTATGATAGGTTAACTAGATTTTTCTTATAAAATAATTTTGATAAGGGAGTTAAGGATTTAACTATTTTTTCAATAATTAAATAAATATATTATTGTTTTTGAAATCAATGTTTATGAAATTATATTTAGTTCAAATAAAAAATCATTAAGAAAATCCAACTGTAGATCTTTTGAAATATGAATTTGAAATTATAATGATGGGTGAGTAAACATACTTTCTAGGTTTTCAAATTTCAAAAAAAACGAGAATGAACGTTTATATCTCAACATAACAATATAAAATATTTTATTGATAAATTCATGTATAAAAACACTAAAATTTTTAGTACTCATATCGAAACCTAAAATACTTTTAGATCTTGATGATGCTTGAAAAACAGTTGATCAAAAATATTTTATAGGTGTGATTGGAAACCTACATTACTTAATAGCTACTAATCTTAATTTATTATATTCAATATTCATATGTTCTAGATATCAATTAAATTAAAAACGTTTCCCATTTTAAAGCTGTTAAATGAATGTTTTGTTACCTTAAGGTGACAATGGATTTAGGTTTGTTTTACTATTCTGGAAATTAGTTTTATCTAAATGGTTTCATAGATTCTTAAATTGTTAGGGTTATAATGGATTGAAAAATTACTTTTGAATCATTTTATTTCTTAGTTTATTTATAGATAAATTAGTTTCTTTGTCATGTATAAAATAATACTCTATAACACTTTCCACTATAGAATCAGAGTATGTAAAAGAGGGAAGTGGTTGTGATCGATTGTTGTGTATTCAAAACACACTCATTATCTATGGAAATATTTTTACAAAAAACTAAAATTTTTTGTTACAATAGAAGTTTCATTTCCCAAAGTAAAATCCTACTACATCATTGACATTCCAAACACACAGATATAAGACACCATTCTCTTTTGGGATAAAAAAAGGATATATAACTTTACAATTTATTATAAAACAAGGACAATTTTATGATTTTTTTTATAAAAAACTTTGTTCTATTAGATTTGAATACATTAAAGAAAAGCTAGGAATGGTCAATATAAAATAATTATTCATATAAACTTCTTTTTTACCAATATTATTATGTTAAATAACCCTTTTTGAAATGGGGAGTATATTTTTTTTTAGGGTTTCTAAAATGTTTACTTTTCTAAAATTTTAGTTTTTATAAACATTTAGTTTTTCTAAAAAACATTTAATGTTTTGTTTCTCATTATAAATGCTTTGTATTCAAAAATTTTAAAAATGTTTTTCAAAGTCATAATTTTTAAAAATTCACTAGAACCTCCTTTTTATAAAAGGTATAATAGATTTAAAATACATACAAAATAGAATTTTTGTTTTGAAAAATATCAGACTAAAAAAATTGTTAAAATTTTTTTCCTAGACAATATTATTTTTTAAATATTATTTAAATCTATTATTCTTTAAAAAAATTATAATTATGTTCTCATAAAAATTAATAATTATTTAATGTATTCTTATTTTACATTGTTCACTTATTCATTACATTAGATTATAAATGTTGTTGTATATATTCACTTAATTTCACAAACTCTATTTTGTTAAATAAAAACACAATTGTTTCTAATTAGAATATTTTTTACATCAACAAATGTTTTATTAAAAAATTTAAGAGTTCAAATTTTTATATAAAACATTATTTGATTAAATCATGACCATTATATTAAGAAACTATTTTAATAAAATTCAATGAATATATCTACAAGATGAACTATTGATTCACATACCTATATAAAGGTGTTTCACTAAAGTCCCAAAATCTGTTTTCATTACTTCTTTATTAAATATCACGACCTCTTTAACTTCTCATTCTAATGTTTATATATTCATCTAATCACATACACCCTCTCGATGTGATATAAAATATTGATGACTTTGAAAAGAGAGGTGTATTAAGAGAAATTATCATTAAGAGAGACTAGTATGAAAATAATGATTCAATATTTTAAAATATCATTACTTTTCAAGAATGGTAAAATAATTTATTAGGAAAACCATATATGGATTTTGGCTTACATTACCACAAATTTTGTTCTAGAATTTTTTGCCTTAGTTGAGTTTTTATCATAATATAATAAGAACGAAATGGATTTTACCATGTTTTCAAAAAATTATCTGCTTTCATAAAAAAATGAAGAATTTTTGGGAGTACATTTTGAGGGTGTACAATGTCTATTATCTAAAAAATTAAGAAGTTTTGTGAAATTGATTGAATATTAAGCCTTGTTTACATATTTTGATAATTTTATAAAGTTATCCCAACTAACATAGATTTCAAGTGTTATAAAACATTGAATGCAGTGATATCTTATTCTGAGGAAGGGTGACATGGAGACCCTAAAAGTGTTGGACATATTTGGGTTGGATTTTATAATGGAATTGAGGAAGATAAACCTAATTAATCTTTTCATTCTAGCAATATAATTAATATAGAAGGCATCAATTATGTCCAATATTTTTTATTTCTATACATTAAAAATAGTTTTTAGTCAAGTTGAAAAATAATTTTAAATTAACGAATATGAAATACCCTATGAGGGAAAAGAATCCATAAATTATTGAATATAGAATTTCAAGGATGAATTTAGTTTTTTATACAAGCATTGAAAGGTTTATTGATAATGTTAAAACAACCATGTCTAATGTGGGACCCTCAAAAGAAATGTATTATATTTAGTAAAAATGAAAAAATTAATCTTACCCTATGAATATGATAAATAAATTAACATATATAATAGATGACGTTTTTAAGAATCTTATTACTCATAATGTTCAAAATAAACCTAGTGATCATGATTTTGGGCTTGAAATGTCTAAGACATATAATTTAAAGTTATAATTGATGACGAGTTGAAGATTTTGGAAAAGAAAAAATAAACAAAATAGAAGGTTTGATGAGGTGAAAATAGAAGAAAATTTAACGAAAGATGTTGAAAAATATTCATAAAATCCAATGCTTCTAGTTTCTCCATTATTAGTGGTACAACTTTCCCAACAATCCTCAATAGTTTTTCATACCGATCAGACTATCCATGCATATAGTATGGAGTTTGATGAAAATTAAGTCAGGTAATAATTTTTTCCATAATTTTTTGAAAAATGAAAAGGTAATGATGTTGTAGAAGAACCTTATGTATCTGTCACAATTCAATCCCATAGAAGGTAGAGATGAAAAAAATAAGGTGTAATGAATTTTATAGAAGGTGTATATAAAAATATGCATCATTTAAAAAATGAATTGGTAGAAGTTTAAAAATAAAAAGTGTATTAAGAGGAGGAATAATTTGGTGGTGAATAAAATGAATCTGAGGAAGTGAAAAAATAAAATAAACAAAAAATAGAGTCATCTTCATCTTCAGATCCATTACCTTCCCATTCTACTAATGATTTGAACATTGAAAATTATCAAGAAATAGAATAATCATCAAAATAAAAATAAGAAGACTATAAATATGAATCTAATATATCAAATAATGATGGAAATGATAAGGAAATAAACATTATGAATGTTTTAGAAAATGTGAGAGTTTATTGAAAATAAGAGGAAACAAATTTTGGATCATCTAGACCACATATTTCGGACATTCAATCAAAATCATTAGAGTCATATGCAATAGAGGTAGGGGAAAATATTGATTACGTTTTATTCACTCTAAAAGGTTATGTAATTCAATTCTGTACATTCCAAACATTGAATTTAGATGAAATCAAATTTACTACTCAATAAAGGAAAAATAAGAATAACTAAAACTATTATATGGAAATTTTATCCAAAATAAATCAAAACTCAATACTATCGTTATTTAAAAAAAGGATCATATGAGGTATTTCAACGATATAGTTATATGGGTAATATAGGTTGACATTGATTTGATATAACACGAGGATCAAATAGTTGATGTCAAGAAAGTCTCAGTTTATATTGATGATTCTTTTGAAAAAAGTTTTTCATATATTTCAGACCGAGATAGTTTTTGTGAAGTGTTCAAATATGTGATAGGTGATCAGGATGAGAAAATTAGAGTGTTAAAATAAAAACATCAGAACATGGAAGTTTAAAACATCAGACTCCAATCCTATGAATATGGGTTGCTCCTTATAAAGGAAGATAATGAAAGATAAGCGAGGAGGTTGAAATACATTACACAAAGGTTTAGAAGAAAGTATTTATGGATGAAAAATGACAAAACCAAAGTCATTAGTTGTATAATCTTAGGATTTTTATGATTTTGTTTATAACATAAAAAAGGTCATAAAATATTAATTAATTAAAGGATGGAATTTCCCATCCGAACTCTGTATGAAAATTTTAAAGCATTTTCCATAAATTCTGAATGAGAATAATATTTTATCCAAATTATTTACATTTTAATGTCTTATAATTTTGTTTGGAAGTATATTCTCTCTTTTATTTCTCAAATGAATAGTTAATTTGAATATATATTTTTTCGTATGTTATTAATTTTCTAACTGTTCATGAAACTCAAATTACTTCCACACACTTTTTTTAAATTAAAAAGGGGGAGAATTTTGATATTTTTGATGAGATGTTCACAAGGTGAATCTTCAGGGGAGAATTTTTTAGAATTTTAGAGAGTATCTCTTTAATAGTGAATTTTTATCTAAAAGGGGAGAATCATTTTTGGGAAAAAAATTTAAAATGGGGGAGAATAATTTTCAATAATAACATTTATAATGGTTTATAATTAAAAGTTTCATTACATTATATCATATTAGAAAAAATTCATAATTCTAGAAGGATTTATGATTTGAAGAATATATTTGAATTTATTAAAGTAAAAAGGGTTTTGATTTTTTCAATGTTATTTTTTTTAATTTTATGTATTGTGTTTTGTGATTTCCAAAAAGGGGTATATTTTTTAGTCAAAAGAAATACCTTATACCTTTTAATTTCCCTATATTTAGAAATAAGAAACACATTATTCAAATAATATTTCAAAAACATTATATTTCATATGTTTTTTATAGTAATAAATATTCTATACCAAAAATAGAATGGCTTTAATATAAAATTAAAAATTAAAATTATTATTTAACTTAATCTATCAGAATGAAGATAATACTGATACATAAGACCAAATACTATTCTACACAATGGTTAGACACAAGTAATATCTACAAGATAGACATAGTCAAGACTATTAGTATGAAATTAATAATGATATATATTACTAACCTTTGTTTTGATTAGAGGATTGAAAATAAATAATATTGTCCATCGGATTATAAAAAATTTATAATCAGATTATATTTATTTAATTATATCAGATGAAATGATTTTATATAATTTAAATGGTGTTAAACTAAAAAATGTTGGAAAATGAAGTAGAACTCATTATTAGTTCACAAAAATGATGATCTAGTTCATTAGGAGCTGCCAATGTGAAAGCCACCCAAAGACATTCCAACCAACTCATAAATATGACCATTGATGGATTTCCTATAAATAGGAGGTCATTTGAAGAGTTAGGAGATGAAAAATTCATAGTTCAATTTGTTTATGTTGTTTTCTCTTCTTGAACATCTCATACTAAATATTTTTTATTGATATATAATTTTCTACAGAATATGAGTGAGAATTATAAATTTCATCGAACATGTTTTCTTTGATATTAATTGAATCTAATCGAGGTTAGATAGAGGGATTCTGGGGACTCGAAGATAGATTTGAATATGATCTCTTGGATCAAGAACTTCCAGGCATATGAATATAGAGCTTTTACCAATCTTTGTATCAAGGGATTCCAAGATATTGTAAGAAATAATTATACTAATCATCATATTGATGGATTTTATGGTAAGGAAAGACATAACATTACTACAGGTGAAATAAATGTGTATAATTTATGTCAGGGATTTTGACATACTTAATTCATAAGTTTAAAACATAACTTCTTTTATTAATAGTGTATGTTATTCTTAATATTATATTGTTTTTTTGTTGTTTTTATAAGTTTTATTTTATACTGTGCATATATGTTAAAAATTTAGGTTTCACTTAATTTTATAATTATTATTTGATCAGTGGTTCTGTGAAACTAATAAATACATTGATACATAAAACACATCTTGAATCCAATTTTTTACTCTCGTCATTGGATGACCTTTGATTCTGATATTTTATACATAAGAGGAACTATTTTTTGTCTTAGTTCTGATTTTATAAACCACAATTTACCCCCCTCTAGTAGAAATCGTAAACTCTTACAATATAAAGGATTGGACAAGGTCTGATGGGATCAAAATAAATATATCTCCAGTGAGAATGGATTATATGGATCATTATAGAAGATAGACCTATTTTGAGGAGTGGAATGGAGCATAGAAGATATGGCTGAGTGAGGATATTGGTTTCATAGGGTGTTTTCCACAATAAAATATAGTTATGGATATTGGTTTTGACCTGAGATAGGTATACCATGTATCTTGATTTATTGGAATAAAATCAAATTTAGTTTTATTTATAGAGTTATAATTCATACTATAAAACCGTACCATATTGTTTAATTTCACACAGTAAGATAGTTTCTATGAAATGTTACATAATTTGATAAATATTTTTTGTGTAGTTTTATATTATATGACCTTGATATTTAATTATTTAAAGGGACAGAAAAAAGGATTTAGTGGGGGATTAATCATGGGTGGACCACTATACTCTATCATTTCTTATTTTTCATAAAACATTGGAGTGTTTTTTTAGACTCACATGGATGAAGAACCTTTGGGAAAAAAATCAAGGAGGAAAATACATCCCTTTGTAATAGTTATCACAAGAGATATGAAAACACGAGTCTATATTGGGGATTAATTACGGTCTACCCATATTCAACTACCAAAAATGTCAAGTTAGGTGAAACATGGTCTTCAAGTATTACACATAAAAAATTGTAATTGATATGTATTAACCAATGATTATACCTAATAAGAGGCACATGATTATGGATCCCTAGCTCATTTATTATTCTCAAAAAAATCCAAATAGTCACTTGTGTAGTTAGGATTATTATCGTGATCCGGGAGTGGGTTTAATGGTATCATCATGATAGAATATATAATAATCAAGGGAATAAATGGAAATTATTACTTTACGAGTCCCACAATTCCTGGAAGAATACCATAGAGAGGTCCAATATAAAGTGAATATTTGATTTAAGGGGTTCATGGAGAGTTTATAACACTAATAATATATCTTTGGTGGTGGTAGGGTAGGTTTATCAGTTATGGAATTTTTTAGGCATTCAATCCTAACAAATGGATTCCAAAACATCACTTGGATGATTCCAGCCAACATAAATAAACTGTGAAGAAGAACATATTCTATATAAATATGGTTACCCATTGTTGGGTTACTTTATGAAGGATCTATGTATAATACAAATTCTTCATGATCTAAAACTACACCAAAGAGGGTGAGTATCACCATAGTATAGAACCATTTCCAGAAGGGGAAATATATTACATGAAGGGGTATAATACAGAACGATCCTATGTTAAGGTATAGTGAATGGTTGATATTCTATTCAAAAATCTCATAAAATACCCCTCGTAGATATGGCTCATGGATGAGGCTATCAATGTGAATTTATTTAGGATCATTATGAATGAGCCCTCAAAAATTATATTAATGATTAGTCATGTGAATGGAATTACTAAAAGAAAAATCATGAATGGGAACATGAAATCTAGACTATTGGGGGAACTGCAAGATTGAGATATTTTGATATAATCTCCTAAAAGAGGTATATGGATGATACTTCATGAATGGACCCATGTGTGGGATTCTTGCAAAGTAGGCTCATAGATGTTTGTCAACAAAAGAAATTTACTGAATACCTCTTATGAAAGGTCCTCATAGAGTTGTTTTATAGAGATTCATATACATCATGCCTATATATTACATCTTGTCAAAAGAGTACTCAGATACTTTCATGTAACACCACAAGGGTTTTTGGTACATTTCATTTTAAAATTAATCTCTTTCATAACTTATGCTTTACATAACACTGGCTTAGATTGTGTTACATGCAATTATGAATTTCTATGAAATATTTTTTTATAATTATTTAAAAAATAAAATTAAATCATATCCATTAGAATGGTTGGTATGAATAGGATTAACTGAATTATGAAATTATTGTTTACACAAGTAAAAATATTTTGAAATTAAAAGGATATCTTTTCAAAAAACTTATTTAAATGTAAAGAGATGTGTTTTATACAAATAAAATAAATAAATCGCTATATTTGGATAATATTAATGAAATTTTTAAAATTCAACCTATTTGTTTTATAGACATGATATAAAAATAATTCCACTTTTACGATAAGAAAATGTATTTTTTAAAAGGTTTCTTATCGACTTTTAATAGTGAAATAGTTTTAAACCTAATTATTGACACTTTTATAGATTATATTTGAAAAATAAACTTAATATTTGAAATATGGATATCAAAATTTACTTTGGATGAATTTATAGTATTTTTCTTGATAATTTCCTTGTTTTGAAGAATAGTGATAAAATATTTCATTTCAATTGAAACAATGTTTTCATCAAAAAAATATAATGTTAAATTATATATTTAATAGTTTTTAAACTATAATTATATAAATATTTCAATAATTTAGTCCAATTTATGTCATTGGAATCAATTTCGCATTGAATTTAGATATATAATCATTTCCATCTTCTAAACCTTTCCCTTTTAAAAACTCTTTTTCTCATTACATCAATAGAATTAACATTAAATTAATTTTATCTGATAATGTTTTTATAATATTAAATAATGGATACCATATTTCAAATCATAATGTATAAATTTTTGAAATAGGTCCCTTTTATTTTTGGACTATATGAATAGTAACATTAGTAACCTTTTTATTATTTCGACGATTAGGGTTAAATCATGTAATTAAGGGTATAGATAAAATTATAAATATTTTTAAATTATTCTAAAACTTGTTTGAATTTTATTTTATTAACAATTTAGACCAAAATAAACATTGGTCTGATTTTATGGTAACTTGGATCTGTGTGGATGAATGTATTGCTTTTATAGTATTTTATTTTAAGGAATGTAAAATACGTCATAGTCATGTTTTTAGTTAGTATTAAATGTATATATGTTATTATTTAGAAGAAATATTTGATAGTAAATGGTAATTTAAAAGATCAATGTATTTTCTTTATCATGGTATTTTATTTTAAATTTATATAAAACAAGTAAATAATTTAAAGGCTTACGCAATGATGACGTAGTAATTGTTTAATTAATGTAAATGTGAAATAATTAATATTAAAAATATTACAATAAATATAATTTGAGATAATTAATAATATAAAAGGTTTTTTTAGATTATCTAGACATATTTGGGATGTATTAAAGTGTTTGGTTCAAAGTTATATTATGTATTGATATTTTTTAAAAAGGCATGTAATGAATAGTGTCAAATAGATATTAATAATATTTTAGAATAAATAATATTTTATTAAATGCTATAAAAAAAGAAAATATAAAATTAGTCTAAATGACACTTATAATGATTAAAATTCCATAAATGTCTCATTTATAGTTTGTAGGGAATTTCACTGTAACTATACTAACCTTTATATCGTAAAAATAGATTTTGTCACAGAAAGTGTTAAAGGGTTTAAATAATGGTTAAAATCGAAAGATAAGGGTAATAATGTGACCTAACCATAACTGAAAATTATTTTTTGGTAGGATTTATACACATCATAATATTATTATTTAAATAATCAACATTAGATCCGTTTTGAAATGAAAGTAAATTTTAATTTTTTTTTAACATTCCAAAAGTGCCTCTCAACTCTTTTATAAAAGAGAACATCCTACCTCAATCCCCCAAACTACATTGAGACTTATATCATGACAAAAAAAATAAAACCATTCCTCGAAATATCATTATCCATGTTCTAAAGTACTTGGTATTCTGAAAATACCAACTATGGATCCATTAAGATGTCATCTAAATGAATTCCACTGAAGAAGTGGTAATTGTTTTACCAAATCATTCAAGATCATTTCATCCTATACATCCCCTTAAATTGTTTGTTCCATAATAAAGATATAAATACCACATAATATATATTATGAGGTATTATTATGATTATGGTATTGTAATATTCTTTATTTTTTTATCCTATAAAAAATTAAAGCACAACACATGTGTATATATGACTTATCATCTTCAAGCCTTAGTGTAATTGTTTTTCCAACACCAATTTATTTGGATGGGTATAATGATGAATATAATGGATATAAATATTAAATATAACATGATATTGATTCATTATAAATTAATATACATTACATTTTATTTCCATTTCACCATTAATGGAAGGATACCGGTGGTCGTGCGTGCGTACAACCTACCGTCTCTATGATTTGACGTGATTCATTTTCCATGTTCACAATTCTATAATGAATATAAAAATTTATATAATGAATAAATAGGATATATATGGCCATAATATAATTCTGTAGATTATGGAACTATATCCCATGCACAATAATGAGGACTTACACAATGAAGCGTACATTAGAAAATGAAGCAGTTGACATTCGAAACAAGGGTAATAATGAAATATTATTAACAAATAGGTGTTAAGATAATATAAGAGTATAATATATGATACAATAAATACAAATAATGTTCTAGTATAAATTAATAAAATGATTTAAACAAGTATACTAGAGTTTTAGAAATTTATAATGGGAATACGACATAAGGAAAGGGTTATTTCACAGTATCATTAATATTCAGGATTGTTTATGTTTAAGGTTCCACGAGGGGACCGTTTTTCTTCCATGTCCATGATTTATAAAATAGGTTTGAAAAAGGTTTTTAATATTATTATTCACTTTTTATAATATAATTTCACCCATGTTATACATATTATAAAATGGTTTTTAATGAATCTTATTTGCATTTTATAAACAAGGTACTTTATGAGTTTTTTAAAAGTCATATTGATGGAATGTTTTTTAAATTATGGTTAATGAGATGATTTTTCCTCTCCATGATGCATTAATATGTTGAATATTCCAACAATATCTTATAAGGTTATTTTCAATGAATTTTTTTCTTTTAAAATAGTGAATCCTTTAAAATAAATAATTTCACTCTATGACAGTGGTATTTTCATCAATAATTTCAACACATTTATTTGAGAATTTTTATCTTTTTCAATATCCCTTATTTAATTTTATAATTTTTTAGGGTGATATATTAGAAGATCATATAACGTATTTTATTAAATAGTTTATGATCAGTTTTACTATGGGTGTTCTATTTTGATATCATTCACCATATTACTCTTAACGGTTTGTGATTATGGGTATAAAGTGGCGAATGTTATCTACATTTTGTATACATGTGTTTTTTATGATTCAACCCATTAATATAAGTAATTATTTATACTTATTAAGTAATGGTAAGGATCTGATATATCCCTTTATGAAACAATAGGTCTCATGATAAAATACAGATTGGGATGTGGTCAAGGCCTTACCCATATATTTTTAGATGTATTGTCCAAGGCTTCAATGGTATATTTCGTATATCCATCATTGTGGGTTATATAATTATGAGATTATTTATTGATTTACATGTGATTAATAAATTATTAGGATTTCAATGGACCATTTTTTTAGCTCATGGGATTTCTTATATTAAATTATTTGATTATATTTTTTCTTGGCCATATTATGATAAATTTGTTGATTAAATGACAATAGTTCAACTTAGATACCTTTTTTATAATTGTTATTTATAACATATTCTACAATATACATACTATTAAAGAGTATATAAGATTACCCCTTTGTTATGATTTATTTTCCATACTATTTCAAGTTATATATTATTAATGAAATATAGGGTAAATTTAGTGGTCTAATGGTTTACTTAAAGAAATTTTTTTATGTGTTTTATAATTTCAATTGTAATATATGATTCAAGTATGTATCTACTTTTCCAAAACTAATAAATATTTTAGTCCTTTGGAATGAGATTCCCTATGAAATATTCCAAAGTAATAATGAAAACACATACTCTAGGATTCAAGGATAAGGTAATTTATAGTTTGTCTTTGAGAAAGTTTATTAGAAACCTTGGGAACTAGATTTAAGAAAATGTAGATTAGAAAAAAAAACCCATTGGTTTAGTATTTGGGAAAAAATTATTTACTGAATAATTCCTTTTGGTTTTTATGAAATATTTATTAAGGTAAGGATAATCATTAAGGATTATATGATCCTAGAATTTAGGGTAGTTATGGGTTACATTATTCGGAATACAGAGTGAATTATATGAGAAAAAATTTGTAGTTAAAAAAATCATTAATGTTTAATATATTTAGGTTCTTTTTTAGTATGATTATAACATATTATGATAATATAAATTTAATTTTGGAAAAAGGACAACCCATAGGCCGGGTGATAGCTCTTCGTGTCTGGAAAGACTGAGGGGTTTGAACCCAAAACTAAAGAGAGACAAGGGTACTACATGTAACACTAGCTTATATGAAGTCATGGACATCATGATATTATCTTAGTTAAGATATCCAATTGAAAAGGGTAATTTAGAAGTTAAGTAATTTTTTATCATATATGATAACCTTTGTATTGGAAAATAATTTGGTGACTATGTGATTAATGTTATTTTAGGAGACGTTCTCTTGTTTAGTAATCTTATTAGATTAAGGTAAAAAGAATATTATAAGGAATGGAGGTTGAATTTATTTTGGAGTCAAATATGATTATATTATGGACATATGGTGATATATGTTATTTTGGAAAATGGTTATAATATCTTGGAGATCATTTGATTTATGAAATTAAATTTTTTGAATGATAAATTATGAGTTATTGGTGTTATTTGGAAGACTATTTGATCAAATACTTATGTTTTTTGGGTTTTAGTGTTGTATAGAATAATTTTTAAGAAGTATAGTTATTTACCAAATGATCTATGTTTAACCTTTTGTATTACTATTGAATTTTGGAGATCAAAGTTGCATTTCATCATATAAATGATTATTCTTTTGGGGGAATTTTCTTATCTTATACTAAACAATTATATTAATGTTTAAATATAGGAGGAATATATGGTTATAATTTTGTGGATTTTGTGATCCGTATATGTTGATCCAAATCTTCAGGCATGAGAAATTCATCTTTAATACTCATCATTTGGAGAAAAATATAATTTTGTGGTGGAAATTGATTAAAGGATAAAATGATACATGATAATTTTGAATGTTTTTTATTTTATAATTCTAGAAAGTAAATAAATTATTTAACTTTATGAAATGTATTCTGAAACAAAAAGGTTATTAGTTTACTTGTACGAATAGAATTTTAATCTGTATTATATTTATGGTTTCTTTATTTTTAAATTTTCCATTATCATGTTATCTATCAATCTGTATAAGTATCTAAGTGAGAGTTTTCTCTTCCATTTCTACAATTCCAACATGGAATCATATTATGTGTTATCTTAGTTTTAAAATTTACGTCCCTTCATTTCTTTTTATGTGGATATTTCATTATTACTTTTTGAGATGTTTGTTTGTAATAATGGTATTTTGAAAATTAAAAACATAGATACCAATACCAAATTAAAATATTTTGGTGATGTAATTTATTGAAAGAGGGGAGAATGTAACACTACAATATTTTACTATATGAATATTCTTAAATTTAATCTCTTCGATAGCTTAGGCTACAGGCAACATCAACTTGTATTGCATTGCACACATCAATGAGTTTCTACAAAACATAATTTTATAATTATTTAAAAATTAAAATTATAAACTATAATTTATAATGTTTGGTATGAATGGGATACGTCATATTATGAATATATGGTTGACTCATGTAAAAGTGTTTTTAAAATAAAAAGAAATATTTTTTAGAAATATTTTTAAATGCACGAAATTTGTTTTTACACTAATAAAATAAAAAATCACTATTTTCGGATTTTTATTATATATTAATATTAAATATAATGTTTAACATTCATATGTTGTTTTTTTTATACAAGACATAAAAAATTCTAGTTTTATGCTTAAAACTGTATTTTTCTAAAAGTATTTTTATGACCTTTTAATAGAAGAATTGTTTTAAAACTAAATTTTCACACTTATAAATTATATTTTAAAAAATAAACTTATTATTTAAAATATTGATATCAATATTTAATTTAGATGATTTTTTTGATAAGTTTCATTTTTTGGTGAATAAGGATAAAATATTTTAATTTAATTGATAACATATTTTCCATCAAAATAATTTATAGTGTTAAATTATATTTTTAATTTTTTCTGATGTATAATTATATCAATTTTTTATCATTTAATCTATTTTAGCTCATTATAATCAATTTCACAGTGAATTGGAATGTTAAAATATTTCAACCTTTTGAATGTTTTAACTTAAAAAAACTAATTTTCTCTTTTCATCAAAGATATTAACATTAAAATAATTTTACCCGATTTATTGGTTTGAATATTTAAAATTTTATCCCATTTTTAGAATTATAATTTCCAACTTTATTAAATATTCTCCTTTTATTTTTGGAAAATATGAATAGTAACTTTAATAATTTTTTTATTATTACCATTAATAAAGGAAAATCATTTAATGAAGGGTAAATATAATATTGTACATACTATAATATTAAACTAAAACTTGATTTAATTTTTATTTTATGGGTAATTTTATACCAAAATCATATTTTCTATGATTTTAGGACCTCTTGGAGCCACATGGATTATTTTATTCCAATTATAATATTTTATTTTAAGGAATATGTCACACTCATATTTTTAATAAGTACTATATTTTTATATGTTGTTATTCAGAATATATATTAATCTATATGTTTAAATTTAAATAAAACATGTATCAATTCATAATGGTAATTTATTTTATATTTTTAGGAAATAAATATTTACCATAAAGGCATAAATAATGATGATGCGGAAATTGTTTAATTAATGTAAATATCAAATAAATGATATTAAAAATATTAAAATAAATATGATTTGAGATAATTAATATCGTAAATGAATTTATTTGACAACATAGATATATTATGGATATATTAAAGTTTTTTTTGAAGTTATCTTATGTATTGATATTTTTTAAAATGTCATGTAATGAATAGTGCCCAAATTGGCAATAATGATATTTTATATCACATAAGAATTTCTTAAATGGTATAAAATTCCTAAAAATATAAACTTGACTAAAATTATAAGGATATAGTGTACAATATTATCCATGAATAATTTATAGTTCATTCAATATTTTATAGTAACTATATTAACCTTCAATGAGTAAAACACATGTTGTTATAATAAGATTTAAAGGGTTTAAAATAAGGACTAAAACCGAATGATAAGGTTAATAATGTGACCTAAACCTATCTAAGAATTATTGGTTGAAACTATTTCAACCCATAATCATTTTATATTTAAAATGACTCACTTTTGACCCATTTTAATGTAAAATTAATTTTAATATTTTTTGAGTTTCCAAAAGTTCCCCCACCTCAATATAAAAGGGAACCTCATCACACACTTTCTCACACAACCTTGATCCTTATATATAGACCAAAACCTACCCATTTTACTTCAAAATATCTTTATGAATGTTATAGAGGTCTTTGTATTTCAAAAATACAAACTATATGTCCCTTAATAAGAGATCTAAAGGAAGTCCATCGAAGAAGAGGTACTTTTTTACCAACCCATTCATGTTCATTTGTTATTCTATATTTTATTTTTATAGTTTTTCTACAATAAATTAATAAATAATTTTTCATATACATTTTCATATTTTATTAGAATCATGGTACAAGCATATTCCTTCTTTTACCCACCATAAAAAAATTGAATGCACCACACATGCGCTTGTAGGACTTACCTTCTCCACCCACTAGTGTAATTTATTTTTTGTCACCACATTATTTTGTTTGGTATAATGGTGGATCTAATGGATATAAATAATGAAAATTAAATTTTAATTATTCTTAAAAATTAATATACCAAAAAATTGTTTACTCTTTCCGTATTAAGGAAATGATGTCGTCGCTCGTGCATAGGTACGACCTACCATCTCTACGACGTGATGTGATTAATTTTCCATGTTCACAATTTAAGAATGAATATATTTTTTTTATAATGAATATATATGATATCTATTATATAAATATAATTATTTAGATTATGGAACTATATCCTATTCATAATAATCAAGGCATACATGATGAAAAATTCCTAGGAAAATGAAGCACTTAACACCTGATACATTGGTAATAACAAAATATTATTATCAAATAGGTGATAAATTAGTATAAAATGATCATATATGATATCATTACTTATAATATGTTTATGGTATAAATTAATTTCATTATTTAAACCATTATACATGAGGTTTGGAAACATAAAAATGAAATCCAACCTAAGGTAAGGTTTATTGCAAAATTTAATTTTTTTTGTGATTGTATAATTTTATATCTCTAATAAAGAATATTTGTATTACATTTCTATGATTTATAAAAAACATATTTTTAGTGAAATCTTAAAAAATATTAATTTCAATTTAAATATTTTGTAATTTTCATAAAACAGTTTACAATGAATATTTTTTTCGTTTTCCAAATGAGGTACTTTATAAGCTTTTTAAAAAACATATGGAAGGAATGTTTTTTAAAATATAAATAATGAGTGGATTTTTATGTTTCCATGATTCCTTAATGTATTAATGCATTATTTAAAATGATTAAAAGGTTATCTTCAATGAAATTTTATTCTTTTAAAATTATGCGGCCTTTTAATAAACTTTTTCAATTTAAAAAGGTGTATTTATATCAATAATTTTCAGTAATTTTATTACAATATTTTTGTATATGTCAACATCACTAATATAATTTTATGATTTATATGGTTTGATATATTTTTATATCATCTATCATATTTTATTAAATGGTTTATGCTCATTTTGACTATGGATGTGCTATTTTGATAGGATTCATCATACTACTCAGAATGGGTTGTGATTGTTTTTTTTTGATTGGTGAATATTATTTACATTTTAAATGAATATTCTTTTTGGTTTTATTCCATTCATATTAAGATTGAATAGAAATTAGTAACTGATTAACGGGGACCGATATAACTTCTTGAGGCATATGTTGGTCTCATGATACAAACCTGATTGGGATTTGGCTTAGGCCTTACCCATTGATCAGTTAATTATTTCAAAGTGATTATTCCATTATTATAATTTCCATGGATTATTTTTTCTTGCTCGTAGGACTATTTATATAGAATTATTTGATCAGAGTTTGTTCTAGCTATATTATGGTCATGTTGTAGATTAACCGACATGTATTTCAGTTACGTACCATTCAATAATTGTTATTTATAATATATTACACTATATATACACCCTTAATTATAATATGATATCACAACATTCTTATGTTTTATTTTTCCTAGGATGATATGATATATATTACGACTGATATTCAATGTAAATCTATGAGACCAATGGTATTCATAAAGGAATAATTATGATGTATTTTATAATTTATATTATAATGCATGATTCAAGTATGTATATTTTTCTAAAAAACTAGTAAATTGTTTACTTCATTTCTATGTGATTAATTGTGAAATATTCCACTGTGAGAAAGTAACCACTGACTATGAGTTATATGGGTAAGGTCCTTTACATTTCACAATAAAACATTCCCATAGATCGTAAAAGTTCATTGTATTTTGAGACAAGATAAACAATATTTTTATTTAATGAAATATATTAACAAAACAAAAATTATCATCCCATATATTACTCTCCTTATAGAAACCCGAAAAACATTTCCACATAACATGGGGAAATGAAACATAAGAAAGGGAGAGCTTAGATTCACAGTAAGGGTAAATAAGGGAGATATCATTCATCAATATTGAATAAGATTAGAATATGGGAATAAGAACATGAGAATAAAATTTGAAAGCCATACCCAAATTATCATTATTCGTAATATTGAATCCTATAATAAATATTATCAGTTTATAAGGAATGAATCATAAATGAATCTGAGAACATGATCCATGAGAGAATAATATCGTCAAAATTATGGGGTATATAATTCCAATAAAACCCATTACATAAGTAGAACCATTCATATGTGCATAAAAATATCATAAGACATTCATCATATCATTTTTCAACAACATTTGTCATGGAAACAAGTTTAATAAACTTTTAATAATTTCATCACAACATAACTAATGAAATATTAATAGGTTTTATAAAAATCCCATCATCATAATCACAAATAATTTATATAAATTACATGTATTCTTTCATTGGATCATATAACCAAAAAATGAAAATTAACATTATACAATTTCATTATAGGTGAAAAATTATTTTAAAATATAATTTGTTTTTTTGAGGAAAATGATTTTTTCATTTAAAACAACTTATTTAAATTCAAAATATTTCAAAAATATCAAGGAAAAATTTTATTCATAATTAACCCTATACAATATTAAAGTAAACATAAAAGAATTTAAAAGTAATTATGGTGTGAAATTATATTCATGTCACAAATTTTAAAATATGTATTATATTAACGCTTTTAGTAAAAAGTACTTTGTGTAGTTAGCTTTGAGTTAAATTACATTTCTTTCAATTCCACTAAACACCATCGAGGTCAATATATAGGTCTTTAATTTTATTCAATATTAAAAATTAATAAAAGGAACATGCTGATGACATCACATCTCATCAATAATTTTATTCATTCGTTAAAATGATAGCACATATTTTCCTTTTCAAATAGCCTTTAGAGAAAAAACTCTATGTTTAAATGAGGAAACCTGAGGTCAAAGAAAAGTGTTTATGACCAAGGAAATAATTTTTTCCATGTTCAATATAAATGTGATGCCAATCAGAGAAAACTCCAACTTCATAACATGAGGTAGATTAGTAAATAAAAATATCAATCACACACTTAATTAAATAAGCACATAAAAAAGTTCAAGTGAAAAAACATAGAGCTACCCATTTTTATCTCTATATCAACCCCCTTTTGATAATTGTTTTTCAATAATAATTATATTATCAAATTGATATAGAATATCATATTTAGGAATTGTGAATATTGGATAGCTTCAAATAATCTATGCACCTCCTCAAGGGATGCATACATCTATTTTAATACCCATCCTGTTAGTGAAAAAGTATATATACATATATATGAATAAAGAGGGACCTATTTATTATATAGAAAAAAGAAATCATGTTGAGTGTTTAATTTGATAATTTCAACGAAATTCTACCATTTTATCTAAGATTTAGAAGAGTCAACATTCTCTTTTAGTTTATTCACATATTGAATAATCACATTATTATGAAGAAATCCTTCTCTATATCAAACTAACTTATCAACATTTATAAGTAAATAAATTTGGTTTTATATTGATTGAATAGATTAATTCATGTCACATCCAAATAGAGAACACTTATTCGTTTGATTATCTAGACCATCACCAGTTGATGACTTCTTATGATATTTAATATTTTTTTGAAATAAATTACTTACCCACAATTATAGAATTTATTTTAGTTTAAATAATTTGTTTATAGATTCATAGTTGAATTGGAAAAACTATCAAACATCACTTATTTTTATGTTTATACTTTTTGGATATCACACACAACTCTTCCGATGTACTTTAATTTATATCCTTTCACTTTTTTATTCCCTTTTATATTATCAAGATCCCATCTAGATAATTTTTCTATAAATACCTCAACTCTACGAGATTATAATATTCCTATAACACACACATATTATAAGTATTCACACCTATTTTGGTATTAGGACCATTGATATATTTATGGTCACTAGTTTACTTCTTCTATAATCTATTGTTATATGTTCACCATGAACCCCCATGGTTCATAAATATTTACTTTTAATAAAATTTCATACTAGTAAGATAAGACCATATTCCCATACAGTCCACAACACCAAAAAAATACTTTGAACTTTGATATTATAATATATTGATAAACCTTTTAATAAAATTAATTATTTCATCTTTTATAAAATATCATTTCTTTATCCTAGTAGATATTGTATTCCTAGAATTTTTTTTCATCATTTTATGTGATATAATGCATCTATCTTGATTTCTTAGTCCAAAAAGATTAACCAACAGTCTTAGTGATATAAAATCTATTTTGAAACTATTTATTAGAATATTTACCTTGTCTGTAGGGACCCTTACTCTCACATTCTTGAGATGAATCATCTTTTATTTCAATAATCATGTTGATTCCTTATTTATTTTTCTCAAACTCATGTTATACTCTAAGATACATTTATTGTTTCTCAAATCTCTCTTCCTCTATATTAAATATTTTATCCTCAAGAAAACATACTGACATCTCATGATCAAGAACTTTCAATATATATTTATTATTCAAATCCAAAAATGATATTTCGTTTCTATAAAGCTCATATTTTTCAGTAAATAATTTTTCATTCCTTTATTTAGATTCATTCATTATTTCTAATGCCGAGTTATTTGATCAGGAGGAGCTTCCAATTAGTCATTAAAAATCCATTCTAGATTGACTAAAATATCATAATCATGATAAATACTTAATGATTCATATAATTATTCAATAAGAGTAATGAAATTGAGTTTATATTATAAAGAACTAATAAATTATCAATTTTCATAGGTATAACTGATCATAAAACTCCTCTATATATTTCTATAATACTTCCACTTTTTATTTTATTTATTTTTTTCCTAGTTTATCATTTTCTTCATCAGATTCTGATTTATTCATTTTTATTGGGAATTTTTTGGAAATGTTGACAATGACATTAATGTTGTAGAAATTTAGTGTATTCTTGCATATTAATTTATATTTTCCCTTTATAAACCCTCCTTTAATAATAATAAATATTCCCCTATGGTATTCATTAACATCAACATCATCAAAATCAATTTATTCTTCAATTTTCACTACTTTTTTACCTTTTAATTTATTTTTGAGTTAAAGGATATCTCTTTTTTTTTCTTCATTTTGAAATCTAAAACCATTATCACTTCATAATAATTGAGTATTCTATGTGACTAATCCAACGAAATTTCTTATCTATCTTTCAGAATAAAACCCATGGATGAAATCATTTAGGATAATTAAGCTTAACATTTTTGACCATTTTTGAAACTAATAGCATCTCAAAGAATCTATGGATATTTTTTACTATCTCACTAACTCAAATGAAATTTTCATCAATGATTAAAACATGTTTTTTATTAATACCCTAAAACATAATTCTCTATATTTTTATCATATACTCATTGACTTTGAGATTTCCTTCCTATTTTGTTCTCAATCAATCTCAAATTTCCTTAGTAGTTTGAGGACACATCACTTTAATGTGCCCATTTTTTATAAATACATGAACATAAAATTTTTATTGTGATCATCATCATATAGATTTATCGTTTTATCTTGAGTCATTGAAAAAATACCCAAAAATATGTGGGAATAACATTATTGTCATATCTATACCTTCTAGGACAAGAGATAAGAGGTAAGTAAACATCTTATTCCTCTAGTTGTGGTCATTCTTTCCATAAAAGTAGGTAATTTATAGTTTTTCACAAAATTCAAATTCACTATATCCCAAAAATCGTTCAGACTTTCAAAGGTAACATTACCTCGGATAACAATCTACATACCCAAGGATCAGTTATATAGAGCTGAGTGGGGTTTCAATTAGTAGTGTAATATTTTTACAAGTTCCTTCATTGTAAGTTGACCACTTGTACGAATTTATGTCCCAACCCTTCATATTTAATTTTTAGAGTTCCCTTTTATTAAAAATAATATACAGAAAAAAAATAAAAGTATTTTACATTGTTTGATCAATTGATATACTCTTTGTTGCAACCTATTATTATGTACTATTATAGATTATCATTATCTATTTGTGGTTACTACCATATAGAGTTCCATTTCCATCAACATTGAGTCACAACATGTTCTAATCTAGATTCCCAATAGTTTTCACAGAGATCCCATGTACAAAATTAAGTCATAAGTCCCATGAAAGGATATTTATACTATCTCATAGTGTTTCCAATATCCCCTTTAACTACTCTAAAGTCCCTCCACGGACATCCTATTCACATTAAAGTATGATCCACTAATAGAAGGGTCTATATTGGATTCTGAAAAATTATGAACTTCCTCAAGATGTAATATTCCTTAACATACAAACTAGATCACATGATATGTTTTTAAAAAAAACTAAAGAACTTATACAACTAAAATGGAACTTCCTATTCTTTCTAACTGTTCAATGATATTCAAATGATATTATTCCAGCACATTAAATACTTAGGTATATTCCTTTTGAAATACAACCTATATTTAGAATAAATTGATTGAAAACTTCTTATGAAAAGTATATCACATGTTTACTTTTCAAACTTCATGAATATAATTTAAATCATGCATGTACCTCAGATTAGTTGTACTACCCCTTTTAAAAATCTTATCACATGGGAAAACCACATCACATTTCTTTTTCTCAATAGTTTCAATATATTTACATGAAACCCTTAGTCTCTTATAGTGTTTCACTATTTCAATCAAAATCATGAATGAATATTATATTATGCATACATATTCTCATGATATTCACAGTACACTCTTGTTTCCTTATTCTTAAAAAAATCATCAAACTATTATCACAAAACAACCTTATTGCATAAAACTGTATTTGCCTCCATGCAAGAATATTATTTCATGAAAAATACTCAAACTCTTTTCTTAAAATATATAGTGGTTTAACTATATTTTTATCATGTATATCTTGGTTTGAATAACTCTATTACTCCCACATGCATGAGTGCATACATCCTTCTTCATTCAGGTGTAAACAACTCAAAAATTTAGTTCATATACATCCTCCGCTAAACATAGCTAAGGAAGATTGAAATTACATTTGAATTGAATTTAATTTGTTGTAAATAAATATTACTAATTTTATGTTAAGATGTTGTCAATACGTGAGTGATTATGATGATCATTATGAAAACATCCACATCTTAAATTTGATGGTTTTTAAACCACTCTTCCAGACAAGTATATTTGATAATTGTGTGTGGAGTGATTTTTTTTAACTATTTTATATAGTATAATAATAAAAAAATTCAACCAAATATAACAGTCTAAAGGGATTGTAAAATTTTATTTGGAGGGTAGTATAATTCTAGAGAGCATTGGTGAGAGTATAGAGTCAATATGAAGTGATCAAAAAAATTCAAGAATGGTATGATATATAGCATGTGAAAAAGTTTAGGCAAGTGAATAGAGTGGGATAGTGGGACAACATAGGGGAGGGATGACCTGTGTGAGGCCTATGTGTGAATTCCTATCTAGGTTCCAACCCTAGTGCTGACTCGAATGTCAAGAGATATGGTGTTTCTTTTGAAGGATCACCAGAACGGTTAGAAATCTGATATGGGTTATAGATTCACAGTGAACTGTGCATCTATCATTTAAACATATGAAATTAATGATAGTCATGTGATTTTTTGTATATGGAACGTTTGATCATCACTATAGCATCGTCTTTAATCTTGGCAGCCCATGGTTATTCTGCATGCTTCTATATTTCTTCATGCGGTGACACCATTTTGTCATTTTGAGTATTAATATTTTATTTTATTGACTTGGATAATTGAATGTGATTATTATATATATGAAACTTCATTTTTATTAATGAGCGATGTTTAATATGAGGAAGAGATAAATTGGTGATAAATGATAGAGATTTAACATTTTATAATATTGACGATGTTAGGTTTTATACATATGTACAAGAGAATTTAGGTTTATATCAACTGATGTGGTAGGGATTCAGTGTAAATAGCCCTCGAAAACATCATTTGAACCATGAACCAAACACATACCCAAGAGAGAACTTCATAGTGTAATAGAGAATAGGGGGAGATCTGTATTAAAGAAATGAATACTTGTTATCATTACGTGCTTTCCAAAGTGGCCTTGTTTTGAGGTTGATTTACAGATTCGATAAACTATTGTATATATCCACACATAGTTTCTTCAAGGATATATGTGATATAACTACGTGAGTTCTATTTTCATGAAGGAAAATGATTTCCACACTAATAATTTCATGAATAGAGAAACTATACTTACCCTAATACGGGAAATAAAAATATAAGAAAACTACTTGGTGATTTCTGTATAGATCTTGAGTATTGATCATGGAAATATATTCATGCATAGAGTCATATTTACTTTCATGATGTAAGATAATTTCATGATAATAGTTTGGGAGATTTTATGAATAAAAAGGAAGAAGACACATACTTTCAAGGTCAGGAAAATATACATGCATAAGATAACATGAATTCCAGAGTGTGAGTGAAACATTAATGAAAAATGAGTTCTTAAGGGTTTCATGATAATTATTTGAAACTCCCACAAATAAAACTGATAAGTGTTCATCCTATGTGATAAAATTTTAAAAAGGGATATTAAAATTAACATTATGTGAATGAAATATTTTTAATAAATTAATTAAATTTGAGAAGTTCATAAGTGATATAAATTGAAACAGTACTATTCAATTAGTTGATGAGTGGGACTCAATAGTAAGCTAGTTGGAAGTTGGAATCACTGTGAGACGTAGTAAAAATATCCTCTTATGGTACTCTTGATTCACTTGTGTAGGTGGAATATTTGTGATCAATAGTGGGGCTCATGATTTTAATACTTTAAGACTATGTATTGATGGTAATGAGACCTTACTAGGTTGAAACCACTGATATATAGTGAGGAATTTGTAACTGGGGATAAGGATGGGGGTGGGGTGGGGTATAACTGGTTGTAGCGAAGAGTAATTAATTTGGCTAAAACATGTAAAATCCTTATGTTCTATGTTATATTTATTAATATTTAATATAGGGTGATGCTGAGAATTTATGAATAATTATTGTGTCATTAATTAGTCACATAGGTTTTATTAAAAAAATTAATTTCTAAAAATAATGTAACACTGATTCACCCTCTCTCGGTGGAACCTAACCGATCTGTTGGTACATTAATTTATTAAAAATGTTGTAATAATATTCCTATTAAACATAATTTATAAAATGTTTGACATGGATAAAAATTACACTAAAGAATAATATTTCATTTTTAAGAATATTCTTGAAATCACATTAGAAAAAAGGATATAGATGAAAATGTTTTCCCAACAAAAGTGTAAATAATGTATGTTATTTATAAAATCATATTCTCTGTAATTTAATATTCAAAAAATAGGTAAATTATAATATTAAAATAAAAAAAAATAAAAAAAAAGGATAATAAAATTAAAAGGTTTTATTATATAAGTATCCTTTAATTCCATTTATTGTAAAATTCAAGTTTAACCAATTCTGATTCAAATGAGATTGAAACATAAATACCTTACAACTTTGGAAACCATTGAATCATAATAAATATAAAATAATAAAAATAAATGAATATTTAATTATGATTATAATTTTTTGATACATGAAATAACTTGTAAAAGAGATCTATAGACACCTCATAAAGTAATATAGGTTCATAACATAACATATGTCCCAAAGAAGACAAATTGAGGTTATAAATCTTACTCATTTGGAAATCATTGAATTAAATCCTTATTAAAGAGATCAACTTATATGTATTTTTAAATAACGATAATTTTCATAAAGATAATTATAAAATATATATTTTATAGTATATGTACCACACAATGGAAACAGTTGGTGGATATGTAAGGTGTCTCATTTAAATAAAAGTGATTTAATAAACCACCTAATGTAATGTTTGATTTTCCTTGAAAGATCTCTAACATACTATATAATAAATTCATATTTATTATAGTTCTATACCATATTTATTTAAATTTTTATAATATCTTATATGATTCACCTATAACATTTTTATACCCATTTATATATAATTCCATATTAAAATTCAGAATTTATGGGAGTTAAATGTTTCATTTTTAAGAGAGTTTCAGTTTGGATGTTTTGGTCCATAAACATTGATCACATTTCTATAATATTCATAATTTCAATCATGATATTAGTATCATATATATTCATTATATATATATAGTCATCCATAAAAGTTATAGATAGAAAGAATGATACACACCATTCATGGAGACTATAAGATATACTTATGCATGAACATTAATTTCATTTTCTAATGAAAATAAGGAAAGAAATTTAGTTATCATTATTTAATTAAACAACCATAATTACACCACTAATAACACACACAAAAATTTATATATCTTCATTACCCACTATATAAAGAAAAAATGAAAATTAATCTACATCTAGTCATGGCGATGGTAGTCCATACACACGCACGCGTGAAATTTTCACATTCCAACTAATTTTAAGGTAAAAAAATATATATTATTTTATAATTGTAGAATAATAACTATTTCATAAATATCATTTGTAATCATTAAACTCAACATAATAACCATCAATGGAGGATGGTGGTGGAAACCGAATTCTCTCACTATGAGGAGGTAGTTTTCCACATGCACGCATGAGTAATAAATTAACCTCATATTAAATATAAAAGAGGGTGAATAAAGGTTATTACATAATCATACAACCATTTATGTGTATTGAGATTCTTAATTTAAAATTTTATGATGAATACCATAGATTTAGAGGTGGTAGAATAAGAAATTATTTGAAACATGTCAGGAAATATGATATCACCTTCCTCGTTATGCCTCATATATATAAGGATCACTGGAATTGTATTTTAATAGAAGAAAACATATAATTTTTTTCTATGGAAGTTTAAAAGAAAATTAAGCTGAGTTTCTATGAAATTTATGTCTTAGGGTGGTGTAAAGTGGAGAAAGGATGGGTATCTTTTTATATGTGGGGGAGAGGACATAGGTGGAAATAATAAAAAGAATTAAATATAATAAATTTATATTCATGTGAAATTTTTACTATGAATCTATAATTTTAAATAAAAAATTGGATATGTTTAAAATCTATTAAATTAAATTAATTTAGATAGTTTTATGTGGCACTTTTAACCTTATCAATTGGTTTAACCCATTCTTTAAATTTGTTTACCTTAACCATGGTAATAAATTTTTTAATCTTAGTGGGTTATCATTTTAATTATATTTCAAAAATTAGATATTAAATGTACAAGGAATTAAATTTTGATAATTTATACAAATAATTGTTATGTTAAAATACTTTCATTTTTTTAAATAATTTAATAAAATATTATTTTCCAAACAGTATAATTGTTGTCCTTTTTGACACTATTAATTTAATTTGACTACAAAGATATCTGGATAGCACGAGAAATTCCAATTAAAACTATTTAACCATAATTTATAAATTTATAATAAAAAAATTAGTGTGACACCAAAAGGCATAAAAAAATATTTCTTTTTATTTTTTAAAAAACATTCACATTGATTTTCTACAGATGGAATGAGCACTGTGTTAGTATTATATAATAATTTTAGGTAATTATATATTCACTAAAAAATAGAAATAACATACCATCATATTTTTTTTAATAATAAAAAATATCCTTTAATATTAATTCACAACTTATTTTTATCCCCATGTGCCCATATAAGATATATTTGGAATTAAGAGAGTGACATGTGGTATTTTTCCTTAATTAAAAAAATATAAATTTCTTTATAAAAAAGGAACAAAAATGGAATATAATATATTTTTCAATTACTATGGAAAAATTATTCCAATAAAATGAAATACATGTAAGTATTGGGATGGTTTTTCAGACATTGTATCATCGTTTTATCCCCATTTTACCCATTTTATCTCTAACGGGGTGACAAATATTTACCAAAGTTACTATTCACAATAACTAAAACTCAAAGGCAACTTTATAAAAATTTGAACATGTTGATTCACAATATAGAATTATATTTCCAATATTATTTATATATAAGTGATATAAGTTAATTTAAATATAATTGTGTATTATTCAATGTAAAACAATTTAGTGACAAATGTGTTTTTAAGTACAAAAATTAACTTATGTCAAATTCAGAAATATTAATATTTAAAATTTAAATAATTATATTATTCTAAATAAAATGAATAATATTTTACTTTAATACAAAAACTATATTGGGAATTGTGAAAGACATAATTTAATTAATATAAATAAATATTTTTGAGAAATTTTTATTTTTAGTATTTATTGAAAAATAAACCATTTCAAAAAAATACCAAAATTTCAAAAAAAAATTAATATTTAAATTATGTGTTAATAAATTATGTTTGTTTTATTAAATACAATTTCTATTTGTGGGAAAAAATATAATATTCATCCATAAAATACTACAAAAATAATTTACTAAGAAAATGCATTTTTTATGTTTAAAATGAAATCCCTAAAAATATATTACATAATTATTAAGAATTTATTAATATATTTTTAATATGTATGACCATATATATCATTAAGTGGTTACTCATACTCATACCATCAAATTTAATCGGTAGGTTATAATAGTCACATTTATATAAAAATACTTTTATCATATATCTATTTTTTCTTAAAGCTGAGGGATACGTGTTATGAATGATATCAAGATAAATATTATATTCAACTATATTTTAGGGTTTTTACACTCTCTACACCATTAATTAATTGTTCAAACTTAATTTTATCTCTATCATAAAAGGATAAATATTCTATAATACATTGGTAAAAACTAACATTATACATTGGGATAATAAAATTAAATTTGAAAAGGGGAACTAGGAAACATAACGGTTAACCAAAATAAAACATAATTTGGTTCCCAAATAAGGTGAAATTTTTTGGAAAGTTAAATTTTATACATGTTGTAGAAAACTAATTTATAAGGGATAATGAAGATTGAAAGGGAACATGGTCATTAGAAAGTTAACAACCACAAACTATAAATCAATTATAGGAGAAAAGACCTTCAATTTAACAGAAATGTTGGTAAAAGAACACATTTTAATTTCCAAAATCATTTACTAAATATGTTGGATTATTTTACAGTCAAAATAGAAAACATGATAAAATATACATACATGATTAATTTCCATTTTATAAACACGATTTATTCATTGGTTATATTTTGATCAATTTCCAATTCATCTCTTACTCAAATAAATAAATATTCATGAGAATTTTTTCATTCCCCAAGCACTAAAATAATGTTTTAACATATCATAATATCTAAAAATTAATGAAAATTCATTCCTTATTCCTCAAAATATTTTAACAATCCAAAGTTGGTAGAAAAAGATATCCAATATAGATAAATATAGAAATTAATCTCTATAACCTTAATAATAACACATGTGGTTGAAGTTAATAAATTACATAAATGGGTAACCATATGAATCCTCAAAAATATGTACAAAAAAAATTCAAAAATATAAAATTTGAATGATTTCATCATACATTTTCTTTATGATCGAATTTAACATTTATCCCCAAAAAAATTAATATTCAACAAAATGGGAAAATGAAAACATATCAATGCCTTCATCATATATTCCCTTATACTAATAACATAAGTAACTAAAAAACCCCAATGAAAACATATATGCTTTAGAAAATTACCCTAGTCCATATTCCACAATTTAAATCATATACTATTAAATATATTCCATATATCTTAAAATACAAAAAACTTCATCAATGGTGGCTTAAATAAAATTTGTATCAAACCAATAACCAATTTCAAGGTGAACAATTATATTCTATTCACTTTATCAATATAAATAATATATATATCCCTAATGAAAAATATTGTCACTACATCATGAACATATTAATTGTTACCTATCACTCGGTCATGTATTCTCACAAAATATTACCTTTTCACAAAATCACTTTTTTTAGTTATTAGTACCATTAAAATATGCTTTCAAATCGTTAAAGGAAAATTACTATAGATAAAAACATAGATATTTCATGATACTTATAATTATAATATCATAATTCATGAATCCCAACCTCAAAATACTTAAATATGTTTACATTAATTATGGGTATGATATAAGTAATTTCTTAGTCTTGGGGTCAACCATTGGATTACGGATTGAATCAGATAATTTCCATGTTACCCGCATATAAGACATTGATCAATAAATTTTACGTTTGGATAAAATGCATAGCCCTACATCAAGATATTTATTTTTCCTCAGAAATTAAATGATTTATATACTTTTTTGTTACACATAAAACATATTCTCATTCCTCCTAGACACTTTCCTTGGTTTTTATTCTCATATACATAAAATTTAGGAATATGGATCTTCATCTCTATATTGTCATAAAACAGAACCATTTTTATCTTATTTCATATACTAAGAAACTCACCCATGTTGATATTGTTTATCATATAATGAGATATCTTATTAGTAATAATAAAATTTTTTTATATTCTATATCCAATTTCACATTTTTGATAATTAAGATAATCATTCTATTTTTTGTTTCATTAGGTATTAACACAATTTATCCTAGTTCTAGACATTGACTAAAATGAAATAATATAGTGTGAGAAATAATAATCATAATAGAAAATAATGATAAATAATTCACTGTACATCTAAATCGTGACTCCAGATTTTGACTTTATGAAACCCAATGTTATAAATATCCATCACATATTCAAGTCCTTTATAGTGGTTCTTGAATTGAATGTCAATTAACAAATGAATATCTTCTTGTACTTTAAACCAGGTGAATAGTAAGTGAACACACATCATGCACCAAAATGATGTCTAATATATACTCAACCAACTCTTTTTAGATTTATTACTCCTAGATAAATCTGTGTCAAAACCTTTCCCACATATATTGTCAAGAAAGAGATGTATTTCCAGGAAAACTAACAAATCTATAACTTAAGAAAACATCATGATATTGCCTTATACATTTCCTTATACTAAATGGTTACAACAATTTTATCTAATAATAATCTATAAGTGTTGACTCATATTTCCTCTGATCCCGACTATAGAAATCCAAAATTTTCATTCATAAATATTTCTTTTTTTAAGATAAAAATTCATACATTTAACAATAATACAAAGTTGTGGATCATAAATGTTATCTGTATTTGTAAACTACATTCATAATCATTTCATTTAATAATTTTTTTTTAAATCTATCCCACAATGAAATTCTATCAATGTACACCTCTTATGCATACCATACATAAATGTTTTCTTTATGAACTTGAGAAAAAATTCATAATAAATGGTGAGCTCAAAATACCATTAAGGGTAAACAAGGAATATATCAATGATCACAAAATCTTAACATGAGAATAATGGGATGATAAAATCACATTATAATTTGAGAACCATTCTAATAGTATCATATATCATAATCATTAATCATGGAATAAATCTTGAATGTTTTAAAAATATGAATCATAAATGAATCATAGAAGATTATTCATAAGAGAATAACATTGGAAAGATACATAGGTTTATTAAATTCACAATGGAATATAAAATAATTTACATAATTAAGGATCAATAAAAAGGATATCATAGGGTATTGGGTTCAATACTTATTCCAAGACATCTTTAGTTAAGGATCACTCCCAAGACTGTCATAGTGCAAGAGTGCCTTACTAAATTTTGTTCGCACCCTATTCCAGTCTTTATTATATTTTTTGAAATCCATCTTTACTCAATGCATTGAAGGGATATACAATTTTCAGCATATAAATCACATTAATACAGTCATATATATTTATCCCAAAATATCATAATATATTCATCATATCATTATATCATAACATATGGAATGAAAATGAGATTCATTAAAATTTCAACACATCCACCTATAGAAAACCTTGTAAAATAAATGGCTTCCATAAATATATTTTCATCACAATAATAAAATATACATAGAATTGATTAATATGGTATCATCATATCATATAAATGTATAATAATTATTATCATAAAATGATGTCATCTTAAATGAAAATATCCTTTAAATAATCTAGTAATTATTTATTAAGGAAAATACCCTATTTATTTTGAAATCACTTATTAAAAATAAAAAAATTTCCAAAATATTATGGATAAAATTTATATTTTTAATTAAAGTAGAAACATTTAAATGGAACTTCAAACAATTAATCTTTCATTATGGAAGAAAATTCCAATTTAATCATAATAGTTTAATAAGGATTCAATTCACAACTTCAGTAAAAATAAATTTTTTCTGAATATAAGGAGAATATTATTTATCAAATTTTTTTATAAAATTTTAAAACATGGGTAAAAATTGAATAATAAACCCATTTTATATTATAAAAATCATCCTTGAATTTATTTTATAATTATAAAAATTGAATTCAATGGATTTCGAGTTAATGTGGAAATAAATTATGTTTTTCATAAAAACATTTTTTCAATCATTTTAAGTGCTAATGAGGAAAATGGTAATTTTAATTTTAAATTAAATATATAAACAGTGAAAATATATTTAAATGGGTTTACCATATGTAGAATATATAATTTCATTTAATGGGAATTTAAGTATAAAAATCTAGATTAAAATGTTACTTGAACATAAATACCTTACAGATTTGGAAACTTTTAAATCTTTTGTACTATGAATTAATAACCTAAAATGAATCATTTAATATAAAGATAATAAGTATATTAATGAAATAAAATGTCAATGTGGATTTATAAATATATCAAAAATAAGGATAGTCTTATAACATAATATTTTCCTAAAGAATACAATTTGAGACAACAAAACACTCAGTACATTTGTAATATACGAATCAAAAGATTATAAAAGTGAAAAAATTATATGGATTATTAAATTCCTATAATATTAATGAAAATAACAATGAAATATAAATATAGAAATTATATAGACCACATAATGGAAAAAAGTGGTGATTATGGCATATGGATAAGTGAAATAAACATGAGTTGAGAAATCACCAAACCCAATGTTAAAATTTCATCAAAAGCACTCTAAAATAATTTAAAATAAATATATATTTATTATAATTATAATATAGTGTCATTTATGTAAATTTAATATAATATATAATCTAATCTTATCATTTTATAATCCATTTATTAGTAATTTTTATTAAAATCATTGTTTCTTAGTGTTAATTGTTTCATTATTCATGAGAGTTTCAATTTGGAAGTTCTAATGCTTGAGCATTAATCATGGTTACATAATATAAATAATGTTAAATAGGATATAAATATCATATTATATATATATATATATATCACTGATTATTGGTACAAATAAAAAACGAGGTTTACACTGTTCATGGAGATGGTAGGTCATACGTACATATAAATGATGTTTTCATATTCCAATGAAAAGATAGAAATAAAAATTGATATTATAATATAATTAACAACCATATTTATATCATTAATAACATTTATAAACATTTAATATTTTCTTATTACAATCAATATAATGTAAAAATGAATAACAAATCACATCGCTTCATGGGGGTGGCAGTCCATTGGTTTTCATGAGTGTGGTTATCATTTTATAAAAGATTTAAAGGTAGGTGGGTAGATATGATATAATAATTACTGATGAAAAATAATTTAGTAGATATCATATATAAACAATAATACCATAATAATTAATATACATTAAATATGGCAATGGAAAATGAATTGCATTGCTACATGGAGGTGGTAGTCCACATATATGCAGAAGAGATAAATTTACATTCTATTTCATGGAAAAGAAGGTGAATAAAGGTGGTTACATAATCATAATAAAATTTTCATATATTTATGATCAAAATTTATCATTTAGTTATAAATAAAATAGATATAGATTAGGTACGAGAAAAAATAATTTGAGAGGTTGGATAAGAGAATTAAATATTATTTAGTAGGTCTCCATTAAATACCATCTTAAAAATCCTTATAACGGTATTTTAAGAATTCCAAAGCTGCAAATTCTAGTATATTGAAGTTTCTAAGAGTATTGAGTAAGATATGGTTGATATATCTTTTAGAAGGTGGTGTAATGATGAAAAATGAGGGGTGTCATTTTATAAATGGGGGAGATGACACACTAAGAAATAATAAATTGATATTCATCAAAATTTAAACCATTTTTCAAGAATTTTCTAGATAAGATATGATATAGTTTAAATACCTTCAACCAATAAATGGTTTATTATTTTATTTAGTATTTTAAACCTGATCATTTGGTTGAACCAATTCGTTATTTATTTTTAACCTTAACCATGGTAAAAACCTTTTCAATATTAAGGGAACTAATTTTACTTATAAAGTAAAAATCAGATAATAAATGGACAGGGGGAGAAAATTTAAATAATTTATCATTATATTTTTCCAATTCCAATATTTTTATGGTTTTTTTGATACTTTAATAATATATGTTTTCATACAATATCATTAATGTAATTTTTTACACTATATATTTAATTTCAATTTAAATGCATTGAGATAACTAAATAATTTGAATATAAACTATATAAAAATAAATTAAAAACTATTGATTACCATAAAATTCATGTAACATAAAAATCCATCCCAAAAATATCACCTTAAATGGTTTTAAAATCATTAACATTCATTTATCATCTTCTTGCATAAGAAATGTGTTAGTGTTGTATAAGGATTTAAAGTAAAATCATTTACTTTTCATTTCATACCACATTAAGTTGATCATCACAACAAATATTCTTGTAATAGTGGGTGACATAGATTCTTGGATAGATTTTATTGATTCATTATCTTTCGGGGGTGATGTGACATTTTCTGATGTTTATCATGAAAATTTCATCCTTTTGTAATCTCAGAACTATTAAATCCTTTATGTCATGATTCCTTAAGGAATATTCCCTCTATTATTATAATGGGATCCTCCTTATTAGTGTTTCCAAAATAAGATTTTTTATTTTTAATTTATAGGTCTTTTCCCTCAACTGTTTAAAAACATGTATTTTTATTTACTTAAAATAATATATATTTCATTGTCATGGATAAATGTTACTAAATTTTAATATAATATAATTTTAATGTATAATATTTAACTATTACCATATTATTAAATATATTCATTTTTGGGTTGTTTTAGTGAGGTTTTATTATGGTTTAAACATCGTTTAACCATTTTACACTTACTTGGGTGATAAGTATTTACCAATGTTAGTATTCATAATGAACAAAAATAAAAAAGAACAATTAAAAAATTAACATCCACATTCCAAATATGGAATTACAATTTCAATATTCAATCACTATATTTGTTAAAAATCAATTGTAATATAAATCACTAAAATTAATAAAAACAATTATTTCTACAAATATGCATTATATAAGCATAAAAATTATGTTATATCAAAATAATGACTCATATAGATTCAAACCTAATTAATTAGATAATTGTAAATATATTTGATCACATTTTAAATTAACAAAAAATATAAAAGACAATGGAACTTTTAAATTAATTTATTTAATGAAAATAATTTATAGTATTTGAAAAATTATTATTTTTCAATATTCACCACAAAGTTTTATCATTTAAAAAAAATCCAAAACGTTCCCCCAATCTTAATTGTGATATTCCAATTTAAAAAATAATGTTTATTTTATAAAATATAATTCCACAAATTATATAAATTAATTATAATCTCCATGATAAAGATGCAATAAATATTATATATATAATAAAAATTAAATTTTTATTGATAAAATGACTTCAAAAAAAATTGATTTTTTATTTACTAAGAATTAATTTAAAAAAATTGACTGAGTAAGAATATATATTTTAATATGAGGTTTAAAATATATATACCCTCAAATTAAATTTTTTATTATATAATATTCTCATTTTAAAAATAATATTTTTATAATATATCTCAAATCATTTAATGTTTAATGTTGCATGTCAAGAAAGATATTGAGCTTATTTTTCTATTACTATAAATTTTTAGGGTGTTTCAAGTTTCTTATTTATTATTATTTTTTAGTTATTATTACATTATTTTTTTCTTTTAGATAAAAAATTACCTATTTATTCCATCATGAATTTTTCAGAAATGATTCAGCTTCTTGAAGAAAGACCCACTCATTTCCCAATAAATAATGGTATATCTAAAATAGGGAAATTTTTTATTTCCCGTGAATAGGAAACAAAGTATTTATAATTGATGTTAAATAACTAAAATACCCAAATGGGAATCCATGTAACAAGTTTTTATTTGGATGTGTGGGAGGAATGAAAAGCCGTTTCAAATTAAAAAACCATATCCATCACTCTGTGAAGGAACCACATTAGAGAATGAAATTTCTTTCTCACCATTTCGTATGGATCATTGTTTCAAATAACATCCACCACTATGTAAATGAACAAAGTGAATGGTAGTAAATTCTCTTCTTGTTATCATATACACCAAGAATAATTTTTTAATAATGAATTAATCACCTCAAAACTTCTTTCAACTGAAGCTTGTGTAGTACATATTCTTCAGAGGTGATAGAATTACTTTAAGAAGTGTATTATTTATTTTTGAAAACATTTTGGCTCATCAAGGATTGAGAAATATTTATGAACTAAAAAATTATTGAACATACATAATCCATCTCTCAATATTTTCATAGATCCCATATTGGATGTCACTTAGAACGTTACATGCATCTACAGTTACATTGATGGGTTATTCGATATATTTAAAGGTGATAAATGGCTTTTATTAGCATATAGATAGCACATCTATATTGGATTTATAAAAATAAGAACATAATAAATATATATTTCATGAGTGTTGGAATTTTTTATCATGTTTTTGAAAATTCTATTTAGGTTTAAAATTCTCAGAACATATTTTTATTTCATTATTTAATTCTATTAAAAAATACATTTACTCATTAGTAGTGGTGTTAAAAGATGATTTTTTATTTACTTGGATTTAATAGAATAACATGAATGAATTTTTTATTTTAATTCAAATATGAATGATAAAAAAAATTTACAATGTTTTCCAAATTTATATTTTCAGTTCAAGAGCTAAATTTCATAGGATACAATATCTTCAAGCAAGATATTTTTTTAGCAAGAAAATATTGAAACAAAGAAATCATGAGGATGAACCTTGTATTTTTTTATAATTTAAGTTATATTAGGCAATAGAAGAATTATATACAATTTAATTACTATTTATTGAAGATATAATCACTGATGAAGGAATAGACGTATAAGGATAATATTTTTGAGTAGGGTGGGTAGTATGTAAATTTTTTTGATGATTTAAAGAAAATCTGAACATCTTCTCCATGTTTGATCATATAAATTATTGAAAAAGTGTATTCAATGTAATATGATATGCTATGAGGATATTTTTGATGAATTTTCCAATCAGATAAGAACATTGGGGAATTTTTTGAAGAAATTATGACAACATTATAAAAAATAATTCAAAACACGACATAGACCCCATGGGAATTTATCATGCATTAAATAGTTGGATGAATTATTTATTTGGAAAGAAGTAAATTTTGTATTATTATATTAACATTTTTTTCTACATTTTCTCTCAATGATAATCGAGCTTGATCGACCAAGGATGGGTTTAATATCCTCTTATTTCATATATTTATTTATTTTATACACCATGAAAGGTAAATGTTTTATTCCCCACATCATGTGGTAAATGAATTGGAATATTTTTTTGAAGGTGATGAGTTTTTGGGATAATATAAACACAGAGAATTATAAATTAGGATATTTTATGGTATAAATTCATATTAATTAAAATTATGCACTTTTAGATCATTTAAAGGAGGTAAAAATAATAGATACCATATTTTTGAGGATTAATGAAATATTAAAAGATGGGGTTACTATTGATGGGTGGTCACTAGTAATGGATTTGATATTATATTTCAAAGATAGAATAATGCATATAGTTTCAGATAATAGGTTATGAATGTGTTTCAAAACTCTATTTTTGTTGTTCATATAAGGACTTGACCATAAACATTACATAATCTTGAGTTATGTAAATAATTTGACCTTTTTTTTACATTGAGTATCTTTTTATGTTTATAGTTTTAGAGTATTAGGATAAAGCTAATACATAGTAACTCAAATTTATAAAAAGTGGATATCACTAAAATAATATCTATTTCCTACACAATATATAAATTTTATAAGTCAAAAGTACTTATTTTTATTTTTAAAAATCTTCTTGACATATTTTAATCTCTTACCCATACTTATAAGATGTGATAACATTTTTAAAACATAGGATGAGAACAAAAAAGCTCAGTAAGGAATTTGAAATTTTAAACTAAAACATTATTCCATGAATATTTATATACTCATGAAATCATAATAATTCCTAAAAATTAAATAGAAATCATAAATCATAAATTTATCTTGTGGAATCCATATCGTATTTGGTTTTAGCTTTCAGATCTACATAGGGAGTAACCTTAATGGTTACATTTAGCTTAAACAACAAAGTATACTACCTAAATATAATGGGAGAAACCATTTTTTCTTAACTCCTTCTTATTATCCAATGCATTGAAGATATATCATGGGCTCTCCCACCCTCTTTTTATCACAGAACTGCCCGTAAACATAGACAATTCCCATGAACCACAACAAATTCATAACACATAAAACATAAAGAAAGGAAAAATAAAATTTTCACATTGGAAACAAAATAGATCATTTAAATATATTGATAAAATCAATTAATTATCATTATAATTTTCAATACCAAAATACATGAAAAGGGAATATGTAATTTATTTTTATTTTAAAACCATTACGACTTTTAGAGGAATCCAAATACCAAATAATGGTCATAGAGGCCCAAAAGGTCTTTGTCACCACATATTTTAAAAAACATTCCTTTTTATTTTTTAGTGAAATGAAATTTAAGAAAAATATTCCTTTAGAAAACTATTTAATGAAATAAAAATTGAAAGGGGTTTATTATACACCGTATAAAAGAAAATGTTGTATAATATCAAATTACGTCTCAATGAAATGATATTAAGACGAAGTCTCTTACTATGAGTCTGAATCATCCCATAAAACCATTATATTCTAAAATAATAAATCTAGAATAATTTATAATTTCTTTAGAATTTTTTTAGAATTTTTTATTTCATTTATATCACTTATGACCATGTTATAAAAATTATATATTTATCTATGTTCATATTAGATGTTTTGTCGATATTCAGTACTTGAGTCCAAAATGAACAAGTTTTTCATGTCACTAGTCCACGTGGTCATAAGTCCATTATCTCCAGAATATTATTCATGACAAAATAATCACTATTATAAATTATTCATACATTTTAAATCAAACCATTAATTTTTTTTATGAAAAATGAACAACATTATATTTATGGAGACGGTAGGATGTACGTACACATGGTTATTGTTTTCACTTTACATTGATCATTATGGAAATAAGTTAATTATTATATTATCATTAAATATTGATGATATGAAAATTAACATCATAATAATTATTTAAATATACTTACATATATCATACCAGTGAAGTGGTGAATAAAAATGATTCAAATCTATTTATGGAGGTGATAGTTTACACAAACGCACGAACAATGTTATTGTTCTTATGTGCAAGGAAGGTAAGAACATAACTGGAATATTATTATTTTAAGATGATAAATATTTCATTAATATAACATATGAATATTAATTCCATCATTATAACCAATCATGATGGACAACAGTTAAAAATGAACTAAATTGATTCGTGGAGGTGATATTCCACACATACACACAAAATATTAATTCTATTCCCATTTGATGGATGTAGATTTGAATTTGAGGGATAATATTAAAATAATCACATATTATTGTATTTGGTATACAATAATTATTATTTTATATTGGAATAAGAATATTTTATGTAAGTGGAAAAATAAATAAAATAAAAACTCTAAAAAAATTATACCTTTTCTTCGGTACATCACCTTTGAGGAACACCTTAACACCTATAAGAAGGATGCTCTGCCTAAAAATATTCCTATTGAATGTGGGGAGATATTCTAAGAAGGTTTTGTGATGTATATTTTTTGAACCAAATGTATTTTTAAGAGAGAGTATTATAGAAAAGTGGGTGAAATCTTATAGTAGAGGGGAGGTGCACCTTTGGAAACTCTTAAAATATTAAATTACATTAAATTAAATTTTGGTTCCAAATGGTATTAAAATAATTTATGTATATGATAATATGATGTTTGGTCAAATAACCTTCATAAAATAAAAAACATTTACATGTTTTAATATTTTTTTTATTCTATATGTTTTTTAACCCCTTTTATCTCTTACCATTTTATCAAGTAATTTACACTTATAGGGTTAAAATATATACAAAATCATGCCAAAAGTCCAATGAACGATTAATTAATTGAAATGTATAGAAATATAATAATAATTTTGATGAATCAAATATTTTTAGTATTTTAATATCATTTAATTAAATATATTATATTTTAAAATATTAATTAGGCCAATTTTGACACTATTCATTAGATGATTTTTTTAAAATATCATAAAAACATGATTAATTGGAAAAGAATACATTAAATGAATAATAACATGTCATATTCATCCATGAAATTTTTGGATGGTTTAAAATATTTTAAAATATTTTTTATTTTAATATTATTAAATTCATTTATTTTATTTTTCCCTTAAAAAATATTTTATTGCATCATCATTGTGTCATAATTAATTTAAATTATTTTATGTATAAAAACTATAAATAAAATACCGTGATTTAAGTAATCCTGGTATCTTTTTAATTAATATTTATTGTTGAATATACCACTTATATAACCCCATATTGATTTTTTTATTAATTAAGTTATGTTTATGATATTTTTTCCTTTACATTAAATTAAATGGTATAAATGTAATAACCACACCTGAGTGGATTTAAAATTTTAAAATTTCATACCAAGGGTTGTTGTGTCTATCCATAACTCATAAAATATTATTAGGAAAAGTGTTTGGGTAGTTTTATTTTATTAAAAAATTAATTTTACCCTTATTTACCTGATAAACCTTTAACTATGGTTTTTATTTTATTTTTTTTAACTTGGTAACCCATGAATCATTATATAAACATGTGTAAACTATATCTTCATAATTTATCAAAACTGTTTCATTACCACCATTATAATGGATATGTTATAACTATCATATTAAATAATAATATTATGTTATTCATTTAAGTATCATGTACATCATCAAACATAGCGTATCTTTTAAAATACTCACGATGTTACAGTTCAACTCTTAATGATAAAGATGTATAAAAATTTTATATAGTAGTTTTGGTGGGCACGAATAATGAAAAGGACAATGAATTTTCTCCCATGTTTATTTTTCAAAAAGGTTTAGAATCAATGACACATAGGCATTGAACAACATTTCCTGATTCCTTCACTGTAACAAACCATGATTTTATAATACATTTATCTTTAGCTATGTTTAATATATTATTTTACACACAACATCATATTAAAAAAACAATTGAACCTTAAGATAAATTTATCAGTGTTATAATTGAAACATATATTATATACACTAAAATTTGTAGGTATAAATACAATTAATCACATTATAAAATCAATGTAGAAATAAAAGTCAGTGTTTTTTTAATAAAAATTCATTGAAAAATATTAATTAGTATAGCTAAATTACTAATAAAATAAATTCATTCTTAAAAATTATTTTTTCTAATTTTTTTAAACTATGAATTTTTATATATTATTGTCAAATGATGATAAATTGTTTTTATTTAAAACTAATTAAAACTAATTTAATAATTAATTAATATGAAATAGGAATGAAAATTATAAATTTTATAAAAGTTCATTTTTCAATAAAAATATTTAAATGATATTTTATGTTTTTATTTCAAGGTTAAATTCATAAAATTTAGAATTTTAATTTGGAAAAATTATAGTCATTTCTTTACTTAGAATTGAAAATAGGTTGCAACATTGATATTTTTAAAAATATACTAATTTGTAGATGAGTAGTGTTAACATTTATTTAAAAAATAAGAGTTTCAAGATATCATTAAGATATAATAATCATGTAAAAATTTATGAATTTTTTCATAGATGCATATATATATATTAAATAATTTTATTTATTTAAAAATATTAGGTATACATTATAAACCATTGTTTAATATTACAAAATGTATGTTATAATGTTTATAAAACTCTTTCCATGTATTATACATTTATTATTTTAAAATAATTTTTTATATATTTATAAATTTAATATTATAATTTTTTTTATTTTTTGTCCTCCCTGATCAGATTAGGTAAATAGTGGATAATTTTATTCTTTTTTATAAATAAAAGTTACCGAGGATAAAAAATGAGTTACCATAACAAAAGAAAATTATGTTAAAATTTAAAAGTTTTGTAAAAAATCCAAAAATATCTCAAAACATATTCCTTATTTTTTTGTATTGGAGGTGTATCAACAATTTCTAAACCCTCTATAATACTTTTACCATTTTAGGCTATATTCCTTGAGTATGGTATCTATTGTAACAAAAAATTCACCCTTTTCAGTTATAAATGGATCCATCACCACTCGACTTCTCCTCACAATATATGCCACTCAGTTCAACTAATATTCTCCAAAATACCATTACAATACCCCCATACAATCCATAAGTAATTTTTTTATAAAAATGGGCCAAGGATCTTATATATAGTATAAAATTACAATGGTTTGAAGGAAGGAAACTTACATTTATCATAGAAAAAAGTGTAAAAAAGAACAGGTGGAAGAATGCAGGAACTAAAGTCTCTATTTGTATTTAATACTTTATTATCAATACCATAATAAAGATAGTTAGATTCTTGATAAGTGTGAGTGATAATATAGTTCACAGTTGATAGATTTCCTATGCAATTGACCCATTTTTCTATTAGATTCTATGAAAGATGAGACTTTCCCGATCTCATTGCATTGACAACAAAAGTAGAGTGACACTCAAACCAAAAAAATATTCCATTTTTGTTGACAGGAAAGGAAAAATACTTTGATAATTCCCATCATCTATGCCTCAAGAGTAAAAAATTACCACAAGACCCTAGAAGGTACTCCTCAACATCACTTTTGTAATTTTTGTAGACAATGTCATATCATACCGGTCTTGGATTTCCCTACGGGACACCAACTGTGTTACACATCAACCATCCTAAAAAAGGAGCTAACCCAAATACCTAGAACATGCGCCATATTAAGGGAATGTTACCCAGTAGGTTCAAACATATCAAGGTGATCATGTCTCTTACCAAGTTTGAGTAGGATTTGGAATCCAGTAGGTTAACATTCTAAATAGCTGCAACAACAGAAGTGAAAGAAGGTCTCAGTCTGAACCAATCCTGATTGTGAACTTCCTTGTTCCAGCCACACCAAAGTATGTGAAAAACCTTTTCACATGAAACTGTGAATTGGGTAGGGAGTTTATTTGATAACTGATTGTTGAGAATGTCATGTAAGAAATTCTGAATAAATATAGCTTGAGGAGAATGAACATGAAACATATTAAATGAATTATTCCATAGATACAAAGAATTTTTTCAACTCAAAAAGGTGACTGATATCTTCTTGATGAAGACGAAACATGACACATTATGAATAATGTGAAATTTCAAAAGTTTGGAAACTTTAATCCACTGGAATTTTATTTTGAGAAATATCACATAGCAATGTAAACCTGGAAGGGAGAATCCATTTTTTTTAAAACACAAATCCATCTGAAGTACCCTTGTGATAGATAACTATAAAATTATTTGTAGTAATGTTTCCCATTTTTGGATTTCTTCCATATGAGCATATCCTCATGGTTGATGAAATCATAGATTTCAACAGCGGATAAAATTTTATCTAGTAGTATATCCTCATTTTCCATTTTCTCTTTAATCAATCTGTTGTGATTAAAGTCGATATCCAGAGTGTTAATCATGTCTAAAAAATACCTTCCTAGTTATCTATTATGATAGAAGTTAATATTTTAGTTGACACTAGAAAAATTGTGAGAGTGTTCATTGATTTTATAAAAAATAGTTATTATCCCTATCCAAATAGACGATTCAATATTAAAAAGCATCTATGTAATGAGATGTTCAAGGAATTTGGATCTATGAAATTCCGGCGAAGCCGTTTTTTTTATCAGTGGACATATGAAATGGTCTTGAAGGGATTGAATGAGAATAACCATGTTTTTAATTCCAATACCTCCCAAGTCACATGAATTACAAAATTACTTCCAAGAAACATTGATGACATTCCTTTACATAATGCTTCCACTACAAACAAGGTTTCTCAACATAGAATTCAAGATTTTAATAACGGAGGACATCCAGAGTTAAACCATAAAGTAATATACATGCTTTGAAATAGTCACATTATTAATAAGGAAAATTATTCCTATCATATACGGATATTTACCCTTCTATGATTCTAGAGTTCTTCGAATTTGACTCAGGGCACTTGAAAAGTAAGAGGCATATAAACTAACCCAGAACATGGGAACTCCTAGATAAGTGAAAGGGATGGATCCTTACTTTATTCCCAGATCACTTATAATCCCCCTCTTCCTCAGAGGGGGCATATTCCCTCCAATTTAAATAAATGATTTTTTCCTGCAAACATCTTGGATTTAGAAGAGAGATGATCCAGTTAATAAACCACGAACCGAAACCAATCCTTTGAAGAACATTTCTTATAAAGCCCCTATCCATTGGGTCAAAGGATTTTTTAATGTCATGTTTGATGGAAATTTTTATACCTCTATTGGATTTTTAGTGGAGATTAACACATTTCTCGGTAGTAAGAAAACATTATTGGATACTCTGTCCCTTGATAAACCCAAACTAATTCTAGGAAATAATTCACTAATTCACTTATAATATATTTTGTTTTTCATCACCAAATCACATGGGATTTAATAAGAGTATATTTAATGAATAAATTTATTATTTATGAACACTAAATTATTTTTAATTAAAAATTAGTATCAAACTTCCTTCATATAATTTTTTTAGAAAATGAAAACATCAGTCGTACAAACGTGTAGACTACAACCTCTATGGATGACATGTTTCATTTTCGTTACCAAAATAAATGGATGGTTATAAAATATTTTTGTTTAACACATATTCTTATAAGGAGTAATATCTATCCTTAATATGTGTTTTCAATGATGAAATAAAAATCTATGGCCATTATAATGTTATCCGTTTAAATCATTAAATTATCGATATCAAAATTATCATGGATATCATTTTCATGAATCATGGCCATAATTTTTGTAAAATTAAAATGTGGGTACATAAATACCTGAATAAAACTTTTATATATATATATATATATATATATCTTATAAAAACATAAGGATGAACATACTTACATTGAATGGGTTTTGATGTTAGTTCTGTGAAACATGTGGGAAACAATTAAAATTACAAACATTTGACATTGAAAAAAAAAATTATTGGCTAATTAATTTATAATAAATGGTTATAAAATAATAAAAAAATGTAAATATATATGAATGAATTTATTAAATAAGTTATTAACGTGTTTATTTTTATTATAGATGAGGTTAAATTACTTTCATGGAATCATGAGTAAGGAAAATGGTTTCTCATATCAGCTTTATTCTATTGATATATATGGCATGTTCGCCACTTATTTATTTATTTTTATATTATATACAGTTTCTTATAGATAAATATTAACAGAAAATTCATGAATTTTAGGTTATTTATAGTTATATATAAATTTCACTTTCTCATGTGGTTTTGAATTAATGTTTACCAAAGCCATAAGTGTTTCTTCCCGATCTCATTTCCAAATTAATATTATTATGAATTAATTTTAATATTGAAAATCATGTGTAAAATTTATATATAAAAACACAAGGAATTTATTATCCTATATTTAATTATATGGTTTTAAATTTCCTCTTACAATTTTATTTCCCTTAGTGAATAATTTACCCAATGTGACGCTTATAAGTGAAATCTACCCACCTATTCTTTTGATCGTGAATTTCTTTAAACTATGTCGATATTTATTAGACGATCTTATGAATGTATTTATTTATTATGAAATAATTTATTATGGTAGTTTTATACTATTATTACTATATTTAAAATATCTTAGAGTAATCTTTAAATTTCTTTCACACGAGATATTTTTGTAAATAGTGAAGGAAAAACTATTTGTAATATTTTTGTGTGAACCAATTATTTTATGAAAAATATTCATGAAAAATATTCCTTTTCATTTTTGACAATGGGTTTCCAAAATATATTAATTAGTAATGTTTTTAAAATGATAACTATTATTTCTTTTTTTCATTCAAATTTATTTGTTCAATAATCATTGAAAGGTGTTTTTTATATATGTCAACATGCTTTGACATTCCTTATGTTATACTTAGGATATGTTTAAATGATACCGTAGACAATATTTCTCATAATGTATTTTGAAGATTTCTATGGAAGATTTTATGAAACCCATATATATTTTATTATTTAATAATGTTATGTTCATATAGAAATGTTTTAATATTCTAATGAAACACATACATACGATTTTCAATACATGATGGGTGAGGATGAAACTATATATTATATAAATTCATTTAATAAAGTATGATATCTAATATTATATATATGTGACATTGGGATAATATTCTTGATCCACTATGTGATGGGAGGAAGGAACATTATTCCTAATCCATATTGTCATTGGTGGTATGAATATGATTTCTACTCCACTCAGATATGATTTCTGTGATTTTATTTACAAAACATTCATATTTATTTCATTGTACTCATGTTAGGACATCTTATGTATGATTTAATGATTAGATACTTTATTTATATCTTATGATCTATCTTTAGTTGGGTATGATCTTGTACTATTATGTTCATGGATTTTAATTATATTTTCATACCCACATTCTTATTTTATTTTTACTTTTGTTTTACATTCTTCACCCTTATTGAGCATATGATCTCACCCACTCATTTGTTTCAAATTTCCTAGTATATATATAAGATTAGTAAGTTTTATGTATCAAAGAGTTCATCGAGGGAGAAGTCTGGCATTAGGATACATTGAATATATTATATAATAAATTTGTTATGTATCTATTCTCTAAATACAATAATCCTTTAGGATCATGAGTTCGAAAAATTATGATATATACTGAATAATAATGTAATAAAATATTTATACGTATTTTTATATATTTTCCTATTATTTGGTCTTAGATAAAGGGGTGGTTATTTTTTTTAAATTAGTTGATTTATTATTATATATTTGGACTAGGGAATATTAGTGAAAACCCTTAGGATAATCGAAAATATTGGAAGCCACAATAATTTTTTTTAAACATATAGAGTGTGGTTTTATAAAAATTAAATACATATCAGGATACAAAAATGTGGATACATGATCTAGAGTAGATCCAAATTTGGGTAATAACCATGAAAAAGTTCTAGTTGTGTATTAACTCAATATTCACTCAGTTCATGATAAGGAGGCATAACTACACACATAATACGATAGTCTTTAGGGATGTTATGTAAATAATTATTATGAGATTTATAAACCAATATGATGGATTTTAAAATATTTAGTTTTTAGAATCTAATTTTAAATGACTATGGAAACCCTGGATTAAAAAATAGAGATTCATAAGTTAGGTGATGAATGTGATTCATGAGTTTTTTCTTCTAGGATTACTACATTATTTTATAAATTTTATATATATCTCTTACATGAGCCTTAATTTATTTATGAATTGGATGAATTAAAGAGAAATTATGTTAAAAATGTATTAAATGTAAAATGTAGTGGTTACCCAATGTGAAACCAAACATGATGTGGGAAGGAGCAAGAAAATTTATACCTATTCTAACTCAATTGTGCTAATTTATGAATAATAACTCAAGACATGTTGAGATCCAAAATTAACTAAATAAGTAGAAAAATGATATCATTTTCTTTATCTATCACCCTGGTATTTTAGAAAATATTTATCCTTAATTATTTTTATTTCGTCAATATATTTTGTTACTCGCAACACTGAATTTAAATAAACCACTTTAAATTATTATAACATTGTTATAAAAAAGTACCATTAAATTTGATTGTTTCAATATTAATAAATATATTATGATATATATATATAAATACCCTACTAAATGTAAATTTATATATAAATTCTCAAGAAAGAACCTTTCAATTTTTAGCAAAATTATTTTATACTTTAAAAAATAGATTTCCTTCAAAATAATTTTTATTTATTTTTTGTGATAAAATATAATATTCAATATTTTGAAACATTTAATTTTTCTTTTCAAAATCACTAATATTTCTAAATCAATGAATATAAATTAATATGGGGAGAATTTTTAATATTTTAATGAAAATATTTAATTTCCAATGAATACTATAAATTAATGATTTTATTAAAAACTATATGTAACAAGCTAAATTTTTTAAAAATTGATTTCAAATAAAATGTGTATTATTATATTTTTAATAATACATTTAATTAAATTGAAATAAATTTAATATTTGAATATAGTATTAAATATTTTTTGTAGTTCAAAAGCCATTTTTCTAGAAAAACTATTTGTATTGGTGCATTGTATTTTCATCTTAATTAATTAAATTAATATTTATTTGTGAATTATTTTAATGAAATATATTGTATGGAATTAATATTTTTTTATTCATGTAATATTTTTCTAGTCATGAGATGTTAATAAATCTATTTTATGCATATATATATATATATATATTTTAAATATTTTTTATATCATTTTGTACATATAATATAAAATTAATTTCATCAATTTATAAGTATAGTATTATATAAAATTAAATAAATATTTATATTTATGAGAATATTTTTTTAAATAGGACTCTTTTACTTTTTTTAATATTAGTAGTAATCATGGTACAATTTATCACCTTCATAATAGGTAAATCATGTGAATATAGGTTAAATATTAGTGATAAATAATTAATTTTTCATTATAGTTCTTATCAAAAATGGTAATTATACACTTATAAATTTTGGATTTAAATTTGGTTTTTACTCAAAAACTTCCCTTGAAAATGGTTTATACATTATTTAAATAAATGAAAGTAATAAAATGCCACTCTTTTAGTTATAAATATTCGTCATAATTTCCCATAAGGATGAAAATTATTTATTAATTAATATTAATAGAAATTTTTTATCTAATAAAAATATATTAATGATGGTAATTTATTTATACTATTTTAGTGTATTATAATTATCTTAATTTAATACACAGTGCTAAAATAATATTTATTCAATTAATTAAAATTTAAAATAAATGATATTAAAAATATTGAAATAGATATATTTTGAGTCATTTATAGTGTTTAATTAATTTTATTGGTTAATATGACATATTATTGTTTAGTTAAAATATTATATTCTAATTCAAACCCTTTATCTATGTCTATTATGGCCAATTAAATGAATTATGTCAAAATTGTTAATAATGATATTTTTTCAAAATATTTTTTTATAAAATTATTTATAAAAGATAAAAATAATTAAAAATTTAATGTTTGATATTATATGGTAAAATTTTAGAAATTTATCTATACAGGGTCCAATTTTTTAGTTATATGCAAAAATTATAACAATTAAATATTGAAACATTTGTTACTGTAGTTAAAATTTAAATTTTTCAACTAAGTGTCAATCAAAATGATAAGGTAGAAAATGATACAAAAACATATATGAATTATATTGGATGATTTGATTTGAAATTTTTCATACCTTATCATTAAATACTATGAAATATGGAGGAATTTTTCATAATAATTAATTTTTTATAACTCAAAATTTTGTTAAATTGTAAAAGTTCCCCTCACTTCAATTACAATGGGAACCTCATCATACACTGATTTACAAAACATTAATCCTTTTATATCAACCAAAATATACAAATTTCCCTTTTAAAATTCACTTGACACAATATAGAGGTTCATATATTCCCAAAAAACAATCCCTATATCCTTTTAGAAGAGATCTAATTGAGGTTTTTCACCGAATATATAGTCTTCAGACCTGATCTCATTCTATTATAAGCTTCCTTGACTCTAATAAATATATGATATTCATAATAATATAACACATTTAATATCATTAATATTTTATAAATTCTTTATTATTATTATTAAAATACTGTTATACACCTTATTTTTCATCAAATGAGATGTGAAAGTTTCACTTGTGCGTGCGTACGACTTACCGTCTCCACATAATGATAAAATTAATTTCCCATAAAAATAATTATTATTCAGTATTATTATGGGTTTAATTTTTATATTTGATAAATATAAAATAATTAAAATTCCTTATTGATAATATTATATCAACTTTCTTACCTTCCAAACCATTGGAAAAAAATAACATAGATCTTACGAACATATGGACTACCTTCTTGATGAAGTGATGTGATCAATTTTTCATTCGTGTTTCACATGGATGGTAATAAGTATAGAATTAATTAATATATTTAATATATTTAAAATTATTATTATTCATGTATTTTGAGTTAATATTAACCATTCTTTTGATCCATCATTCAAAAAATGGAAATAGTGTTCATACAAAGATACAACCTACAGTCTCCATGAATGATGTAATTCATTTGCCTATCACATTATTTTATGAATGAATATATACATGTATATAATTTATATATATTACATTTTTTTACATTATTAACATTCAATATATTCTATAATCCTGAAAAATATACAAGGACCCAAACAATTGAGCCAAAAAATACATGAAAAACAAACCAGATATCAAATGGAAAAATGATTTTAACAATGAAGTGTTAACAAACATGGGATAAATGTAAAAAACTAAATTATATATGGTATGACATATATTTGTATATTTATTTAATATATCTATAATAAATCTATATATATTATACATGTGGTTTCTATATGTATAAAGGAACTCGAACCAAAGCTAAGGGATTTCTTGTTTGTTTTTTTCAGGAATAAATATGCCAAATTTTGACACGATTTTCTTTTTTGTGGTGTATATAATTAACATTAATGTATTTTATTATTAATATTATTATATTTATATGGATTTTAAATCCTTTTATGATTATGTCTTTCTTGGGGATAATGATACAAATGTTTCAAAAGCAGTAAGTGGTTTTAGGTCACAATCTCATTGTTTATCAAGATTATTGATGATTATGTTCTCATGATGAAATATTATGATAAACCCTTAAAGATACCAAATAATTTTTATCTAATATATTTAATTCAATAAAATGAATTTTAAACTTTTTTTTATTTTTCTTATGTACTAAAGATAACAAAAATAAATCTTTAATGAAAATAAACTTCTTTTCCATATTCTGCTGAAAACACTTCTTCATCCATATCAATGTTTTATAAAAATGTTTTAAATATTATTTTTAATATTCTATTGGTATTTTTTATAATCATTATAATACATTTTTTGATTTTCATTATTTTTTTAAATGATTTTTCTAAATGATGTACTTTAGTACATTTTTTAAAAAATTATTCAATGATAATTTTTTACCTTATAAGAAATGTATGGATTTTACCACTATCATGAATAAATTTTTCTTTTAAGATTCCTTTAAAATTACAAATGGATATTTTAAAAGATTATAATTTAATTTTTAACAACATTGTTTTTCAACATGTTATTTTAAAATGGAAATGATGTTTTTTATAAATGTATTAAGGATATTTTAAGAGTATTTTTGTACGTCAAAACAAAAACTCTTGATATAAGTTATGATTTAATAAGGATATGATTCAAGGTTACAATTATTATTATTTCCCTAGATGTTTTTTTATAATGAAAATATTTTAATCAAACCCATATATTTTCTATGGGTTAAACTATGATGAAATGTTTATAAAACCAATTTCTTTTGATGGGTTATAATATGATTAATGTTTTTTAATCTTGTGGCACACATATATTAGATTTTAATAATGTGATGGGTGGGACCATTATCTACCTAATATTCATTGGTTAAATATTGATATCTAATGCAACAAACATGACTATATTGAGGAGTGAAACTAGTTCAATAAAAGACTATGTCTACTATTTTAGTATTGGTAGTAAACCATTACTACTATGATTGTTTTTGGATTCAACTCATTCTATAATGATATCATAAACAATGAGCCTTGAAAATTAATGAAATTATTATATATTCCTATTTGAATGGAACAATTCAATAGATTATTCCTATTTAAATCATTAATTTCTCATGTTCATTTATTCCCTTTATAATTCATGTCATATTAAATTCCATGATTTATTTTATGACATAAAATTATGAGCCTTGATATTCAGGGTATGGTTTTAAAGTGTTAAGATCATGTTTTTTATACACTTATTATCATATTATGATTATTTGATAATTGATAACTCCCTTGAATAACCTTTATAAGCATCTTAACTCAATATTTTCTTAGGATTCCTTTCCTCCGTTTGTGAATAAATTTATTAGGTATGGTATATATAAGAAGGGTGATAGTAATGAAGTAATAAGTGAGAGAAATGTAGATATTTTATGATCATGTTATTTATGTATCGATGGTTCTAATGACACTATACCTAAATGATTCTAAAATAGATCGAAATTGGAAGTAATTAATATTTATCTATTAGAATTTAGTATCTATGTATGAAATGTTTAGGTCACTATAGTTGGTATCATAGAATGTTTTAGTAAACATTAAAAACTAGGAGGTGATTTTTTTTCAAAAACACTACCAATAAGTCGAAAAAGAGGATATAATCAAAATGTTTTAGAAATTCTCATGAATAGATTAGGTTAAACATAACACATCATAAAAAAATGTGTGATAATTTATAAATACATTAATCGATATTTATGTGGTTTACAATTATGATTATTGCTTCTCGCACAATGTTTTTTGGTTTTAGCATATGGTCGAAACACAAAAGAATCATGTTAATGTTGAATGTGATGGTCAGTGGAATAATTGTATAAATGAGAAACGTAGAGAAATAAGAGATATAATGTGAAATGTTGGGATTAGGAATAATAATATATATCATTATATGATTAATAATCTCAAAAATTGGTAAGTTCCTAGACATAGATAATAAGATATAGATGGAGTTTTGTAAATATTATGGAGGAAAGAAGATTTGACTTCCAACATGTCTAGAATGTGGGAAGAATAACTCAATGAATGACTCAGCATAATGGGAACATGTTTGAGTTTGTAAAGGATGGGTAAAAAGAAAGTAATTTCTAAGGAAAAATTAAATGATTTATTAATATAATGGATGTGAATAATGGTCTCTCCAAGGTATCCTTCATGGTTGAATGTTATAAATGTGTAAGGTATGAAAATTATAAAAATTAATGTCCCAACGGAAATATTGAGAAGATAATTAACTATGTTGTATGAGTAATGGTCTTATGAATTATGATGATGATAATTTTATTGAAATTTAAAAGGAATCGGCTATTTTAGGAGTATGTATTTTGTTAAAAGTAAGAATCTTGATTAAGATGAATCCCACAAGATGAATAATAATTATTTCTGTTCAAAAGAAGTATATAGAATAAGATGATGAAGAAACAATTGGAATTGTTGAAGTGTTTTGTATTTAGATTCAATAATTATGTTTTATAAGTGTTATACTAATGATATTATGGTTATAAAAATAATGAAACATATAAATATTGTTTTGAAGTATTTTTTTTTTGTACATGAAAACATATTTTGAATGAAATTAACAACCAAGAAAAATGATTTTTCAGTAAGGTTATATTTTTACTAAACACGTGATTAATAAAAAATATAAACATTAATATGTTTTAGATTTTTAGTAAATATTTAATTTTTTGGATAAAGAGATTATTAACATTTAAAGTATATGAAATTATGAAATTAGATTGTGATTTGATATAAAAAAATTTAGGTCAACTTTGATGGAGTCTATTACATTTTTGGGTTTATAGAAAAAATCAACTAGTTGTGAACTCATTTATGGAATATGAAATTTGTTAAATTTGGAAGTATATAGGTTTTTATGTGAGGTTAACATAAATGTTATGGGTATGGTTGTGAGATTATAAGTTTAGGAATGATCATAAGTCCAAAGGAATAAAATTATGATTTTACTGTTTTATGTAATTGGATTTTCATACACTATAGAGTTTTAAATACACTTTTGTGTTGATATATGATTTGATTTTATGTTAATTATATAATAATGAATATTGGAATATAGATAATATTTATGGTTTAAAAGTGATTCACTGATAAAGTGATATTTTTATTGATATTTATCGTCATATTAAGGATTTCCTTTCAGGATAGTATCTATATAGGAATCATGATATTTTGGTGAATTTAAATATTTTACAAGATTATATAACAATTTATCATGGTGATTAATGATTTCTGGGAGATTTATTTTTTTTTATGTATATTTATCCCTCAGTATTAACAAGATAATTAAAATGAATGATTATTTGGGAATAATGCAATTAACTTTTTAATGATGTAAGAAGAAGGGTATGATATTGCCTTCGAGATTAATACATTCTTTATTTTTATGGTTACTGAGGTAATTAAATCTTTGGTGATTAATTTTTTTATCTCTTCATTCTAAATGTTTGTTCAATTTATAATTATATAACATTTTACTAACCATTTTTTTTATTTAATAACGACTAAATAAATGAGGAATATCTTGATATACTTCTTATCTTTTAGAAATTTATTTTAGTGCTTTAGAAAAAACAATATTTCAACTTGAATTCACTTAAATTGGAATAATTGATTTTATTTTAGTGTGAATTTATTTAAAATTGAAATTGTAATTTTAAAATTAGTATATCCTGTTATATTCTTTGTCTATATGGTAATTTAATTCATTAACTCATGAAAAAAACATTAGATAAAAATTAGGTCTTATAACTTTCAATTGGATTGAATTTTTGGCCTATTAACCCCTCTCAGATTTAGAGTTTTGTGGTTATTAATATTCTCTTGATCATGTACTTTATCAAACTCTATTAGTCCTTGGGTGTTAGTTTTATCTCTCATGTCCATGTTTTCACTTCCCACTGATGTTCTATTTGGAAATACAGTTTTTTTGCGACCTTCATACTTCAACTTACCTCTTATTAAGTGGTAGTTTCATTAATCCTTTTTACGATGTGGGTTTCCAATAATTTAGTATTCATATATCAAAAAATTTATTAATAATAAAATAATTTAAATTGTATGTAAACAATTAATGGGGGGAATGTAACACCTCTTGATTTTAGAAAATATTTCTATTTAATTAATTTTATTTCTTTGATAAAGAATGTTACATGCAACACTGATTATAAATGAACTATCATATATTATTAGGTTAATGATATATAAACTAACTATTAAATTGTAATTTAAGAATATTATTAACTACTTTAAAATATATACAAAAAAATTCCACTCAAGACAAATTGATTGATAAATTCTTATGAAATAAGTAATCTATTTATAACATAGTAATATTTTGCATAAATAAAATAACTCATTCATTCAATATTATTGGTTTTTTTGAGAAAATATTATATTTTATTTTTGAAACTTTTAAAATTTTGATTTATGAAACTAACTAAATTTCAGTTACCATCATATCAAAATTTTCTTAGGGTGAATTTCTTTGATTTTTCTTAAAAGATGAATTTTTAAATGAATAAAAAAAAAATTATCTTTTTTATTGAAAACTATATGTAAAAGGTTACATTTTTTTAAAATTTTTTAAAATTAAAAATAGTTATATAGTAATTAAAATAGATTAATTCAGTCTATTGAAATCAATTTTGAGTTTGAATTTATTATAAAAATAATTTTGTAGGTAAAATGGAATTTTTCATATTGATTATTTGTATGTGTGAAATATAATTTTATCATAATTAATTAAATATATCACTATTTGTAAATTATTTCTAATAAAAATACATATTATATACTAAAAATATTATTTAAATTAAACATATATTTTTGTTGGCATGAGATAAAAATAAATCTAGTTTTTTGTATTAAAATGTATTTCTTATTCTCAACAATATTTTTTGTTGCATTTTAGACCCATAAATTAAAATTAATTTCCTCAATTTATATATATATAATTAGAGAAAATGATTTAAATATTTTTAATTAGGAGATTCAGTTTTGGTAAATAATCTCATTTTATTTTTGTTTGATTTTACTAGTAACCACGATAAAATTAATCACATTGATAAGGGTAAATAGGGTTAATAATGATTAAAAATAAGTAATTAGACCATATATTTCTTTCCAATTATTATAGATATAATATAATTATATCCTTATAAAATTTTTATCATTATTAAATTTTTAATGGACATATTTATTTGAATATGACATATATATTATTTAAATCAATTAATGTTACAAAATGTCACCCTGTTGGTTTTAAATATCCATTATGTGTTCACATAGGAAAAAAACTGGTTATAAATTAATATTAATATTAATTTTGTGAATAAATAAATTTTATAAATGATTATAATTTATTTATAAATTTTTTATGTGTTATATAATCACCTTAAATGCTTACACAATGCGAACACATTATTTATTCAATAAATGGAAAAGTGAAATCAATGATATTAAAAATATTAAAAGTGATATATTTTGAGTAATTTATATTTTTTATTAATTATATATATTTTTATCACATATTAGTTTTTTTTTAAAATATTATATTCAAATTAAATCATTGATATTTTGTCTTTTACGTCAAATTAAATAAATAATGTCAAAATTGACAAAAAATATAATTTTTTTAAAAAATTATTAATTTTTCTATAAAACAAAAATATATTTAAATAATACATGGTGGATATTATATTGTATAAATTTTCATAAATATCCTATTTTGGGTCCAATTTTTACGTTATAGTAAAAATTAAAACCCATTAATATAGAAAAAGTTGTTACTGTAGTTAAAATTAAAATTGGTTAACTAAGAGTTAATAAAATGAAAAGGTTTAAAATAATAGAAAATAATGAATAAATTCTAATTTTAGTTGAATTATAACTAAATACTACCTTATCATCGAATCACTGGACATTTGATGTCATTTTTTTAGAGTTAATTTATTTTACTTTAATCTTTTATGAAATTAAAAACGTAACCCTCAATTAAATAATAAAATAAAACCCATTACCTCACTTAGTTCCACCAAATTGGTCATTTAATCTTAAAAAACATTATAATTAACATTATAAACTTATATATTCACATTTTAGTGGTTTGTTTCGGACTAAAAGGCCAACCCTAGACCCCTTTAGTTGAGATCTAAAGCAGTCATTTCAAAGAAGTGGTAATCACATTACCCAATCACATTCTCTTTTTTTCTTATTCAACTCATATAAATATATTATATTTTTAATTAGATAATAAATTAATTATCATAAATATTTCAAAATATTATTATTATTATGAAGGGACCATCATATAACTTCTATCTCATCAAACATGAATTGAAAGTATCGTTCGTGAGTACATATTCATTATAATATCCACCAAGCGATACAATTCATTTCTAATCACCATATTTATGGACGAGTATTATTATGGGTTATAGATTTATATATAATAAAAATTTCATAAATATACATCTGGATTTTTAATAATATATATACTTTCAGACCTTCAAAACCACTGGAAAATTATTACATTGATTGTGTGTGATATTGGACCACCACCTCTACAAAGCAATGTGATTTGTTTTTCATTTATATTTTATGTGCATGCTAATAAAGATTCATGAAATGAATATATATGATATAATAATGATTTTAAAGGAGATTTGGTATTCAATTTTTTCTTGTTCGATCATTTGATAAATGGAAACAATGTCCATGCGTACTTATAACCTACCGTATCAATGAATTGTGCTCTTCATTTTTGTATATATATCTTTATAAATGAATATGAAAATTTATTTGATGAAATTATGTGGTATTAATAATATTATTAAAATTTTGTATTTGATGAAACCATTATTAAAATACAAGGACCAAAATTATTGAACGCGAAATAAATGAAAAACAAATTAGATATCTACTGGAACAAGGATTTTAATAAATTGATTAAAAATTAGTGCTAAAAGGATATAAGTAAATTATACATGGTCTGATTTATATGAGTTTATTTCTTTAATATATTTATAATAAATCAATATTTATTATACAGGAAGATCTATTACATATGAAGGAATCCAGACTAAAGGTAAGGGATTTGTAGAGTCTCTTTTATTTTTGGGAGACATATGCCATATTCACTACTTGTTTCCATTATGTGGTGTATTTAATGGAAATTAATATATATATTATGATATATATTATTAATTTTATATGGATATATAAATATGTCTATGTATATTTCTTTCATGGTCATATGATCCAAATGTTATCAATGCGGTAAGTAGTTTCATGTTACATTCTCATTATTCACCTAGATTATTACTTATTATGTTTTGATAAAGAAATATTATAAGAAACCTCTCATGATACTCATTAATTATATTATAATATTTTTATTTCTTGAAAATAATTATTTTCTAGTCATTTTCTTCAGCTTATGTACTCATGAGACTGAAAATATGTTTTTTAGGAAAATAAACTTCATTTCTCTCTTCGGTTGAAAACCCCTTTTCATCTATATCTGTATTTAAGAAAAAATAATGGTTTTGGAAATTTTCATATGATTAATTATAGTCATTTTTATCCATTTTTTAATTTATATAAAATACTTGAAATGATAACTTTTTTTTAAACAAGGAACTTGGTGAATTTTCTGAAAAAATCATTGAAGGAATGTTGTTTGAATTATACGGTATAAACAAATTTGCTTATAATTAGGTATTTTTTGTGATGTTTATTTTAATTATTTCATTTTTTTAAAACAAAATTTTTTATTTCATTATTTTTTAGTTTGATAAATTTTGAAATTTAAAATAAAAGTGGTTTTTTTTCATTACGAATGTTTTCATGATATTTTAATAGAATTTATACTCATCAAAGACAAAAACCCTTGATATAACTTATGATTCACAAGGGATATTATCTACAGATAATAACTTTATTCTTTATTTTTATGGTTTATTTTTATCATTACATGATCTTTATTAAATCCATTTCATTTCCATGTGATATTCTATGATGGAATGTTTAGGAAACATATTTCATTTCATGATTTATCAGATGATGATTTATTTTGGATCTTATAGAACAGATATGTATGATGTTAATTATTTAATGGGTGGGACCTATATCTTCCTTCAATAAATTTTATAAATATTGATATCTCATGAGATAGAAAATAATAGAATGGGGATTGAACCTAGTTGTGTAAGAGACTATGTCCACTATGACAGTCTTGGGAGTGAACCTTGACTACTAATATGAGTCTGTGAGTAATCCCATTTCACTATTATAAAATTTGAAATGATCATTTCATACTGAAGAAAATGAATATTTATTCTTATGTGTATTCCAAAAATTAGTGTCTTATTCCAATGTTAATATTTCATAGATTATATTATTTGATTCCCATATGTTTCATGTCTGATGAATTTCCAAGATTTTTTCTAGGATAAGAAATTATGAGCTTTGATATGTAGAGTGTGGTTTTCAAACCTTCTTAATCTTGTTATTATATAGTTGTTCTCAGGTTATGTTAATATAATCATTGATATATCCTTTTTTACCCTTGATGAGCATCTAAGATCACCCTTTTCTTCTATTTCCTTTCCTAGGTTATGAAGACAGGTATTAATTATGATATATATAAGAATTATGATAGTTATAAAACAATTTAGAGGGAGATAATGTAGATATTTTATAAACCAATTTCATATTTTTACATGTTTTGTTAGATAGTATTCTTAAATTATTCAAGCATTGTCAAATTTTTATGTAATGAGTATTCATATATTTTGATTTAGTGTATATATATGAAAATTTATCGTATCTATACTTTATGCATTAATTACCACCCTCCATTAGTTGGAATTTTCTCCCACTATATGCTATGTTTTTTATTAATGTATCAAAGTTGATATTTTTCATTTTCAACTATTTGTGAAAATGAGATGTTTTTTTAGAAGTTTAATATTTGGAATGTTGGGATAAACAATTTTGGAATCTTATTAATTATTTCACCCCAATTGAGGAATTTGAATTAATAGAATAGGATGTGTTTGTGAAAATATTATTTGCTAAATAATTTCCTAATATACATCACATAAATATATAGAGTTAATAATAAGAGTTAAGAGTAAAGACGTAGGATCCAATGGTAGGAATGAAGTAAAATTAATGAGACTCACAAGGTCACCACTAGTTATATCGGTAATATGGAATGAAAGATAAACCAATTATTTAATTTCTTAAAATAAATTCTTTGAAAGCTGCTAACTATAATATATTTTATAATATATGAAGAAATGTTTTATGTGCTCTATATGTTGAAATAGAGATTGGGGACAGTCAATAGTTTCATGGTTTTAGGGATAAGAAATGAAAAATGGTGGATCAAGATAACATGAATGATTATTATCATGGATATATTGATGTTACTATTCTTGTATGATAAAAAATTAATGAAGTATTATTTGAAAATTTTTAAAAAGGTTTTGGATAATCTTGTACATGTGGAAAAGTTCTTCTTCATCCATTTTATAGTCAATAATAGGAATGCTATCCTACTAATAAAAAGGATGATATTGATGCTCATAAAAATAATCCACATACACTATAGTGCTTCAATTTTAAAGATTATGGGAATTATATAAATCAGTGTAGTAATCCAATGGTTAATGGAAAAAATCAACACCATCAACCTCATAATCCAACATAATAATGAAAAAATAAAGCTATCATAGCTACGGAAGTGGGTTATAAAAATTAAGTGGTGAATGATACACATATCATCAACACTAGAACTAAAAATATTTTATTAGATTCTTATTATTTTAACTACTTTAAACATGGAAAATTTTATAATGACATAAAATAACCATACCATAGATTATATTCTATATTATTTGTGAAAACACATAGTATTGTAATAACTACAACTCGTGTATAGAAATTTTCTTCGGTAGAATTTTGAGGGAATGTTCTTTCTACCAATAATGTAATAATTCCTTTGGTTTAATTTGATGTAATTTTATGCATAAAGTGCCTCTATTTATATTGATAGTATGTTATTTTTTTTTGATATAGAATTCACACTTAATATCCAAATACATCATATAATAATATGTCCACAATAGTCATGGTATGAACATTCTATGGAAATTACTTCCAAAATATAGGACCTAATATGTAATCATGATTGGAATTGAACTTATATATTAATATAATAACACTATGTTGGATATTTATTTATTGGAATTATGAAAATGAATTGAATATTCAGGTCAAGAATTTAGAGACAAATAACAATGAGTTTATAAAATATTAATATTTACCGAGATAAGTGTTCTCACGATGAGTTTTAGAAAAAATAAAAATGAATGAACACAATATTTATTGCGGTTTAGATCCAAAAGATCCAATTCCAATATTCAAAATCCTCTTCTACTCATGGAGATTTTTACCAAATAAGAACCTCACTTTTAATGTTTGGATAACCTTATTACTGAAACTACCTTTTAACCAACTCGTCGGTGCAATATAGTCTAGTTATAGAAATCCAAACAATTATACTGACATATGTTTTGATTGGGAGTCACTAACATGACTTTCTTTTAGGTGGTGGAAAAACCAAATGAATGAATGGCTGTATTTTGAGGGGAAAATTATAAACTATTCACAAAGAAATAAAAACCAAATTAAAATATTACACAAGTAACAACTAATATAGGAAAAATAGTAGATGATCATAAATAAAAATGATGTTGAAGATCAATTATCATTGATCAATTTGAAGGAATAAATGTCTATGTTTAAATCCTTATGTGACCACATACATAGTAAAAAGAAAAAATAAGCTCATTAACAATTGATTGAATCATGAATGTCAATGATGTGTAATGGGTAATTATATTTTACAATGATCTACACTCATATTTGTTGTATTCCTCTTTAATATCAACCAGATCTTTTAAAAATATATTCATTGGGATCCTATCCATTTTCAATATCTATATGAAACTTGTTATTGTAATAAAATAAAATAATATTAATGATACATTTTTTGTTAAAGGAAAGGTGAAAAAATAGAATGACTGGGATATAAAATTCATTAGGAAATATTAAAAGAAAACATTTTATATCATGAGTAAAAAAATTAAAATATATTGGGTAAAAAGGTATACAAATTATAATATATAAATTAATATAAATAAAAAATTAATATATTTGAATGTAAAATAAGTAATACCTACATAAAAATAGAGCACTGCATGAGTTTATTATAAAAGTATATGTGTTTATAAAAGTATGTTAATACTAATTTTTATGCACTTTGAAAATAATATTTCAAAATGAAATAATAAGATATTCCAAAAATTAATAATTTTAATAAAATCAATGGAAATAAAAATACTAATTTTAGAATTTTTTTACCCAACAGTGGATTATTTTTTCAATAATTGAAAATTGAGAGTGGTGGCTTAATTTTCTACCACTGAAAAAAATATGTGATGGGTCATTACCTGCCACTAGAGATTTCAAATTGTGAATCATGACAAACCATTAGTGACTTTCAATGGTGATTCACTAAAACCATTTCCAACCATAATTATGAACCAATATATATATAAATCAATACCAAAATCACTTCTAAGATAATTTCTAAGGAGATAATATTGTAGATTCCCACCATTGACTCACAAAGAACATTTCCAATAATAAGGGTGAAATGAAGGATGAATAAATCAACAATAGATACACTATGAAGATCATATTTAAGGAGGTATCATTGGATATATCCAATGACTGGAGAAAAAAATTAATTAATGAAATATTATTATAGAAAAACAGGATGAAAAACACTAAATAAATAAAAACATAAAATATAATGAAATATTTTTACCATATAATTGAAGAAGGAAGATCTCATGTGGGAGCTTGATGATGCTTCTTCCAAGCACTATAAAACAGAATGAAATAAAGATTCAATAAATAAATACTCACCATTTGAATTCAAACGTTGACTTGACTCACCGTTGATGTCCAAAAGTGAATCAACTCCTTGTTTATGTCCTATGATGTCACTATTGAGAAACCAATAGCGATTATAGATTCTAACTAGGGAAGAATATCATAGATGAACATGAAGATATTACAGTTGAAACTTGAATGAAGATATAAGAATAATATGTCAATAATAAGTGAGAAAAATCATTTATCTCAACATTATTCAAAATATTTTATAGATGAAATGAATTTTTTAGACATATATTGGTGTATTCGAAAATTAGAGGACAGCCAAGGAAGACAACATGGAAAAAACATGAAGACAACAAGTGCAAGATTTTGAAATATAAGTGGGAGATCGAGCAAATTTCTTAGATCAGATCCAATGGATGAGTATGTAATGACGTTTTTATGTTTTTATGAAAAATTACACTCATAAAAACATCCCACATTGGGTTGGAGACAAGGATAGTGAATAGTATATCACTCAATTTACACTAATCTACAGTTTGAGTTGGAAAATTTTGATCAACATCGTTTTACACAACATAGATACAGGATCTTATGGCCTAGTGGGAAGCCAAGACCAACTCATGCACCTATGGGAATGCTCTGTATTTCATATATATAGGGACTCACATGGTGAGGATTCACTATGCACACCAATTGTTGTTTCCTCTATATGGTCTACATGTGGTTGGCCTTCCCATGGGGTTGACCCAATGAGTCCCTTGTGTAGATGAGGGCTTACCAAGTGGCTTATTAAGTATGTACTAAATGTTTTTATATGAATCAAATATAAAACATTATGTAAATAAAAAATATAAAAAACATTAATACATGTAAATAAAGTTAACTTTATTAAAACATGTAATTTTAAAAGATTTCTAAAAAATTATTTGAATTTTGAAATAAAATTTTTTGATTAATTAAAACACATTAGAATTTAATAAGGATGATAATTTAATTCAATTTATATTAAGACTAATTTACCAAAACAAATAAAAGATATTAAATTTTCAAAACAAATAATAGTGTTAAATTATTAAATCACTTTAAAATACTAACAATCTACCATTTTTGTAAATATAAAAACACCACATTTATTAATGTTTCTAAAAAATATCTCCCCTTCTAAAATTTATCAAAAAGGAAATAAAAAATAAAGTAAAAAATAGTATCCCTTTTAAACAAATTATATACTTGAAAATAAACAGAGTAGTTTTTTATCATTATAATAGATATTAATTATAGTATTAAATGAAAGAAATAATTAATACAGAGAAAATTTTCACAATTCAATTTTTAAAAGTATGAGATACATAGAATATAATAAGAGTATGAAAACAACATCCATTATAGAACACATGTGAAAAAAAAATTAAAAAAATGATTATACTCAAAAATATTTTAAGATTTTAAATTCCAATTTTCAAATTTCACATTTTTTAATTTGACACAATCTAAGAGTTTTTTCTGAATATTTGAGCTTGGTGATTCACAGTAAGAACAAATTAAAAGCATATATCAACATTATTTACAAGATCACTTAGAAATTAAATGCATACATCTAGGTGTTTAGTTATACTATGATGAAAAGGGTTTTTAGAAATTGAAATAACACTTGAGTTTTCATATTAAATAATAATCTAATCTAAATTAATTTTTTAATCATAAAATAGTTGTTTCATCCAAAAACTCTATGAAAATAAACTAGAAGAAAAATTTTCTTCAACCTTAGTTGTTTAATGTGCTAATGACATTTGTTTCATAGAGATCCATGAAAAAAATTCACAAAAAAATCAAAACAAAGCTATAAAAATGTTTTAGTCATGTCTGGAACCTCTGTTATCAAAATCAGATTAAGACATTAAATAAAAAAATTATCATTAGATTTAAAAAGACCAGAATAAACATTAACATGTATATATCTTATTACTCTTTTAAAAACATTATGGTGACTTTCTTTGGGGATTTATTTAAAACTAGAACATGAGAAAACTGTTAATATGATGTCTTGTCTAGAATCACCAGGATATATTATAATACATAGAATACCCCATTATTGTTTAATATCTAATGACTTACCTATTTCAAAAAATTCCTTTTTTAAAATTGTAATCATATGTGTCTTCATATTTTTACTAGAATCAATTTCAACATTATTAGTTTTTTTTTAAATACATATTTTTTTTATGAAATAGAAAACTTCTATTAATTAATTTGTAAAACATGAAAAAATATTTCTTCACTGATTATGTTTTTGTAAAATTCACATTTCATTATCTTATAAAAATAATTACATTGGGAAAAATATGTTGGAAAAAAATATATCATTAACATTTATCTGTGTAACCAGTATATCACTTGATACAATTTTTCAATAGATTTGGACCAACGTTAACATTGAAAAACTAATTTTCTAATAAAACCTATGTAAATATTACATACTAATCTCTTGGAGCTTGTTTAAGAACAATTAAGTCTTTATGATTTATATAAAACTATTTTGTAGAATTATCGTTTTCAAATCCAATTGGGTTTTCTAACATAGAATTCATATATGATAACTGCATTTTAAAAGGATCTTTTTTACATCAATTTGATATAATTTTATATTTTGAATAGTATAAAAATAATTATAACTTTAATGAATTACATCTTAGAAATAGGAAAAAATAATATTTAAATTCAATTCATTCTTCCTTGTAATAAACATGAGCTACTTGTCTTAATTTATTTTTAACTAAGTTCCAACTTCATTATATTTATTATTAAAAATCCATTTTGTTTCTATAATATTTTTATATTGTGGGAAATCAACTAAATATCACACTATAATCCTTTAAAATTGATTTAATTCATCATGCTTAGGATTAATCCAATTTGAACAAATTAATAAATTATCAACATTGATAGGAAGATAGTCAATAAAAAATAGATTTGGTATGGTAAAGTAAAAAAAATTAGTTTGAATTATTAATTATACATTAAAAAATATTTTTTTAATTTGGCGATTTGTAAGAGTTTTTCATTCGATAGGATCAGTTTTAGAAGAGATGTTATCTACTTATACTGATTCAATATCATTATCATGGTCATAATATTCAAAAATATAAAATATTCTAAACTCATCATTTTTTGAATGATTTATAATCTGTCTTATTATGAATGTTTTCATTAAACATAAAATGAGTGAATTATTAATCAACTAATGTTTTATTATTTAAAAATATATAAGTTTTACTATCATTTTAATATCCTAAAAAATACATTTATTTTATTTAGTGTAAACTTTTTCTAAACTATCTTTTGTATTTACGATAAAAACATTACAACCAAAGACCCTAAAATAATAACATATATGTTTAAATCCTTTGAAATGTTCTTAAGGGGTATTATGTAGGAATGTTATAATTGAATCTTTATTAAAAACATGGAAATATTTATTTATATCCTCTACCTATTAATATTTAGGTAGAATAAATTCCATTTTCATAGACTTATCCATTAATTAAATTGACATCTTCTTTATTTCTACCCGTCCTTTTGTTGTGGTGTCACATGGGATTATAAATATTATTTCTATATATTTTATTTTCCAAATTTAGCAAATTATAAATTCAAAAATTCACCACTTCTATCACTTATGATATAGATGATAGAAAAAGTTCTAAAATTTTGAATAATCTTGCAGAAATAAAAAAGAATTGGAAAATGTTTCATTTATATGTGATAAGAAATAAAGAAACAAGAATATAATATAATCATTTAAAATTACATAAATATATATTTCTTACCACCAAAACTAGTAGGTTTTCAAGTTCCAAATAATTCTAAATTTCTAGAAGTATTGACATCATTTTTAGATTTGAATCATTCTTTGTGTTTTTTTCCTTTTACACAAGAATCACTCATAAAGTACTTACTTGTATATAAATTATGTAGTTTCAGGACCTGTTCATGATTTTAATTTTTATAATATAATTTAAAATTACCATGCACAGTACTCATATTCAATAGAATATGATTTTGTTCTAAAATCTTTAGACACTTAAACTTTAGTTTGGTAGATAAAAAATCAAATTTAGATACATTTTCTTTTCCTTTTTTTAGGAGAAAATAAATTTTTTTGGATTAATACATATAAAATTTTCAAATATAAAATTTAATCTATCATAACATGACTATGATATTCTTATGAGAATATGATTTAAACAATGTCCATATAATATTTTTTTTAAAACAACTCTTCTACAAAATAAAAGTTCACCTTTACCTTTTATATGACCTTTTCTGTTGTCTCGAAATGTATCAAGTCCACCTAAAAATGAATTAAATGATACAAACATTGGAATTTCACCTATAATGTTATTAAAGAAGAAAATATCTTTGTAAAATAGGTCATTCATACATCTAATGACTATTTCGAAAAATTGAACAATCATATAGACTTTTTTGGTACCCATGACAACATGGATCCAACTAGATTAGTAGTTGAAAAACTAGTCACCCAAAGTTATTTGAATCATTTATTATTTTGATGATTATAAATTAAACCGTAATAAATTAAAATTGTAGTATTCCCGAAAGATTTTGATTGTATCACTAAACACTCATTAGCATAATTCGCTTTCATTCATCATTTAAAATATGCAACAGATGAAGTGATTCTATTAGATTCTTTAATAATGTTACTCTTATTTAAACATGGAGTTATTCTATTTTATGAAAAACCATTCTCCTGGGTGTTTAGTATCATTAAAAACATAATTTTAACATATTACTTTTTATCTTTTACAAAATTTGATAATTCCTATTTGATACTGACAACTATTCTTTTCAAACCCATACTATCATTTTGAATATATTTTAAATATCTATATTATTTTTCCTTAGATACTCATAGTTTTTTTCTTAATTTTTTTTTCTCATTCATTAATTTATTACATTGATTTTTTATTTTAGTAGGATCATCCACCACTAAATTAAATCTTCCAACTTGATGTTATAATTTATATAGAATATGTTTTAAATGGTTTTATTTTATGATTTAGATTTATTCATCTCGAAAATACACATTTTCTGATTATCAAAATCCTTTTTCATTTTATCATATTCATTAATCAAATTATTATTCTTGATTTCCAAGTTATTATAATTTTCAATTATTCATATTCTATAATTCATTAATTCTTCATGTTCAGTATGTAGTTGCTTGACATTAGAATCTATTGAATCAGAATCAGAAACAATTTGAGTTTCATTTCTATATAAAGAATTATGGCCAACATTTATATGAGTTCATAACTACGTAAAGAGGGAATAATTTTCCTCACATTTAATACCCAATAGGGATATATTCTTTCTCTAATGTTCACTTTCAAAATCGCTAAATTAGTGATTGAACAGTCCTAATCTCTAAAAAATGATATTTCTTCTTTTATTATTTTATATCTATATAAATTTGGATATTTTGAGTTTACATAATTCAGTCATTATATATTATATTCTTCTACCATCATAACAGTTTAGTTGTATAACATCAAAAATTTTAGTGGTACTACATTTCAGATAGTCTTTTCTAAAAACCCTCTTAAACTACCTTTTTCCCTTATTTCTTTTCATGAACATTAAAAAATCATAATGAAGTGATCCATATACTTATCACTTTCATATAACATAAATTATGACATAATATATGTATTAATAATAATGGGATTAAATTAAATACATTTAATTTTACGATACTCATCATCTATAATATTTTTCAGCTCTAACTCATACTGCATTAAAGAGCCCATTAGTTCATCATATATATAATCCAAAAAATTATTTCTCTCATTGTTAGGAACTGTATATTACTACCATAATTTTGGAAGAGTTATCAGTTACCCTTCAACTTGAGTTGTGCTGTCAAAAAAATAACAAAGAGAACTCATACCATTAGTTATACTAGTGATCTGATGGAACTTCTTGTTTAAAAATTCTTCATCATCCATCTTGAAGACTTAGAATATTTCTTGGATCTTTCCTTGTTTTTTTCTCCTCATCTTGTCAGTACCATAATGAGTCAAATATAGCATCATGTATATTTCATGAGATATATTACAAGATGATATGTTCATGTAAACACTTTTTCTTATAGCAATGTATAAAATATATCACAATTTATAATTAAAAACCTATTATATCATGTTATTTCCTACCTGTGTCTTAGGATCCACTTTGGGTAGCTCATATGGATTATCCTTGATAATCCAGTGATTCACACTATGTTCTATCATGTTGGATTCAATTATTACTTGATGTTTTCCATAGTCACTCCCATAAATGAATGAAGTACTCTGTGGTATCCAACCATATTTGGAATTGACATCTTCCATTTTAAAAGAAAAAATTTCATTTATTCCTTATAGTATTAATCCTAGGATACTAGGTTAGAAAAATGCATTAAATACAATAAAAATTATAAAGGAAAACTATCCTTTTATAATGTTATTATTCTCTAATAAAAATTTATGGATAATTATTTATGAAATTTACTAATATAGGGGGGATAGTCATTTTCAAAATTTAATGAAAAACAATCAGAGTTTACAAAATATTAATTTTTAGTTAGTTGATTGTTCTAGATATGAGTTCCAATGGAACTAAAAATGAATGAAGACAATATTTATAGTGTATTGTATTAAAAAGATCTTAGTCAAATTTTCACCCTCCCATAATTTTCAAGGATATTTGTACCCAATAATAACATGACTATAAAATTTGTGAGAACTCTATTACATACACTTTATTTTAAACAACATGGAGGCAAATCGTAGTCTTGTTAAAAAAGACTAACATAGTATTCTTAACGAAATTTGGATTGGGATTCCCAACCTAAACATCCATTAAGGTTGTCGAATAACCATAATAATTCAATACTTTATTTTGAATGAAAAATAATAAACAAGATACAAAGAAATACAAATATAATGAAAATATAACCAAAATAAAAAATAATATAGAGAAAATAGAGGATGATTTGAAATGTAGTAGTCAAATCTTAGTGATCATTGATCACCGATAAGGAATTTTTTTTGAATTTGAATCACTTCGGTGATCACAACTAGAGTGCATAAGTCATATAATTTCATGAACATTTGAGATCAGTAAGAATTTCAATGTATGAAAATTAACTGTATTCTATATTTATTTGCATAGTAATTATTTTTATTCATCAATGATATCTTCTAGATCATTAAAACAAATATCCTATCAGAGTGTGTCTATGTCCAATATCTTCACAAAACTTATTAGTGGAAAATAATATAATAATATGGTTGTTACCTATGTTTCTTAATGTCAGACTAAAAAACATAAAAGCATTAAGATATACAATTCTCCATAAAATATTAAAATAAAAAAATTAATATTTTACGTAAAAATAATTAAAATAAAAGGTAAATTAAATGTATAAATATTTTTATTTATAAAACAAAATAAATAAGAGAATAAAAATATGGAATTTAAAAGTAGTAAAAACTATATAATAACAGTGCAATGTAAAAGTTCATTTTTCAATTATATGTGTAAATAAAAATAATGTTAACTTTTTATTGACATTATTTCACAATTATATATTAACATAAAATAATAAAAATACTAACAAATTAATTATTTTAATAACAAAAATTAAAATAAAAAATAAAATTTTTAGAAACATAAAAATTTAACCAAGAGTGGATTATTTTATCATCCGCTAGAAGAAGTGTGATTTTTTAATTTGGTATCACATAAAAATAGAGATTTGAGGCTCAAAACAATCTTAATGTGATTTCTAATAGTGAATCAGAACCTGATATTGGAGATATCCAATGGTGACTCACTAAAATCATTTCCAACCATAAGGATATAACAATAGATGATGAAATAAATAGCAATGCCACTATCAAGATCATGTTGAATGATCTACAATTGGATATATAAAATCATGAGTAAAAAAATCCAAACATAATGATGAAAATATAGATGAATAAACCAATTTCAAAGAAACATCAAAGATTATGTTGAAGGATCTACCATTGGAGATTTATAATGGTGAATGACTAAAAATAAATCACTCGAATAAGTTTTATGAAAAATTGGATGAAAAATATTGGAAAATGAAAAAAAATAAAGCAAGTATAAATATATACACTATATAATTGATGAATGAATAAATACTTTGGTAGATTGATATATATTATTCTAATCTATACACATCAAAAAGAATAAAACTGTTGGTAATGAAATACTCACTGTTTAAAGTCTAATGTTGGCACTACTCACTGTTGATATCCAAAAGTGAATAAAATCATTGTTGATGTCTTATAGTGTCACTTTTGAGAAATCAATATAGTGGATAGAATCAAATGATGGAATCATGTTGAGAAAGAATTGGAAGATATTACATTTGAAATTCAATTGATGATATAAGAAAAAGATTCCACAACAACGTGATACAAACCTGGTTTCTTAATATAATTCATAAATGTTGATATATGCAATTAATTTTTTTGAGATATAAGAAGGTGTTTGAGGAAAAAAGAATAAAAAAAAGAATCCAACAGAAAAAAGATTATAAAACTAGATGTTAATGATATTAAAATATAATGTCTTTAATTAAACAAATCAATTTGATCATATTTGATGGCTTAGCATGTATCAAAGTTATTAAGTTTGGATGAACAATAAAACTTGTAATAGCTTCCCATATTAGTTTGTAGATACAGAGGGTGAATAGTATATCAATCAAGCAGTTATGATCCACATTTCGATCTTGTAATTAGAGATCATCACCAACTTACACAACATACACATGTGGTCCTACAAACCAGTGGGAGAACTAGCCAAACCCATTCACATATGGGAACAATATATAATACATATTCATGGGCCCACAAGCATTAATCATGACCTATGAAAAATGGTTACTCGAGCCTCCTTCTAGGTAATTTGTGGTGAGATTTCCCATGGTTTTGGCCCAATGGGTCCCTTACGTGGTTGAGGGCAATCTAGGTGGCTCACTAAGGATGTATTAAAATTTCTTATATGTGAAAATTATAAGCATTTATGAAAATAATAATCATAAAAAACATTAATACATGTAAAATTGTTAAAAATTATAAAACATGTATTTAAAATAATTATTAAAAAAAATTATAACATTGAATTTAAAAAATATTAATGAATTATAATGATTGAGAATTTAACAAAATAGGAAATTTAATAAAATTTTAATAGAGGATAAATTATCAAAACAAATAATAGAGGATAATTTATCAAAATAAATAATATTGATATAGTATTAAATTATTTTTTGTAACTTTTCACTAGGTCACGCATGCGTGTTCGCACATGGCTGTGCATGCAGAGTACTTTTTTTACCACACATTTCAACATTCCAAAGGTGGGTGGCTTTCATAACGTTTTTACATCAATATTTACTCCTTGATCAAAATGGTATGATAGGATGTCAATTCCTCCTTCCATGGGGTCATCCATGGTTTTTGTTTCCTAGTTCGGGTCACCGTCATAGAGTTATGTAATGTTCATGGAACTCATTGCGAGTTCCATATACTTTTGAATGTCAATTAGTTACAGTGCTTCCATCATGAAATTGTTTCTTCCAGGACATGGAAATAACCATCGGCCAAGATATTATTCATATTTTTCATTATTGGTGTGTCTAGATTCTGGGATCATGGGTCCCCAATATTCTACTTCTTAGGTGGGAATCTCATGGAGGCATCGTAGGAATGGAACCCAAGACATCATGTGTCGATCAGGAGGTAACGACACATGAGAAACATATCTTCCATGACTTTTACCATAGGAATCCCATGTTTTTTATGAGGTAGATAATGTATTGGATGAATATATTACAAGGATTGCACCTCAGTCATCTCTTGTGTTGCATGAGGTATCTATTTAAGATTAGGTAATGATCTTAATGTATTAGGGAGATGGGATGGATGCTGGTTTAATGTGTACTGAGGACAAGATGTGTGATAGAAATTCCCCAAGAGGTGGATCATGGATTTTCATCCCTATTAGGGATGATGTGAAACCTGATGTTTTACCAATGGAAGTATCAGAACATCCCATGGAGCTGGATCTAAGAGGTGTGTACCATAAAGAGAATATGTCACTCCATGAATGTTTGTTAGAATTCCACTTGAGGTGAACACTATATGGATATATCAGAACACCCCATGGAGGCATATTGGGATTATGTATCCCATAATGGGAAAATGGAAAACAATTAAGGAAGATGATAATGCATCATGAGGAGAACCCTAGATGGATGGATCAAGACCCCCATAGAGGTGGATCTAGAAGTTGTGTCTTGTAAAGGGAATATGTCACACTATGAAGTTTGGTGAGAATTCCTCAAGATAAAAACCCTCTATGGATTGATCATGATTCCATGTGAAGGAGGATCATTGTGATGTGTTCTATAAAAAGAATATTTTAGACTTTGATGGTTTATTGATGGATGGATTAGAACATGTAGTGGAGGCCGATTTGGGAGGTGTGTCCCATAATGGGATTATGTACCATCATGAAGGTTAGATGTAACTCTCTGTTATGGTGTAACGAGGATGGTAGGTCTTTTGAATGGAGAACCCATGTTTACCATTTTTCATCATTAAACCTCATAGTGGTGTCCTATGTAACTTTTTTAAAGATAGAGATTAAAACCTATGTAGTTTGATGTCGTCATTTATAGTAGTGTTACATGACCAATCCATGTAGTTTAACATTATGTTATAAGGACTCTCGTGTCATGGAAGGAATGTTCAAGAAGGATAGTGTAGGGATTATATGTGAAATATTCCCTTTCACAAGAGAATTTCTATTGGTTGGAGTTGGTGCGAGGCTTCTGTATTGAGCTTCCCATGGGACATGGAGGAGATGTGGTCTCCCTGGTAAGTGGTATTCTCTTACTCACTACCACAAAACTGGGCAAGGCCAGTGCCACCCCTTTATCAGCGCTTACGAAAAAGTGCTGATAAAGGGGGTCCCTTTATGAGCGCTAAAAAAAGCGCTGATAAAAGTACCCCTTTATCAGCGCTTTTTTTAGCACTGATAAAGTCCCCCCCTTTATCATCACTTTTTTTAGCGCTGATAAAGGGACCCCCTTTATCAGTGCTTTTTTAGTAGGGCTGATAAAAGGGGGGCCTTTATCAGCACTTTTTTAAAAAGCGCTGATAAAGGGTTCGACTTAGAAAAGAAATTAATTAAAAATAATATATAAATATATAAATATATAAATATAGTTATATTGATATAAATATAATATATAATTTTTAATTATATTTTAGATAATTATAAATATATATTTACACTTATTATACTTAATATATAATATATTTAGTGAAAATGGCTTATAAAAAAATTAAAAAAATATTTTTAATTGACAATTTTATAATTATTATTGACTAATAGTCATTTAATAACAATTTGAAGACAAGAAAAATAAAAAAAATAAAAAAAAGATCCAAAATATGTTGAAAACACAACTCAATCTTTAAACGGCCATAACTTTTGATCCGAGTGTCTGTTTGAGCTCTACCACATATCAAATCAAATCTTGCGATGAGTTCTATGTCCCTATAACCTAGGTGGACCCTGGTCAACGTTTTCTCATGGCCAAAAGAGGCCCAGAAGGCCTACAAAACTGAGTCTTTTGTCAGGGTACCCCGATTTTTTAACATTTTGTGGATTTTCAGCATCATTTAATGGGGTATTATTGGCTTTTTTGTAGGGACTGAATTTATTCCAAGGTATTACATTCATATTGATATTATGCCTTTGAAATTGTATCATTTTTTATAATTAACTTCTATTTATAATCAAATATATAACTATATGTACATATTTTTTATATATTCACACCTAAAAATTTAATTTTTTAAATAAATAATTAAACATATTTACAGATAAAATATATTAGATTTATCTAAATAATAACTAATATCCATTTTATTTAAAATACCAATATATGAATATTTATATAACTATATATTAATATAACTATATATATATTAATATAATTATATATATATATTAATATAACTATAAATATATATTTAAATATAACTATAAATATATATATTAATATAAATATATATATTAATATAAATATATATTACAATATAAATAAATATAACTAAATATATATATATATATATATATATATTGATATGTCATAAATAACAGAACAAATCAATATAGGGGAGTGGTAAAAGCATTAGGTGCGCATGGTGGAGGTCTCGAGATCAAATTCGAGTGGAGGCTTGGGCCTATGCACAAGGGTTATTTATAGGGGCTAGCACTGATAAAGGGTGTATGTGGTGCATGCGGGCGCTTGAGGTGTGGGAAAGTGCTGATAAAGGGGGGTTCAAGCGTTGTAAAAAGCCCCCTGAGATTGGCAGTATTTTTTTATTTTTTTATTTTTTTTATTAGCGCTAAAATAATCGCTGATAAAAGGGGTCTTTATCAGTGCTTTTTGGAGTGTTGATAAAGGGGACCCCCCCCCCTTTATCTTCTCCAGAATTAAGAGCGCTTTTTAGCGCTGTTAAAGGCCTTGTTTAGCGCTGTTAAAATCCGTATTTGTAGTTTTGACTGGGGATGTGGCTTAGAGAACATCAGGGTGAATGAAAATGTTGGTTTGGGTCCCCAGAGAGGATTTATACATATCCTTTTTAGTTTAGATTGAAATACCATGTATTTGGGAGGTATGAACTTATACTAAATTGAAGTCTCGTTTTTAAAGATGATGTGGTTGGGGATTATTCATGGAAGCAGCCCAAGTATGATCTAATACCATGTGAGTCACACATATATACTTCTATTCTTGTTGTGTGCGGTTAGTGGGTCTTGAAAAAATAAGATTCATAATGAAAGAGGATCACTTGGTGATGGGGGAGAAGGTATCATCCAATAATGATTATACATTAGGAATCCAATGTTCATTGAACATGGTAATGCTATAAATTAATGCAATTTTCTAAGGATGTTGTCATGTAGTTTAATTTTTTATGACTAAGATATGAAACTAGGAAGTTTTATGTCATGTAGTATAGATGTATAGGAATACACCCCATACCCCCCCCCCCAAAAAAACTTATGTAATCATAGCATATATTCTTCTAGTTGGGGAATTGATTTGGATCTTCTAGGTTTTAAGGATTGGATGAGTTTCCAGTCACAGGGTTCATTTTAGCATGACTATGCTGAGAAGAAATTGACATTGGTGTACATATTCTAAGAATAAAATGTTGGGTGGTAAACATGATCCACATTCAGAGTGGAGTGGGCAGACACAGGATTGGGTGGCTAAAGTCACATGGGGACTCAAGGTGTAATTGGACTAGTCCTGAATTGCTTTGGGGGTCCTAGGCACTAAACCATTGCAAATAAATGTCAGTAGAAGGGATGCAGTATGGGGAGGCTCAAGATAGGGTTTTCACCAAGGCTGGGGCCTTAAATAGTTGGGATTCATGAATCTAATGTTCATCGTGATGGTCAGGGGCTTTATAATGTAATATTCTTCATGAAATGGACTTTGACGTCCCTATAGTGAACTTTTGGCTTTAGAAATGAGTTCTCCACAAAGTATGAATTCTTCATGAATACTCAAGTTCCCCAAGGTGACGTCTTCCTTTGAGAAGGGCATAGAACATTGGAAAAGGCATATCCACATTAGTTGGAGGATTTAAAAACACATGCAATGTAGTTTCATTAAGCTTGTATTCCTTGAATGATCCATTTCACTTTAGTTTTGGATGAGGTTTATTAATTTGAGAAATTTAAAAGCTAAATGGTTGGGTAACCATCCCTTAAATATCAGAATGGGGGAGTATTTATAGGAAATGCATTTTATGAAGGTTAAAAAAGTTTTGCGAAGATCTAGTCAGATTCACAAACAAGCATTGTTCGGTTGGACTTGTGAAGACACTGTCAACATTTCTCTCTATCACAAAGCGCTCTGTGAATCCAAATGTTGCTACGAGGAGATTTAGTGTTGAACCATTGATTTATCACAAAGGGACACTTTT